>BSBN01001848.1:0-647774 GCA_027924645.1 Cunninghamia lanceolata | reverse complement strand
ACCACTTGTCATTGTACTCTTCAAGCATAAAATACCAAACTCATCATTGTTGATCTTGCAACCTCTCTTTCTCCACATGAGAAAGTTCTCATTATGCTGTGACAATAGTCTTCTATGTTTATGATGTGACAGTCTATGTGGATGTTTGTAATAGTCATATAGCACAATTTGATAGTCTTTTCCCTCAACATGACCTCCACACTTAGAAATTTGTCTATCATTGTTTATGGTAATGTTCACATATGGGATATACTCAAAATATTATAGTTTAGGACAACTTGTCATCATGAAACAGAACTCTGCCCTGAATTTCTGTACCTTGTTATTCCTAGAAAACCCCTCTGTTACACCTTGATAAGATATCAAATTATCTTCATACCTTGTGTGATGTTCTTATTGACTATCATGATAGTCCTAGTTGTGTTGATAGTCCATTTAAGGTGCTTGACAATTCTAATCTGTATATAATCAGTCCAATCATGGCCTCCAAATAGCCCTTCAAATCTCTTTGTCATAAATCACACTACTTGCAATGTCCTTCCATAATCATGGCTGCTTATTGCCACCCTTTCTACTATTTTTCTGCCTTCATGTAGCCTCTTGATCTCCTTCTTAGATCTTTTGTGCACCTCACAACCATGAAACCAACTTGTACCTTCATTACACAACTAATGCACTTAATATTCCTCTTGATGTCTTAACATTTCTCTGATGACCTTCATCCACCAATATCAATCATTTGGATACTCTTTAGTCCTAGTTGATTGCTCTATGATGTGAGAATAGAGTACATTGTGATGAACAACAATCCTTTTGTGCATGGGTTGGTAAGCATCTGATTGTTATAATAGTCTTTTCCAACTATTAAAATACCCCTTGTAAGAAAAGACCATAATTACCCTCTTATTAACAACACCTTCCATATTTAATGATGAAGGTTTTATTCTCTATACTAGCATTGTTTCTCCTTTTGACAACATGGCAATCATATTCATAGGTCATGTGATAAAATCTTTTGGTAAAGGATAGCCTTAGGGTTGCTATAGAAATCATAGTACTCATGATTGTTCTTGCATCTCATGTGACACCATTTCAATGTTGTTCATGATAACCTTATAGCATAAAGACAGACCCAATTCTTCTTATGATCGATATGATATGATATTGACAGGAAAATCATAATCTAGTCATTTTAACACAATTTTTAGAAGTTGCATGAAGGTTGATCAATCAATTAGGATTGTTATATCAATGCTATTCAGTCACTTATGATTGTTATATAATTTTTTATCAGTCATTTATGAATGTTATATCAATGTTGATCAGTGATTATAAAAGTTCTAATTATCATTGTCTTATTCATCATGCTTGTAGAAATCATCATCATGCTGAGAAAATGAGAAAAGACTCTAACACCAGAAGAGCGTGAAGCTAAGAATGAGAGGAAAAGAGAAATAATGAGGCGAATTCAAGAAAGTAGGAAATTGTTAACCATACAAGAAGACATTCCACCATTGCTAATTGAGGAGGAACATGACACATCTAATGAAGCTAAGAGAGAGATGGAATTGGTGACACAAACGGAACAAATGCAAAGCCTCTGTGCAATGAGGAAAGTGAATCTCCAAGTTGGAGGCACTCCATCGTCCACAGGTCAAGTTGAAGGAACACCATCATTATCTTCTTGAATTGGAGACACTCCATCTTTCACAGGTGAAGTAGAAGGTACATCTTCATTTTCTTCTCAACTTGGTGGCATGACCTCATTCACATGTCAAGTTGAAGGTACACCATCTTCTCCATCTCAACTTCAAGCCTTTTCATCTTTTTCATCTCTAATTGAAGGTACGTCATCTATTCCATCTCAAGTAAATATTAAAGAAATTCCTAATGTTGAGTCAACTTTACCTATTAAAATGTCTCCTAGAATTTTGCATAGGAAGCCTAAGTTTCTAATCGATATTGAGGAGAATGTGTTGAAGCCCATGCATGATAAGATTCCCAAGCACACTTGCCAAAGATATGTGAATAAGATATGGAAATCATTCTTTGAGAATTTAAATGAAACTGGAAGATGTCAATTATTTGTTGAATTGATGAGAAATCTAAAATTTATGCCCACTATGAAGATTCTTGGTCTAAGAACATCGAATGCCTCAAGTGAAAAATCAATTGTCAAGAATCTAATGAGTGCATATGAGAGTATGGGTTCCAACTCATGAACCAAGGATAGTAATGTCACACAACATGTTATTACATCGACAATAGTAAGCCAACCAAAAAAGAAAGCTTGTCTCATTAGAAAGACAAGTCAAGCATTGAAAATAAGTAGAAAAACTCTAATCGGAGCCGTTGGAAGACATGAAAGAGTTGAGGACCCAAACACCAATGAATTGCGGGCATTCTTTGGGAGACTCCCACAGAAAGCCAAAGTTGTTGAAGCCTTGAGATCCCTTATTGAAGAATTTTGGAAAAGCAACACAAGGGTATCTCCGAATGCAAGAGATGTTGTGAGAAGGAGAATTGGTTGTCGAAACTGTGAGCCACATCCAAAGCATTTTTTGGATGTGACTCAAACACAACTTTTCAAGAAATTTCAAGAGATGTATCCTCAAGTTAAAATTTGTCAAAGATATTTTGAAATGCTAAAACCTTTCTATGTCAAAATAAATCACACACGCACTACTTGTTGTTGTAGATTACATATTGAATTTTCTAACCATTTTGATGTTTATCAGTCTATATGTTTAGATTTGCATACTAGCAATGTTTTGCAAGATTGTGGCATACGTGCCCCACCAACATCTTCAAGAGACTGAACATATCATCAATTTTATGTGAAAGAGAGGAAGGTCAAATATTCTACAGGAAATTATGCTTGGATAGCACATGCCAACATTGTGGTGGCTTGCAACATATGCCAATATGTGAACATATGGAAAGCGCACATGTGGTTGGAAACAAACTAGTAGAGTTTGACAAGTATAAAATAGTGGCCTACAATACGAAAGATGGTAAAGAAGCAAAGATGTGTGATTTGGTTATTCAAAAGATTATAGTGTATCAGTTTATGTCTACATTTTGTGACAATATAGTGTACGAGTATACAAGGCATACCCATAGAGCTCAATGGTTGGACATGCAATTCAAGTTATGCAAGGACACATTTCCACTTGGTACCATCATTTCAGTTGTTGACTTTGCAGAGAACTACACACTGCAGCCACAGAATGAGGTGCAATCACATTATTACAACTCTACGTAGGTTGCTATATTTGTCTAAATAGCATTCATGCATGCAGAAGATAGTACAAAGGACGACAGGAAGATCTTGAGGGAATATCATTTTTATATTAGTGATGATCACACACATTCTACGAAGTTTGTGCAAGGTTTCTTTCAGATGTTCTACAGTTATTTGGCCAGCGGGAGCATATCATTTCATCAGCATATCATATGGCCAGATAATTGTGCATCACAATTTAAGAACGCATGGATGTTCTTATGGATGAGCAAGATGTATACAATGATTGGTGTTCAACATATGTAGAATTTTTGTGAGGTTGGGCATGGAAAGAGAGAGCATGATGGTGCAGAAGCATGTATCAAAAGAGCATTGGCACAAGAAGAGATGAAGTACAAAGACAATGCAAAGTTGATAGATGCAAGATCTATTGTTGAATGATGTAACAGTGCAATGGGTCTAGGTAATGAAGGTAAGTCTACAGTTCATAGATATTTTTGGTTGGTTGATGATACTAACATTGCAAAATATGAGGACTGTTGTACATTGACAGGATCGAGTGAGCTACACTCTTTTAGAAGCTCTAATGCAGGTTTACGTTCCATATGGCATGCTTTTGTTCTTCATGTACATATGAAGCTTGGTATGATTGTGAGTCAAAGCAGTGGGTTGATGAATGGTGTACAAGAGGCCTAAGCCTGGTTGACATGTATCCACTACCAACAGTACTACAAATGACAGAGATTGAAACATCGATTGATTTTGACCATGTTTCAGATCTAGTACAACCAACTATTATCAGCATTCAAATTTAATAAAATTTAATATGGCATCTTATTTTGTATTTTTTCTTGTATTGTTGAAGTTATATTCATCGAACTGAATGCACGTATCAATGCAGGGCATGTTTATGTAGTTACTGCAGCTGAAGACAATGAAAAGGAATGGTTTATTATTTGTGTTGTTGTGTTGAGGCAAAAAAGCAATTAGATTCCCCTGTTATAGATGGAGAAAACATCAAGTACTCTACAGGATCAGTGGTTGTTACTAGAACATGGCTTAGAAGGTACCCACTAAAGAAGTCTGATGTGTGGGTGTTCGAGGACTTTGACACACATAGGAAGATTCTTCATTATTCTAACCTTGTTGTGGCTTTAAACATTCATTTGATCAATATGGAGGTAGACCATTGAACATGACCTTTTGGAAGGTTTGTGAGTCTAATCATGAGGCAATACTCGATACAATAAAGAGTAGAGCAGACCCTGATGGTTTATTGGATTGAAGTAGTGGAATGACAGAAAGGTATGTTAGTTTTCTTTGCTATCCTCATTTCACCTTGTATATTTTAGCTACTCATTTGAGCTAAATAGTGCAATTCCATTTGCATTCAGGATTTTAGTATGATGGAGGTAGGCATAATCCTTATGAAGTTGCCTTTGGATAGAAAGTAAGGTAGGTTTTCATGATTATTTCACGATGATATTTCCTTTACTTTCTATTTCATATTGAGTTTTAATGATGTTACTATGAGTTCTAATTCATTTTAATGATGTTACTATTTCATAGTGAGTGTTAATGAGTTTTAATGACAAACAATTAACAGCAGCGGTAAGGGCAGCCTCAATTGATGCCCTACAAGACATTGGATCAAGTGAGAACACCTTTATAGTATTGAATTTCTTGCTATCCTCATTTCACCTTGTATATTTTAGCTACTCATTTGAGCTAAATAGTGCAATTCCATTTGCATTCAGGATTTTAGTATGATGGAGGTAGGCATAATCCTTATGAAGTTGCCTTTGGACGGAAAGTAAGGTAGGTTTTCATGATTATTTCACGATGATATGTCCTTTACTTTCTATTTCATATTGAGTTTTAATGATGTTACTATGAGTTCTAATTCATTTTAATGATGTTACTATTTCATAATCAGTGTTAATGAGTTTTAATGACAAACAATTAATTGCAGCGGTAAGGGCAGCCTCAATTGATGCCCTATAAGACATTGGATCAAGTGAGAACACCTTTATAGTATTGAATTTCTAGCTACCAAAAAGGTATTATGATTAAATTTTTAGGATAGGAATCTCCTAGGGCCAAATGGATGGCACCAACACATCCACATGGGTAGGTAAATGCTAGGGGGGATGTTTTTTCGGTGGCAAAGCCTCATGGTCATTCTTGGCTATATCGAACGCAGACAATCTCTCAAGAGCCCTAAGAAAAAAATACGACAAACTTTGGATCAACTATTCCATCAAACTGTGACACCTAGGAACATCTTATTTACATGTATAGGTGGATGTTAGGTCCACCTACAAACACCTACCTTGATTTTGCAAGAACCAATTTCATTTGCCTATGCTGGCAAGGAACGTGTGCTTCTAAAATGCTTCAGTTTCATGTAGTGGAAAGGTGCTAGGAGTGATATTTTGCATTCCATAGGTCGTGGGTCCGAATGGACTTTGCTAATGCATCGGGGTGGGTGGGTAAATGCCAAGGAAGGTCTCATTTTATGTGCCAAGCACCCCAGTCGTTCGGGGCAGCATGCTACCAACAAAGTCCCTTAAGATCCCTAAGACACAAAAACTGCCAAACTTTGATGGAGCAGTTATTAGAATTCATGGCAGTTGGGAACATTCCATTTGGACCTACAAGTGCATGTGGGGTCCTTCCACAATAACCTCTCTTGATTTCGGTCAACTCCAATCTGTTTGACCATGTCGGTATCAAACACATTCTTGTAAAATGCTTCAGTTTCATGCAATGGAAAGGTGCTAGGAGTGATATTTTGCATTCCATAGGTTGTGGAGTTGAACAGACTTCGTCAATGCGTCAGGGTGGGTGGTTAAATTCCAGGGGAAGTCTCGTTTCATGTGCCAAGCACCCTAGTTGTTTAAGGCAGCAAGCTACCTACAAAGTCCCTTAAGATCCCCAAGACGCAAAAACTACCAAACTTTGACAAAGCAGTTCTCAGAATTTGTGGCATCTAGGAACATTATGTTTGGACCTATAGGTGCATGTGGGGTCCATTCAAAATAACCTCTCTCAATTTTGGTCAACTCCAGTCCATTTGATCGTTCTGATATCAAACGCATTCGTGCAAAATGCTTCAGTTTCATGCAATGGAAAGGTGCTAGGAGTGATATTTTGCATTCCATAGGTCGTGGGGTTGAACAGACTTTGCCAACGTGTCAGGGTGGGTGATTAAATTCCAAGGGAGGTCTCGTTTCGTGTGCCAAGTGCCCCAGTCGTTCGAGGCAATAGGCTATCGACAAAGTCCCTTTAGATCCTTAAGACGCAAAAACTGCCAAACTTTGATGGAGTAGTTCTCAGAATTTGTGGTAGCTGGGAATGTTTTGTTTGGACCTACAGGTGCATGTGGGGTCCGTCCACAATAACCCTCTCTCAGTTTTGATCAACTCTAGTCCATTTGATCGTGCCGAAATCAAACGCATTCTTGCACAATGCTTCAGTTTCATGCAGTGGAAAGGTGCTAGGAGTGACATTTTTCATTCCATAGGTCATGGGGCTGAACGGACTTTGCCAACACATCGGGGTGGGTGGGTAAATGCTAGGGGAGGTCTTGTTTCATGTGCCAAGCGACCCAGTCATTCGGGGCAACAGGCTACTGGCAAAGTCCCTTAAGATCCCTAAGACGCAAAAACTACCAAACTTTGACGGAGCAGTTCTTGGAATTCATGGCAGCTGTGAACATTCCATTTGAACCTACAGGTGCATGTGGGGTCCATCCATAATAACCTCTCTCAGTTTTGGTCAACTTCAGTTTGTTTGACCGTGCTGAAATCAAATGCATTCTTGCAAAATGCTTTAGTTTCATGCAGCACAACCTTGCCAGGTGCCTTATTTTTTGTATGCTCGTCATGAGGCCAAAATGACTATGCGAGTGCATCAAGGTGGGTGGGTAAATGTTAGGGAAGGTCTCGTTTCATGTGCCAAGTGTACTAGTCATTCTGGCCTGCAAGCTATTGGCAAAGTGACTTTGTCGGTAGTGTATAGCCTGGAATGACTGGGACCTTGGCACACAAAATGAGACCTCCCTTAACATTTACCTGCCCACTCCGATGCGTTGGCAAAGTCTGTTCATCCCTACGAGCTATAGAATGCAAAATGTCACTCCTAGCACCTTTCGAGTTTCCCAGTATCTTGCAACCTGGAACGACTGAGACACTTGGCACATGAAATGAGACCTCCCCTAGCATTTACCCACCCACAAGGATGTGTTTGTAACATCCAAGTTCTAAAACAAGTATAAGCATAGATATTTACCAAGAGATAAATCATACAATGTAAAAATGATGGTAAAAATTTTTCTTTTATTCATCTTTAAAAATCAAGTTACAACAAATTGCATAATTTCTTTTCTTAAATAAACAACATGATACCAATATGAAATTTTGTCTTTTACAAGTACAAGTATATGCAATAGATAATCATTTACATAGCTTTTTAATACACAAGTCACAAAGAGTTACTGCATCCAGAAATCTGAGATCTTTATCACAAGCCTCAACATGTTTTCTACTAGAGAGAGAGAGAGAACATCTTCCCAGTGCTTTTCCTCCAACCACAGACCAGAGGTCTTCCACACATCTTCCACATAGGAAGTGGCCCTACCCTTCACGAGGGATATAGACCAAAGGTGACCAATGGTAATTTGCCTTCTGAGTACATAGTGTTGTATCCTACATAACTCTATTAATTATACAACCCTAGATACCCTCTAGCAAAGTATGATTTTTCCAATAGGCAATGCAATCCAGATATGGTGAACCGACAATGCATGCAGAAAACGAATGCATTACTTTGGCCAAAGTTTCAATATCAATATACGTTCGCAATGAATGTGGTCGTAATTTTCACCCACCCCAACTCAACTTAGATACTATCATATTCCTACAATCAGACTTGGTCAACTTATATAGTCTTGACACTTTAATACTCTTGGTTTATCCAACATAAGACAAGTTTGCAATAACTATCAATATTCCATCGACTTTATGAATTACCTTTCATTACGAGGATTCTCATTGCATCTTTGCAATACCTGAGGTCCTAATCTTGTCAATACTTAAGAACCTAAGGTGATTTATAACGACTAACATAGTTGCTTATACAAGGTTTAGGCATTTATAGGTTGCGATAAAAATATACTTTGACTTGGATAATAGATAATCCAATTAGGACACTTGACCCTTCATATAATGACCTATGTAGAAATAGTTATAAACATTGTAGCCCAGAAAGGAATCTAAAAGACATCGACAACTTGTCGAATAGATACATGAGGTAGTAATTGCCTCTTAGGGATATATATAAAGAAAAGAGTAGATAAATATGAATAAAGAGAAGGTGGTGGATATAATTCGGTGACCATCTCAAATGATCACTATAACTTTATGTGAAATTATGACCTAAGCATGATGAGAATACTATCATAGCATTAATAAAGATGCTTTTACGTAACTTACGCAGGTAACGTGCTTGGGTCGAGCTAGTCTCCCCTGCACGATCACATGCTATATCAAGTCATTTTTGTCTTGCCAAGAATATACACTTGATGTTTAAATGAAAATAATTTGACCATCTATATATTAACGATGTAAATGCAACTATTTGCGACATGGTCGACGTAAGATCATGTTAGTCATAAACGGCTAACATTCTATTCTGACGACGTCATTTTTCACGAAAGACAAGGTCGACACATACGACTAACCCAAAAAGGAAACTAAAAGACATCGACAACTTGTCGAATAGATACAAAAGTTTAACTGACAAAACGTGACTTACCTCAATCGACTCCTAGTTTACAATTTGTTTAACACTTATACTCAGTTGGCAAATGAACACTCGTAACCCAAGGTCTATTCTCCTCTCCTCAGAAGATACTCTCTCTTTTCTTAGAGAGTCATCAACAATCTATAATCTTGTATAAAACTTGCAATTAACAGATTATGATCAGTGCATTGTTAGTCCTTCATAAATCTCATAAACAATAAACCAAATTCACATATTACAAATTATTTAATCAATACAACATATGCATTGCCCTTAATTACATAATTGATATTCAATAGAATCTATATTTTCCATGACATTAATCCTAACATCAAATATTTATCAAATAGATTCACTTATGTCCATGTAAAAGTAAAAATTAAAAACAAGCCAAAATTAGGGATGTAACAGTGTTGGCGTAGTCAGTTTGACCCCACAACCTGTGGAATGCAAAATTTTAGTCTTAGCAACTTTCTAGTTTGTCGGTAGCTTATAGCCTGGAACAACTGGGACACTTGGTACACGAAACGAGACCTCCCCTAACATTTACCCATCCACCTCAACGTGTTGGCACAGTCGATTCAGCCCCATGACAACCAGAACAAAAAATACGACACCTGGCAACGTTGTGCTACATGAAATTGAAGCATTTTACAGGAATACATTTGATTTTGGCACGGTCAAAGGGATTAGAGTTGACCAAAACTGAGAGAGGTTATTGTGGATGGACCCCACATGCACCTATAGGTCCAAATGGAATGTTCCCAGCTTCCATGAATTCCAAGAACTACTCCATCAAAGTTTGACAGTTTTTTCTCTTAGGATCTTAAGGGACTTTGTCAATAGCCTACTGCCCCAAACGACTGGGGTGCTTGGCACATGAAACGAGACCTCCCCTAAAATTTACCCACCCACCCCGATGCATTGGCAAAGTCCATTCGACCCCACGACCTATGGAATGCAAAATGTCACTCCTAGCACCTTTCCACTGCATGAAATTGAAGCATTTTGCAAGGATGCATTTGATTTCAGCATGGTTAAACAGACTGGAGTTGACCGAAACTGAGAGAGGTTATTGTGGAAGGACCCCACATGCACTTGTAGGTCTAAACAAAATGTTCTCATCTGCAATGAATTTTGAGAACTGCTCTGTCAAAGTTTGGTACTTTTTGCATGTTAGGGATCTTAAGGGAATTTGTTGGTAGCCTGCTGCCCTGAATGACTAGGGCACTTGGCACATGAAATGAGACCTCCCCTAGCATTTACCTGCCCACCCTGATGCATTGGCGAAGTCCGTTAAGCCCCACAACCTAGGGAATGCAAAATATCACTCCTAGCACCTTTCCACTGCATGAAACTGAAGCATTTTGCAAGAATGTGTTTGATATCAGCATAGTCAAACATACTAGAGTTGACTGAAAATGAGAGAGGTTATTGTGTACTGACCCCACGTGCACCCGTTGGTCCAAATAGAATGTTCCCAGCTGCCATGAATTCTGAGAACTACTCCGTCAAAGTTTGGCAGTTTTTTCATCTTAGGGATCTTAAGGGACTTTGCCGGTAGCCTGCTGCCTTGAACGATTGGGGCACTTCACACATGAAATGAGACCTCCCCTGGCATTTACCCACCCACCCTGACATGTTGGCGAAGTCCATTCGGCCCCACGACCTATGGAATGCAAAATGTCACTCCTAGCCCTGAGGATTCAATCAAGTAGTCCTTAGGTTGATATGACCATTCTAAGCTTGACATATGACTGCTACCATTTGCATATAACTATACATTTATAAAATGAGTGTTCTAAGATTTTTATAACAACCTTCTCTATTTTGCTAGGACAACACTATCCTAATATGTGTTGACAGTGCTAAAATGTGAATAATAGTATGATGATTAGTAAATACTCTTAGGACCTTGATAATTATCCTAGCAATCATATGACTAGTTTTTTAATTACTAGATCCCCCCAAATGGAAGCTTTTCTTGTCAAAAAGATATATGGTTGTCCATATATTGCATGCTAATTCATGATTGCATGCTTGTCCATAAGTGTACTGTGTCATAGTTGTTCTATTGGCCTTGCTAGGATTGTCTTTATGTGGGAATGACATGATTGACTTGATGGGGTTGTCTTCCCTTCTTAATTTAGGATTTCTACTCTCTTATTACCAACACAACTGTCTCTTCATTATGACAGTCCTCTTCTTTCTCTCTTCTACACTCCCTACTTGTAGACTTCGCATTCGTAACACCAGAGTATAAGTATCCTCTAGGAAGACAATAATGCCTTTGATACATGATAGTCAACCTAGGGTTGTCTTTGATCATTGTATGACAAACACCTAATTAATTATAGCTACTTGTAGTACCTCTAAGCATCTCCTATAATATCACCAAGTTCATGACTAGTTTATGCATACATTGCCACTGGTGGAGGACACGTTTCGATGCCTAAAACCTTAATCTATGCTTGCACATGTGTGAACAAAATTCAGAGATGTATGTTATTCATTCTACCTGACTAGAGCCCATATTTCATAAGGTTTTCTGGGCAAAATACAAAGAGATAATGGATTGATCCATTATTGTATTGACTGTTACAGCCATGATTAGAGGTCAAAATACATTGCATTTACATAATTTCATGCTATTTACGTGGTGATTAACCTATTTGTGTGATTAACCCTAGTGTCCATGATATATCAATGATAGCTCAATGATAGATCAAATAGATAATGGTGAATAAGGGATAGATCAATGATAGCTCAAATAGATAAGATGAGATTATAAGACAATATATAGTAATATGAGATCATGATATTTAAGATATACCATTATAATATCATAAGGCATGGTATATAAGATATAAAAATGTAGGATCAATGATGTGAATTCTCTAAAATAGAAAAATATGTCAATATTTGATCGTAAATGCTCATAATAGCTAGGTAGAAACAATGATAAGAGATGGACCATAGACAAGATGCTCAATATAATGATAGACCATGAATGTTCTAAGAAGCTAGAACCTCACTCAATGTGAGTATATATTGGATAATGCTTTAAGAAGTTAGATTAAATAGTGTAAGAACATGTGTAAAGAAAAGAGCCATTAGTATCATTGGATACAAAACCAAGGATCAAAATATAAGATGTAAAGGATTGAGAGAAAGGACAAAAGAAAAAACATAATTAAGTAGACAAGACAAAGATAAGACAATGTAAAGATAAAATATGAAAGACAAAGATCATGAGATCAAAATGTAATCCATCCATAAAACCATCATAAGCATTGCATAATAACTCCTCACTAAGACTTCTAATATGATAAGTTGCTAATGTATCATCATAAAAGCATAAGCAATCATGTGAAGAAATAGAATAATCATGATGAGGCTCATCATCATCATGTATAACATGACGTAGCACAATTAGAGAATCATCATGATATATAGGACAAATATGAAAAAGGTAATAAACACAATTTTCAACACTAGGGAAATAATCATAAATATGTAGTACCAAAAAAACATGCATATCTCTAATCTTGGAAGATGGTACATAATGAATGATATCATCATGGCATGTGAGAGGAGTATCATTATAAAATACAAGAATGTCATTAGTAGGAGGTAAGATTATGTCATCAATGCATGTCCTACAACGTGCATCACAAGGTCTAGATCATTAGTATGTATGTACTCACCATTATCCATATGATCGTCATTAGGTTGTTTGGATGTTTGGAACAACGTATGGACAACCATCAAAGCATAAAGGATATAGGAAATTTATCACATGATGTAATTGCAGCTGCCCTTGTAGACATGCATGCAAAGGGTGGAAGTATAGATAAGGCACGTGAACTATTTGGCATGATGCCCCAAAGAAATGTCACCTCATGGAATGCAATGATTGCAAGATATGAACAAAATGGATTTTTTGATAAGGATTTAGACACTTTCAAGCAAATGCAATTGGCGAGTGTAAAGCCAAATTCCAAAACCTTCGAAATGGTATCTTTGGAACACAGTATAGACATCGACATCCATCAAAGTTGATGCAAGAGAATAGGCTCAAAACCAATCAAGTGACTTTAGGAGATGGAAAGGAGGACATTTTCATGTTTCCAAGTGGTCTTGCAGGTCAAGACATCCATTTAAGTCATTTGGATAAGGGTTTCCCATTTTCCCGCCAAAATGGACTATTTGAAAATTCAAGTTGTATAAAGACTTTTGGAGGCCTCAAACATGAACATGAAAGGTGTCAAGCAGTTAAAATGACCTTGAAGGTCTCATAGAACATATTTATATTATTTTATATTGTAAAACCACCTTGACATGTTGTCAAAAGGTGAATGAGTGTAGTGAGAAGTAAAAAAAGGTAAGTTGACTAAATCTAGGTGGATAGGGATGAGTGGATAAAGCTTATAAGTTTCAAATCCAAAGTTATAGGGATGAAGTCTATGTGGTATTAAGGAGATAAACATGTTTTCTATTCAAGGAAGCACTTGAATAACTTTAGGAGAGGTTGAGTTTGTTTAGGAGCAACTTTAGAGGTTGCCAAAGATATCAAAGACTAGTTTTTGTATACAATCCATTGAAGAAGACAATATGAGAGGTATGCAGGTGTATAGCAGGTGTGGAGAAGGTGTGAAGGCATTGTATTTAGAGTTTATTGAAGGAATAAGCAAGTAATTATAGTTTTGTATACTTTGTTGCATGTTTTCTTGTTGTTTTTCTTGTATTTTTGGCTAAAACTCCATACAGACCCTTAGATCCTTAACTTGAGCACTATGATGATTCTATGAGATGTAATACATGTACATAGACCTAATCCAATGAGTTAGACCCTTTGGAATAATTTAATTTGTATTTTATAGCATTGGCCGGTGAGGGGGGCAGTTTTAGAAAATTTTGATTTTCTGCCAATTCCACCATTCAAGTCCTCTAAAACTTGGTGGACACCATATACAAGTATATACAGAGCTACATGAAATATTTCATAGGTTGGTCACATGTGCAAGTTCCATTTTGAGAAAGCCCTACTCTTTTTGGCCTAAAAAGACCCTATTTTAGTGTATTTTTGAGATCTCTTCTGTTGGGTGAGTGATATCTGCAAGGGGAGTGTTTAGACATGTTAGATATGTCCACTTAAACCTTCCCTATCAATATTAGGGCCTGATCAATCCATTTGGTCTCTGCTGTTACAAAACAATCCCTAAAATAGGCCTAATTTGACTGTAACAATCCAAGTTTTATCTATTTTGTACAAAACAAGCCTACCTAAGTTTTACATATGTTTAATAAGGGCCAAAAGGGTATCCAAATCAAGACTCATATCTCAATTATCAAGTGTATTAAGGTAGTTATTACATAAAAGGTCTCTGAGAAAGGCTACAAGCTGCTAGACCACTTACAAAGCAAGTACATGTTATACTAATCACAAAGCTCCTCCCATGCATGGATAAGGTTGGTATAGTGAATTTAAGCATGTATTAGTTTTTTCAAACCATGGTGAATTTCTATAAGTCTTCCAATCAAGATTTGGTTTTGTTCTAGACCTAGAGTGAAGCTAGTGTGAGCTAATGGGAGATTGAATTGCTCAGTTCATTGCATGAACATATCAAGTTGAGATCATATATTCTATTGAATGATTCTAGACAAGATATATGTCATATTAAAGGACCATGAAGGTTAGAATTCATGTGAATAATGAATGCATGATATGTTGTAAGCAAGTGTTCAAGGTAAAGAGCCAAAATGATGTGAGTATGGTTGAGCTAGGATGGCATCAAAAGCATAAAGGATATAGCAATTTTGTCAAAAGTTGTAGTTGCAACTACCCTGCGAGACATGTATGCAAAGTGTGGAAGCATAGACAAGGCACATGGACTACTTGATACAACACCACAAAGAGATTTCCTCTCATGGGATGCAATGATTGCAAGATATGCAAAAAATGGATTTGTTGAAAAGATTTTAGAAACTTTCAAGTAAATGCAATTGGCACGTGTAAAGCCAAATTACACAACCTTTTCCAGGGTCCTCCCTATCTGTACACCAAAATAGGATGTTTGGAACAGCGTATGGACATCCATCAAAGCATAAAGGATATAGGAAATTTGTCACATGTTGTAATTGCAACTGCGCTTGTAGATATGTATGCAAAGTGTGGAAGCATAGGCAAGGCACGCGAACTATTTGGCATGATGCCCCAAAGAAATGTCACCTCATGGAATGCAATGATTGTAAGATATGAACAAAATAGATTTTTTGATAAGTCTTTAGAAACTTTCAAGCAAATGCAATTGGTGGGTGTAAAGCCAAATTCCAAAACCTTTGAAATGGTATCTTTCGAACACAGTATAGACATCCATCAAAGCATAAAGGATATAGCAATTTTGTCAAAAGTTGTAGTTTCAACTACCCTGCGAGACATGTATGCAAAGTGTGGAAGCATGGACAAGGCATGTGGACTATTTGATACAACACCACAAAGAGATGTCCTCTCATGGGATGTAATGATTGCAAGATATGCAAAAAATGGATTTGTTGAAAAGATTTTAGAAACTTTCAAGTAAATGCAATTGGCACGTGTAAAGCCAAATTCCTCAACCTTTGCCAGTATCCTCCTTATCTGTACACCAAAATAGCATGTTTGGAACAACATATGGACATCCATCAAAGCATAAATGATATAGGAAATTCGTCACATACTATAATTGTAGCTACCCTTGTAGACATGTATGCAAAGTGTGGAAGCATAGACAAGGCACGCGAACTATTTGGCATGATGCCCCAAAGAAATGTCACCTCATGGAATGCAATGATTGCAAGATATGAACAAAATGGATTTTTTGATAAGGCTTTAGAAACTTTCAAGCAAATGCAATTGGCGGTTGTAAAGCCAAATTCCAAAACCTTCGAAATGGTATCTTTGGAACATAGTATAGACATCCATCAAAGCATAAAGGATATAGCAATTTTGTCAAAAATTGTAGTTGCAACTACCTTGCGAGACATGTATGCAAAGTGTGGAAGCATACAAAGAGATGTCCTCTCATGGGATGCAATGATTGCAAGATATGCAAAAAATGGATTTGTTGAAAAGATTTTAGAAACTTTCAAGTAAATGCAATTGGCACATGTAAAGCCAAATTCCACAACCTTTGCCAACATCCTCCCTATTTGTACACTAAAATAGGATGTTTGGAACAACGTATGGACAACCATCAAAGCATAAAGGATATAGGAAATTTGCCACATGATGTAATTGCAACTACCCTTGTAGACATGTATGCAAAGTGTGGAAGCATAGACAAGGCACGTGAACTGTTTGGCACGATGCCCCAAATAAATGTCACCTCATGGAATGCAATGATTGTAAGCTATGAACAAAAAAAGGATTTTTTTTTACAAGTCTTTATAAACTTTCAAGAAAATATGATTGGCAGGTGTAAAGAAAAATTCCACAACCTTAGCCAATATCCTCCTTGCCTATGCCAAAATGGGCATCCATCAAAGGATAAAAGATATGGAAATTTTTTTAGATGTTGTAGTTGCAACTGCCCTTAGAGACATATGCAAAGTGTGGAAGCATAGACAAGGCACGTGAACTATTTGGCATGATGCCTCAAAGAAATGTCGCCTCATGGAATGCAATGATTGCAAGATATGAACAAAATGGATTTTTTCATAAGCCTTTAGAAAGTTTCAAGAAAATGCAATTGGCTAGTGTAAAGCCAAATTCCAAAACCTTAGAAATGGTATCTTTGGAACACAATATAGACTTCCATCAAAGCATAAAGGATATAGGAATTTTGTCAATGTTATAGTTGCAAGTACCCTGCAAGACATGTATACAAATTGTGGAAGCATATACAACAAACGTGAATTGTTTGACACGATGCCTCAAAGAAATGTTGTCTCATGGAATGCAATGATTACAAGATATGTATGAAATGGATTTTTCGTAAGGCTTTAAAAATTTTCAAGAAAATGCACAAAAGTAAATTTCAACCAAACACAAATTTTGGCATGTCTAAAACCAAATTGCACAACCTTATCCAACTTCCTCCTTGCCTATGCCAAAATGGGATCTGGGGAACATGGTGTGGACAACCATCAAAGCATAAATGATATAGGAATTTTGTCACATGTATTGTATTTGCAGCTGCCCTTGTAGACATGTATGGAAAGTGTGGAAGCATAGACAAGGCATGTGAACTATTTGAAATGATGCCTCAAAGAAATGCACAGTCCCACATAATGCAATGATTGCAAGATATGCATAAAATAGATTATTTGAAAATGATTTATAAACTTTCAAGCAATGCAATTGGCACATGTAAAACCAATTCCTATAACGATAATTGATCATCATATTAAATATTTAATATAAACTATCATATACATAATTTGTCATGAACATAACATCTAGTTTATATACAAAGCCATATAGGCATGCCCAAACAAAGCTATACATCAGTAACATACAAAATTATGTATAAAAAGTCATCTAGGCATACAAAAAATATCCCAAAAACTAGTTTCCTATGGACTTTTATGAAATAATTGGCGGCCCTTGCTTGACCGTGAAGATGGAGAGCCAATCTATGACTCATCATCTCTTTGCCATTGAGTAGATCCCTTCAACAGAAGTTCATCCAGCTCCACATGTTAATACAATCAAACAATATGCACATTAATATAGAAAATGTATGAAATATATAACATCACATATGTAATCAATCACTTACCATCATCTTGTCTCACTCTTTGTCTGTAGTTGGACGGGCTAGAGTTGTGACCTCTGTGAGAAGCATCAAGAAGCAAAATTGACTAAACATAAATATCATTTATGTACATCAAATGACATAAGATAAAACAAGAAATACAAAATTATGAAATTTTCATGTTATTGGCTCATACCTTGGTCAAAGGATTTGAAGACATCATGGCTGCAACAATGCCTACCTGTGTTGACTCACGAAGATGAGGAGGAGTGTCCATATTCAGCATCTGAAAATTAATTTCAAGATTATTCGACCAAAATAAATACATAACATTATTTTAAAAATGCATAATGATTAGAAATGGTTAAATTTACCTCCATATAAGTGGTGGATTTGTGTCCAAGGACTAAGGAAACCGTGGAGGTGCCGGTGACTGTTGAAATCATCAAATTGTCACAAAATAATATTACCATTGATATATCTACAATAATTACGATCATGTGATAAATTACATACCTGCTGACTTGACCTCCTCTCATAATCTACCAATGGATGGCTAACGGAGCCAGGATGAAGACTCTGACCCTAGAATTTAATTGCGCAGACAATTACATACATTATTTTTCACTTATAATATAGATAGTCATAAAATTAATTACAATTTTCAAATAACAATATATTAAATCAAGATGAAACTTGTAAAAAATTACCTTAGAGTCAATACCAAATGTCTGTTGTAAGACATCGTCGATGAGAACAATCTCATCCAATATGGATGCCTCCATCAATGGATGTTGCCCTTGCATCGCAGCATCCTGCCGAGAGTCCCGCCATGCATCTTGCATCCCATAATCACATAGGTTCCCACATGAACTGCACAAATGTGGGGACAAATGACACCTACTGATCTCACCCTCATTGGCCTGGGTAAGATCATCGGCATGTTGTGATAGAGACTGCGTGAGAGTAGTCAATGAATTTAATATCTCCACCTCAACACTCTCCTTCAAAATCAAAGGGAGTGACCTACGTTATGGCCTCAATAGGGGTATAGGTACACGGTTTTCATCTCACTAAGCCCCCTCTCTATCTTGGGCAGAGCCACCACCTCTACCCTGGAACTCACAAATGTCAAAATAATTGGGAATCTTCTTGAGGACAAACTCGCAATGGAGTTTCCTCAAGAAATATTATGGTAGCTCATCATTGTTGCATGGGCGCTCATCGAAGACCATGTACCATCTATCCCAAAAGTTTTGGGATATTTCTCCATTCCTACACCAATGAATAGGGAACTGTTTGCAAGTTTCTTCTAATCTTTGGCCAGTTTTGGGATTAATAAAGTGTACACATAATTGAGATTTTGTAATTTTTTCATTCTTCACTTGTTCATATGACAATTTGTCAGCATGGTATTGCCGACACCTCTCCCTATAGTCTTGAAATTTGGTGATTTGTTTTGTCACCGAATCGGTGTGGGAAACAATCTCCTCTAGTGACTTCACAAGTGCTCTCCTATGATCGGTTCTTGCACTTGGATTGTTTAGCATTTGAATACAAGTTTGAAGATGTTTCTTGTTTTCCTCTATTATCTGTAGGTAGTTTTCTTGACTATCCCTTACATTGTGAGCACGTGAAGGTGGGTTTTGAGGGTTTGGAGGGTTTTGGGGGTTGTTTTCACCCTTCTCAGCTAGATTTGGGTTTTCTCTTGCCTCAATAACTATAAATGCAATATAAAAACAAATCAAACATTGCAAAAGTCAAAAATTCTTCTCAAACTAACAAAAATCAGTCAAACCCTACCTTCTTCGGCCGCTAGACCCTCCAAATTTGCTTCATGACATCTTTGGTAGTGAGGTGGCATTGTGAATTTATCATTTTCTCTCTTGCACTTGCTTGGAGATACTTCCCTTGAACGTGACCACGTTGTCAACACTATTTTTTGAAGACAAACTCCTTTGGCAGCGGATGAATGACAAGAAAATGAATTTTTTTTTAGTTTTAAGTGAAGGAAAAACGTGAGCACGTTATAATGCAGTTGTGTTTTTTCTATTTTGGACCAAAAAGTCCCATAGTGGTGACTTTTTGGTCCCCCATCTCTTTGCATATACCCTACCATGATATTGCGAAGAAGTTTGAA
Source organism: Cunninghamia lanceolata (assembly GCA_027924645.1). Classification (NCBI taxonomy): domain Eukaryota; kingdom Viridiplantae; phylum Streptophyta; class Pinopsida; order Cupressales; family Cupressaceae; genus Cunninghamia; species Cunninghamia lanceolata. Next base: position 627,847 of record BSBN01001848.1, on the reverse strand, counting down.
TGAGCTCACAAAGAGAGATCTTAGCAAGAGTAGCCTAAAGTTGCTCTACTAGATTATACATTGTGAGGGATTTCAAGGATAGACAAGGAGGTGGAGGTAGAGTTAGAGAAGAAGTGGGGAGGGAAAACAGGACATAGGCACTCTGTTTATTTCGCCCTATTGTTATATGTGTGGGATACCGCATGGTAATGAGGAGCCCTTATCAAATTTAATGGTATAGACTTAGCAATTTGTGTAACATAGTCATCAAGTTCAGGTGTGTTTGAAGCACCCTAAATAGTGATGATTGGCTTAGCAGTTGTTTATGTCTCGGATCTAAGATGTACCACAATTTTTAGTTTCATGGGCTCTTGCACGATCCAAACATAAATTGTGTTAATCATATTAGGAAAAGGAATTTGTTTTTATTTAAAAGAGGAAGATTTTTCATGGATGAAATCATCGAGGGCTTCATCGAGCATGTTGAATTCTACTTTATCAAAAGCATTAAAGGTTTGAAGAAAGAGATTCAACATTGTCAAATTCTAATTTCTACCAAACAAGAAAAGTGCAAAAGAAGGAGAAGCATGGATATGCTAGTGAACGTACTTCAAGATCACAAAAAATGTAGTGTATAAAAATTGAAAATCTAATGTAAGACAACTAGAGTCCAACTCAATGTAATTACATCTAAGACCTAACCAACCACTAGGAAGATTATACTATTGTTGTTCAACTAGAAAGAGCAATTTAACCTAGCTAGGTCTGATTGGGTTCTTTTCCTAAAAACTTAACAATTTTTATAGGAAAAGAACTATAGAAGTAAATATAAAAATAATAATTCCTAGAATTCAAGAAATGATTCTAACAAGCTGATAACATTATAGGAAATAGAAGAAAGAGAGGAACCTGGCACCAAAGAAGGGAATCCTTATCATCAAACGCCAGCACGTGGTGAGGATGTCAATAGCAATAAAACATAATAAGCTAGTACAATACGACTCTACAGAAACCTGTAGCATCACCCAATGTGCATAGGGAAATGAAACAACTTCCCAAAAATGAAATTTAACCAAAGTATATACAGATGAAGTATTTAACATAAAGAAAGTAAATGAGAAATAAGGGAATAGAGCAAACTCCTATGCATTTGATCTCTTTCCACAACCTGCATAATACATAAACTAGAAAAACTTATTGTGTTATTTTAGGGGTTTGCCTCAAACCCCCATTTTGGTTTTCCAACATCCATGAAACAACAAATGGAATAAAAGAGAAAATATTATGTGTGCTCTTATCCTAAGTGCATCTAGGAGTTAAGAACACTAGCAACAAAACAAATCTATAAGTATTGCCCTAGTCTACAGGGAAATACCCTAGTGTGCATAAAATCAAATGGGTGGTGGTCTACACCACAAATATTTGCTAATTAGACAATATATTCATTAAACAATGCAATAAGAACTTCAAAGCAACACCATCTCTTGTTCAAAGAACAATGTTACCTAATTTGCAAGACCACACAAGAGGCTATGAACTCCTTGAAGATTGAAGCTGCAAATGAATGGCTTCAAAGCCCTTAGAAGATAGCCCCACATCCAAAAATGAAGAACTCACAATATCAATGAACACCCACAAGCACCAAGGTCTTGTCAATGACCCAAGAGAGTTGTATCTCTTTGAGAATTTGTTCTAAAACCCTTGTAGATGTGAGAGAGACCAAAATCTTCCTTTTTTTCACCAGAGGATATTGAGACCCAAAAGCCAAGAAGAGAGAATCTCACCATCGGGTACGCTACAGGGACCATTTTCTTGTCACGCAAGTGTTACCTCTGACGGAAATCAAAGAATAAGTGGGAGAATTAATGTTAAAAATGTTGGAATATTTTGGATGTCAGTACAATGTGAAGACATCTACGTGTAGTGTTTGTGTTGTGAGAATATTCATCCAAATGTTGCACGTGTAATCAGAAAAGAATAATAAATAATTGCTTAGAATGAATTTTGGTAAATATGAGTGATGAGGGAAAAATTAGGCTAAAGATCTAGGTTAAATTATGTCCCTAGAGATATGCTATGGGCATGGGCGTTGAAGCGAGTAAAAACATGTCATGAAATTGTAAGGATATGCAATTTTGTACACTACATTTTGCCCCTACTTTAGCAAGTTGATGGCACTAGGTGATAAGAAATGCTAAAGTACATAAATTAAATGTTGAAAGAAATTAAATATGTAAAGGATACCCAAAAGGATATTGTAGAGGATGATGAAATCCTCTAGGCAGAAAAACGGTGCCCCTAGACTGAAGATTTGCAACACCATAGTGTTAAGTACTGCAATCCTGCAAAACTACCATGTTAGTTCAAAAAATACTAAGAGAATGATGATGAGAAGAAGGATGAAATAAAACAAAATTAAGGGTGGATAGATACCCCTCATGATTATGTCAACTTACTAAAATAAAGAGGTAGAAATAGGGAGTAAAGTCAACCACAGGTCAAAACATTCCATTAGTGATGAATATTCACTTCATAGGGTTATTAAATAAAATAGCATCAAAGTGAAACCTATTATGGTGAGAATGGAGGTGGAACCAAGATTCCAACACAACAAACTGTGCAAAAATTTGAGTTTGTAGGCCCAAGTTATGAAGATTTGAATGAAAAACACTTCATAAAATTTGAAAATTTTCTATAAATAGTAAAAAGTTTTACATTTTTACTATTCATTTGAATTGACCTATTATAGAATTTTTGAACACTTGGGTGAGTTTTGAGAGCCAAAATGTCGCACAAATGAGCCTATCGAGCACTACGGCTGGACACACTAAGGCAACACGTGGAGCAGTGGATCACCATGTGTGAGGTAGGAGAAATTTCATTTTTTTCATTAATTTTTTTCTTGTTTTTCATGTCGGGAAGGTTTTTGTAGAGCACTAGAATCCTTTTCGGGTGCTAGCATCTAACTAAGGCGCTCACGTCTGACCAAGGCACTGACGTCCAAAAAGGCCACTAATGTCCTGAAAAGGTTATGACCCATTTCGTGAAGTAATCAGTAGCTGTAATGATAAAGGTATGACCTCAGGAAGAAGGTGGTGAGATTTTTCCAATAATATCCAAGCCCCAAATAGAGAATGGCCAAGGTGCTACCTGGGCACGTAGTTCCTACACAGGAGCTCGAATAAGGTTGTTGTGCTACTGACATTGAGGGAACTTTTCAATGAAAGAAAAGGAATCTCGTTCCATGCTTGTCCATAGTAACCCATTTGGAGCAGTTTTTGAACTAGGGAACATCCATCAAAATGCCCTCCACTGGCACCTAAATGGGCCTCTTCAATGGAAACAAGGATTTTAGATTGAGTTAAGCAATGTAGGAGAAGACCAGTGTAGGAGAGATGATAAAGGACATTAGAGATAATAATATAGCACATATCGACCTTGTGAATGCAAGTTCGAGTGCTTTTTAAAGAATCAGGGGGGAAGGTACCATTACTCAAATAAGTGAATATATTGGAGTACCATTCCTCTAAGTCTACATTATGGCAGAAAACAGAATTCAGTGAAGTAGAATCACCAATAAATAGTGACAAAAGAACTTTAATTATAAAATGATAGTTATCTGTAGGATTGTCACAAGGTACAAGGGAAGTAATTCTTGCCATTGTGTTAACATGATTATCTTTATAGGGAATATTGTCAATAGAAAAGAGGAAAACTGATGAAGCAGTGATAAAGCCAAGTCACAATATTGAGATAATTTATCTTGCTTAGCCTGGTAAGAACCTACGACTTTCTTTATAATCAACTGTGAATCACCATGAATGTGAATATGTTAAGTATTGAGAGATAATGTGGCACATAAGCCATCAGTAAGGGATTTGTACTCAGCGTGTTATTAGTGCAAAGAAGTTTCAAATAGAATGAGAGAGGAAGTGGTTTACCAAAAGGAGGGACTAATACAACACCTACCCCAGAGCTAGTTCGACATCTAGATCTGTCAAAGAATAAATCCCACAATTGATCATACTCTAAGGATAGAATATGATCATCAAGAAATGAGTCTTGGAATTAGGAATAGAAAAAGGATAAGGGGCCTTGGTCAAATGGTGAGATACGACTTGTCCTTTTATTGCCTTTTTTGAGATAAATTTAAGACCAAACTTTGTAAGTAACATAACCTATTTAGCGAGGCAACCTGAGAGATCTGTTTTAGACAACAGGTGTTTAAGAGGATCAAATTTAATGATGACATGTATCTCTTCATAGAGGAGGTAATGTTTAAGCTTATTCATTGTGAAGACAAGAGCAAGACATTGTCTTTCTAACAGTGTGTAACAAGTTCCATAATCAAGTAGGGTTTGAATGATGTAATAAACATCACATTCCCTACCTTCATCATCATGTTGGTATAATAAGGCCACTAAAGCATGATATGAAGCAAAAGTATAAAGAAGAAATAGACGAACAAAAATAGACGGCATAAGAGTAGGAGGATTAGCTAAATAGAACTTGAGATCCTCAAAGACTTTTTGACAATCGACATTCCATTCAAAATGTACATATTCTTCAGAAGATGTGTGAATGGAAGAGTCTGATCAATGAGTTGTGAAATAAAATGGCAAATAGCCTAAATTTTACCTTGCAAACTTTGAAGCTAAGATATGTTCTTAGGGAGTGGCATGTTCACAATAGCGTCGATCTTTTTAATATCCACCTCAATGCCATGATGTGAGACTATGAACCCCAAAAGCTTGTCTGAGTCTACCCCAAAGAAACACTTATGAGGGTTTAGTCACATATTATAGAGGTGCATATGCTCAAAGATGCGATAGAGATTATGCACATGATCTTGGAAAAAGACATACTTGGTCAAGATATCATCAACATAGTATTCCAAGATATTGTGAATAAAGTGATGAAAAATTAGGGTCATTGCACGTTGGTAAGTTGCACCAACATTCTTTAGTTTGAATGACATGACCACAAAACAATAATTACCCCATGGTGATGTAAAATTAGTTTTAGGTTGATCCTTAGAGTTAATTAGAATGTGATTATAACCCAAGAAGTTGTCCATAAAAGAAAGCAAGGCATGGCCAGTTGTGGAACCAACTATCATATCGATATTGGGTAAAGGAAATCATCCTTCATGGATGCTCTATTAAGATCATGAAAATCAATATAGATTTGAGATCCAAGGTGAATAGTCAATCGATCAAATGAAACCAGCTTGTAAAAGATTTTTAGTTTTGGCCTTGACCAATAAAGCCACCTTAGGATTAATTTTATGATTTTTTTGTTTTATAGGTTGGGCATCGGGATATAGCACTATGTTATGTACCATGATATTCAGGTCAATACCAGGCATATCTACATATGACCAAGCAAATAACTCAATAAATTCATGAAGAAGATCATAATGTATATGTATCTCTTCAGAGGACAAGCATTGCCTAATCTTGATGACTTTATCCTTTACTTGAGGATCCATCAGAACATCAAGAGTATCTCCAACAAGGAGACTACTACATTCTGGTAGATCTGATAAAGAGTACAATCGAGAGTTGCTAGGGGATGAGAGGATATCACCTGACGAAGCAATAGATTCCCTAAAGTATACTTGTGTGTTTAAACAAAAAGAAAACCCACGATCGTGATGATATAATGGCATGTGCTCATATACCTCTAGGAATTCGACAAATGCTTCATCATTGGAAAAAGAATCCAAGGGAGGAAACTTAGAAGAATCCCAATCTTGGGATATAATTTTAGGATACACAAGAGGAAGAGAAGGAGAATCTAAAGAGGCAGAAATCATATTCACATCTAGGCAGTCTCGATAAGAGGCTACAGAGGGTCGACGAGGATGGTATCCAAAACCCAATGTGGAACCATGTGGATTAGGCTCTAGAGGGATCTTAATACCATGTTCACATTTACAACATCCATTTCCTTTATAGCCTACACTAGAGAGAATATGAAAACCACGGCCATAATGGGATTACATCTCCTTAAAAGATGGAGGATGCCCATTGGAGGCATAATCTATGCATGAAGTGTAATTGCATGTATTCTTACGAGAAGGAGAGGAAGAAGTCTATTTAGACGTAGAAGACTTATTTGTAGATGTGAGATTTGAAGATGCTTTTGGAATGTCAGAATGAGGGGGGTCAAGTTTATACTCTCCAACAAAGGAGGGTGTAAAATTAAGTGATCCCTAATCATCGCCAAGACATGCCTTGAGGGATGACTCAACACCATGACCAACTTCGAGAGTAGCAGTTGAGAATGGGGAAACATCCTTAGCGGAAGAAGAAGGAACTAAATTTTGAAGGGTAGGGGAAGTATGAGGCTAAGTCACAGAATCCATATGTTGACAATACTGCATAGGACTTGGATCAACTTTAATCATATAGGTCTTATTTTCAAAGATGAATTATATTGAGCCATGCAAGGTAGATGGGACCGCACCCATGACGTGGATCCATGGTCTACCAAGTAGCAAATTATAAGACAACGCGTTTGGCATGACATGGATGAGGGTAGGCAAAGTGACTAGGCCCAATTCAATTGGAAGTGTGATTGTTCTCAATGTTTGTCTACCAACATTGTTAAAGCCACAAATGGAAGGAGTATAAGGGGATATTAAAGACATAGAGATATTAATACGGTTCAATAGGTTTATCCCACAAAAATTAAGACCAGAACCATTTCAATAAGGGTATGTTTCAATCTAAAATTATTAATTCCAACAATAATGAGCAAAGGATCATTTTGCTTTTGTACCTCCAAGGAAGGTAGCTGATATTATTGAAACACAATATCTGTAGTATTTGTGTATATATAATTGGGGAAGGCAACTACATCAGTCAGCCTAGTAGAGGATACAACAAGGATCTTCTGCAGGGCTTCCTGGAGCATATTGTGATATTGCGGAGAAGTCGAAACGAGCTCCCAAAGAGAGATCTTAGTAGGAGTAGCTTGGAGCTGCTTTACTAGATCATACTCTGTGAGTGATTTTGGGGACAAATGGGGAGGTGGATGTAGATTTGGAGTAGAAGTGGGGAGGGAAACATGATAGAGGCACTCTATTTGTTTTGCCTAGTGTTATATGTGTGGTCTACCACATGGTAATGAGGAGCCCCTATCAAATTTAACATTATAGACTTAACAATTTGTGTAACATACTCATCAAGTTGGGGTGTGTTTGAGGCACCTTGAATAGTCATGATCAGTTTAGTAGTTGTTTGCGTCTCGGATCTAAGATGCACCATAATTTTTGGTTTCATGGGCTCTTATGATGAGCCATAAATGTAAATCGTGTTAATCATATTAGGAGAAGAAATTTGTTTTTGTTTAAAGAGGAAGATTTTTCATGGACGAAGTTGTCGAGGAATTCATCGAGCATGTCAAAATCTTCACTACTAAATGGTTTATCCAAAGCATTAAAGGTTTGAATAAAGAGATCCGACATTGTCGAATTCTACTTTCTGCCAAACAAGAAAAGTACAAAAGGAGAAGCAGGGATATGCTAGTGAATGTAGTTCAGGTTCACCAAAAATGTAGTGTATAAAAATTTAAAATCTAATGTAATCCAACTAGAATCCAATTCAATACAATTACATCTAAGACCTAACTAGCTACTAGGAAGATTATACTGTTGTTGTTTAACCAAAAAGAGCAATTTAACCTAGCTATATCTGATTGGGTTCTTTTCTTAAAAACTTAACAATTTTAATAGGAAAAGAACTATAGAAGTAAATAAAAAAACAATAATTCCAAAAATTGAAGAAATGATTTTAACAAGCTGATCATAATAGAATAAGAAATAGAGGAAAGAGGGGAGCCTGGCACCAAAGCAGGGAAGCCTCGGCCTCAAACGCCAACATGTGTTGAGGATGCCACTGCATAGTGTTATCATCCCAGTAGCAACAAAACACAATAAGGCTATATAGTACAACTCTACAGAAACTTGTAGCATCACCCAATGTGCATAGGGAAATGAAACAACTTCCCAGAAATGATATTTAACTGAAATATATACAAATGAAGCATTTAACATAAAGAAGAAAATAAATGAGAAATAAGGGAATAGAGAGAAAACTCCCATGTGTTTTTGATCTCTTTCCACAACCTATAATACATAAACCAAAAAAAATGTTGGGTTGTTTTAGGGGTTTGCCTCAGTCAAACCCCCATTTTGGTTTTCCAACCTCCACGAAACAAAAAATGGAATAGAAGAGAAAATATTGCATGTGTGCTCTTATCCTAAGTGCATCTAGGAATTAAGAGCTTTAGCAACAAAATAAATCTATGTCTTGCCCTAGTCTACAAGGAAATAGCCTAGTGTGCTTAAAATCAAATGGGTGGTGGTCTACACCACAAATATTTGCCAATGACATAATATATTTATAATTTAACAATGCAATAAGAACTTCAAAGTAACACCATTTATTATTAATTGAACAATGAACTACTCGATTTGCAAGACCACACAAGAGGTTGTGAACTCCTTGAAGGTTGAAGCTGCAAATGAATGGTTTCAAAGCCTTTAGAAGATAGCCCCACATCCAAAAATGAAGAACTCACAATATCAATGAACACCCACAAGCACCAAGGTTTTGTCAATGATCCAAAGAGTTGTATCTCTTTGAGAATCTATTCTAAAACCCTTATAGACGTGAGAGAGACCAAAATCTTCCTTTTTCACTAGAGAGATAGATCCAAAAGCCAAGAAGAGAGAATCTCCCCATCGGGTATGCTACAGGGATAATTTTCATGTCACGTGAGCATTACCTCTAATGGGAATCAAAGAATGAGAGGGAGAAGCAAGTTTTAAAATTTTTCTTGACACCAACATGGTACAAAGACATCCATGCATAGTACTTGTGTCTTGAGTTCATATTCATCCAAACTCTAGAGGTGTTCTCAAAAAAGCATAATAAACAATTGCTTAGAATGAATTTTGGAAAATATGAGTGATGAGGGAAAAAATAGGGTAAAGCTCTATGTTAAATTGCCCTAGAGACATGCTTGAAGCCACCAAAAATGCATCATGAAATTGTGAGGGTACTCAATTTTCTACACTACAAATAGCATTAAATAATTAATTTTATTATAGATTTAATTTGAGTTGCTACCCTTTTCTTGTCTTGGAAGTAGGGTTGTGTGTTGCTTACTTCCTCTTGGTTGTTTGAGCTTTCTCTTCTAGAGTAGCCTTTACCTCTGCTATTTCTTCCTCTTCTCTTGCCTTTTACACTGCTTTGATATTTGAAGGATTTCTCTAAAAAGGGAGTGGATCTATTCAATCGCTACTCGTGGGTTTGTAGTGAACCCATTAACTCATCCACTATCATTTTTAAAAGGTCTTTAGTCTCTTCGATTGAGGTCAAATCTTAAGGGAAAACTCCTAAGGATTTTCTTAATAATCCTTTGCTCTACTATAGCTTTACAATTAATTCTTAACTAGTTTATCAAGCTGGAAACTCTCGTATAAAAGTTTGGAATAGACTCTCCATGTTTCATTTGAAGAGTTTCAAAATCTTTTCTCAATAGTTGGAGTTTTACTAACCTCACCTTATCAATCCCTTTATAGGAGTTTTGAAGAATCTCCCAAGTTTCTTTTGAGTAATTTGTTATTGTTATTCGAGGGAATATGCATTCTCCTTCAGTTGGTTCTTTTGAGCGTTTGTCAATGCTGCATAGGTTGTTTGGTTAACCACATCTGTGAATCCGCTGACCACAAGCTCCCACAAATTATTTGCAACCACTATTGTCTTCATCTTCTTTACCCAAACATCATAGTTTTGTCCATCAAAAGTTGGTGGTTGCTGTGAGCTCTTACTATCACCTCCAACCATTTTGTAAATTAAGAGAAAAGACTCTTAATAATCAAAAAAATTAAGGTCCTATCTCTGTTACCAATTTGATGATGGTATAGCTTTGATACCACTTGTTGGAGAGAGAATAATGGAAGAGGACAAACAAAAATAACAACAGAAATTTATATTTATATTTATATTTAAAATTTACATTCAAAAAATGTTTACAATCAAAACGACAAAGCTACTGCTCTGTATTCCTCTTCTACAATGATTGCACAACTTTTTGGGAACTTTCAAAGCTGACTAGACATTGTTATTATTGTCCCTATTCTTTCCATAGTTTTTGTGTGATTTCATAGTTGCTGCTGTGTGATTCTATATCTGCTACTATTATATAGTTTTTGTACTCCTGCTATTCCGTAGTTGGTTGTGTTGTACCCAACCAAAATTTTTGCTTCATTAAGGCATTTTGAAACAAGTCTACAAAATTTTTCGTCAAAAAGTCAAAAAAAAGCAAAATTTCTAAAAATAGAAATTTCTAAAAATAGACGTCGAGTTAGGTTTTCTGGGTTTCTTGAGATATGGATACTGGCAAAACTTTCTAAAAATAGAATCTCCAACTCAGGTGTCGCGCTCGATTCTCATTGGCCGATTTTGCTTCACGATTGGCATGGTTCAGATGGAATCTTCAAACGACCAAGTTTTCTCTACTGGGTCATTTCTGCTTTTTTAGAAGCGAAGCATGAGCTCGAAAGTCATCAATAGAGGAAAGTTCACTTGCTAGAGCTCGTCGACAAGTTTTCAACGTTGTTCCAACGACGCAGAACTGACGAACAGCCATCAACTCGATGATGCACGCAAAACAATGCAAGATGGATCCAAGGTGAATTAAAAAGTTGGAAAATCATAAATTTGACTAAGTTAGGTGAAACCAGGTGGCTTGGGGCGCCCAACTTCTCCTGTGTTAGTTTTTTTCTCATTTTTCGAAAAACATCAAAAATGCTTTAGTTAGCTCTTTCCCAGTTGGTCAAACTTGGTCAAAAGTCAGTCAAAGCCAGGATTTCATCACAAATATGTTTAGACTGCTTACATCACCCTCCATCCCACCTCGACAGTCATCAAAACGATAGAAGTCGAAGATCGAAAAGGACCTGTGGACACGAAAATCGAGAAAAGGTACAAAATTGAAAATTTTCAAAAAAAATGCTAAGTGTTGGCAAACCAGGCGCCCCAGGTGACTTGGGGCACCCAAACTCTCTAGAGTTAGTTTATTTTGCAATAGTTTCTCAAAAAACATGAATTTCCTTCCATCAGCCTGTTCCAGTTCAGATCAGATCAGTTTGGCACATTTTTCAAGGCAAACGGAAGGTACAATCAACTTAATTTTCATCAAGCCTGCCTATTTTCTAGATCATCAGACTCATTTTCATCCAATTTGACAGAAATCGACAGCCAAACAGGGGTCCTGTGCCACAGAAACGCGCACGCAAACCAAGAAATTGAAGAAGTTCAAAAAATTGAAAAAATGGCTAAGTGTTGGGAAACCAGGCACCCCAGGTGACTTGGGGTGCCCAAATTGAGCAGTGTTAGAATATTTTTCATGTCCACAGTGTTTTTTGATAGTTTTGTGCCCAATCTTTGCCCGTTGGCAGTTTTCAGGAGGTCAAACTTGGTCAAACGATGTCAGATCGTCAATCGGAGGTAGGGGATGGAATCTCAGCTGACCAATCTCCAAAATTTCAGGGTCAGTCAGCTTTTTCAGTCAATGGTTACATTTTTCCACCTTGTTGAAGTCAGAGACAGACCATATTTAAGTCAAAACGAGTGTTGAAGTGCCGAAAATGAAGTAAAATTTGCTAGCACTTCTTTCAACTCGGGTGTTCGATGACATCATCAAAAGAAGATATTTTTTGTCATCTTACACATGAAGCCATAGGCAGCAACAAAATAGGGATTCTTCCTATTTGAAGACATCCACTTGGATTTATGCTTTAAAAGTTGCTTTCTTCATGGATGAGGGTGAAGTTTTATTCTCACACAAATAAAGCTGCTTTTTCGCCCTAAAGATTTATAAAGACAAGCAATTGGCTTCTTTATTTCATTATCTTTTGCAGGTTGCATCCAGAGGAAGATTTTTTATTTTTCTTTCAATGAAGATTTGAAGACCCAAACCAAATGCTTTTTGAGCGTTCTTCATAGTTTCGGGTTGAGGAAGAAGAGAGGTTTGCTTTTTCAGGGTCCTTGTTTCAAGGGGATCATTTTTCAGAAATCTGACTAGAGTTTTTTCAATTTTTGTCGAGATGGGTCCATCCAGATTATTATCCTCTTGAAGATTGGAGTTTTGCTTTTTTTTAGGAAACTATTTTTTTCCTGCTTTTTCAAGAAAATCTCTGATTTTCAAAATCTGACAATCTGGGTTGCTTCGAAACAGAATTGTCTACAAAACCCATGTGCCAACTTTTTTAGCTCACACTCTGCTTTTTCTAAAAATCAGCAAATAATTTTGAGCCATTTGTCCAAGATTTTTCTGACATAGGCGTGTTCACAGTTGATTTTCAAATCTTCCAATATGCAGTACTCTCCAACACAAATCAGGCACAAAACGGCATTGGTTCATGATTACCTGAGAACTTGTGAAACAGACTTGCATAAAGTTCTTCCAGTAATCAATTTACACTCTTTGGAGGATGCAGGGAATAACGCTATCAGGAATCTTGGACATTCTGGTTTGCTTATAGCAACATCCTTTCCCAAAGTATAGAGTTTCTATTTGCTTGCATGATGCATTACAATTTGGTCACAAGAGAAATCCAATCAAGAGATGGACGTGTGCTTTGCAGCCTGAGGCCAAATGACATAGAGAAGTGTTTTACAATACCTGTTTGGAGAGAAAACTTAACTGTTTCACTTGAAGAATGCAAGAGGGTTTGGAACAATGATAAGAAAAAATACCAGAAAAAGATTGGCCAGAGATGGGTAAAAGAGAAGCAGAATGTCATGCCAAAGAATGTTAGATGTGGAGAATTCAAGGAGGAACATGCAATAATAATTACTCTACTAAGTCAGATCACAGGTCAAGCAGATGCAAACAAGTTCCAGCCTTGGATGTTTTATATTATGTCCCAGATTGTTGATGGAACCGAATTCTATGATTGGTCAGCACTCATTAGTGATAGTCTCTACCAATAAATAATTGATTTTCAAAGGGCTCATGAATTCCACATGATATCAGACCTTGTGTATTTGATGGCTTTTCAGGGTCAATTCAGAGGTTTGAATGTTGTTGGAACTCTGAGTACTCAGCATATGTATCATCATTTCCCACAGTTAGAGATCTCTCAAGCATAACAACATTACAGGCGGGTGAATGATGCTTTCTTGATGCATGCAGTGCAAGATATGGACAACGAGTTGCATATACGATTTTCAGCAGAGGCTAGAATAGCAATGGCAAAATGGGTTGATTGGTTTATCCAATTTCCTACTTTTTCCTACATCAGAGTATATGGCTTCTTAGGAGAGCCAGCCATGTTGCTGCGATATCCTACAGGTGAAATTGTATTTATAGAATTTTTGAGGCAAGCCTATGAAGTTCATACATTTTTACGTAGCAGACGCAAGACAACTTTCAATTTTCCACTTGGGATGAGTATTTACAGATGTAGATCTGGAGCAGATGCCAAGGCAATTGGTAATGAATCATCCAGATATGGTCTTAAGTTTTTCGACAGGAGATCTTCATATGATCCGCGTGGTGTTTATGCATCACATCTTGGACATAATTGTATGCACAAATTTGTAGTTGAAGACTTCTAGGCTAATTGTGCTGATGAGTTTGAAGTGCGAGAACGCAGTTACAGTAGATTCACTCTTCAGTAGATGTTTGATATCCTATCAGAAGATATAGAGGGTTTGACAGAGAGTGGTGAAATTCTACTTCTCACGTATTTCAGAGACCAAATTGAGCAACAACCGTTGACACCAGTTAATTAGTCAATAAAAGAGAGCACTTCCATTGAAGAAAGAACAAGTCGAGTGGTTAAAAATAGTTTGATATTCTTCAAGACTAAGCGAAAGGATGATATTCTGTTAGCAGAGCTGCCAGTTGTGTAACCATCAGAGCCTTCCACTTCTAAGCCAAAACAAAGGGTAAAGCCTATGAGTGTTCTTCCAAAAGGAACAATAATGGATAAGTTAAAGAGGAAAAAGGGTGAGTCTCCATATCACGTCCAGCAGGAACAACCACCAGTTGAACCAGAAGTTCCTGTTGAAACAACGCCGCATGTTGAAGTGTTACCTTTAGATCATGTATCTCCACCTTCTTCACCGATCACTTCTCCTATTCACATAGATTCAGAGCCAGATTCACCGGTCCATAACTGTGATGCAAACATTGATTCATCAGGAGCTGATGATGTTAGAACCAAATTTCCAAGAGATGAAGGCTCAACCTGGTTTGAAAATATTCTGGGAAGGAAGGGGAGAAAGCCCTCATATCAGCCAGATTTAACAAAGCTTAAAAGTGTCTACCAAGACACACCAGATAAGCAGCTAAAGAACCAGGTTTGCATTGAGAAGAATGCAGAGGGAGAAATAATTCTTGAAACTACAACACCGCCAGAAAATAGAAGTGTTAATGATGTCGAGGTTAATGACTTCACAGTTGTCAAAGCTAACCTTGGCAGAAGTACCCACCATACAGATGTAAATCTCTTCGAGGTTGCAACAGATAATTTGAAGGAAAGGGTGTTGAAAGATGGAGAAGACAAGGTAGCTCTCAAAGCTAAAGTTCGACAGCTGCAGCAGTACATTACCAACCTTTTCCATGGCACTTCACAAGCTGATTTACTTCTTCCACCAAATCTTGAATCACCAGTCGATCAGCAGCACTTCAGTAAGTTGGTCCTCTATGGGAGGCATATGATTAGTTGGGTAGAAGAATTTGTGACCAAAGGGAGAGTTATGCTTTTAGAGCTTTATCAATTGAAGTATAATGCTCATGATTTACGCCAAGGCATAAAGGGATTGCAGCAGACCATGGCAGAAAATAGACCGGTGTTTGAGATCATTATCTCTGACTTGAAGATCGCAGTTGATACTGTTGATTCACCTAAAGATAAGAATACAGTTTCTACTTGGAAAGCGTAATATCTTTTCACAGTAAAAACTTATGACAGTATGATTGCAGAGTTGATAGAATGGAAAGAAAAGGTAGTCAACATCCTCAAGTTCGTCAGATCTTTTGTCTCTCAAATCCCGTGTTCGTATGAGAAAGAAGATGGTACATTGTATGATATCAAGGGAGTGCAAGCAGAGTTCCAAACTCTTGTCCGCAGCAATTTTAATGATGATATCAATGACGGCAAGATGAGTCGTTTTACCGCAATGACAGTGAAATTTGACAAGGCTGCAGGTGAAGTTCATGATTTTCTTTAGATGGTTGCCAGTGGTGAAGAAATGTTAGAGAATCAGAACATCATTCTAGAGAGTAGCAGTATTCCTCGCAAAGATGCAGTCACTCCCTTTTTAGAAGATATTGTTTCCTAGAATATCAACAGATGACATCACCAAAAAGCTAGAATGTTGATGAGGATGCATTTCAAAATAAAGCAGCTTTAAAACATATGCTTTTTGTTTTAAAGCATGTGCTTTCATCCTAAGCCCATCCATTCTATATTTAGAAAAGAAATTACCTTGTGATAGTTGGAATCTTATTTGCTTTAAAGCAGATTGCTTTAAAGCATTTGTTTATTGTATGTTTGTTTTAGAATAGTAATAAAGCTTGCGAGTTGGCAAGTTAGGGTTAATCAAGGAGATTTTAGGGTTCCCTACTCCTTTGATTTTAGTATAAATAAGGGCATCCTTTCCATTGTAATGGAGCTACTTTGGTGATAGCAAATTTGTTGTGCCTATTCTAGCCTCCAGATCTTGTTATTCTAAGAGTTGTTCACTCTGTGTTCATTGTAAGGGAATGGTAATTGTGATAGAAAATTTACTGTGCCTATCCTAGCCTGTAAATCTTGATATTCCAAGTGTCTGTTCACTTTGTGTTCATTGTTCTCCTGTGTTTGATCGCTTGTTGTATGGCTGCCTTTAGCTGCAGCATTGTTGTCTTGGAGTTGTGTAAACTTTATGATATTGAATAGAAGTCTCATGCCTATTTTGCTCTGATATTCTATCTTGATTCATCAAGTTATCATCGTCAGATGTGTAGGTTTTGCAGCTTTCATTTCATATTGAATCATTAAAGTACTTTGAGTCTTGTGGTGTAAACCTGGAGGAAAACTGCTTAAGTTTTTGTGTTAACAATCATTCTTTGTTCACTTTCAATTTCCTTCGCTCTGAATTTACTCAGGAGATTGAAAGCGTCGTTAGTCTTTGCTTAGTTATAGAAGTTTTAAAAAAGGAAAAAACCTCTTCTGCAATGTTTAGAGTTTTATAACCTTGTGCTCTTAGCTGAGAATCAAAAAGAAGATAGGCAAAGTTTCATTTAATTATCTTTTCAGCGAACATCAGCAAGAAAGGGAACTCCCCCTTCCAATAGGAGAGTAGTTTATCTGTGCATAGCTGTCCATTTCCAAATCGCATTCCAGAGGTATGAATTGAAACGCCAATAGTTTTCTGGTGCCCACCGTGGGGCACGAGGCATAAAACTTTAAGCAAGCTTAGGCTTATGTCACAGGAATGACTCTCTGGCGTCCTTCTGCTCCAATTCAACAAGCAAATCTTACACCACCTGTTATTCAACCAAACCTTGTACGAGTGGAAGGAGAGCAAACGGACATCATTAGTAGCCTGAGGAGTTTCATATTTGCGCAAAAGGAAAGTTCTGATCAGTGGAGAAACGCGGCTGCTATCCTTGACAAAGAAGAACACAAAGCAAATCTTGCAGCAGGAAGACCAATACTACCACCTCCTGCGTGGCAATAGATAATCCTGGCTCACAGGGTTTATTCAAGAAAGGGAAAAGGCGGTGCTACGGATCCTTTCTTTCAAGATCTTGTTTTTGCAAAAGTTGGAGAAGCATCCAACATAGTTTAAGAAATTCAGATAGTTCCTAAAGTCAAGCAGGAAGAATTACAAGAAGAGCCAGTAATCTAGCCTAGAGCAATGGGTGATGTAAATAACAACAATCGCAATGATCCAAATCAAAGGCGACCACCACCATTGCCTTGGGGTAATAACATTGGACCTTTGGCCCTACATGCACATCATGTGTTACCAAAGGGGTCAAGGAAGCACCTTCCTCGGTTCCATGGCAATGGAACTCAATATCCTGATGAATACATCTCCGCATTCACAACGGCTTGTGCTGTTTTGCATGTATCACATGAAGATGTTGTTGTGCATCTCTTCATTGAGAACCCTCTCAGGAAATGCTGTCAATTGGTTCAATCATCTGGAGCCAGGCATCATTACAAGTTGGGCAACAATGAGCAAGAAATTCTTGGCAAGGTTCAAGCCTACCGAAGATGGTCACAGATTGTTCTCCCAACTCTCAAATTCAAAGATGGAAAACAATGAACCAATGAGGGAGTTTGTGGCAAGGTTTAATTTCCTGGTTACACGTCTTTCTCATACTCTCAATCCATCTCTGCAAATTTTGTTGAGCAGTTTCATTAACGCTCTTCCTTCTGAGATCGCCTTCTTTTTTAGATCAGCTAATGAAACAGAATTATCCAATGCACAAAAAAGTGCCATCAAGTTAGAGGATGACATGATTACCTCTGGCAAGATGAAGATGGATTCAATTAGGCCTCTTGTTCAGAGTTTTGTGGATCCACTGCTACATAAGGTAGCAAATGAAGTGACTATCATGAAGAGACAGTTGCCTACTTAGGGGCAGCCTGCGCAACAACCATATCAGTCACCACAGCAACAATACCAACCACAGCAACAGTATCAGCCTCAGCAACCATATCAGCCCAAGAGGAATAATTTTCAGCCTTTCAAAAACTACAGGCCCAGGTTGCCAGCACCACCACCAAGACAAGTAGTTGATGCTACTCAAAATGCAGTGTTTTGTTCCTTTCATGAGACAGATGCACATACTGGAGCCACATGTCCTGAAAATTTAAGAATGAATCAAATCATGGGATATGCTGATGTTGCACCTATTTCAAACATTGTTCGTTCCCCAAGTGCGAATGTTGTCTTACCACAGACAGACAACTTCGATGGCATCTCTACTACGAGATACTTCTAGAATGAACTTGTTATAATGAAAGAAGAACAAGATGATTTTCATCAATATTCTCTTGTAGTGAATCATGAAAATCTCTCAACTCCTGTGTTCACACGTACTCAGCATTTTAAAGCATAGAAGGAAGGAGAGGATAGACAAAGACCAAAAGAAAAGGAGAAGGAAGTGGCTTCCACTTCCAATGCTTAGCCATTACGTGAAAATGTCCAGAATGCTCAAAATTCGTCTTCAACGAATTTTGATATAGTGGATTCCATGATTAATACAAAGCTGTAAATTTCTCAACTGGAGTATCTTCAGGACCATCCAGACCAGTTAGATAGAATTGTTAAGTATGTCAAGAAAGAGACTGTCACGCAGCCCATATTGCTTGAATCTTCCATTCCAGTAGGAGAGAAGCCAAAGACTTTCTATATCTCTTTGTATATAGGAGGCTATAAGTTGAGCAATTGTATCATTGATTCGGGAGCCTCAGACAATGTCATGCCTTTGTAGGTGATGAACGCTTTGGGACTCTCATGCACCAAAATGACAAATGTTATTCGCTTGAGTCTAAATCACTGCCATTGGTTGGACAATTGAAGGATGCTCAAGTGCGGTTGGCGGCTTGCCCCGAAAAGAAAATAATGATGACTATCTTGGTAGCTGACATTCCAGCCAGTTATGAGATGCTGCTAAGTAGAAGCTTCTGCAAAGATCTCAGAGGAGAAATACAATTGGATTGGTCATCTGCGACCATTCCTTTAAAGAAAGGCAGTTTCAAATTGGAACCAGAAACCAAGTCACGGTTCACGGTGGTGAAATCTCAGGATCCTCAAGCACAAGTGTTATATTAAGAAACGGGTCCTAGTACATATGTTATGCTATCTGAAATAACTAAAGAAAATTAGGAAGTTGTCTATGCAATTGACAAATCAAAAGAAGATCCAAAGGTATCAACTTTTCAATTCGACAGAAGTTGTTCAACCGCTGGCTCGGGAGCAGGGGTTGTGATAATTTCTCTTGATGGTTGTTTGTATCCATTTGCATACCGCTTGTAGTTTGAATGCACAAATAATACAACGGAGTACAAGGCACTTTTGTTAGGTCTCAAGAATGCAAAGGATATGGGTATTAAATTACTCAGAGTTGAAGGTGATGCAAAACTGATCGTGAAACAAGTTAGGGGACAATTTCAAGTAAAGAAAGATCGCCTACGACATTATAGATATAGGGTGTGGAATGCAATTGATTGGTTCAAGGCATTTGACATCTGATACATTCCACGCTCAGATAATAGCAAAGCAGATGCCCTGACAGTATCTGCTTCACTTTTTATGCCTCATTCTGATTTTCGTCAGAATGCATTAGCTATTGAGCTAATATACAGGCCAGCCGTCCCCGACAATTGTGACAACTAGCAAATCTTCGATGATGATGACCACATCAAAGAATTTATCGTCATGGAAGATAATTTCAAGGGGCTTTTCTTTGAGGCAAGTTCAGCTCCTTTCAGAGAATCAACAATTGAGATCAAAAATACTGAAGACAACAAAGATGAATCTAATTCATTCCTCTCATCTTTTGAAGGTTGGTTTGAAGAAACTTCTTTGGAAACTCCAAGGGATGCGAAAACAGTGGAAGAGGTGGATTCAGGTATTATCCAGTTGAAAGGTAATAAAATTTCTAAAGGTCTTGTATCCTTGGAGGATATATTCGACAGACATGATAGATATATCCAAAATCAAAGAAGAATGGATGATAAGACCTCTGCAAAATATTATCAGGTGAACATTGGTTCAGACGACAAGCCTAGGCTTGTTAATATAGGCAAGTGTTGTAGAGAGGAAGAAAGCAAGAAGTTTATCTCTCTTTTTAGACAATACTGAGATGTTTTCGCCTGGTCATATGAAGACTTGAAAGTCTTCACACCCATTGAATTGTCTCATACAATTCCATTGAAACTCGATACAAAGCATTTCAAGCAGAAACAAAGATATTACAATCCGCAGATTCAAGATACAATTTATGCGGAGATCTAGAAGATGGTGGATGCAAAGATAGTATTTCCAATTCAGCATTCAACATGGGTGTCGAACACAGTTCTTGTATGCAAGAAAAATGGTGAAATCAAAATTTGTGTGGATTTCAGGAACTTGAACCAATCATCTCTCAAGGATAATTATCCTTTGCCAATCATGGAGCACACATTGCAAACAGTCACCGGTTCAGAGATGCTATCATTACTTGATGGTTTTTCTGGATATAATCAAATCGCTGTGGCCCAGGAAGATCAGTTCAAGACATCTTTCACCACCCCATGGGGTACATTTGCTTATGAAAGAATGCCTTTCGGCCTCATCAATGCTGGTACTCATTTCAAAGAGCTATGGACTTAGCATTTGGACATTTGAAGAACAAGTTGATTGTCGTTTACTTGGATGATCTCACTGTTTTCTCAAAAGCACGAGGAGACCATTTTGACCATTTGGTGAAAGTGTTCGAAAGATGCAGATACCATGGCATTTCTTTGAATCCTAAGAAGTCCATCTTTGCAGTAACGGAAGGTAAATTGCTTGGCCATATTGTTTCCAAAGAGGGAACACGGATTGATCCTAGTCGGGTTGATTCTATCAAAAATTTGTCTCTACCAACAAGCAAAACTGGTGTGCACTCCTTCGGTAAAATAAATTTCATACGAAGGTTTATACCAAACTTCTCAGAGCTTACAAAGGATATATCGAGTATGATGAAGAAAACATCTGCTTTCAAGTGGACAGATGAAGGCAAGAAGGCGTTTGTTGCAATCAAGGAAGCCATAAGCCAAACACCAGTGTTAGTCCGTCCTGATTTTACTAAAGACTTCATCCTTTATTGTTATGCATCCAAACATACCATGTCGGCCATATTGACACAAAAGTTGAATGAAGATGCCGAGTCCCCAATTGCTTTCATGAGTAGTAGTTTCAAAGATAGTGAAATGCACTATTCTCAAATAGAGAAGAACACGTATGCAGTCGTGAGGGCAGTAAAGAATTTCAGATTCTATATTTTGTCAGCTCACACAATGGTATATGTTACCGATCCAGTGGTTAAGAGCGTGCTAACTTAGCAAGAGATGGGCACTAGGAGAGGTAACTGGGTCGCAAGGGTTCAAGAATATGATTTGGAGATTAAGCCAACAAAACTTGTCCGTGGTAGAGGTCTATGTCAATTGATAGCAAAAGATGGTGATTTGAAGCATCAGGTTGTTGGTGAATTTGAAACTGGAACTAAAGAGGATCTTCCTATGGTCCTATTTGTTGATTTTGCTGATGAATGGTATGCAGAAATTGTGTACTATTTAACTTACAGAGAATGTCCAATTCATATGGACAAACAGCAGAAGAGAACATTAAAATTGAAAGCACAAAAGTTTGTGCTTTGTAATGACGTTCTATACAAGCAAGGGCTTAATGGAACACTTTTGTTATGCGTCAACAAAGATCAAGAAAAATGTTTGTTGGATGCATTTCATAGTCAAGCATGCGGTGGTCACTTCTCATCAAGAGTTACTGCATTCAAGATTCTGCAAGCACAGTTTTATTGGCCAACTATGTTTCGTGATGCATATGAATGGGTGTCAAAATGTCAGATCTGTCAACAGTTTGTTGGCAAACTTAAGCTAGCAGCCACTCCCCTCAAACCAGTAATTATTGATGGTCCTTTTCAGCAATGGAGATTGGATTTTGTTGGTCCTATCAACCCACGTTCCAGTAAGGGGCATATTTATGTCCTCACAAGTACAGATTACTTCACAACGTGGGTTGAAGCTATTCCAACCAAGCGGGCTACCTCAGAAGTTGTTTGTGACTTTCTGAAAGAGAACATTATTTCAAGATTCAGGGTACCACGTAAGATAGTGATTGATAATGCAACATGTTTCTCATCCGAGGAAGTACTAGAGTTTTGTTATGATCACGGCACCATGTTGCAATATTCATCAGATTATTACCCTCAGGGTAATGGATAGGACAAATCATCAAACAAAAACATTGTCACTATTATACACAAGCTAGTCGATTCTAATCAAAAGGCTTGGCACAGGAAGCTTTATGATACTCTCTAGGCTGATAGAATTACCCCCAAGAGAGCTATTGGTACTTCACCTTTCGTCATTCTATACGGTATAGAAGCAATGCTACCTATCATGCTAGAGTTGTCTGCTTTGAAGCTGGCAACCACAATTGAAGATGATGAGTTCAAAGATCCTATTGAGAAGCGCATCCTGTATCTGATGAAGCTAGAAGAAGAAAGAGTGGAGGTCGTAGACAAAATCACTCAGCATCAGGAACGAGTGAAGAAAATATTTGATAAAAAGGCTTGCCCGCAAGACTTTGAGATCGATGATCAAGTCCTACTCTGGGATAAAAGACATGAGCCCAAGCGAATGCATGGAAAATTTGATTCCTTGTCGTTGGGGCCATACAAGATCCACAAGTTTGCAGGGGAGAATACTTATATTCTCACACACATGGATGGCAGGCTCCTCCCACTGCCTTACAGTGGATTCTATTTAAAACACTTGATCCCTTCGGGGATGGAGTAAGTGAAACACTTTTTGTTCTCGTAATGTGTTTCCCCTTTCTATAATGTGATCGTTATGTCGTAATGTTCTTCCCCTTTCCATAATGTGACAGTTGTGTTCCTTGTGTTCTAAAGTTCCAACTTCTTAGGTGATTTTAGAAAGTCCAGTTTTAGGTGATGTAGGGAAAAAGTCTTGTTCTAGGTGATTAGGAAAGTGACTTGACTCTATTGCCCAACTGATAAGACATTGGTCCAAGCTGCAAAGTCTAGAGATTCTAGGTTCTCCTATGCCAAAAGTATCCGCCATGGTCCCCAGACAGAGCCAATTGTTGTACCCAACCAAAATTATTGCTTCATTAAGGCATTTTGAAACAAGTCTAGAAAATTTTTCGTCAAAAAGTCAAAAAAGCAAATTTTCTAAAAATAGATGTCGAGTTAGGTTTTCTGGGTTTCTTGAGATATGGATACTGGCAAAAATTTCTAAAAATAGAATCTCCAACTCAGGTGTCGCACTCAATTCTCATTGGTCGATTTTGCTTCACGATCAGCGTGGTTCAGACAGAATCTTCAAACGACCAAGTTTTCTCTACTGGGTCATTTCTATTTTTTAAGAAGGCGAAGCATGAGCTCGAAAGTCATCAACAGAGGAAATTTCACTTGCCAGAACTCGTCAACAAGTTTTCAACGTTGTTCCAACGATGTAGAACTGACGAACAATCGTCAACTTGATGATGCACGCAAAACGATGCAAGATGGATTTAAGGTGAATTAAAAAGTTGAAAAATCATCAATTTGACTAATTCTAGTGAAACCAGGTGCCCCAGGTGGCTTGGGGCACCCAACTTCTCTTGTGTTAGTTTTTTTTCATGTTTTTCGAGAAACGTCGAAAATGCTTCAGTCAGCGCTTTCCCGGTTGGTCAAACTTGGTCAAAAGTTAATCAAAGCCAGGATTTCATCACAGATATGTTCAAACTGCTTAGATCACACTCCGTCCCGCCTTGACAGTCGTCAAACCGACCAAAATCGAAGATCGAACAGGACAAGTGGACACAAAAATCGAGAAAAGGTACAAAATTAAAAAATTTTAGAAAATTTTCTAAGTGTTGGCAAACAAGGTGCCCCAGGTGACTTGGGGTGCCCAAACTCTCCAGAGTTAGTTTATTTTTGAAGATCTTCTCAAAAAACGTGAATCTCCTTCCGTCAACCCGTTCCGATTCAAATCAGATCAGTTTGGCATTTTTTGAGGCAAACAGAAGGTACAATCAACTCAATTTTCATCAAGCCTACCTATTTTCTAGATCATCAAACTCATTTTCATCCCAGTTGACAGAAATCGACAGCCAAACAGAGGTCCTGTGCCACCGGAAATGCGCACGCAAACCAAGAAATTGAAGAAGTTGAAAAAATTGAAAAAATGGCTAAGTGTTGGGAAACCAGGCGCCCCAGGTGACTTGGGGTGCCCAACTTGAGCAGTGTTAGAATATTTTTCATGTCCACAGTGTTTTTCGACAGTTTTGTGCCCAATCTTCCCTTGTTGGCAGTTTTCAGGAGGTCAAACAATGTCAGATCATCAGTCAGAGGCAGGGGATGGAATCTTAGCTGATCAATGTCCAAAATGTCAGGATCAGTTAGCTTTTTCAGTCAATGGTGACATTTTTCTGCCTTGTTGAAGTTGGAGACAGGCCATATTTAAGTCAAAACGAGTGTTGAAGTGTCGAAAATGAAGTAAAATTTGCTAGCACTTCTTTCAACTCGCGTGTTCGATGACATCATCAAAAGAAGATATTTTTTGTCATCTTGCACATGAAGCCATAGGCAGCTACAAAATAGGGATTCTTCTTATTCGAAGACATCCACTTGGATTTATGCTTTAAAAGTTGCTTTCTTCATGGATGAGAGTGAAGTTTTATTCTCACACAAACAAAGCTGCTTTTTCGCCCTAAAGATTTATAAAGACAAGCAATTGGCTTCTTTATTTCATTATCTTGTGCAGGTTGCATCTAGAGGAAGATTTTTATTTTTCTTTCAATGAAGATTCGAAGTCCCAAACCAAGTGCTTTTTCAGCGTTCATTATAGTTTCGGGTTGAGGAAGAAGAGACGTTTGCTTTTTCAGGGTCCTTGTTTCAAGGGGATCATTTTTCATAAATCTGACCAGAGCTTTTTCAATTTTCGTCGAGATGGGCCCATCCAGATTATTATCCTCTTGAAGATTGGAGTATCGCTTTTTTTCAAAAAACTATTTTTTCCTGCTTTTTCAAGCAAATCTCCGCTTTTTCAAAATCTGACAATCTGGGTTGCTTCGAAACAGAATTGTCTACAAAACCCATGTGCTAGCTTTTTTAGCTCACACTCTGCTTTTTCTAAAAATCAGCAAATAATTTTCAGCCATTTGTCCAAGATTTTTCTGAAATAGGCATGTTCACAGTTGATTTTCAAATCTTCCAATATGCAGTACTCTCCAACACAAATCAGGCACAAAACGGCATTGGTTCATGATTACCTGAGAACTTGTGAAACAGACTTGCATAAAGTTCTTCCAGTAATCAATTTACACTCTTTGGAGGATGCAGGGAATAACGCTATCAGGAATCTTGGACATTCCGGTTTGCTTGCAACAGCATCCTTTCCCATCATAGTGCAAAGTATCAAGTTTGTGATTACTTGCATGATGCATTACAATTCGGTCACAAGAGAAATCCAGTCAAGAGATGGACGCGTGCTTTGCAGCCTGAGGCCAAATGACATAGAGAAGTGTTTTACAATACCTGTTTGGAGAGAAAACTTAATTGTTTCACTTGAAGAATGCAAGAGGGTTTGGAACAATGATAAGAAAAAATACCAGAAAAAGATTGGCCAGAGATGGTTAAAAGAGAAGCAGAATGTCATGCCAAAGAATGTTGGACGTGGAGAATTCAAGGAGGAACATGCAATAATGATTATTCTACTAAGTCGGATCACAGGTCAAGCAGATGCAAACAAGTTCCAGCCTTGGATGTTTTATATTATGTCCCAGATTGTTGATGAAACCGAATTCTATGATTGGTCGGCACTCATCAGTGATAGTCTCCACCAACAAATAATTGATTTTCAAAGGGCTCATGAATTCTACATGATAGCATACCTTGTGTATTTGATGGCTTTTTCAGGGTTAATTCAGAGGTTTGAATGTTGTTGGAACTCTGAGTACTCAACATGTGTATCATCATTTCCCACAGTTAGAGATCTCTCAAGCAGAACGACATTACAGGTGGGTGAATGATGCTTTCTTGATGCATGTAGTGCGAGATATGGACAACGAGTTGCATATAGGGTTTTCAGCAAAGGCTAGAATAGCAATGGCAAAATGGGTTGATTGGTTTATCCAATTTCCTACTTTTTCCTACATCAGAGTATGTGGCTTCTCAGGAGAGCCAGCCATGTTGCCGCGATATCCTACAGATGAAATTGCATTTATGGAATTTTTGAGGCAAGCCTATGAAGTTCATACATTTTTGCATAGCAGACGCAAGACAACTTTCAATTTTCCACTTGGGATGAGTATTTACAGATGTAGATCTGGAGCAGATGCCAAGGCAATTGGTAATGAATCATCCAGATATGGTCTTAAGTTTTTTGACAGGAGATCTTCAGATGATCCGCGTGGTGTTTATGCATCACATCTTGGACAGAATTCTACGCACAAGTTTGCAGTTGAAGACTTCTGGGCTAATTGTGCTGATGAGTTTGAAGTGCGAGAACGTAGTTACAGCAGATTCACTCTTCAGTAGATGTCTAATATCCTATTAGAAGATATAGAGGGTTTGACAGAGAGTGGTGAAGTTCTACTTCCCACGTATTTCAGAGACCAAATTGAGCAACAAACGTTAACACTAGTTAATTTGTCTGTAAAAGAGAGCACTTCCATTGAAGAAAGAACAAGTCGAGTGGTTAAAAATAGTTTGATATTCTTCAAGACTAAGCGGAAGGATGATATTCTGTTAGCAGAGTCACCAATTGTGCAACCATCAGAGCCTTCCACTTCCAAGCCAAAATGAAGGGTAAAAGCTATGAGTGTTTTTCCAAAAGGAACAATAATGGCTAAGTTAAAGAGGAAAAAGGATGAGTCTCTAGATCATGTCCAGCAGGAACAACCACCAATTAACCAGAAGTTCATGTTGAAACAATGCCACATGTTGAAGTGTTTCCTTCAGATCATGTATCTCCACCTTCTTCACCGATCACTTCTCCTATTCACATAGATTCAGAGCCAGATTTGTTGGTTCGTAACTGTGATGCAAACATTGATTCATCAGGAGCTAATGATGTTAGAACCGAATTTCCAAGAGATGAAGGCTCAACCTGGCTTGAAAATATTCTAGGAAGGAAGAGGAGAAATCCCTCATATCAGCTAGATTTAACAGAGCTTAAAAGCATCTACCAAGACACACCAGATAAGCAGCTGAAGAACCAAGTTCGCATTGAGAAGAATGCAAAGGGAGAAATAATTCTTGAAACTGCAACACCGCCAGGAAATAGAAGTGCTAATGATGTTGAGGTTAATGACTTCACAGTTGTCAAAGCTAACCTTGGCAGAAGTACCCGCCATACAGATGTAAATCTCTTCGAGGTTGCAGTAGATAATTTGAAGGAAAGGGTGTTGAAAGATGGAGAAGACAAGCTCTCAAAGCTGAAGTTCGACAGCTGCGGCAGTACATTTCCAACCTTTTCCATGGCACTTCAAAAACTTATTTACTTCTTCCACCATATCTTGAATCACCAGCCAATCAGCGGCACTTCAGTAAGTTGGTCCTCTATGGGAGGCATATGAACAGTTGGGTAGAAAAATTTGTGACCAAAGGGAGAGTTGTGCTTTAAGAGCTTTATCAATTGAAGTACAACGCTCATGATTTACGCTAAGGCATATAGGGATTGCAACAGACCATGGAAAAAAATAGACCAGTGTTTGAGATCATTATCTCTAACTTGAAGATCGCACTTGATACTGTTGATTTAGCTGAAGATAAAAAGACAGTTTCTACTTGGAAAGCGCATATCTTTTTACAGTAAAACCTTATGACAGTATGATTGCAGAGTTGACAAAATGGAAAGAAAAGGTAGTCAACATCCTCAAGTTCGTTAGATCTTTTGTCTCTCAAATCCTGTGTTCATATGAGAAAGAAGATGGTACCCTGTATAATCTCAGGGAAGTGCAAGCAGAGTTCCAGACTCTTGTCCGCAGCAATTTTAATGATGATATCAATGTCGACAAGATGAGTCGTTTTGCCGCAATGACAGTGAAATTCGATAAGGTTGCGGGTGAAGTTCATGATTTTCTTCAAATGGTTGCCAGTGGTGAAGAAATGTTAGAGAATCAGAATATCATTCTAGAGAGTATCAGTGTTCCTGGTAGAGATGCAGTCACTCCCTTTTTAGAAGATATTGTTTCCCAGAATATCAATGGATGACATCACCAAAAAGCTAGAATGTTGATGAGGATGCATTTCAAAATAAAGCAACTTTAAAACATATGCTTTTTGTTTTAAAGCATGTGCTTTCATCCTAAGCCCATCCATTCTATATTTAGAAAAGAAATTACCTTGTGATAGTTGGAATCTTCTTTGCTTTAAAGCATTTGTTTATTGTATCTTTGTCTTAGAATAGTAATAGAGCTTACGAGTTGGCAAGTTAGGGTTAATCAAGGAGATTTTAGGGTTCCCTACTCCTTTGATTTTAGTATAAATAAGGGCATCCTTTCCCATTGTAATGGAGCTACTTTGGTGATAGCAAATTTGTTGTGCCTATTCTAGCCTACAGATCTTGTCATTCTAAGTGTTGTTCACTCTGTGTTCATTGTAAGGGAATGGTAATTGTGATAGCAAATTTGTTGTGCCTATTCTAGCCTACAAATCTTGATATTCCAAGTGTCTGTTCACTTTGTGTTCATTGTTCTCCTATGTTTGATCGCTTGTTGTATGCCTACCTTTTGTTGCAGCATTGATGTCCTGGAGTTGTGCAAACTTTATGATATTGAATAGAAGTCTCATGCCTATTTTGCTCTGATATTCTATCTCGATTCATCAAGTTATCGTCATCAGATGTGTAGCTTTTGCAGCTTTCATTTCATATTGAATCATTAAAGTACTTTTAGTCTTGTGGTGTAAACCTAGAGGAAAACTGCTTAAGTTTTTGTGTTAACAATCATTCTTTGTTCACTTTCAATTTCCTTTGCTCTGAATTTACTCAGGAGATTGAAAGCGTCGTTAGTCTTTGCTTAGTTGTAGTAGAAGTTTTAAAAAAGGAAAAAATCTCTTCTGCAGTGTTTAGAGTTTTATAACCTTGTGCTTGTAGCTGAGAATCAAAAAGAAGATAGGCAAAGTTTCATTTAATTATCTTTTCAGCGAACATCAGCAAGAAAGGGAACTCCCCCTTCCAATAGGAGAGCAGTTTATCTATGCATAGCTGTCCGTTTCCAAATCGCATTCCAAAGGTGCGAATTGAAACGCCAACAGTTTTCTGGCATCCACCGTGGGGCACGAGGCATAAAACTTCAAGCAAGCTTAGGCTTATGTCACAGGAATGACTCTTTGGCATCCTTCTGCTCTAGTTCAACAACCAAATCTTACACCACCTGTTATTCAACCAAACCTTGTACGAGTAGGAGAGCGAACGGACATCATTAGTAGCTTGAGGAGTTTCATATTTGCGCAAAAGAAAAGTTCTGATCAGTGGAGAAACGCGGCTGCTATCCTTGACGAAGAAGAACACAAAGCGGATCTTGAAGTAGGAAGACCAGTACTACCACCTCCCGCGTGACGATAGATAATCCTGGCTCATAGGGTTTATTCAAGAAAGGGAAAAGGCGGTGCTACGGATCCTTTCTTTCAAGATCTTGATTTTGTAAAAGTTGGAGAAGCATCCAACATAGTTCAAGAAATTCAGATAGTTCCTGAAGTTAAGCAGGAAGAATTACAAGAAGAGCCAGTAATCCAGCCTAGAGCAATGGGTGATCCAAATAACAACATTGGACCTTTGACCCTACAGGCACATCAAGAGTTACCAAAGGGGTTAAGGAAGCACTTTCCTCGGTTCCATGGCGACGAAACTCAACATCCTGATGAACACATCTCCGTATTCACAATGGCTTGTGTTGTTTTGCATGTATCACATGAAGATGTTGCTGTGCGTCTCTTGGTTGAGAACCCTCTCAGGAAATGCTGCCGATTGGTTCAATCATCTAGAGCCAGGCATCATTACAAGTTGGGCAACAATGAGCAAGAAATTCTTGGCAAGGTTCAAGCCTGCCGAAGATGGTCACAGATTGTTCGCCCAACTCTCAAATTCAAAGATGGAAAACAATGAACCAATGAGGGAGTTTGTGGCAAGGTTTAATCACTTGGTTACATGTCTTTCTCATACTCTCAATCCATCTCCGCAAATTCTGTTGAGCAGTTTCATTAACCCTCTTCCTTATGAGATAACCTTCTTTTTGAGATCGGCTAATGAAACGAAATTATCCAATGCATAAGAAAATGCCATCAAGTTAGAGGATGACATGATTACCTCCGGCAAGATGAAGATAGATTCAATCAGGCCTCTTGTTCAGAGTTCTGCGGATCCACTGCTACATAAGGTAGCAAATGAAGTGACTATCATGAAGAGACAGTTGCCTACTCAGAGGCAGCCTGCGCAACAATCATATCAGTCACCACAGCAACAATACCAACCACAGCAACAGTATCAGCCTCAACAACCATATCAGCCCAAGAGGAATAATTTTCATCCTTTCAATAACTACAAGCCCAGGTTACCAGCACCACCACCAAGACAAGCAGTTGATACTACTCAAAATACAGTGTTTTGTTCCTTTCATGAGACAGATGCACATACTGGGGCCACATGTCCCAAAAATTTAAGAATGAATCAAATCATGGGATATGTTGATGCTACACCTATTTCAAACATTGTTCCTTCCCCAAGTGCAAATGTTGTCTTACCACAGACAGACAACTTCGATGGCGACTCTACTACGAGATACTTCCAGAATTAACCCGTTATAATGAAAGAAGAACAAGATGATTTTCATCAATATTCTCTTGCAATAAATCATGAAAATCTCTCAACTCATGTGTTCACACGTACTCAGCATTTTAAAGCACAGAAGGAAGGAGAGGATAGATAAAGACCAAAAGAAAAGGAGAAGGGAGTGGCTTCCACTTCCAATGCTCAGCCATCACGTGAAAATGTCCAAACTGCTCAAAATTTGTCTTCAACGAATTTTGATATAGTGGATTCCATGATGAAGACAAAGGTGCAGATTTCTCAACTGGAGTATCTTCAGGACCATCCAGACCAGTTGGATAGAATTGTTAAGTATGTCAAGAAAGAGACTGTCACGCAGCCCATATTGCTTGAATCTTCCGTTCCAGCAGGAGAGAAGCCAAAGCCTTTCTATATCTCTCTGTATATAGGAGGCTATAAGTTGAGCAATTGTATCATTGATTCGGGAGCCTCAGACAATGTCATGCCCTTGTAGGTGATGAACGCTTTGGGACTCTCATGCACCAAAACACATGACAAATGTTATTCACTTGAGTCTAAATCAATGCCATTGGTTGGACAATCGAAGGATGCTCAAGGGCGGTTGGTGGCTTGCCCCGAAAAGAAGACTTCTGGGCTAATTGTGCTAATGAGTTTGAAGTGCGAGAACGCAGTTACAGGAAATTCACTCTTCAGCAGATGTCTGATATCCTATCAGAAGATATAGAGGGTTTGACAGAGAGTGGTGAAGTTCTACTTCCCACGTATTCCAGAGACCAAATTGAGCAACAACCGTTGACACCAGTTAATTGGTCAATAAAAGAGAGCACTTCCATTGAAGAAAGAACAAGTCGAGTGGTTAAAAATAGTTTGATATTCTTCAAGACTAAGCAAAAGGATGATTTTCCGTTAGCAGAGCCGCCAGTTGTGCTACCATCAGAGCCTTCCACTTCCAAGCCAAAATGAAGGGTAAAAGCTATGAGTGTTCTTCCAGAAGGAACAATAATGGCTAAGTTAAAGAGGAAAGAGGATGAGTCTCCAGATCATGTCCAACAGGAACAACCACCAGTTGAACCAGAAGTTCCTATTGAAACAATGCCGTATGTTGAAGTGTTACCTTCAGATCATGTATCTCCACCTTCTTCACCGATCACTTCTTCTATTCACATAGATTTAGAGCCAGATACGCTGGTTCGTAACTGTAATGCAAACATTGATTCATCAGGAGCTGATGATGTTAGAACCGAATTTCCAAGAGATGAAGGCTCAACCTAGCTTGAAAATATTCTGGGAAGGAAGAGGAGAAAGCCCTCATATCAGCTGGATTTAATAGAGCTTAAAAGCGTCTACCAAGACACACCAAATAAGCAGTTGAAGAACCAGGTTCGCATTGAGAGGAATGCAGAGGGATAAATAATTCTTGAAACTGCAACACCGCCAGAAAATAGAAGTGCTAATGATGTCGAGGTTGATGACTTCACAGTTGTCAAAGCTAACCTTGGCAAAAGTACCTGCCATACAGATGTAAATCTCTTCAAGGTTGCAGTGGATAATTTGAAGGAAAGGGTGTTGAAAGATGGAGAAGACAAGGCAGCTCTCAAAGCTGAAGTTCGACAGCTATGGCAATACATTTCCAACCTTTTCCATGACACTTCACAGGCTGATTTACTTCTTCCACCAAATCTTGAATCACCAGCCAATCAGCGGCACTTCAATAAGTTGGTCCTCTATGGGAGGCATATGAACAGTTGGGTAGAACAATTTGTGACCAAAG
Organism: Cunninghamia lanceolata; assembly: GCA_027924645.1. NCBI lineage: Eukaryota > Viridiplantae > Streptophyta > Pinopsida > Cupressales > Cupressaceae > Cunninghamia > Cunninghamia lanceolata. Next base: position 595,505 of record BSBN01001848.1, on the reverse strand, counting down.
GGAGAGTTGTGCCTTTAGAGCTTTATCAATTGAAGTACAACACTCGATTTATGCCAAGGCATACAGGGATTGCAGCAGACCATGACAGAAAATAGACCGGTGTTTGAGATCATTATGTCTAACTTGAAGATCGCACTTGATACTGTTGATTCAGCTGAAGATAAGAAGACAGTTTCTACTTGGAAAGCGCAATATCTTGTCACAGTAAAAACTTATGACAGTATGATTGCAGAGTTGACAGAATGAAAGAAAAGGTAGTCAACATCCTCAAGTTCGTTAGAGCTTTTGTCTCTCAAATCTCGTGTTCGTATGAGAAAGAAGATGGTACCCTGTATAATCTCAGGGAAGTGCAAGTAGAGTTCCAGACTCTCGTCTACAACAATTTTAATGATGATATCAATGCCGGCAAGATGAGTCGTTTTGCCGCAATGACAGTGAAATTCGACAAGGCTGTGGGTGAAGTTCATGATTTTCTTCAGATGGTTGCTAGTGGTGAAGAAATGTTAGAGAATCAGAATATCGTTCTAGAGAGTATCAGTGTTCCTGGCAAAGATATAGTCACTCACTTTTTAGAAGATATTGTTTCCCAGAATATCAACAGATGACATCACCAAAAAGCTAGAATGTTGATGAGGATGCATTTCAAAATAAAGCAGCTTTAAAACATATGCTTTTTGTTTTAAAGCATGTGCTTTCATCCTAAGCCCATCCATTCTATATTTAGAAAAGAAATTACCTTGTGATAGTTAGAATCTTCTTTGCTTTAAAGTAGGTTGCTTTAAAGCATTTGTTTATTGTATCTTTGTCTTAGAATAGTAATAAAGCTCGCGAGTTGGCAAGTTAGGGTTAATTAAGGAGATTTTTGGGTTCCCTACTCCTTTGATTTTAGTATATAAATAAGGGCATCCTTGCCCATTGTAATGGAGCTACTTTGGTGATAGCAAATTTGTTGTGCCTATTCTAGCCTGTAGATCTTGTTATTCTAAGTGTTGTTCACTCTATGTTCATTGTAAGGGAATGGTAATTGTGATAGCAAATTTGTTGTGCCTATTCTAGCCTGCAAATCTTGATATTCCAAGTGTCTGTTCACTTTTGTGTTCATTGTTCTCCGGTGTTTGATCGCTTGTTGTATGCCTGCCTTTTGCTGCAACATTGTTGTCCTAGAGTTGTGCAAACTTTATGATATTGAATAGAAGTCTCATGCCTATTTTGCTCTAATATTCTATCTCGATTCATCAAGTTATCATCGTCAGATATGTAGCTTTTGCAGCTTTCATTTCATATTGAATCATTAAAGTACTTTTAGTCTTGTGGTGTAAACCTGGAGGAAAACTGCTTAAGTTTTTGTGTTAACAATCATTCTTTGTTCACTTTCAATTTCCTTTGCTCTGAATTTACTCAGGAGATTGAAAGCGTCGTTAGTCTTTGCTTAGTTGTAGTAGAAGTTTTTTAAAAAAGAAAAAACCTCTTCTACAGTGTTTAGAGTTTTATAACCTTGTGCTCGCAACTGAGAATAAAAAAGAAGATAGACGAAGTTTCATTTAATTATCTTTTTAGCGAACATCAGCAAGAAAGGGAACTCCCCTTTCCAATAGGAGAGCAATTTATCTGTGCATAGCTGTCCGTTTCCAAATCGCATTTCAGAGGTGCGAATTGAAACACCAACAGGCTGGTGTGTGATTCTGAAGTTGCTACTGTATGATTTTTCTGCAGCTATCTGCAATATTCTTCTCTTTGTAGTTGTTGTCTCTATATTCTCCTCTACTGATGTGAATGTTCTTCACACCCACACATAATGGTTCTATCTTTTCCTTTTTGTCTATTCTAACTTTTTAACTTTCCCACTCACACTCAAAATTTAAACATAACTACCAAAACAAGGCCGCGTTGCCGCGTAGTCCCTGCCAAATGCTGGCAAGGCGGTTTTGTCTTTTGCACAAATTAACCACATCAAAACCTGCCTCCTGATTCGCTCGTTGTGCTCAGTTTAATCGCTTGTTATTGAAATTATTTATTTGTTAAGTTTGAATGTTTCTCGTAAAAACCGCTAGCAGAGCGCATTAACTTTCATCTTGAAATTTACGCCTTCTTTGGCCTTGGGAAACCCCCAGCCTTTTCTGACATCCTGCAGCCCTAAACCTGTGTGAATAACAATTTAACAAATCTATTGTTTGTTATCCTCCGCGCATGTTCCCGTTTGAAATTTAGGATGAAAGATTAGCCACAACAAAATATGCTTGATGATTTGCCAGGAGTGGAGAGTTTAATCACGGGTTAAAAAGAGCCAACATGTCCACCAAACTAGGAAAGTACAAATGCCCTAGGTAAACTTAACCAACTAGGTGTAAAAAGGATCAAAAAGGGAGACCAGATAGATAATAGACCTGCATGTGATTGATAAGTCCTCTGCAATTCATATTACCTACATTTTTCCCTTTGGCATTTTGATGATGATGACTACTTTGAACTTTCATTAAAACTAAATTGGTCTATAGGAGCTATCAGAGCTTATCTACAATAGAATTGGTCTATAGGAGCTATAAGAGCTTATCTACAATAGAATTGGTCTTTAACCCGATTTTGAAGTATATTCTGAGGGTTGTCCTCATTTGTATACTTTGTGCAGACATGAAGAGGAAGTTGGGATGAATTAAAACATTGTATATTTCCCACTTGCATATCTGGGGATGCAATTCCCACTTGCATATCTAGGGATGCAAGTGTTGTGCCCATCGGTATAACATTTGATATCGGTGGAGTTTGAATTTGTCTCCCCGAAGGGAAGTTTCTCGCCGAAGAATGAAAGGCCATCGGCGAAATAAACAACTATCGAAGTAACATTCTAAGCCTTCGCCGATAGGTAGACTTACGTTGATAGAAGGATATAGAACTATCGGCCAAACGATGGCTATTGGTGGGAAATGTTTTGACCGCACCGATGGAAGGAGGTCAGCCCGATGAAAGAAAAGACTTAGCCAAATGAAAAGGCCACATCGGCATAACATTGGATATCAGCCGAGTTTGAAGTTTTCACCCTGAAATGTATTATCTCTCCAATGAACTTTCCTCAGGTATAATTTGGCCGATGGTATAGTGATCGGCCGATGGTATAGTGATCGGCATAGCTTTCAACATTGACCCATCTTTTTGAACTCGTGCTGATAGACAGATCTCACACCGATGCAAAGGTGATCAGCATAATGAATGACAATCAAAGTAACACTTTAGACTTTCGCCAATGGGCAGTGTCATACCGATGGGAAGGGAACGCAAGCCGCTAGGGCTATTTCGGTGAAACTCATGCCGATATAAGACATCGGCCAAACAATGGAAATTGGCCAATCAATTTTTGTTCTCACCAACGGCATATGTCACGCCGATGGGCGGGAAAAGGCGGAGCGATGGAATTTTTGAGGCGCTGACTTTAACAAGAGATTAAATTTTGTGTCCAGCCAATCAAAATCTCAACTTTTCTTCTGTCAAGTTATTCTTCAAAGTTTGATAAATGAGAGTTGCTAAATAGTTAACTTTTTAGTATTCAAAATTGATTTTGTTAGCATCAGATTGGCAGGAAATAAGGCAGATGTGGATTCCAAGACCAAAGAAGGCTCGATGATCTAGGTTGTGTACTATTCCATCTGGTTTATACGCCACGCTAAGACTGTAGAAACTAGTAAACCTTTATTTTATTTGACACGTTGGGCTTGAGTCTGTTTTAGCCTTACATGTGTACAGGAGTGACAGTTAACACCCACGTGCCCTCTGCAGTTGCTACCCAGTGGCCACCTCCTGCCCTCACATCTTGCAATGTTTTTTAATTTAATCTGTCTATTGCTTTTAGACAGTCCTGAGGCCATTTTTTTCTGTTTCTATGAAGTCTCCAAGCAACACTGAATTTGCATACTACAAATCCTTTGTCTACAAAACATTTGTCTGTGGAGGTGCAAGGCAGTCCATGAATCAAGTGGTTTAGCATCACTTCATAGCCGGGCAGTCAAATAAGTACTAAAGGGATCATTGTCATCATTTTCCCTTCAGTAGTTTGGACAACTACGTATGCAGTATGGAGAAATTGATAGTGAGTATGATTGTTTTACCTCAACATTTTTGTTGTGTATCTCAAATATTTATTTAAGTGTCTTGTTGCTTCAGTATCTCCATTCACAAAGACTTAGTTCCTTTGGCAAAACCACCCATAATGTAAGCTAATGGCCAAAAAAAAGCCCTACAGTTGTGTCTATTATGGCATAGAGCTAAAACATGCAACTGCTATCAAAAACCTCCATGGCCGTTCCCTTGCCAGGCTTTCTGTAAAACACGAACAAGTCACATGCAGACAAGCATGGTTGTGCAAAAATAATAATTTAAAATGTGAAAAAGAAAACAGTGTCTGTGATATTAGAACTAGAGTGGTCGGTTGCAACAATTCAAGCGAGAGCTTTCAAGCTTTCCACTCAAGATCAAATCTCTCCAAAGGCAGGCAAGGGTTGTAACTGAATTCACTGAGTCATATGGAAGTCACATGCCCCGCTCAATATTGCTAAAGCATAAGTTCAGGTAAAAGGTAAAAAAGAACATGATTGATATTCGAACTAGTTTATCCTATGTACAACTTTTTGGTTGTTTTATTGAATCAAGTTGGAATCTTGATGTGCTATGTTAATATCATATAAAGTATATTGATGGGGGGAACCAGACCACAAGACACCAGGATGCTTCAGCAAATGATTTCAGATGATTTGCTTGACTGTACAGAAATTGTAGTAGGTTCTGCAAGCAATTATCATAATAATGGTTCAGGAAAATCTCAAATGTCATGCGTTTGGTTTGCTGTGCAGTGCACGGGTGGTGGTGGTAAAATGATATTGGCCTTGGCTCTCTATAGTGTTCCTCATTTTAAAGATGAAAAGGGCTTCCCTCACTTTGGGTTATGTTTCCCTCTTGTTTTAAGCTTTTATTTGAAAGGTGCTGTATTTGAAATTTCTCAAGTCTCTACCTTGAACACCAACATATGCCAAGATTTTATGTATTTTTTTGTCTACCCCTTTCTAAGGAAAAGATGAGACGAGTGGACTTTTAACATCTTCTAATGCCAAATGGTATCCACATTTTTAGGTATGATAGTTCTGAAGTTCTTTGAACTTAATTTGGTTGTCCTGACTCTTCATTTGGATTTCATATAGTAGATTATAAATATGAATCTGTTTATTTTAAGATTTTATGTAGTAGCTTGTAACTGCATGTCTAGATGTCATTCTTTATATAATTCTCTATTTCCAAGGTGTTTAGGGTGTTTTTTTGTGGTATTATATACTGGTTTCAGTTGTCAGCTGGCGGTTTTGTCTTTTGCACAAATTAACCACATCAAAACCTGCCTCCTGATTGGCTCAGGTTAATCGCTTGTTATTGAAATTATTTATTTGTTAAATTTGAATGTTTCTCGTAAAAACCGCTAGCAGAGCGCATTAACTTTCATCTTGAAATTTACGGCTTCTCTCGCCTTGGGAAAGCCCTAGCCTTTTCTGACATCCTGCAGCCCTAAACCTGTGTGAATAGCAATTTAACAAATCTGCTGTTTGTTATCCTCCACGCATGTTCCCGTTTGAAATTTAGGATGAAAGATTAGCCACAACAAAATATGCTTGATGATTCGCCAGGAGTGGAGAGTTTAATCAGCTGTTTGTTATCCTCCACGCATGTTATCCCCCACGCATGTTCCCGTTTGAAATTTAGGATGAAAGATTAGCCACAACAAAATATGCTTGATGATTCGCCAGGAGTGGAGAGTTTAATCACGGGTTAAAAAGAGCCTCGCCGCTATAGTTCCATGGCAGGAACTAATAATGCACTTTGATTAGCTAGCCACAATTAAATAATTTTGTAAGGGCAACATAATAAGTGGATCCCAAAAAAATATTTCTGACAGGAATGAATTAAATGTGATCTGACTCAAGATTAGATTTCCAACAAAACGAAATTCATTTGATTTCAATTTCTTACCAAAACGACAAATACTATGGGAGTCTCCAATGTGTCAATCAGGGAAACCAAATGGGACATCCAAAATTTCTTCTCCTTTGAAGACATAGATCATATCCAAATGCAAAGTGACGGTAGCCTCTATTACCTTCAAGGGTCTTTAGCTCTGGACACTACATTTCTTTTATCAGGAACAAAAGTCATAGATCGATTTGTTTAACATATCTCCTGTTGAACATTACTTACCACATGTAGAGGCTCGTGATAATCAACCTCCACCTTATATGCCAAGAGAAGGAACTCTTATAACTAGAGGTGGTAGTGCAATGAATAAGGCTCAGGATGTTGTGACAACCATGCTTGCAAAATAGTTTGTTCTAGGGAAGGATGCTATGGGCAAAGCCAAGACATTTGACAAGCATCGGTTGATAGCAAATGGATCTGTTACATCATTGGACAAGAAATTTGGTTACACCAAAAAAAAATCAGTGTTGGCTCTGTTGTTGTAAATGAGAAAATAAGATCGATCGAAATTAAAAAATGAGTATAAGAGAAAACTAAATCAGCACTTGCAATAGCAGAATAGAAGGTTAATAATGCAAGTTCTGCTCTTATGAAGAACAAGTATCTCTAATTTGGAGAATCATGGGTGGCTGGTGCCTTCAGTAAGGTTGTAAAGGCTACTGAGGATGTTGTACAAATACTATTTAAGAAAAGGACAAAAGAATGATTGAAATGTAGAAAACATGATAAAACATTATAGTGAATGTGTTGAATATTTTAAGCATCCAAGTAAATAGATAGTAATAAATCATAGATGAACAAGAAAATGATTATAGAAAATAGATGCAAACCATAACTCAAGATTTACATGAGAAAAAAAAAACTCCACACCCAAAGAGATCCTTATCTTGTATTAATCTTTCAAATGAATTACATCAATACAACTACTCTTTCTGAATTTGTGCAGCACTTCCTTACTTCAACAACTTGCTTCCATAAACTTAGATCTCCTTCACTTAATATATAGGTACAAGAAAAACCACGAATCACCAATAGTTTCTAAAAAATATGTTAGAAACAGTGCTAATTAATTTAGGCATTCTTATCTATGCAAAAATCATAACACCTAATCAAGAGGAATTAAATAAGAAACTTCTTCTTCCAACTTGTGATTTTATCTGCCTTTTTAATGTGCACATACTATCTAAAAGATACTCCTTATCTTATCCAAGTTCTCATTTATCTTTTCCTTTTTTTAATACTCTTTCTTTACTTTTACCAATTTTCATGACAACTAAGTAATAATTACAAATTGTCAAACTATAATTAAATACAAATATGGAAAAAGCAAAGTTGAAACATGTTCATCTAACTGTACCTGCAAATGCATATGAGCCACTTAGCTTAGCAAAAACCTCAGCAAACTATTCCAGCCTACATTGGTATGGTAGTGGATCATTTTCTGTTCAGGGTCTGGTTCTCTGGTCAGTGATGGTGGATACGTGTATCTACTATCTCTGTATCTACTATCTTCTGGCACCACAAGCTGAGTAAATTTGTAAATCAGGTGTTATTTATTGCAGTTTACTTTTCAGTTTTATTTAATGATTTGCTGCCAACCACTTATTTTATTTTTTTAATCTCAATCGAATTTTAAAATGCTTTTAAATTATAGAGTTAACAATGCCATTCAATATGTTTGAGCTTTACTTTTCATTAACTAAATGCATCAAATATTTAGTCTATACAATAAAATAATGTATTGCAAATAACCATGCACATGATTTTATATTTTATGCAAGAATTCATCTAAATATCATGAAAATGAGTTCAAGGTTGAATAATGGAAATCTTAGGCACTAGATTATAGTGAGCATTTTATACTGAGAATTGCTATCAAAATGACTTATTAATTTGTTGTTATTAGTTTCTATTTTTCTCTACAATACCATCAAAGCAAGAGAGATTGAAGGTGGAGCAGTTGTTGGGGATTTGGACTTGGGTTGTGTTTGCTACAGAAAGCATTATTATACACATTGTTGCCTCACCTGCCAAACTCCTACTCCTGATGTTACCCTTCAAAATATACAAGAATGACTCTGCAGATTAGCTGATGTTCGTCATATGTGGACCTTCAAACTTATTATAATTAAATAAATGGTGACATGATTTGAATAATTGTTGTATGAACTACCTAATTTTTCTCTCATGTCATCTTATATTCTTAATAAAAATCATATTTATAGTCTAAGTGTAATTTGAAATGAATTTTGCCTCCAATTGTCTATTTAATTTAAGCTTATCTATGTATCTTTTTGAAGGGAAAAAAATTATTTTTGGATTTGTCAGTTTTACAAATAAAATAATTACACCAGAGGCGTTCCTACATCCACAGCAGCATCCACACCATGGGAGATTCGGGAATTTCCTTTTTTTTTTTTTTTAATTTTCTCCACCTTTCGATCAGTTTTTATTTTTTATTTTCCCCAATTTCTTTTTTTTTTTAATTTTTTCTAATTTCTTTTTTGTTTTTTATTTTTATATTTATATTTAAAAAATATATCACCGAGCATATCTTTTTTTCCATAGTCTCTTTGATTTTCTCACCTTTTTTTTTCCTTTTTTTTTTTTAAAAATATTTTCAATTTCGTTTTTGGTTTTTATTTTTTATTTTTTAATTTTTCCAATTTATTTATTTTTTCCATTTATTTTGTGATTTTCGCGACCTTTTTATCCTTTATGGTTTTTATTTTTTATTTTCTTCAATTTCTTTTTTGGTTTTTGGTTTTTATTTTTTCTAATTTTTTTTTTGTTTTTTATTTTTTATTTTCTCCAATTTTTTTTTGTTTTTAATATTTCCAATTTCTTTTTTGGTTCCATTTTTTTTGTGATTTTATCCACCTTTCTATCCTTCAAGGTTTTTATTTTTTATTTTCTCCAATTTCTTTTTTGGTTTTTATTTTTTATTTTTTCTAGTTTGTTTTTTTATTTTTTTATTTTTTATTTTTGCTATATATTTACATAGAAAAATGAGTGCTCTCATCTCCACCCCGTTTTGATTGTAAATGCCTCAACTAGAAGTGAATGTCTTCTGTGTAATTGAGATTCAGGTGTGTATATTGATGCACCTTCCTCGTTTGGTGGTCGACAAGGGATTGAGTCTTGCAGGTGGTTCCCAAGCTTCAATCACAATTGTTTCATGCATGCAATAGTTAGAATAATGATGTAAGTGCCTTAAAATCCCAAGCCACACAAGTAGTTTCCTCCTTTAACCATATTGCTATATGATGTTATGTTTCATATTCCCATCAAATGAAGCAAAAGCTTGATTTTTGATGTAGTATTTGCAAGAGCAACTGTGGAAGAAATTAGGTTTTAATCAATTTATCACACATAGCTGGAAATAGGTGCCTCAGGAAGGATATCTCTCGGCATACTTTAGATATATTTTTAATATAGGTATACTAGTTATGCCCAGAGGCATTCCTACATTCACAACACGAATGGGAGCTGAAAGATTCTAGAATTTCTATGTGAACTTATAAGGTTCCAATCTAGAATCTTTATTTAAAAAATCAAATAGTCACTCCATAAATTAAAAAAACTAAAAAAAAGGTGAATGGAATTAAAAAAAAATACATGCTAGATGGAAAGAAAGGTGGATGGCAGTTTCATAGAAGCCATCACTATACACTAAGATGAAAGAAAGAAACGTTACGGAATGACATATGAAAAGAGACATTCAATCTATTTATATTGCCTCCTTAATTTTTTTCACATGTAGAGAGGTGAGTGAAGGATATCTCTCAGTGTACTTCAGATATATTTTTTTAAATATAAATATACTAGTAATAATAAACAATGGAAATCTCCAATGAAATTAAGGTTTAGGATAGAATATTGACATTAATGAATCCAACAAAAAAAATCATTACTCATTACATCTATTTTGATTGGAAAAGAATTAGTTACAAATGAAATATTTTTGTATATAAAAAATTAAGTGTAAATTCTTTTTAAATAGTAGTTCTCATTATCTTAAAATATTAATTTATGTTTAAGTTGGGAGTATTTTTATAAAAATTTTAATATGAATATCAATGTTCTTTATGTTTATCTACATTTTGAATATCATTGTATCCAACTAATTGGATGGTTAGACCCCATAAAACATGGGTGTCTCTCAAAAGCCTTCGAGTTCGACTTTGTACACCTTAAATACATACCCAACAATGAATAAAAATGAAAAAAACTATATATGCAAACACCATAAAGTCGTCAACAATAAATTCCTTTTTATCTCATTCACGAAGAGTTTAAAGTATCATAATTTGTTTTAAAATTAGAAAGTGTAGCTTTTAGAAACACAAGTTTAAGAAAAATGATTTTTGAAAGAGAAAATTCATCAAAAAATAAATAGTATAAAAAAATGAACTTGAGTTTTTAAAAGACTAATAATAGAAATATATGTCCCCATTTAACTCATGAAATTAATTAATTTATATTTATTTGTATTTAAGTAATTTGTATTATATGAGACAAGTTTTACTTTTTTAGGAGGCCCATTTTATATGTAAATATCTTCTAACATGACTTCATTTTGCTTCTACATCTTCATTATATGCCTTTTACCACCACCTTGATATCTTTCTCTTTGGAATATATTGCCTCTTCATCTTTGTCTATTTTATCTCACCTGAAATCTTTTTGTCAATTTATCTTTTTCCATCAAGGAAAACTAATGTGCTTCTTCAATTGTCTACAATCCCACCATACTGAAATTATCTTGGATAAGTCCTCTCAAACCATGAATGTGGCTTGCTACTTTTTCTAGATCAACTTCACTATGTCAAGTACCATAATTGTCATCATATATAATTCTTCAGTATAATCTTTCACAGTCCTATCTTTTTACCTTGAATTCTACAATTTATCTTCAATAGATAAATAACTAACACTCTATAGGTATAGGTTTAGTTTTCAACTTAAACACCATATTTTCTCACCTTCAATATTTTATTTGCCGCTTCTATTTTTTCGAATTGTACTTCTTTCCACCATAATGCAACATCTCCTTTCAATTTTGCCTTAGCAAACCTAACTCTTTCAAGATTTAAAATTTCTTCATACTCAAAGTATTCTTCAATATCATTCAACCACTCTATCAATTCTTTAGGATTCAAATTACCAAAATAACTAGGAATCTCAATTCTAGGTCTCTTACAAATACTTGAAATATCTTTCAACATCTTCACTTGATCTAGATCTTTTTCTTGTTCTTCTATAACTAGTTTAGCAACTTGTACATTTCTTCTTCTTTCATTTTCTTCTTCATCACTTTCATCATCTCTGGGGTTATGACTCCTATCTTATTCAACAACATCCAACTAGTTACGTATATTCCTCATCATCTCAACTATTTCCTCTATTACTCCAACAATGTTAATAACACTTTGGCCTCTACCCACTTTCTATGGAAGCATCTTGAGCTTTTGACCTAATGTAAACTACCTCAAATTCAGTGATTTGTTTAGAAGTAGATTTCGTCAACACCTTCCCCACAACACATAGTATTGGAAGATATCTAATACTACTTTCCTTCACTTTTTGGGACTTACTACTCTAATATCACTTGGCAAAATCATGGATGAAGGGTTCAATTAAGAACTATCCAACCTTGCAACCAACACAATAACCATACACCAAACTCACATAGGAATTTGAAAACACACAAGAGATATATAGTAATAATTTTATTGACTTATAGATTAAATTACAACAATATATTATGTCACAAGGGCTTGAAAATTTACTATAAGACTTCAGTCTTGAAATAAAATGAATTATAAGCACAACAAGTGTGGTTTCTCAATATGATGGATTTCGATATGATATACAATATAATACTCTTTGTTCTTCTAAATTATGGATTTTATACCTAATTTTCTTGATATAATGTGAACCTAACTCTTTCCCCATTGGCTTGCAATGTGGAATGAGTGATCTTTTATAGAAAGCAAGGATGAAATGTCATGGCATCAAATAGGAATGTGATACATTACCTTATGCACTTGGAATGGAATCTTGAGTCCAGTATTGAATGATTTCACCTTTGATATTCACAATGAAACATTTAGATGATCCCTCTTTTGATGAGTATAGAAATAAATATGCGTTATAATTCAATGTGTTCTTAACCATGAACCTCCTTGGAACCAATGATCTTCTATATAATATTAGATATTGGTGCAAGATTCAAATGTATGGTACACAATAGAATTATCCTTCTTTAAGTGATTGGCAATTCATGTCTCATTAGCCAATAAGTACATGACATGATAGAATATCATGATGAAGCTCTATTATCAATTTGAAGGCTCTCTAATATAAATGTGTTACCACATAGTGATATTACTATTTTAAACTCTCTGCTAAAAATGATGACCTTACCAAAATAAACCATTACAATATGAATTAAACTCTATGATAGGAATATGATGACTATAACACTTGTAGGTGCCTAAGAAATAAAACAAACATGAAGGAAAATATTTTTGGTTAATTCAAGATTTCTCTTACATCTCGGATGCTCCTACATCACTAACCCATGATATGAGCTAATAAAAAAGGTGATTTGGTAGCTCCATGAAAACACCTCATACCATGTCTCAAATAACATTGTATCATGCCAATGTTGATATGATGTGCTAGTAGGGACCTCCTTGTGCATGAAAACTTTAAATTTAATTTAAAACACTAATATACTTCCATGCATGTGACCTACCAAGACATAACTAAAAACCAACACATAGTTCAAGAGAAGGTCTAGACAATGAAACCAAAATGTTAGCCCAAATCCCCATGTGCTTTGATGACCTATTGACTAGCACTTATTTACTCCTGTGTACTGCTATATTAGTTATGAGATTCTCACTTAGGCACATGAGAGTCTCAGTACCCTCAAATTAGCTTGCACACATTAATCAAATCCTAACAATGCATTAATGAGCAAACATGCAATAAGATAATAAACCATGGCATACCAAAAATAATAGAGCTTTTATATCTTATTCATAATAAAGTATTATAACCATAGGGTTTATATGGAATTTCTCCTTAGTGACAACTTGGACTACTTTAAATCTAACTTAGCTTTCTCTTATCCTTATAATTATGTCCAAAATTCTATTTCTTCTTCTAAAAGATAGCTACATGAGTGTAGCCTATGCAATTTGTATTTACAAGTTACTTGATATATCAACCTTCTAGAAAATCTATCATAATCCACACTTTGATCTATTTTTGGTGCAACTAATTACTGAACAATTACACTTGGAGTTGAATACATACTTGTACAAAATTGGTGTCGATAATGATGAAGCTTTATCAACTTTCATTGCATTTGTGATTTGATAGTAATAACATTTGAGGCAAGAATATTTTTAGCTGCTATATGTCACCATTTGGCTATTTTTTCAATTTCTATCCCCTAAATTTGGCTATTTTTAGGTTTCTTGCAAGTGTCCAATTTGCCCATATTTGATAGATTTTCCTTGGTCCTAAAATAAAATTGTCTTGGGCTAGAAACTTTAATTCTTTAGGGTAGAAACATAATCTCCTCATTTATTAGGGGCTATTTTTTATTTTCTTTACTCACTCCATTTCAACATCTTTGTTAAAAATTCATATATTGATAGAAAATTTAGACTTTTAATCACTATAAAAGTCATATATTAATTAAAAAAATTAGTCGTTGAATTGTAAAAAAATTGTACAAGGAAAAAAATTCCCATCCACTCTAAAATTGGATTTCCAATATGAAAGAAAATCACCTAGGATATTACACTTCTTTGTAGTGGATTCACCAGGGATTCTATCGATTTTTCAAGAGGTCATTTCTTAAAGTATACCTTTATTTGTGTTAGATTTTGTTATGAAATCACAACCCAAAATCTAGAAATCTAAAGGCAAGCACAAAGAGAAGATTGCAAAAGAGATCATATCAAAATAGTCTGAATAGATTGGTCACAAAATAGAAAACAATAGCATGGAAAATTACAAAATACAAGCTAGGTAGTGAGTTTAAATAGACTAGAGAGAGGGGTGAAGGTGGCAACACCAACCAATAAGAAGCAACCATCTATCAGACTAAAGATAGCAAAAGCATCTTCCCAAGATAGCAAAAGCATCTTCTTAAGATAGCTAATGGATGCTCACTTGTAGGAAGGTGACACCTGATAACCTACTCACCTAATTAAACTCACTTTTCTAACCTAAGCAAGCTTAATAATATGTGTAGGAAAAACCTTATGAAAAGGAATAAAAAACCTACACTAACAATTGGAAGATGCTTGGGCCCATTATTGATATGATTTATATTTGACCTATCATCTTTTTTATAGATTGAATTATCACTACCCTTTATGAAATTATTTTTTAGTTGGTACTTAGATTGATAGGATGATTTGCTCAAGTCTTTCTTAAAATCTATAAAGATAGGCGCAATAAGGAAGATATGGCCAAGTCTTTCTTAAAGGGTAAGGAGAAATTATAAAAGCTTTAATCTAGTTATGCCCAATGTTGGGAATTAACGTGTCTCAACCTTGGTAATGCCTTACATCTATTTATTGTAATATATTTATTTATTGCCTATTGTGTAATTAGAATGCAAATCATGTTTTGTCATCTTGTGGGAGTTGGCACGGTGATGTGACATCCTATGTGGAAGGTGGCCACATGTAATTTTGTCCTCACATGAGGAGATAGGCATCCCACTTAGTGGTAGAGGTATTTTGCCATGTGTCGGCACTTTGAATAATATGTAAGTGAATCTTGACCGAAATGGTTATGACAGATTCCTATGACATAATCTATGATGCATAAGAGTCGTAAATAGAAGATACTATGATAGGTAAAGACATGTGTCACAAGGCATCTTGGAAGAAGGCATCTTTGGGCACCCCAAGGAGGGTTATGACATGTTGTAAGAGAATATGCTATTTTTTAGTCAGTGTATGATAGATTCTCTTACAGCTGTAAGATGTGACAGTTATGACATTCTATGACAGTCGTAAGAGCATCTGCCATTGCCCAACTTGGGAATAGGCAACCATATTGGGATGGGGTGATATGACAAGTGTCCTTAGGAGTGGGTTTTGGGCCATGAGGCCAAGTTGGATGCCCATTCCAAGAAAGGCTCATTTTTGCCTTGTAAACGTCTATTTAAGAAGGGGCTTTGAGAGGAGATGTATTATGTGACTGATAAGTACTGTTATGCTACCAAATTGTCTCTAGATACGAGTGTCGAAGACTCTTGTAAAGACTTGCATTGCAAGTGTGTTGTATACCTTATTTTTTAGGTAATACATTGTGCAGGTTTTGGAGTGTGGGGTTTTCCACCCGTAAGGGTTTTCCCCACATTATATCTTGTCTCTCTCTTCTTCTATCTTACATTATTGTGTTGTGTATTGCTGAAATATATCTGTTGTTGGGTTAATAACACTATAATTGTAAAGGTTAAAAAGAATTGCACTCATCTCTCCTCATTAGATTAGTGTAGGAAGCGATTTCTACACACGTGGCTTCCTTTCAGTTAGTATCAAAGCTTGATCACCTTTGGTCCTAGTTGTT
The DNA here is from genome assembly GCA_027924645.1 of Cunninghamia lanceolata. NCBI lineage: Eukaryota > Viridiplantae > Streptophyta > Pinopsida > Cupressales > Cupressaceae > Cunninghamia > Cunninghamia lanceolata. The sequence continues at coordinate 579,893 of BSBN01001848.1, read as the reverse complement.
GGGTAGGGGTTTTTTGAGTTGATCTTAGATTGAGTGGGAGTCTATGCAGAGTATTCTATAATCTTGTTGCAAGAAAGAGATGGCAAGCACATCCAGAAGATTAGAGGTGGAGAAATTCAATGGCATAAATTTTGAGTTATGGAAACTTAAGATGGAAGACATGCTTGTTGATTGTGACCTATGGGAAACCATTTCCAGTGTAAAACCAACCGTAATGGCACAAGTTGATTGGGATCTCAAATATCAGAAGGCTAAGGGTCTCATAAGACTCAGTCTAGCTGATTTTGTCCAGTTAAATGTCCATGAGGAGAAGACCATGAAAGACTTTTGGAAGAAGCTGGGAGATGTTTATCAAGCCAAATCCCTAGTGAACAAGCTTTTTCTGAGAAAGAAGTTGTATTCTTTGAGGATGGAGGATCTGTTGCAGATCACCTAAATGTTTTCCACATGTTAGTTGCACAGTTGACATCCGTTGGTGTGAAGATGGAGGAGGATCGTTGTATGACCTTGCTTTGTTCTTTGCTAGACTTGTGGGATCATCTTGTTATGGCTATTGGGAGCACCACATCCACTTTCAAAATGGATGAAGTGGTATCTTCACTGTTATCTGAAGAGATGTAGAGAAAGTCTTCTAAAGCAGCCAAAGAGGCTCTTGCGGTTCGTGGAAGACCCAAGGAGAAAGGGAAAAGAAAGGACAAGAAAGCTAAGAAAAGTAGATCCAAATCCCGTGGGAGATCCAAATCTCCTAGAAAGTCCAAGGCTCTCTATTGGAACTATGGAAAAACTAGGCATTTCTGAAAGGAATGCAAAGAGGAAAAGAAAAAGAAGAAGAAGAATGTCCTAGATTTAGATTCTAACAAGTCACAAGATGATGGTGATGCCTTCATCACAGCCCTGGCCACCCATGCATCTGATGATGTGTGGTTGATTGATTCTAGTGCATCATTCCACATGACCTCGCATCAAAGCTAGTTCATGAAGTATGAAGAGTTTGATGGTGGAAGAGTGTACCTAGGTGATGACTCTCATCTAAAGATTGTTGGTCGTGGAAGAGTCTCAATCTGATTCCCTGATGGACAAGTGAAGGGGATCACTAGGGTTATGCACATCCTAGGCTTGGTATGGAACCTACTTTCTATAAGTATGTTGAATGATGCAAGTGTGCAAGTTGTCTTTTCAAAGGATGGATGCAAGATGACTAGAGGATCTATGGTGCTCGCGAAGGGTACTCAAAGAGGTACTCTGTTTCAACTAGAGGCATGCACTTCACAATGCAATAGTTCTTCTGACTCGAAGAAAAGAGCTGCAATCACTTCATCCCTACCATCTGAACCAGCAGTGAAGAAATATGTTGTAACAAATTCTGATGGTAGTGCATCTTGGGTACCCAAGGGTGCTCATGCTTTGGAAGTTAAGCTTCCTACTGAAAAGATAATGTTATGGCATATGAGATTTGGCCACATTGGTGAGAAGGGTCTTAGAACCCTGAAAAATAGAAACTTCGTTGAGGGGTTAAATGATTGTAATCTCAAGTTTGACTTTTGCAAACATTGTATATATGGAAAGCAAAACCGTGTTCAATTTTACTCTAGTTCTCACAAGTCTTCTGGTGTGTTGGACCTTATTAATTCTGATGTGTTTGGTCTTGTTAGTGTTCCTTCAATTTCCAAATCTGTATATTTTGTATCTTCATAGATGATTATAGTAGAAGGACATGGATTTATTTTCCTAGAAGCAAGACAGAAGTCTTTAGTCGGTTCAAAGATTTTAAAGTTTTTGTTGAGAATCAAACTAGTAAAAAGATTAAGTGTTTGAGAACTGACAACGGTGGTGAGTTTTGTTTGGCAGAGTTTGATAAGTTCTGTAAAGAGCAAGGGTTTGAAAGACATAAGACAACTCCATACACCCCGCAGCAAAATGGAGTTGCAGAGATGATGAATAAGACACTGATGGAGAGGGCTAGGAGTATGCTTAATGGAGCAAGCCTTGAACAAAAGTTTTGGGTTGAAGCTGTAGCCACTACTTGCTACCTGGTAAACAGGTCTCCTACATCAACTCTTGTTGGTAAGACACCTATGGAGGTGTGGTCTGGTAAGAAGTCTTCAGTTAGACATCTTCGTGTTTTTGGTTGTGAGGCATATGCACATGTGCCTAGGGAGAAACAATCTAAATTGGAGAACAAGGTTGTTAAGTGTATTTTCATTGGCTATGGTGTTAGTGTGAAAGGATACAAGCTTTGGGATCCTGTGGCTAAAAAAGTGTTGTATAGAAGAAATGTTATTTTCAGAGAGCTAACACCTTCTCCCGTTGTTCTATAGCCAGAAGAAACAGAAAAGAAAGAGGATGTGGTTCAGTTTCCTTCTACCCCTGAGAAGACTAAATCGACAGACCCTATGAGACCTGATGATGAGGAAAGCTCTAGCAGCTCTGAAAGTTCAGAAGAAGAAGCACAACCTCAACCTCAGCCATTGAAGAGGTCTACATGAACAAGGAAGCAACCTGATAGGTTTGGTTATTCATTGCTTGATTCTAGTTGTTCTTTTGCCTTGCTTACTAACATTGATGAGCCTAGAACTATGACAAAGGCCATGGGCATGAAAGATGCAGGTTCCTAGAAGGAGGCCATGGAAGATGAGATGGCTTCTTTGGAGAAGAATAAAACATGGGACTTGGTGCCTTTGCCTAAAGGATGGAAACCTATTGGATGTAAATGGGTGTTCAAGAAGAAATTTGGTGCAGATGGTAGTGTTGACAAGTACAAGGCTAGACTGGTTGTGAAGGGGTACTCACAAGTGGAGGGAATTGATTATGGTGAAATTTTCTCTCCCGTTGCAAAGATGACATCTATTCAGTTCCTATTATCTCTTGCAGCAGCTTATGACTTAGAGGTGGAGTAGATGGATGTGAAAACAACATTCCTTCATGGTGATTTGGAGGAAGAGATTTACATGTCACAGCCACAGCATTACATAGAGAAAGGTAAAGAAAATTTGGTTTGCAAGTTGAAAAAGTCTTTGTATGGTTTGAAGCAGTCTCCTAGGATGTGGTACTTGAAATTTGATGCCTCCGTGTTGTCGGTTGAATTTCTGAGATCAAAATCAGATCATTGTGTGTATTATAAATTTGACAATGATCGCATTTTCATTATTCCATTATATGTTGATGATATGTTGTTAATTAGGAATGGTAAGAATATGATTTCTAATTTGAAGTCTCAGTTGTCAACACAGTTTGAGATGAAAAATCTAGGGGCAGCCAGGTACATTTTGGGAATAGAAATTTGAAGAGACAGAGCTAACATAAAACTTTGGTTAAACTAGAGTAAGTATGTGAAGACCGTGTTGGATAGGTTCAGCATGGCAGATTGTAGACCATTATGTGTTCATGTTTCTTTGGGGACAAAGTTGTCTGTTAATGATTGTCCAAAATCTCCTAGTGAGGTGGAGGACATGACTAGAGTACCTTATGCTAGTGTTGTTGGCAGTTTGATGTATGCTATGGTTTGCACAAGACCAGACATTGCCCAAGCAGTGGGAGTCCTCAATCAATTTATGGCTAATCCTCGACGGGTACATTGGGATGCAGTTAAGAGAGTGTTCAGATATTTGAGGGATACTTATGAGTATTCCATATGCTATCATGGTAATCCTACAGGACCTCCACAGTCAGTTTGTATTCATGGATTCTGATTGGGTGGGTGACATTGACAGCAGGAGATCCACCAGTGCTTATGTGTTTACTATGTTCGGTGGTACAATTAGTTGGATGAGTAAGCGACAACCTGTGGTTGCTTTATCCATGACAAAAGATGAGTATATGGCAGCAACTCATGCTTGTAAGGAAGCCATTTGGCTTAAGATATTGTGTTTAGATATTGGTGTTGATGCAGGATAGATTACGATTTGTTGTGATAGTTAGAGTGCGATTTGCCTAGCAAAGAATCTAACTTTCCATGCCAGAACAAAGCATATTGATGTATAGTTTCACTTCGTGTGAGACATGGTAGAGGACGGGAAGGTGAATTTGGAGAAGATAGACACTTTGAAGAATGTTGCAGATGCATTGACGAAACCAATGGGCACAAAGAAGTTCAAATGGTGTTTAGAGTCTATGGGCCTCTCGGCCTATAGCAGTTAAATCATGTTATTTCTATTGGCTCTTACAAGGTGTTCGACAAGTGGGAGAATTTTAGGAATTAAGGTGTCTCAACTTTGGTAATTCCTTACATCTATTTATTGTAATATATTTATTTATTGCCTATTGTGTAATTAGGATGCAAATCATGTTTTATCATCTTGTGGGAGTTGGCACGGTGATGTGTCATCCTACGTGGAAGGTGACCACATGTAATTTTGTCCTCACATGAGGAGATAGGCATCTCACTTAGTGGTATAGGTATTTTTCCATGTGTCGGCACTTTGAATAGTGTGTAAGTGAATCTTGATTGAAACAGTTATGACAGATTCCTATGACAGAATCTATGACGCATAAGAGTCATAAATAGAAGATATTATGACAGGTGAAGACATATGTCACAAGGCATCTTGGAAGAAGGCATCTTTGGGCCCCCCAAGGAGGGTTATGACATGTTATAAGAGAATATGATATTTTTACTTAGTGTATGATAGATTCTCTTACAGCTATAAGATGTAACAGTTATGACAGATTCTATGACAATCGTAAAAGTCATAAGAGCATCTGTCATTGCCCAACTTGGGAATGGGCTACCATATTGGGATGGAGTGATATGACAAGTGTCATGACCATGCTATAGTGTTGGACAAGTGTCCTTAGATGTGGGTTTTGGGCCATGAGGCGCCCATTCTAAGAAAGGCTCATTTTTGCCTTGTAAACTTCTATTTAAGCAGGTGCTTTGAGAGGAGATGTATTATGTGATTGACAGGTACTGTTATGCTGCCAGATTGTCTCCAGATATGAGTGTCGAAGACTCTTGTAAAGACTTGCATTGCAAGCGTGTTGTAAATCTTGTTGTTTAGGTAATACATTGTGCAGGTTTTGGAGTGTGGGATTTTTCACTCGTAAGGGTTTTCCCATGTTATATCTTGTCTCTCTCTTCTTCTATCTTACATTCTTGTGTTGTGTATTGTTGCAATATCTCTATTGTTGGGTTAATAACACTATAATTATAAAGGTTAAAAATAATTTGCACTCATCTCTCCTCATTAGATTAGTGTAGGAAGTGATTTCCGCACACCTAGCTTCCTTTCACCTAAGACTCCTTGTTGTAGCTGTGGGACAAGGTCACTAGGCTATAGATAATTAGGTATGTGACTTAGGAAGGGAACTTTCAGATTATCTACTCCTTTTTTTGGCCATGTTGAACCACTTCATGCATAATGTTGTTGTGAGCTTTTCATTTTTCTTACTTTCTTCCTTAAAGTATTATGTGTTGGAAGTGTATTGAGGCACTCCCTCTCTTCCCCTACATAAAGTGTTTATCCTTCTTCTTATTAATAATTCCATGTTTCTTAAACCCCTCCATCCCTTCCTTCAAGTTCAATGCCCTTACGAGTGTGTGCAAAAAGACGGGGAACCAAAAAGTGGCTAAAACCACTTTTTGGTCCAAACAAGATGTAATGAACTTGTGTTATGGCTCAATAGTGACTGATCCTAGGCTCGGTCACTAGCGAGCCATAACATGTTTTCATTATTTCTCTATAGAGATAAAAGGGAAAAATACAACCCACGGGTCATTCTTCCCAACGACAAAAAAACATGACTAGGGTTTTAGTGCAAGCACGTTTTGAAGCAGCTAAAGGAAAAGGCACTCAAACACATTTCTATCGTGACATTATCGCACTCCATGATGTCATTCACAAGCTCCATGGGGAGAACAAGCTCAACAAGGTAAGATTTCCATATTTTTCTAATTTTGAAAATGAATCATTTGTTTTGCAATGTTTTGACTCAATTTTTTTAAAATTTTTAGCAAATGAACCCCCTCAAATGCCTCCAAACCCTAATTCACCAAATAGAGGGTGTAATATAATTCTAGTTGAAGAGGGAGTACAAAATAACCCTCCCCAAACTCCTTCAATTTTGCAACATCCTCATCAGGCACAAACAAACATTTTAAGGCAAATTAAGGAGAATAAAAAACAACTTGAAACCTTGATTGAAACATTGAGAAATTTTTATGCAACCAATCCACACTAAATATCCCTCGCAACATCCCTTGAATCATCAACAAATTTTTAGATTATAGGGAGAATTTCCAGCAATTCTATTAGATAAACTTATCATACAAACTAGTGAAAGATTAAAAAAAATTGAAATTTGATCTATGTGCCTGATTTATTGATTCTAGAACTAATGAGCCATTGCATGGGAGTTACAAAAGATTCCCTATTCATTGGTGTCAACACAAAGGAATAACTCAAAAGTTTTGGGATAGGTGGTAGAAGGTGTTTGATGATCAACCATGCAACAATAATGAGGTCCCATGATATTTTTTGAGGAAACTCTTTTGTGAGTTTGTAGTCAATGAGATTCCAAATTATTTTGGCATGTGGGATTTCTAGGGCAAAGGCAAAGGAACTATACAAGATAGGGAAGGGACACATCATGCTAGGACCATGCAATGAGACCCATAGCCAAGCCATCTTTTCAACATGTCGCACTCCCTTCCACTATGAAGGAGAGTGTTGAGGTGGAGACACTATAGTCTCTTAGTTCCCTCATATAATCTTTACTATAGCATGGTAGCCATCTTTCATAGACTAGTGAGGGTGATGCTAGTAGGCATCGACAACCCCCACATATTTGTCATTTCTATAGAGATCTATGTGATTATGGGTCCAAGGATGATCGTGATACAAATATTAGAGAGGATGTTACACAGTTTTAGGAGTATGCCACACAAGAGCAGAAGCAGGAGCAAGACACATCCATATTGGAAAATATGGTAATAACGGATGAGTTGTTGGATAGGACCTTTGGTATTGACGCATAGGTAATTTTCTATAAGGTTCTGTAATTTATTATATTTCTATTTGAAGTCTATAATTAACTATATTAATCTATTATAAGTCAAAATTAATGTAAAGAATTGTATGTATTATGAAATTCCAGGGTTAAAGTACTCATCCTACATCTATCATCCATCCAATACAAGGTTATGAGGTGATGTTGAGTTGACAAGTATGTAATTTGTAAAAAAATAGTAAATATATTAGTACATGTAAATTTTTTGTCATATATCAATGGTAATCTTAAAATGATAATTTGATGATGAACATGTGGATGTTGGACCTCCAACATTAGGAGGAGTTTGTGGGGCCAGTCATATATCAAGTTTCACTGAGCTAAATTTTACTATTTTTAATCATTATGTATTTAAATAATGTTATGTAGATTTTCGTCAAATAACGTTGTTCTATTTTCAGTTGATGAAAACAATTCAGACTCCCGATATTCATGACACAACAAATGTGGGCATTGCCACAACTATTTTGTCTTCAATGCCTTTGACAGAGGTATGAGCCAGTAATGTAAATGTCATTATGTATTTCTTGTTTTATCTCACATTATTTAATGTACATAAATGATATTCATCTTTACTCTAATTTTCTTCTCCATGCTTCTCACAAGAGGTCAACTCCAATTCATGCATCTATAGATGAAGAGAGGCTATGGATGATTGAGAGGGATCATCAATTTACAGTAAGTGATTGATTGCTTATGTCAAGTTGTATATTTCATGTTTTCTATATTAATGTGGATATTGTTTAATTGTATTAATAGGTGGAGCTCCAAAAAACTTATGAGAGGAGGTCCAGTTGGTAGATGAGAGAGTATGAGTCATCAAGACTTGACCACTTCTCCTCCTTCACGGTAGAGCAAGGGTCATCGACTATTCAATAGCACTCCATAGGACTTTTGACATTAGGACATTTTTTTGTATGCCTCTATAACTTTGTACATATACATTTCTATTTTATTGATTGTAGATCATTGTGCATGCCTATATGGCTTTGTTTGTACATGCCTATATGACATTATAAATACACCTTATGGTATTTTCATGAGATTATGTATATGACATTTTATATTATATATGATGATCAATTAAGGTTATAGGAAAGATAATGTGTCATGTTTAAAAATTTTGATATCACCTACTTGTTCTTCAACATTTCCATGAACCTCCCTAGTGAAGAATGTCTCACATGCATTAAGAAAAAGATTATTGTGAAGCATTTACAATATTTTATAGTTCTACAAAACTGACTAATTCTTGAAGCATACATATCAATAAATGTGACATGACTGGAATTGTAGCACAAGATCCCTTAAAGAATTCCTAATAGTCATGGAGACATCTAATCATGCAACTACCCAACTTGATAATACCTTCCTATAGTTCATACAAAGAAAACCCTTCCTTTATAGTACTGCAACCTATAATGGTTGATTCCATAAATTACATTTAGGCTATAGGTGTCTGAAGTTGGCTCAAATACAAACCCCAATTACATAAATTACATTTGTATATATATAACCCTTTGTGTCTCAATTCAAATATAGTACTAAGGGAATAGATCTTCAGTCAAATCATGCCACGTACATCTTGACCAAGCACAATAGATTAGCATTAAACACATATTTTGATCAACTGTGCACAATTGTAGAGAAAGATTGCACTTGCAAGAATAGCAATTCCACCTAGCATCAATGAATAGGTATATGAATAGGGGAGAAGATCTCATGATAGATATACAAGTCAATCAAATTAAGACCAAAGGTACAAATGACGTGTATTCAATTTAGTTTTAGTCAATGCCTATAGGTTGCGACAATGGTAGTCCATGCTCATAAATTAAAGTGGGTCAACCTAAAGAGAGTAAAGACATAAATGTGAGCCCACAAAACATGTGTGACACCAGCAATTTAGGGCTTTAGGTAGGGCAAAAATGACAAACATGTCTATTGTAGTGAAAAAAGGATTGGATGATCCAAAATTAGCATTCATGTACACTAAAACCAAGGAAATATCTCCCAAATAGACATGAATGTAAGCCCAATACATCTCCTAAAGAAACATTGACCCACCACATGTATATACAACAACCAAGGGTAAGTGCAAGAAGATGGGGGGCCAAAAAGGGGTCTTAAGTGGCCACTTTTTTTCTAAAATCAGGAAATACTGGCCTTGGATGAGAAATTGAGCATAGTTACACTCAAAATTTAGAGATGCAACCAAAACAATGTTCGTAGTGCTCCGAGTCTACTTTCTAAACTACTATTTTGTTTTGAAAATGGCATAGATTAAGGGGTTCAAAAGAGGGAGCCACAGAAATTGGTGTTGTTTCTGTCAAAAAACATAACATAGCATGTTTTGTGACTCCCTCAAAAGGTCAACTTTTTTTTGGTATTTTTAAAATCGCTTCAATGAGAAATTAGCTAATAGCATGTAGTTTATGCCCGATTTTTCTGATAATTTTTTGATGAATATTTGATTTTTTACTAATTTTTAAAGTGGACACATCCTAAAAAATAGAATTTTGGCCGTGCTACCCCTATAAATTTTGAAAACTAATTGAAAATCATTTTTTTATTTTTTTAATATTTGTAGAATGGAGTCTAGTTTCTAAATATGTAATTTTTTTGAAATTTGAATGAATAGTTATTTTACAATGAAAAAAAGACCAAACAGTGGTTTTTGCATAAAAACGGACACACAAACAAAAGAAATTAAAGATGAAAGGCTTAACATTGTTAAAATGTGAAAAAAATCACATCGTCAAATAGCTAAGAGAAAGCCTAACATTACCCATGTGTTCGATTTGTTCAACCTTGAAACACATGCAAATCTGAGGGTTAGCACGAACGAAATTATGTGAAATTTTGAAGAATATAGAAAAACACGTCTGTGACTGTTCATAAGGCACTCTAAGCCTTTGGGTTGGAAATCCAAAGCAAATCCCAAGCCCAAGGCTTGGGATTCCCAAAGCAAGAAATAACGCAAGCACGTTATAACGCGCTCGCGTTATGTTTTGCCTTGCATTTTTCTTTCCCGCAAGTCTGTCTTTTGCCATGTTTGATATAACGCGCTCATGTTATGTCCCACTCAAATTTTTTTACGTTCAAGGCTATTAATCATGAGGGTTAAGGCATAAGGGATAGAGTTGGAAGGTTTACGGATAAGGGATTAGCGTTTAAGGTATAGTATCGAGCCCGTTGAGGGTCTAGGAATAGGGATAGCGTTTAAGTTTTAGGGATGAGGGATGATAGATTACGGTTGAGGGTCGAGGGATCAAAGTTAAGGGTTGAGGGATTAGGGTTTGACATTAAGGGTTGAGGGTTGAGGTTCAAGGGTCAAGGGTTTAGGGATAGGGTTTAGGGTCGAGGGATTAGGGTTAAAGTAGAGTGTGGAGGGTGTAAGGATTAGGGATAGGGTTGGAGGGTTTAGGGATAAGGGATTAGGGTTTAAGGTATAGTATCAAGTCTGTTGAGAGTTTAGGAATAGGGATAGCATTTAGGGATTAGGGATGAGGGATTATAGTTGAGGGATGATGGATTAGGGTTGAGGGTTGAGGGATTAGGGTTTAGGGATAAGGTTTAGGGTTGAGGGTTGAGGGATTAGGGTTTAAGGTATAGTGTTGAGGGTTGAGGGTTGAGGGTTGAGGATTAGGGTTTATGGTTGACGGATTAGCATTTAATGTCGAGGTTAGGGTTAGAGTGTCGAGGGTAGAGGGATTAGGGATAGGGTTTAGGGTTGAAGGTTTAAGGATTGAGGGTTGAGGCTTTAGGGATGAGGGTTTAAGGCTTAAGATATAGTGTCAAGTGTTGAGGGTGTAGGGATAGGGTTTAAGTTTTAAGGGTTAAGGGTTGAGGGATATGGATTAGGGTTTAAGGTATAGTGTTGAGGGTCGAGGGATCAGAGTTAAGGGTTGAGGGATTAGGGTTTGACATTGAGGGTTGAGGGTTGAGGTTCGAGGGTCAAGGGTTTAGGGATAGGGTTGAGGGTCGAGGAATTAGGGTTAAAGTAGAGTGTGGAGGGTATAAGGATTAGGGATAGGGTTGGAGGGTTTAGGGATAAGGGATTAGGGTTTAAGGTATAGTATCGATTCTGTTAAGGGTGTAGGAATAGGGATAGCATTTAGGGTTTAGGGATGAAGGATTAGAGTTGGGGGATGACAGATTAGGGTTGAGGGTTGAGGGATTAGGGTTTAGGGATAAGGTTTAGGGTTGAGGGCTGAGGGATTAGGGTTTAAGGTATAGTGTTGAGGGTTTAGGGATAGGGTTTAGGGTTGAAGGATTAGGATTTGACGTTGAGGGTTGAGGGTTTAGGGTTTAGGGTTAGGGTTGAGAGATGAGGGATCAGAGTTAAGGGTTGAGGGAATAGGGTTTGACGTCGAGGGTTGAGGGTTGAGGTTCGAGGGTCAAGGGTTTAGGGATAGGGTTCAGGTTGAAGGGATTAGGGTTAAAGTAGAGTGTGGAGGGTGTAAGGATTAGGGATAGGGTTGGAGGGTTTAGGGATAAGGGATTAGAGTTTAAGGTATAGTATCGAGTCTATTGAGGGTTTAGGAATAGGGATAGCATTTAGGGTTTAGGGATGAGGGATTAGAGTTGAGGGATGAGGGATTAGGGTTGAGGGTTGAGGGATTAGGGTTTAGGGATAAGGTTTAGGGTTGAGGGTTGAGGGATTAGGGTTTAAGGTATAGTGTTGAGGGTTGATGGTTTAGGGATAGGGTTTAGGTTTGAGGGATTAGGGTTTAGGGTTGATGAATTAGGGTTTAATGTTGAGAGTTGAGGGTTGAGGGTTGAGGGTTGAGGTTGAGGGATAGGGTTAATGGTCAAGGGATTAGGGTTAAATAAGAGTGTCGATGGTAGAGGGATTAGGGTTTAAGGTATAGTATCGAGCCTGTTGAGGGTCTAGGAATAGGGATAGCGTTTAGGGTTTAGGAATGAGGGATTAGAGTTGAGGGATGACGGATGACAGATTAGGGTTGAGGGTTGAGGGATTAGGGTTTAGGGACAAGGTTTAGGGTTAGGGTTTAGGGATAGGGTTTAGGGTTGATGGATTAGAGTGAAGGGTTGAGGGATTAGAATTTGGTGTTGAGGGTTTAGGGTTTAGGATCAGGGTTGAAGGTTGAGGGATCAGAGCTAAGGGTTGAGGGATTAAGGTTTGATGTTGAGGGTTGAGGGTTGAGGTTCGAGGGTCAAGGGTTTAGGGATAGGGTTGAGGGTCGAGGAATTAGGGTTACAGTAGAGTGTGGAGGGAATAAGGATTAGGGATAGGGTTGGAGGGTTTAGGGATAAGGGATTAGAGTTTAAGGTATAGTATCAAGTTTGTTGAGGGTTTAGGAATAGGGATAGCATTTAGGGTTTAGGGATGAGGGATTAGAGTTGAGGGATGAGGGATTAGTGTTGAGGGTTGAGGGATTAGGGTTTAGGGATAAGGTTTAGGGTTGAGGGTTGAGGGATTAGGGTTTAAGGTATAGTGTTGAGGGTTGATGGTTTAGGGATAGGGTTTAGGTTTGAGGGATTAGGGTTTAGGGTTGATGAATTAGGGTTTAATGTTGAGAGTTGAGGGTTGAGGGTTGAGGGTTGAGGTTGAGGGATAGGGTTAATGGTCAAGGGATTAGGGTTAAATAAGAGTGTCGATGGTAGAGGGATTAGGGTTTAAGGTATAGTATCGAGCCTGTTGAGGGTCTAGGAATAGGGATAGCGTTTAGGGTTTAGGAATGAGGGATTAGAGTTGAGGGATGACGGATGACAGATTAGCGTTGAGGGTTGAGGGATTAGGGTTTAGGGACAAGGTTTAGGGTTAGGGTTGAGGGATTAGGGTTTAAGGTATAGTGTTGAGGGTTTAGGGATAGGGTTTAGGGTTGAGGGATTAGAGTGAAGGGTTGAGGGATTAGAATTTGGCGTTGAGGGTTTAGGGTTTAGGATCAAGGTTGAAGGTCGAGGGATCAGAGTTAAGGGTTGAGGGATTAGGGTTTGATGTTGAGGGTTGAGGGTTGAGGTTCGAGGGTCAAGGGTTTAGGGATAGGGTTGAGGGTCGAGGAATTAGGGTTAAAGTAGAGTGTGGAGGGTATAAGGATTAGGGATAGGGTTGGAGGGTTTAGGGATAAGGGATTAGAGTTTAAGGTATAGTATCGAGTCTGTTGAGGGTTTAGGAATAGGGATAGCATTTAGGGTTTAGGGATGAGGGATTAGAGTTGAGGGATGAGGGATTAGGGTTGAGGGTTGAGGGATTAGGGTTTAGGGATAAGGTTGAGGGTTGAGGGTTGAGGGATTAGGGTTTAAGGTATAGTGTTGAGGGTTGATGGTTTAGGGATAGGGTTTAGGTTTGAGGGATTAGGGTTTAGGGTTGATGAATTAGGGTTTAATGTTGAGAGTTGAGGGTTGAGGGTTGAGGGTTGAGGTTGAGGGATAGGGTTAATGGTCAAGAGATTAGGGTTAAATAAGAGTGTCGATGGTAGAGGGATTAGGGTTTAAAGTATAGTATAGAGCCTGTTAAGGTTCTAGGAATAGGGATAGCGTTTAGGGTTTAGGAATGAGGGATTAGAGTTGAGGGATGATGGATGACAGATTAGGGTTGAGGGTTGAGGGATTAGGGTTTAGGGACAAGGTTTAGGGTTAGGGTTGAGGGATTAGGGTTTAAGGTATAGTGTTGAGGGTTTAGGGATAGGGTTTAGGGTTGAGGGATTAGAGTGAAGGGTTGAGGGATTAGAATTTGGCGTTGAGGGTTTAGGGTTTAGGATCAGGGTTGAAGGTCGAGGGATCAGAGTTAAGGGTTGAGGGATTAGGGTTTGATGTTGAGGGTTGAGGGTTGAGGTTCGAGGGTCAAGGGTTTAGGGATAGGGTTGAGGGTCGAGGAATTAGGGTTAAAGTAGAGTGTGGAGGGTATAAGGATTAGGGATAGGGTTGGAGGGTTTAGGGATAAGGGATTAGAGTTTAAGGTATAGTATCGAGTCTGTTGAGGGTTTAGGAATAGGGATAGCATTTAGGGTTTAGGGATGAGAGATTAGAGTTGAGGGATGAGGGATTAGGGTTGAGGGTTGAGGGATTAGGGTTTAGGGATAAGGTTTAGGGTTGAGGGTTGAGGGATTAGGGTTTAAGGTATAGTGTTGAGGGTTGATGGTTTAGGGATAGGGTTTGGGTTTGAGGGATTAGGGTTTAGGGTTGATGAATTAGGGTTTAATGTTGAGAGTTGAGGGTTGAGGGTTGAGGGTTGAGGTTGAGGTTGAGGGATAGGGTTAATGGTCAAGGGATTAGGGTTAAATAAGAGTGTCGATGGTAGAGGGATTAGGGTTTAAAGTATAGTATCGAGCCTGTTGAGGTTCTAGGAATAGGGATAGCGTTTAGGGTTTAGGAATGAGGGATTAGAGTTGAGGGATGACGGATGACAGATTAGGGTTGAGGGTTGAGGGATTAGGGTTTGATGTTGAGGGTTGAGGGTTGAGGGTTTAGGGTTAGGGTTGAGAGATGAGGGATCAAAGTTAAGGGTTGAGGGATTAGGGTTTGACGTCAAGGGCTGAGGTTCGAGGGTTAAGGGTTTAGGGATAGGGTTGAGGTTGAAGGGATTAGGGTTTAAGGTATAGTGTTGAGGGTTGATGGATCAGAGTTAAGGGTTGAGGGATTAGGGTTGAGGGTTGTAAGGATTAGGGATAGGGTTGGAGGGTTGACGGATTAGGATTTGACGTTGAGGGATTAGGATTTGATGTTGAGGGTTGAGGGATTAGGATTTGACATTGAGGGTTGAGGGTTTAGGGATAGGGTTGAGGGATTAGGATTTGACATTGAGGGTTGAGGGTCAAGGGATCAGAGTTGAGGGTTTAGGGATTAGGGATCTATAGCAGGACAAAACACGAGTGCGTTATAGCGCGAGCGCATTATAACGCGCTCGCGTTTTGTATTTCTACTGAAATGGTAAAAAAGTGGTTACCCCCGTGATCCAGGCCCACATGCTATGTTTTCTTACTGATTCTGCACGTGCTTTGACAAAAAAGAAGTGCTTTCATGCTATTGGGAAGTTCACATGCACATTTGACACATTGTACCACCTTTGCATGATCTTTCCACCACCTTTTCTGCTTTGCCAACTTGAGAAGGAGGAAATAACATAGTTTTCAAACCAAGTTTGATATATATCTATTCAAGTTTCAATTTTTGTAGTATTGCAATGTTAATTGTGATTCAATTTTAAGAATTTAACATTGAAAAGGAAGCAAGTGGTGAAAAACTCAAATTGTTGAGGAGTTTGATGCAAGAAGATAAAAACACTACATAATTGGGTACTCTCTCCATTCAAATCTTCATTTTTTAGGTATGTCAAGTCTTTACATGCATGTTCTTTACATTTTATTTATTTCGGATTGAATTACTTTATCATGCTTTATCATACATGTTTAAAATAGACACATTCCCAATCGAGAAAGCAACCTACAATCTCACATGATGCCATGTATATTTTCTACACTTGGGCTCTTTAATAATTATGTGTAATAAACAAACCTTAGTTCATACCATGATGTCAAACTATACAAGAATAAATCCTTACAACATAAAAAAAATACAATCCCACTATTATCATGTATTCATTTCTTAGGAACTAATATTGGTCTCTTTATCATGCTATAGACAAATTCTCCGTCATGCCAAGGAAACGATCAAGAATTAAACCAACACAGAAAGAGATAGAAGCTAAGAATGCAAAGAAAGCAATGGCTATGAGGGAACTTCGTGAGAAGAGGAAATTGGACACGATAAATGAAGACATACCAATTGAAGAGGAACCACAACCATCACAAAGAGATATGGTATTGGCGGCACAAAGAGAATGAATGCAAAAACTTCATGGTACGAGAGATTTGAATACCATAGTTGGAGACACATCCTTTACGGCAAGTCAACATGTAGGGACACCATCTACCACATCTCAAGTTGAGAGTACATCATCACTCACATGTGATGAAGGAGGTACGCCATCGTTCCCACCTCAACCTCAAGGTATGTCATCTATTCCATCTTCGATCGAAGGTATGCCATCTAACCCATCTCATTTAAATATTGATGAAATTTCTAATGTTGAGATGAATTTACCTAACTTGACACCACCTAGAATTTTGCATAGAAAGCCAAAGTATTTGATTGATATTGATGAGAATATTTTGCAGCCAATGGAAGGTAAGATTCCAAAACGCACTTGTAGAAGATATGCTAATAAGATTTGGAGATTGTTCTTTGAAAAGTTAAATGAGACTGCAAGATGTCAACTATTCGTTGAAATGATGCGAAGTATAAAGTATAGGTCTATCATGAAGATTCTTGGGTTGAGAACATCAGAGGCTTCAAGTGAAAAATCTATTGTCAAGAATCTAATGAGTGCGTATGAGAGTGTGGGTAACACCTCACACACAAAAGATAGTAATGCAACACAGCGTGTGATTACATCGACTATAGTAAGTAGTCAAATGAGGAAAGCTCGTCTCATTAGAAAGACAAGTCAAGAATTGAGAATTAATAGGAAAACTTTATCAAGAGCCGTTGGAAGACGCCAAAGAATTGAGGACACTAATGCCAATGAATTATGGGCGTTCTCGGGGAGACTACCACAAAAAGATAAACCAATTGTTGAAGAATTGAGATCACTAATTGAAGACTTTTGGAAGAATTACACAAGGGTATCTCCGAATCAAAGGGATGTGGTAAGAAGGAGAATTGGTAGTCAGAACCGCGAGCCACATCCAAAGCATTTTTTAGATGAGACTCAAACACAGTTTTATGGTAAATTTCTAGAGAAGTATCCTCAAATTAAAATTTGTCAAAGATATTTTGAAATGCTAAAACCTTTCTATGTTAAGATAAATCACACACGCACTACTTGTTGTTGTAGATTACATATTGAATTTTCTAACCATTTTGATGCTTATAGGTCTATATGTTTAGATATGCATACTAACAATGATTTGCAGGGTTGTGCCATATGTGCCCCACCAACATCTTCAAGAGACTTCATATCAAGAATTTTATGTGAAAGAGAGGAAGGTCAAATATTCTACAAGAAATTATGCTTGGATGGCACATGTCATCGTTGCGGTGGCTTGCAACATTTGCCAATATGTGAACATATGGAAATAACACATGCGGTTGGAAATGAACTAGTAGAGTTTGGCAAGTATAAAACAGTGGCATACAATACAAAAGATGGTAAAGAAGCAAAGAGGTCTGAATTATTTTTTGAAAAGATTCTAGTGTATCAGTTTATGCCTATATTTCGTGACAGCATAGTGTATGAGTATGCAAGACATGCCCATAGAGCTCGATGGTTGGACTTGCAATTCAAGTTATGCAAGGACACATTTCCGGTTGGTAGCATTGTTTCAGTCATCGACTTTGCAGAGAACTACAGTCTACAGCCACAGCGTGAGGTGCAATCACAATATTACAACTCCACACAGGTTTCTATATTTGTGCACATCGCATTCATTCATGCGAATGATAGTATAGAGGATGACAGAAAGATCATAAGGGAGTATAATTTCTATATTAGTGATGATTGCATGCATTCTACGAAGTTCATGCAAGGTTGCTTTCAGGTGTTCTACAATGATTTGGCTAGAAGGGGCATATCGTTCAGTCAGCATATCATATGGTCGGATAATTGTGCATCACAATTCAAGAACTCGTGGAATTTCTATTGGCTGAGTAGGAGGCATAATTTTACAGGTATTCAACATATGTGGAACTTTTGTGAGGCCGGGCATGGAAAGGGGGAGCCTGATGGTGCAGGAGCATGTATCAAAAGAGCCATAGCACGAGAAGAGTTAAAGTATAAAGACAATGCAAAGTTGACAGATGCAAAATCGATTGTCGAGTGGTGTAATGCTTCCATGGGTCCAGGTAATGAAGGTAAGTCTTTAGTTCGTAGATTTTTTTGCTTGATAGATGATACTAACATTGCACCATATGAGGATTGTTGTACACTGACAGGATCAAATGAGATGCACTCTTTCAGAAGCTCAATTGCAGGTTCATGGAGTATCCATACACGAAAGATGTCATGCTTTTGTTCTTCCTGTACAATTCAAGTCTGGGATGAGTGCGAGTCAAAGGAGTGGGTTGACGAATGGCAGTTAAGTTATCTTAGCCCACTTGACACGTATCGACCCCCGACGACACTGGAACTAACACAGATGGAATCGTCAGTTGACTTTGACCACATATCAGATTTAGTTCAACCAGGTAATATAGGGCACGTATATGCATCTAATTTCATCTAGTTCAACCAGGTAATGCCATCTTACTTTGTAGTGTTTTTGTAATGTTGACTAATTTCATCTAATTTGCTACACATATCAATGTAGGACACGTATATGTAGTTATTGCAGATGAAGACAATGAAGAGGGAACAGATTATTACTTATGTCATTGTGTTGAGGCCAAAAAGAAATTGGAGGCCCCTGTTACAGATGGAGAAAACATCGAATACCCTACAGGATCAGTGGTTATTACTGGAACATGGCTTAGAAGGTACCCACATAAGAGTGTTAATATTTGGCTATTTCAGGACTTTGACATGCATCGAAAGATTCTTCATTACTCGAACCTTGTTGTGGCATCCAATGTTCATTTGATAAAGTATCGGGGTAGACCTTTGAACAAAATATTGTGGAAGGTGCGTGAGTCTGACCATGAAGCAATACTTGACACAATAAAGAGTAGAGCAGATCCAGATGGTTCATTGGATTAATTTGTAAGTATTCACATTGATTTTGTAAAGTTATGTTACATTGAGTTGTAAGTATGCACATTAATTTGTAAGGTTTGTCTTTTTTTATTTCCACATGCATTTTTACACATATGTACACATTTTTACATCATCATGTTATGCATTTTTGGTGTCCTGCTCCTGATGTGACCAAACTCATAACTCACCCTACTAGACACCATTTGATGATCTCTCCAACACTCTGGATCTAGGGCACCCAATCATGATGATGACCTATATACCATTCTCCCAAGGCGCTCATAATGAATGAAAAGAAGACCAAGGGTGCCCAAGCTTAATAGACTTATTTCTTTCAATTTTGATGATCCAAACTCTTGCAATATGACATCCACTTTCATGCCTTTAGATCTTCCTTCACATATAGGGCGCCAAATCAATGCATTAAAGTCTCTTGATATTAGGCGCTCATGATGATGAAACTTAGAGCTTTTTCCTTTCCTATGCGCTCATCTAAGATGTTTGAATGATAAGGAGCGCCTCGACCTCTATAATCAAGGTGATTTTAAGTCACTTTGAGTCATTTGGGGTCAGTTTGAGTCTGAGTCATGTTGCAAAAAAGTGTCAATGTTGTCAAGTTGCACAAAGCAACTTTTGCATTTTTGGTGTCCTGCTCATGATGTGACCAAACTGACTGTTCCAACACATCCGGATGGGTACATTTACGCTAGGCATGGTCCTGTTTTTCACCCAAACATGTCGAAACAGTCTAAGCTACATTGTACCAACGATATCCCTAAAGAGTCCAAAGTGCAAAAAGGCTGCAATCTTTGATGAGATGTTACTTGAAAACCATGTCACTTAGAAATATTCTGTCTAAGGCAACGTGATCACGTAGAGTACCTCTACAATAACCTCTCTTGGTTTTTTATAGCTCTGAGGCATTTGCCCGTGGTGAAAGGTTTTCT
The DNA here is from genome assembly GCA_027924645.1 of Cunninghamia lanceolata. Lineage (NCBI taxonomy): Eukaryota > Viridiplantae > Streptophyta > Pinopsida > Cupressales > Cupressaceae > Cunninghamia > Cunninghamia lanceolata. The sequence goes on along the minus strand of BSBN01001848.1, from coordinate 560,225 downwards.
GCTGCCTCAAAAATCATCAGAAGGAGGCAGTGTAAAGTTGCAAAGGGGTGTAACTTTCGTCATGCTCCTGATGCGACCAAACTGACTGTTCCAACGCGTCCGAATGGGTACATTTATGCTAGGCATGGTCCTATTTTTCACCCAAACATGTCGAAACAGTCGGAGCTACATTGTACCGACGATATCCCTAAAGCGTCCAAAGTGCAAAAAGGTAGCAATCTTTGACGAGATGTTACTCGAAAACCGTGTCACTTAGAAACATTTCGTCTAAGGCAACGTGATCATGTAGAGTGCCTCTACAATAACCTCTCTCGGTTTTTTATAGCTATGAGGCATTTGCCCGTGGTGAAAGGTTTTCTGCTGCCCCAAAAATCGTCAGGAGGCAGTGTAAAGTTGCAAAGGGGTGTAACTTTCATCCTGCTCCTAATGCGACCAAATTGACTATTCCAACGGGTCCGAATGGGTACATTTATGTTAGGCATGGTCCTATTTCTCACCCAAACATGTCGAAACAGTCGGAGCTACATTGTACCGATGATATCCCTGAAGAGTCCAAAGTGCAAAAAGGCAACAATCTTTGACGAGATGTTAATCAAAAATCGTGTCACTTAGAAACATTCCGTCTAAGGCAACGTGATCACGTAGAGTGCCTCTACAATAACCTCTCTTGGTTTTTTATAGCTCTGAGGCATTTGCCCGTGGTGAAAAGTTTTCTGCTGCCCCAAAAATCGTCAGAAGGAGGCAGTGTAAAGTTGCAAAGGGGTGTAACTTTTGTCCTGCTCCTGATGCGACCAAACTGACTATTCCAATGCGTCCGAATGGGTACATTTATGCTAGGCATGGTCCTATTTTTCACCCAAACATGTCGAAACAGTCAGAGCTACATTGTACCGACGATATCCCTGAAGAGTCCAAAGTGCAAAAAGGCAGCAATCTTTGACGAGATGTTACTCAAAAACTATGTCACTTCGAAACATTCTGTCTGAGGCAACATGATCACGTAGAGTGCCTCTACAATAACCTCTCTCGGTTTTTTATAGCTCTGAGGCATTTACCCGTGGTGAAAGTTTTTCTGCTGCCCCAAAAATCGTCAAAAGGAGGCAGTGTAAAGTTGCAAAGGGGTGTAACTTTCGTCCTGCTCCTAATGCGACCAAACTGACTATTCCAACGCATCTGAATGGGTACATTTATGCTAGGCATGGTCCTATTTCTCACCCAAACATGTCGAAACAGTCAAAGCTACATTGTACCGACGATATCCCTGAAGAGTCCAAAGTGCAAAAAGGCAGCAATCTTTGACGAGATGTTACTCAAAAATCGTGTCACTTAGAAACATTCTGTCTGAGGCAACGGGATCATGTAGAGTGCCTCTACAATAACCTCTCTCAATTTTTTATAGCTCTGAGGCATTTGCCCGTGGTGAAAGGTTTTCTGCTGCCCCAAAAATCGTCAGAAGGAGGCAGTGTATTAAGTCAGGATGAAAGCCTATTCACTCTAGGCACCTGTTTTTGACCAAATCACACATGCGCCTTGAACAACTCTGTCTTCAAGGTGCTTTTCTCTAATCTCTGTAACTCTCCAAATCCACTAAGGCGCAAATTTTACCTCTTGGGCTCAAGATATAGGTTCTTTATCCAAGGCGCCAGAATGGTCCAAAGGCGCATTTCACCTCTAACCTCACCTCTGACCTTACTTGGAGGCGCTAAACCTTTTGACATTTCAAGTAACTTCAAGAGAACTATTTTTCCTTAAGGTGGTTCACTCCTTGCAATTGGATGTATGGTACTTGTAACTCATTTGATTGACTTTGTAATGTTTCTTCTTCTCGCAGAGTAGATAAGGATGATATAAGCTTACTTCATGAATCGGAGTAGAAATCTCTCTTGGACTTGCTAGGTGAAAGGACTTGAACTTGAAGGACTTGAAGTTGATGAAGTGATCCTTCATGATGGCCTTTGACATTACCTTCTCGGAGTGTAGATGATAACACCTTCCTTGGATAAAGTGGATAACCTCTGACCTAAACTTTGAAGCTTGATGAATCTTGAAGATTGGGTTTCCTCCTACTCCCCTTCTAGGCTCCACTCCATCAAAGGCGTATTTAGTTGTCCAAGGTGCCAACATTCACTCAGGGGCGCCCAAAGAGAAAGTTTACAACTCTAAGGTGCTAAATTCTTATGCAAAAATGGTCATCATCAAAGGCGCAAAAATGGGTCTCTGGGCGCCAATCTCTACAAGACATTCCATCTCATTGCTCTCCTCCATTACAAGCGCTCACTTACCTCAATCTTGGGCGCATACCAACATCCCAACATCCAAATCACCTAGGCGCTCAAAACCTTCAAGACTCAAGGCGCATTTTATGATCAAACAAGGTATCTCCTGAACAAGGTGCTCATAGTCTCATCAGGGCGTTAATCATCATCATGAGCGCTCATATTGTTCTAGGCGCACAGTTATCTCTGGAATGCTCAAGGCGCACATACCCTTCTCTAGGCTAGTTTACACTTATTCAAGGCGCTCATTCCAAACTTACATGAACTCCTCATTACAAGACGCACAAACTAGATGATCCTAGGGCATAAGGGCGCTCAAACTAGATCTTTGCAAAAACTCCCCAAGCATTCAAACTTTTAAGGCGCCAAAAGTGGTCTTTTCTACAACTTCTCTAGCCATATGCCTTGGGTGCTCAAACCTTCCTTGAACTCCAATTATTCAATCCAGGGTGCTCAACTACCTCCTCAAGGCGCTCTATCTCAAGTATCATTACTCTTCTTAAAGACCTAGGCGCACATTGTGGGGTATTCTACTCAACAAGACCTAGGCGCTCATTATGAAGACTCCAATTATCAAGGTTCACTTCAACTTTCAAAGGCACATTTTGGACTCCAAAGGCATTAGGTTAAAGCCACTAGGGCGCTAGATACCAAAGGGGGCAAGGTGTTAGAACCTCCTTTAAGATGTAAGAAAATCTCCTCAAGGCACAGCTAAAGGCGCTCCAAACCATATGAAGGCGCTAATATCCACTCTAGGTAGTGTATTAAGTCAGGATGAAAGCCTATTCACTCTAGGCGCCTGTTTTTGACCAAATCACACATGTGCCCAAATCACACATCACCCCATCAGATTGGGGACCCCCTCTTTTCTTGCTCAGGTGCTTTGCACAGGAGTTGTTATGTGTCATTTTGGCCAAGGTTTTCCGGAGCAGTGAAGACATTAGGAAGGGGATGATCGTTTGGATAGTTTTGAATGCTTTATTTCTCCTTGTTTAAACTAGGCGCTCACTAAGGATTGGAGTAGCCTTTGCACCCTCACATCACGTTAATCGGTGTTTCAGAGGCAATCATAGTATAGGAAGATTTGCGCCTTGAAGAAGAGAGTTATCTGGTGAGCGCTTAGGAGTTCTGGCGCCTAGGGGAAAGGTCTAGGTAGAGCGCCTTCAGACTTTGACAGTGAAGTACCTTAAGGAGTTGGATGATGTTTTTGCCTAGAGTGGAGATGATGTTTTTAGCGCCTTAAGGATGATGATGGAGCGCCTTGGAGTCAGGTTAGTCTGGAGCACCTTAAGAAGGTAAAGCACTTCAAATGTAAACACAAGTGTTTTGAGCGCCCTAATGAGAAGTTGTCTTGGCACCATAAGTTGTTCAAACGAAGATATGTGCCTTGGATAGTTGCAAAGACCTAATTTAGCGCCCAAGGTTGGAAGACTCTTTGTGAGCGCCCAGTGTTTGAAAGCTCTTTGTGTTTGGTGCATTAAAATGAATTTGGCACCTAAGTAGTATTGAAACACTCAACTGAGCGCCTAAAGCCCATGAGAGAAGTGATATGCGCCTTGATAGGAATATCATGGAAGATGAGTTTACTGAATGGCGCCTTGAATGACTTGGTTGATTAAGTGTTTTAGCACCTAGATATGGGATGAATCATTGAGCGCCTTTGGTTGATATGATGTCAACACCTTTGAGATTATAACACCTTGGAGTCAAGTTCGAAGGAGCACCTTGAGAAGGTAAAACACTTCAAATGTTTTCAAGGAATTGGAGAAGTCACTTAGTGCCTAGAAGGAATTCCAGAGCAAGAGGGTTGGAGCGCCTTGAGCTTCAAGTCAGATATGCGCCTAGACCTCTACCCTTTAGCAAGTTGAAGCCCTCTGAGACTTGACAAAGTGAGAATGCCTTATAGTGAATATGCGCCTTGGGCAAGGTTGAATACAAAGTTGAGGAGTATATCATAATGAGTAAGTGCACTGTAGGGTTAGATGATAAAGACTAGTGCCTTGAGTGTCTTGGTCAAAATTTTGACGTGAGAAGTCTTGCAAGATCAAACCCTGGAGTGCTCCTTAGAGAGAACCTATTGATCCTTTGCTTTGACAAGATTTGGGCGCCAGAATGATCCTTAATAAATGGAATGTATCTACACCAATTTTGTGCCTTTAGGGAAGTGATGGTGTCCAGATGAGTTTTGAGTCCCTTTGAGTGTTGAGATTGTTAGAGATAGGTGCCTTGATGAATGAAATGCGCCTTGAAGACCATGTGCGCCTAGAGAAGATAAGTGCCTAGTTGAGATAAAGAGGTGTTTCTGGCGCCTAGGGAAGAAGAGAGGTAAGTTCAGGGAGATAAGTGCGCCTAAGAGTTTTAGCGCCCTCAATCAAATTGCACCTTTTTGCCTTGGAGAATATAAGGTGAGGATTTGAGTTGAAAGTTTGAGAAAGTAGATTGAGCGCCCTGTGTTGGAGGAATCAAGTTGGATAAGCACTTGAAGAACTTGCATTAAGTGTTTTAGCGCCGTTTGGAGCACCTTGTTGAGGAGATACCCTGATTTAATCCAAGATAGAGTGCCCTAGAATTGAATATGCACCTTGTTGGAGGAATATATGCGCCTTGTTAGAGAAAGATATGCGCCTTGAATGAGAGTTTGTGTGCCTTAACCAAGAATGATGATTGAAGTCACAATCTCATGTTTGTGCGCCTAGGTCTAGAAGCAAGATTTAAGCGCCTTAGGATAGGGTTTTTTGCACCTTGTCTTGGAGAGTGAATTTGCGCCTTGGATGATGTTGAAGCGCCTTGGGATGAAATGCGCCCAAACTTACAGAGGGCCTTCAGTGAGGGAGTTGAAGAGAGTGCTTAGAGGAAGGATAGCCTTAAGATCAAACTAAGTACTTAGAAACCTAAGATTAGCGCCTTATTTGAAGTTATACACCTATTCTGGCGCCAGAGAGTGAGTTTGAGTGTGAAGAAGTGAATGTCTGCGCCTTGAAGGGGATACAAAGGGAAGATGATGCACCTTGATGGGTTGATGATGGAAATTTGCGTTTTGGAGCTAAATGTGCGCCTTGAATCTAAATGATATTTGAGTGCTTAGAGGTAAATAGGGGCGCCTTTGAGAATTCTTTGTGCTTTAAGGAATGGATTGTGGCGCTTTGGACTAAGGTAAGTCCTGAGCACTTCCAATGATTTTAAGGAGTGCCTTGAAGGAGATAGTACCTACAGAAGAAAAGATGTCAAGTTTTAACACCTTCGAAGAAATTCAAGATAGTGGCGCCTTCACAGGGTTTTCCAAGTTGGCACCTTGGTTTGGGATGATCATGCTAAGAAAGAAAATGCACCTTCAGCAAGGTCACATCAAGTCCAACATGTCAATACTCTTCATCACTAATGTCATGTTGAAATTTCAAGGCATCTATCCATTCAAGTTCTCTGAGGAATATCTTGCAAGTAACTTCAAGTTCTCCGAGGAATATCAAATGAAGAATGAGTTAGCCTATTCCTCATTCCCGGAGGCTAATTCGAAATAATGAGGGAATGAATTGGTTTTTGACTAACTTAACTTTTGTTTTTTGCAGGAACAAAGTCAGAAACTTGAAATTAGTTAAGTCTGGATGCTAAACTTGACTAAGGCAGGACTCCTAGAGTCAAGGCGCACTTTCTTGCTTGCTCAATGTCAAATGTGCACCTAACCAAGAATCATGGAGCTTTGAAGCACTTTAATCACATCAACTAGGGCGCCTAAGTGCATAGAGGTACAATGAATCTTCCGGAGAACATGGATAGACAACTAAGTCTCCAACTTGAGTCTTCTAAGTGAATTGGATGATGAAGAGAGTCTAGTCATTTTGGGCGCTAGTATCAGGATGAATCATCCAAAATGGGTGCCTAGAACTAGAAGGCGCCAATGCATGAGTTCAAGGATCCTCCATTGGAGCGCCTAGCCCAGATGGCTATAGATTGAAAGTTTTAAAGCTAAGTGATGTCTCTTAGGTCAATTCCTAGCCCAGGTGCATGTGTTGGGAAAAACTCTTTGGCTCTGGCGCCTAGAATTGGGAGCTTTGTAAGATGCACCAATTGATGAAACATTTCCATTTTGCGCCTAGAATAGAACTCTCTCACATAGTTGAAATTGACTTGATAGAAGGAGATAAGTCTTAAGGACTAGTTTGGCGCCTCACTTGCCTATCTCACCTTTGAAATGTGCTTTGGTTGATGATCATCATTGATGGCGCCTAGTGAAATGAAAAGCTATTTGCATCTCCAGAGGATCAAAATTGGATTAGGAGATCATCCTTGCAGTTGAGATTGACAGAGAAGTGTTAAAGGAATCACTTCAAATGGGCGCCTAAGCTAGTTGAGGCGCATATCAATTCCACTGTAACTCCAGACTGACGTTTAGGATCCAGTCATCTCCTAACGCGTAGTTCCATTCACCCATGACCTCACTTGGCGTCTAAAACTTGGAAACTCCTTTGGAAAGCTCCTGTTGCGCCTAGAAGATGAGTTTGGGATATCAACTTGTAAAAGGCTTAGAAACTCTTCAAAGATGTTAGCCACAATCCCATGGCACTGGAGCTCAGTTTTGGCGCCTTCAAGGAATAGCACATGAAGGAACTTGGGAGGTCAGGTGCTTGTAAAAGGGAACACCTTGGAACATCTTCCAGGGGTTGAAGTAGTAAGAAAACATCAAGTGAGTCTAGGCGCACTCCCTTGTGTGAACAGTTTAGCTCTGGCGCCTAGCCACAGAGTGAGCCAGAAGTAGTTTGGACATTAGAAGATAGGCGCTCATTCTACAATGAAGCATTCCACCTTCCTAATCAACAAAGACTTGAAAGAATTGACAAAGGAAGCTAAGGCGCACCTTCTACTTGTTTCCACCTCCAGAATGCGCCTAACCTTGAAAGGGGGTTCAAAGATGTTTGTTAGACCTTTTCACTCAAGGCGCTCACCTTAGGCGCACTTTCTAAGTCCTTGTCACCTCAAGGAAACACCTAGTTTGGAAGGCGCTTGCCCTGTTCTCCACTCCTTTCAATTGGCGCCTAGAACACAGAATGCATGAAAAGAGCGCCTAGACTCCAGAGGGCTCATTTGGGCGCCTAGCATTTAAAACACTTTCATAATGATGATGTTTTGGTGCCTACTCTTGGAAACAATCCAGAGCATCCATAAACTCTAATTGGCACCTAATGTTGACAAGGCGCAACTTCAGGAGGAGGTCACCTCAACTTGGCGCCCAAGTCAAAAAAACTTGTAAATCCTTCAAATATGTGCCTACCTTGTGAGGTGATGAGTTGAACATTCCAAATCTTCAAATGTTGCTCAAGTAAGGAAGACATTGTAACATCAAGGCTTCAAGGCCTGTCCTTGTATTTCCATTGAATGAGTTGTACTTCATGCTATTGAAAGCATTTTCCATGTAATAAGACATTGCAAGTTGATTGAATCAAGTAACAAGACAAGTACCCAACTCTAATGTTGTTTCATTCAAATAGTTATCTTGATGTATATCTTTATGTTATTGAAGTAGTTGATGAATTGTTAGCAAGTAAAAGTGTTTAAGTAAGGAAAAATTTTTGTAGAACTAGTTGGGTATCTTACACTTACACCATGCCTATCCATCAAACATCACAATGCAATCAAAATCCTAACAACATGCCCATGATCCAAGATCAAGTGCAATCATGCAAAGATATTATCAATTACAAGCCTATTAAGAATGAACTAGAGTCTTCTAGTACCATACTTTTCCATCAAACACCATCATGTAATCCATGGCCTATCAAGCCTATTAAAGAAAATGCAAACATCCTATGTAATACAATCAGACTTTAAATATTTGAAGTAGCCATCTACAAATATCCATTCAAAAGTGGATTTATAATGCAAGTATGGACGCCATCAATAAAAAAGATTTGTATTAACCAAATATCCATATACGCATACATCAATATCTGTCGATATAAGTATAACATATATACAAAATAGCCATATAGGCTTACAAGAATGCCATATAGGCATACAATGTCAACTATGTACAATACAAAATATATGTCCACAAATGCCATATAGGCATACAACAGAGGAACACAATAAAAAGTCATTCCCCTCTGGCTAGTGAAGAGAATAAATCACGAGCAGCCTTTGATCTTCTAGGGGATGGAGACATGCATGTGGGTGGTCTACTACGAACCCGAGGGCTACTCCTCCTATTTAGTTCTTCCTGCACCTTTACCTGTTACAAAAAAAAGTATAGATATTAATATATAGAAATTACATGTTATAAAAAAATGAAACATTTAATAAAATAATCACTTACCGCTAACATATAATCTGTCTCCTCGCTTGCCTCAGTAGCAGGAATAGGCCCTGGTGATGTCATGTCCTATAGAAACCATCCAGATAGAAATTAAACTTCAAATCAATAATCTTTTGATTTTTCAAAAATAGACAACTATAACAATGAATGTAAATTGAAATTTACTAATCTGCCTCATACCCCTGTCAATGCCATAGAGCTATGAATCGCAGAGGCCAAACCCTGCTCCATTGCCCTATGAACATGGGGAGGTGTATCCGTAGCCTGCATCATCTGGAAATAAAACAACATTATTCAATTACAAAAACTATAATAGTGATGCAAATCATGGCTCCTAACATACACACACGTTCATCTAAACATGGAAGTACACACAATAAAACACACAAATCACATACAAAAATTTAGTAAGTACAATTCATTCATTAAACTATTTATTTTATTACCTCCGTAAAGCTTTGAAGTCCACCACCGCTGGCAGGTGTTGCCATGAAATCTACAGTGTTAACCTATTCAACATCCAAAATCAGAAATTAGAATACCATTCATATAACGATGCTATTCACATGTAATATTTATAATTGTTTACTAGTTACATAGCTCGACAGTAGATGATCTAGTGAAAAATGTAGGTGGAGAACCACTGAAAACTGCATCGACGCTATGACCCTGAAATTTCATTAAAATCATCAATTTAAATTAGTTAATCTTGTATTTCAAAAATGAAATTTAATAAATTAAATTCAATAAACTTGCTAATATTTACCTGAGTATCAAGGCCAAAAGTCTCACTCAGGAGGGTATCTGTCATCACCATCTACTCAGCTGCAGATGTAGCCTGTGCACCTGCGTCCTGACTGTCCATGGGGTCATAACCACAGGCTGACCCGTAAGCCTAGCAAGTATGCGGTGGGACCCTACTCCTCGCACTATCTCCCAACCCACTCTGTGTTGCAGGATCGGCATGCTCTATGATGCTCTGGGTCAAGGCACTAATCGACCTCAGTTTATCGACCTCAACACTCTCCTTCACAATGGAAGGGATAGGAACATGCTCGTGGGCTGGTCTGCTGATTACTCGTCTCACTACCCGCTGTGGGTCAAGACGTGCCCCTGGTCTATCCTGTGCTGAGCCCCCACCTCTACCCTGGAAGTACCGCATATCAAAATAGTTTGGCACTTTATTGAGGACAAACTCGGAGTAGAGTTTCCTCAAAAAGTATTGCAGGACCTCATTGTTATTGCATGGAGGATGGTCAAAAACCATCCACCACCTCTGCCCAAAATTGTCCCTTATCGCTTGGTTGTTGCACCAATGGATAGGGAACCTCTTGCATGTAATGGGTGGAGGTTGATTTGTTTGTGGGTTTGTGAAAATTGAACACAAGTCTACTTTTGTAATTTGTAATTTTTTGACATCTTGGTATGACAATTTATCTGCATAGTAATCTCTAAACTCTCTCTTTTTATCGGTCCAACTAGTTATTTGCTTGCTAATTGAATTTACATTTGATAACATAGACTCAAAAGATTCGGCAAGCGTGGACCTATGCAAGGTTGAAGTGGAAGGATCTTTCAACCTTGCAATTATATCTTCAATTTGTTTTTTGTTGTTTTCAATTTTTGAATTATATTATCTTGTGTTCCAGGGGCATGTCGAGGAATGAATGGAGGAGGTTGTTGTTCTGCAGGTATTTCTTCCTCAAGATTTTGTGGATTTTGAGGAGGAGGAGGAGGTGCATTAACATTTCCTACAATTAATGAAATATACATCAAAAATCAACAAAAACCTACCTATTTAGGAAGAAATTCAAACAAAAAAATAAAGATAACTCACCCCTTTGGCGTGCTCGACGTCGCGGTAGCATTTCGGCGATGAATCGACAAGTCTTTTGTGTTGAATGGCGTTTTGTAGAACGCGAGCGCATTTTTGAAGGTTTTGAAGCCGCGGGCAGAGGAAAAACTCAGAATGAAATAAAATGACTGCAATTTTTTTTTATTTATAACGCTTTATAATGCGAGCGCGTTATAACGCACTCGCGTTATGGCTCGGTAATGACGAGCCTAAGGCTTGTCATTGCCAAGCCATAACGCGAGCGCGTTATAACGCGCTCGCGTTATGACTTAAATTTTTTTGAAAATTTTTTGGCCACTTTTTGGCCCCCCATCTTTTTGCACTTACCCCCAAGGGATAAAATACTCCTAGAAATAGAAGATGTATTTGTCTTGTAGTAATAAATTATCTTCCTATAGAATATATCATCCCCAATGGTGAAAACCCATCATGTACACATCACCAAAGGAGTCAAGATATTACCTATGTGTATGATTTTGTTGTCACTATAAGAGAAATCCCTAAAAATGGAGATTATGGCATAGCTTTCATTTTGCATAATCATTAAAAATTGTCATATCTAGCACCATCAGTCAAGAATATGTCTATGAATAGCTATCATGTTTCATTGGTCATGGTCTAGGACTTCCTTATACCCTCCTCTAAATTGTCATCCTCATGTGCATGTAGGAAACCATAAAAAATGGCATGCATGGTACATTTAAATAATCCTTGCATGTGGTTGGTTAGCATGTGTCAAATTTGGGTGAATCCTTACCATCCACATGCATTCCCATACATCCAATAGTGTGGGTACGATGCATGAACTATGTAGTGCACTCAAAATATTGACCATTGAGGCTAATTTACTTGCTCTGAAATGAGATATCACCTAATGCAGTCCAGCATCCCTGGTTCAAGAGCAATCTTGCATCAACCAAAAACATTTTCATTTTAGTTTGTTGCAGTTCAGTTTGTTTCCTTTCATTTTCAATTCAGTTCAGGCAGTTCAGTCAGTAGCAGTTTCTATATTTTGGTCTGCATTCTACTGCAATTGCATTTCAAACCTTGCGGAACTAGACTTAGCATCTAGATTCATTCATGCACAACATATCTGAATCTCATAGCATTTGGTTAAGGTACCAAAAAGATATCCCTATTAGAAGATCAACTATTTTCTCAGAGCAGAGCATCCTGACAGTCTCAGACAATCAACTAAAGGAGAAGACCTGCGAAGCATTTCACATCCTTCGAAGCCTAATGACACATCATTTATTAGTCTTTGGTTCGTGGCCGACCTTCCCTGGGATCCGCATATCATTCCATTCATTTGTGGAGGAGTTCTATGCAATTAGGTCTGATCTATCCATGTACACACGTTACAACTCTTCATTGGAGTTTGTGACCTTCCTTGGCCAACGTGGAAGAATCTTTTGTACCAGAGATGATATATATTGATGTAATAGATCTCTAGGAAAGTAGTTTTAGGATGGGGATTCATAGTTCTTAGTTTGGATTCCTAGTGAGGGAGCTTCAAAGCTATATCTTGTGCATATTTTGATATTCTATAATCAGGCCTGTGAGCCCTAATTATAAGCCTGCATGTTGTCGACTGATTTGTATTTGAATTCTATGATATACTGAATGATTGAATCTACATTTACTTTATACCTTTGAGTTGTTTCTGTTGTGTTTACTCTAGCTGCACAGTCTGGAATGTTCATTTTGTGAACCCTCCTATCATGACTGCACCAAGTGGTAGTCTGATGCAGGAGCATCCCTAGTTCAAGAGCAATCTTGCATCGACCAAAAACATTTGCATTTTAGTTTGTTTCCTTTCATTTTCAATTCAGTTCAGGTAGTTCAGTTAATAGCAGTTTCTATATTTTTGTCCACATTCAACCACAGTTGTATTTTAGACCTTGCAAAGCTGGACTGAGCATCTAGATTCATTCATGCACAACATATCCAAATCTCAGAGCATTTGGTTAAGGTATCAGAAATATATCGCTATCAGAAGATCAATTGTTTTCTCATAGCAGATCAACCTGACAGTCTTAGACAATCAGCTGAAGGAGAAGCCCTGTGAAGCATTTCACATCCTTCGAAGCCTAATGACACATCATTCATTGGTCTTTGGTTCATGGCCAACCTTCCCTAAGATCTGCATATCATTCCATTCATTTGTGGAGGAGTTCTATGTAATTAGGTCCGACCTATCCGTGTACACACATTACAACTCTTCATTGGAGTTTGTGACCTTCCTTGGCTGACGCAGATGAATCTTTTGTATTGAAGATGATATATATTGATGTAATAGATCTCTAGGAAAGCAGTTTTAGGACAAGGATTCATAGTTCTTAGTTTTGATTCCTAGCGAGGGAGCTTCAAAGCGATATCTTGTGTATATTTTGATATTCTGTAATTAGGACTGTGAACCCTAATTGTAAGCCCGCATGTTACTGGCTGATTTGTATTTGAATTATATGATATACTAAATGAATGGATCTACATTTACTTTATACACTTTAGTTGTTTATGTTGTGTTTACTCTAGCTGCACGGTCTAGACTGTTCATTCTGCGAGCCCTCCTACTGTGACTGCACAAAGTGGTATCAAAGCAAAAGTTCAAATCTTTGGGAACAAATTGAGCAAAGTTGGCAAAGGAATTCTATAAGATCTCGCTATGGACAGATCACCGAATCTGAGGTAGGTTACTTGTGTCACAACTGATCGCTGATTGTGAGGCAGTTGTCACCTTGTAGCCCAATCATCGAACTTGAGGCAGTTTACACTTGATCCTAGGAAGATGCCGCCGAGGAGAATCCCTACTATTGGAACAATGGCTGGTAGGATGGATGAGATGATGAAAATGATGAAAACAATGAGAATTCAATTAGATGATGTCAAAGAAGATAGGTGAAGAGGATTGACACCTAGACCTAATGTTGAAAGTGATGATGAAGAAGAATTTCAATCTGTTGAACAAACTGGCGAAACCCTAGGAGGTGATGAAGAAGAAGAATCAGATCAAGTCAAGATGTTGTGAGCTATTTCAAAGATTGGGAAGAGACCTAGAGTTGATGTACCAAACTACACTAGCAATTTGAACCCTGAAGAGTTGATTGACTGGATAAACAACATGGAAGAGTACTTCAAGTATGAAGAAATTAAAGATCCAGAGAAGGTGAAATTGGCAAAGACAAAGCTGAAGGGGTATGCTGCTATATGGTGGAAAGAAGTTTGGTTGGATAGAAACAGAAGAGGAAAAGAAAAGATTACAAAATGGGATATGATGGTTACAAAATTGAAGAATCAGTTTATACCTGCTAACTATGAGTTGGAATTATTGAAGAGATTGCAGAACCTGAGACAAAAGGAGAAATATGTGGAGTATACTGAAGAATTTCATAAGATGATCATAAGGATAGGACTTAGTGAAGTAAGCAAAGAGAAAGTGGCTAGATACATCAATGGACTGAGATTGAACATTCAAGAAGAACTGAGTTTGGTGAGGATGACAACATTGGAAGAAGCATGCCAGTTTGCCCTAAAAGTTGAAGAGAAGTTGAATAAAAAACATGATCAGACATAGGGAGGCAGAGGAGGTAAATTTTAGAGAGGCAAAACATTTTTCAGAGGAGAAAGATCATATGTGGAGCAGAACAGACAAGAGAATACATTCAAAAAGGAGGAGAGAGATAGCAATGCATACCAGAGAGATGACAAAAATTTCTACCGCAGAGGAAACCCTAGTGCATACTGGAGTGAAGGATACAGAAGAGAAGGAAGAGGACCTAATAAGAGAACATTCAGAGGCACTTGTTTCAAGTGTGGAGGTGAAGGACATAGAGCATTTGAATGTAATCAATGGAGTATAAGCAAGAGAACAAAGAACAGTGGAAGAGCAACCTATGTGGAAGAAGAACCTGTTGGATCACCTAGTTCAGTTGGTAAACCTGAGAAAGGAGAATCACTTGTGATGAGGAGAAAACTTTTTCAAGTAGAGACAAATGAAGAACCACCGCAGAGGAAAAGTCTATTAAGAACCAGATGCAAATCAGGAGGTAAATGTTGTAAAGTTGTTATTGATAGTGGTAGTTTAGATAACCTAGTTTCAGAGGAGATGGTGACTAAGCTAAAGTTAGAAAGATTGAAACACCCTAAGCCCTATCAGATAGCATGGATTCAGGATGATCATAAGGTACTGGTGAGTGAATAATGTTTGGTGAAATTTCGTGTTGGATCTTATCATGATGAAGTCTTGTGTGATATTATGCATATGGATGTTTGTCATATCTTGTTGGGTAGACCTTGGCAGTATGATAGAAAAGCTATACATGATGGGAGAAAGAATACATACACTATAACATCGAATGGAAAGAGAATTACTTTGATTCCTTTATAAGATGATCCTAAGAGTGAAGTATGTGGAAATGCTAGAATCTATTTGGTAGATGGGAGAAAATTCTTGGACGGTTTGAGACATGAGAACATGTGTTATGCTTTGATCCCTAAGAAACCTAAAACCCTGAAGTCTAAAGAATCACAACCAGAGGAGATAACTGAATTGTTGATAGAATATGAAGACATCATATCAGACAATGTACCTGAAGGATTGCCACCGATCAGGAGTATCAGTCATCACATGGATCTTATACCGGGAGCTAGTTTGCCTAACAAAGCAGCACACAAAATGATACCAACAGAGAATGAAGAATTGATTAGGCAAATACAAGAGTTGTTGAGGAAAGGTTTGATCAGAGAAAGTTTGAGTCCTTGTGCAATACCTGTAGTATTAGCACCTAAAAAAATGGAGAGTGGAGAATGTGTATGGACTCTAGAGAAATCAACAAGATCATAGTTAAGTATAGATTTCCTTTACCTAGGATGGATGATATCATGGATTGTTTGAGTGGAGCAAAATATTTCACAAAGATAGATTTGAAGAGTGGATACCATCATATCAGAATTAGAGAGGGAGATGAATGGAAGACTACTTTTAAGACAAATGAAGGATTGTATGAGTGGTTAGTGATGCCTTTTGGATTGACAAATGCACCTAGTACTTTCATGAGATTGATCAATGAAGTTTTGAAGAAATTCTTGGGTAAGTTTGTTATTGTATACTTGGATGACATTCTAATTTTTAGTAAGACAAAAGAACATTTGCAGCACCTTACATTAGTATTGCAGAGGTTGAGAGAAGAGAAGTTGCTAATAAACATCAAGAAGTGTAGTTTAATGAAGGAAGAGTTAGTATACTTAGGATTTGTGACTTATGTAGAAGGATTGAAGATGGACCCTGAGAAAGTAAGAGCAATTGTTGAATGGCCTACACCGGAGAGCATTGGAGAAGTCAGATCATTTCATGGATTAGCTAGTTTCTACCAAAAGTTCATCAAAAAATTTAGCTCAGTTTGTAACCCTATGACAGAGACAATCAGAGGTGATAAAAAAGATTTCAAGTGGACATTAGGAGTAGACAAAAGTTTTGAGTTGTTGAAGCAGAAAGTGACAGAGCAACCTGTATTGGAATTGCTGGATTTCAATAAAGTATTTCAAGTGGATTGTGATGCAAGTGGAAATGCAATTGGAGCAGTATTAAGTCAATAAGGTAGACCAGTAGCATATTTCTGTGAGAAGTTGAATGATGTAAGGAGAAGATATTCAGTATATGATCAAGAGTTCTATACCATAATTCTAGCCTTGAAGAAGTGGAGACATTACTTGTTGCCTAAGGAGTTTGTGTTGTATACAGATCATCAAGCTTTTCAATATTTGAACAATCAAGGTAAGTTGAATCAGAGACATATGAGATGGGTAGAGTTCATGCAGAGTTATACTTTTGTGTTGAAGCATAGGAGTGGTAAGTCAAACAAAGTGGTTGATGCTTTGAGTAGAAGAAGAAACTTGTTGACAGAGACGAGAGTTCAAGTGATAGGATTTGATGAATTGAAGAACCTGTATGAGGGAGACACTGATTTTGCAGAACCTTGGAAAGCATGTAAGGAACATGTTGTGAGAGATAGGAGTAAGTGGTTGGACTATTTTATTCAGGAAGATATGTTGTTCAAGGGAAATCAGCTATGCATACCTAGAAGTTCAATGAGAGATAATTTGATCAAGGAGAAACATAGTGGTGGATTGGCAGGACATTTTGGCATTGATAAGACAGTGGCTTTGGTGAGTGAAAATTACTTTTGGCCTCAGATACATAAGGATGTTAGGAAATTTGTGCAGAGTTGTAGAGTTTGTCAAGTTGCAAAAGGGAGAAGTCAGAATACTAGATTGTATAAACCTTTGTCAGTACCAGAGAGACCTTGGGAAGACATCAGCATAGATTTTGTAATGGGGTTGCCGAAGACACAGAGAGAACATGATTCAATATTTGTAGTAGTAGACAGATTTCCAAAGATGGCACATTTCATACCTTGTAAGAAGACAACTGATGCAGTGCATGTAGCTAACCTATTTTTCATGGAGATTGTGAGATTGCATGGATTACCTAAGAGCATAACTTCAGACAGAGACACCAGATATCTTGGATACTTTTGGAAGACACTTTGGAAGAAGATGAAAATAGATTTGAAGTTTAGTTCAGCATTTCATCCGCAGATTGATGGATAGACAGAGGCAGTGAATAGGAGTCTGGGAAACTTGTTGAGATGTTTGGTTGGAGAGAAGGCAGGAAGTTGGGATTTGATTCTTTCACAAGCAGAGTTTGCATACAATAATTTACTGAATAGGAGTACTGGAAGAACACCTTTTGAAATCATTACCAGACTAAACCCTAGAGGATTTGCAGAGTTGAGAGATACCTGTATAGTAGAAAAGAGGAGTGCAAAAGAGGAAGAATTTGTAGAACATATGGAGACAATGCATAATCAGGTGAAGAAGCATCTGGAGGATATGAATAGCATGTTACAAGTATGGGTATAACTGGTGTTGTCATTGATGTCAACATACTCATGTTGCATTAATGAGAAGGATTGGATGAGATGTGTGCTGAGGATATTGGAAAAATTAGTCTCAATCAGGAACAGTGAAGAACAGTGATGACAAGAAGGTAAAATTCCAAGATAGGTTGAGGATCAGTGGATGCAGTTTAAAGGGTTTGTAGATATAAGTCTTGAAATGCTCCAGTTAAGTTTTCAGAGGTCTGCATGAAGATCTAAAGAAGTTATGCCCGCTCAAGTAGAAACTGGTTCTAGCAGGAGTTGAGAGGTGACAGAGTGACACAGATAGGTCCGATGAGATCCGGTGATGTATTATCCCATTCTGCGGATTTGAGGGAGTGTTGAGGACATCCTTGTAAAGTGTCAACTTGATTGGTTAGTGGTTGGAAGGTTTGGAAGCACTTATTTCATTGTGACAGTGATGATAGACTGTGTTCTTGAAGTTCCGGATGAAGGAGAGAAGGATTCCAGTAAGCAGATGAAGTGCGGATGTTGTTGGTGTTTCAGGATATCTTGTGATGGTCGTTGGATCGTGTCCAGTTCATGTTAGTGGTCCGCATTGGAGTTGGAGCTTGCAATTGAAGAATAACCTCTGGATGATGGTGTTCTTCTTGTGACTGGCCGACTGGATATATTACACGTCTTGCGGATGTTCTTGTAGGTGTTTTCTGACTTAGATGATTATTCCTAAGTCGATGCCTTGTATAAATAAGGGATTGTGAAGTCTTTCCAAAGGGTCTCTTGTGGAGATGAGAGTGTGGTAGCGAAGAAGAGAGTGAAAGGCAGAGCAAAAGTTTTGGGCCTAAATGGAACTAATCCAAGCATGGTAAAGATGCTATTCTCCAGTTCAAGTTTGTAATACTTGTTACTTTGTAGACAATGTGTCTCTTGTAGGTAGTGAGCCTCTTGTGAGCAGTGTGCTCGGGCAGTGAGCCCTAATTGGCATGTGCCATTTTGTTCTTTCTATTCTTCTAACAAAGAATACAATCTTGGGTTAATCACCCCATGGTTTTTCCCTTAACCGGGTTTTCCACGTCAAAATCTTGGTGTCCTATGTGTTGATGAGTTTCTGCTTACTATTTAATTGCATTATGTTTCATGATTGATATACTGCTAATCACTAAGAAGATTTAAGTGTGAAACGGGAGGAAGTTTTGGACAACTGATTCACTCCCCCTCTCAGTTGTGTGCCCTAAGTCTAACAATTGGTATCAGAGCCAAGTTCCTCTCAAAGGAGCTTAACCGCTTGAGGAGATCTAGGATGTCATCTTACAAGGACATCCAAAAGTTTGATGGAACAAATTTTAATCTATGGAAAGGTCGCATGAAGTGTCACTTGCAATGCATGGGTATGGCATACTGGACCATGGTGAGAACACAATATGTACCTCCACAGGGTGGTCCAAAAGCTGCAAATGAAATCACAGATGCTGAAAATAATCTGCGGACTATAGAAGCTCTTCTAAGTGCATTACCTGATTTAGATCTTTCAAATGTTATTGACCTACCAACTGCTTTTGAGATTTGGAAAAAATTGAAACTTTTACATGAAGGAGACCAATATGTTAAATGTGCAAGGTTACAGAGTCTGAAAGGGAAATTTGAAAACCTGAAGATGAGAGATGATGAAAATATTACTACTTTTATGCCAAGAGTAAATAAGCTTGTTTGTGGAATTAGAAATGCTGGTGAAGTCTTGGATGAAAATGAGATTGTTGGAAAAATTCTCAGACCCTTCCTACTTCTTACAAAATCAAGGTTGCTGCCATTGATGAATTCAGAGCCCATACAACTATCACAAGAGATCAATTGGCTGAAAAATTGGCTGCATTTGAAATGACCAAGTTTGGAGATGATCCCCCCAAGACTGAATCTGCATTCAAAGCCAGTGCCTCTGTAAAAGGTAAACAAAGGTTTGATCTGGGAGAGAACTCATCAAGGAAACTGTCATGGTATGAAAAAGCAAGAAAAGACTTGGAAGAAGAAGAAGTAGAAATTGCTCAACTTGAAGCCCTCATTGCAAAGAGACTGCCAAGAGGATCCGGTAGGTATGAAGGAAAATTGTCTTTTAAGTGTTTTAACTACAATAAGATTGGTCATTTTGCCTCAAAATGTCTGGAAAGATTTTCAAGACAAAATCCTAACAGATCAAGGTTCCAAAAGAATTGTTACTATGTTCATGAAGAAGATGATAATGGAGTAATAGATGATGAATTAGAGACAGGAAACAAATCCGGAAGTGAATAGGTGTTTATTGCCATAAAGGAAGAAGAACCAATATCCTCTATATCTATCAATCATAAAGTTGTAGAAAGAGATCTGGCTGCCCAAGTTGAAGAAAAGGATGATTGGGTCATTGACAGTGGTTGCTCTCACCATATGACAGGTGACAAAAATAAGTTCATAGATTTGGAAAGGTACGAAGGAGGAGTGGTGAAGTTTGGTGATAATTCTGCTGGTAGAATCAGAGGAAGAGGAACTATTTCTTTTGATGGAAGGAACAAAACCGGTAATGTTCTATATGTTGAAGGCTTGAAGCACAATCTTCTCAATGTTGGACAATTGGTGGACAAAGGCTATGATCTCTGGTTCAAGAATGGAAAATGCAAGATCTTTGAAAGCTCAGGAACAGAGATTGCATCCGGTACCCAAACTAAAGGTAATATCTTCCACTTGGTTGGCACTGGTAAAAGTTGCTTATTTGTTCAAGTTGATCAGAGTTGGTTATGGCATAAGAGAATGTGTCATGTGAATTTTGATAATATCATCAAGATAAGCAATACTCAGGCTGTAAGAGATCTTCCAAAATTGGTGAAACCTACTAATAGCTTGTGCAAAGAATGTCAGTTGGGTAAGCTGAGCAGAATCACATTCAAAAGTAAGGATCAATCTTCTACCAGTTTATTGGACTTAGTTCATATTGATCTATGTGGTTCGACAAGAATCAAGAGTGTACAAGGTGATAGATATTTCATGCTATTAATTGATGACCATTCCTGGATGATGTGGGTTACCTTTCTGAAAGAAAAATCAGAAGCTTTTGAGAAGTTAAAAATTTTCAAGGCTATGGTAGAAAATGAAACTGGATTAAAATTGAAATGTCTGAGGTCTGATAGAGGTGGTGAATTCACATCTGATGAGTTCATAGATTTTTGTGAGAAGCATGGTATAAAGAGACAATTGTCTACTCCTAGGAATCCACAGCAGAATGGAGTAGTGGAGAGAAAGAACCAGACCATCCAAGAAGCATCTAGGACAATGATGATGGAAGGAAACGTTCCTCAGATGTTTTGGAGAGAAGTTGTCAGCACTGTAGTCTATACTCTCAATCGAGTTCAAATCAGAAGCAATACTAGTAAGACTCCTTATGAACTTTGGTTTGGCATCACTCCTACTATGAGGTATTTCAGAGTGTTTGGTAGAAAATGTTACATTAAAAGAGATGAAGATCTAGGCAAGTTTGATGCTAGAAGTGATGAAGGAATTTTCTTGGGTTACTCCACTCAAAGCAAAGCATACCGGTGTTACAATAAGAGACTGAGAAAAATGATAGAAAGTAGAAATGTGAAGGTTGATGAAGGAATTGAGAAACCTTCAAGGTTTTATGAATATGATGAAGATGATCAAAATGGTGTTTTGATTCAAGGAGCCCAAACTCCTTCCAGTACTCAGAATCAAACAAATTCAGTAATTCTAGGAGAAGAGATGAGTCATAATGAGCCTAATCAAGAATTAGAAGTGTAGGAAACTCCCAAAGTTCCTAGGTATGTAAGACTGAACCACTCTGAAGATCATATCATAGGTGATAAAAGCAAAGCAGTTCTAACAAGAAGAAGAATTGCTCAAGATTCAGAAGAGTATTGTTTGATTTCAAGGATTGAACCTAAGACAATGAATGAAGCTTGCAATGATGAAAACTGGACTAAAGCAATGGAGGAAGAGCTAGTGCAAATAGAGAAAAATCACACTTGGGATCTTGTTCCCATACCTAGAAACAAGAATGTGATTGGAACCAAATGGGTCTTCCGAAACAAACTAAATGAAGTTGGTGAAGTAATTAGAAATAAAGCCAGATTGGTCTGCAAAGGCTACTCCAAATAGAAGGAATTGATTTTGAAGAAACTTTTGCTCCGGTGGCAAGAATTAAAGCAGTCAAATTATTTCTTGCCTTTACTACCTTCAAGGATTTCAAGGTATATCAGATGGATGTCAAGTCTGCCTTTCTAAACAGTGACTTGGAAGAAGAAGTGTATATAGAGCAACCGGATGGATTCCAATTGTCTGATCATGGTGATATGTTCTGCAAGTTGAAGAAGGCAATGTATGGATTGAAGCAAGCCCTAAGAGCTTGGTATGAAAGATTGGATAAGCATCTTTTGAAGATTAGTTTCAACAAAGGTACTACTGACAGTAACTTATATTTCAAAATTGATCATGAAAACATCTTGATTGTTGAAATATTTGTTGATGATATCATCTTTGGAGGAAGAGATAGTATGTGTAAAACTTTTGCAAATCAAATGAAAAGTGAGTTTAAGATGTCTATGCTTGGTGAAATGAATTTCTTCTTGGGTCTGTAAATTACTCAAACAAAGAAAGGAATCTTCATTTCTTAGACCAAATATGTTAAAGAATTGTTGAGAAAATTTGGGATGGAAGATTCAAAGCCAATGAATACTCCCATGGCAACCAGATGTAAGTTGAGCAAAGATGATGACTCTCCTAAGGTAGACCAGACAAAGTATAGATCAATGATTGGAGGATTGTTGTATCTCACTCAAACTAGACCAGATATAATGCAGGCTGTTGGTCTTGTTGCTAGATTCCAAGCTGATCCTAGAGAATCTCATGTCCTGGCAATCAAGAGGATTTTTAGATATCTAAAAGGAACAGTTGAGTATGGCTTGTGGTATCCTAGAGATCATGGTTTCTCTCTTCATGCATATACAGATGCAGATTGGGCAGGAGATGTGGATGACCGGAAGAGTACCAGTGGTGGAGCATTCTTTTTGGGAAAGAGATTGGTTTCTTGGCTAAGCAAGAAACAAGAGGCAATATCCCTGTCCACAACTGAAGCAGAATACATTGCAGCAACAGGCAGTTGCACTCAAGTTTTGTGGATGAAGCAAATGCTAAGATATATGAAAGTAGAGTATGAGGAGCCCATCACAATCTTCTGTGATAATTCAAGTGCAATAAATATATCTAAGAATCCGATGTTGCATTCCAAGACTAAGCATATATCTATCAAGTTTCACTTTTTGAGAGAGCAAGTGAACAAGAATGAAGTCAGACTTGAGTTTGTGCCTTCTAAGGATCAAATTGCAGACATCTTTACTAAACCTCTTCCTAGGGACTCTTTTGAGTATCTCAGGGAGAAGTTAGGGGTTATTACCCCTCCGGTGATGAACTAAGGTGTACTGATATGCATCAGTTTGGTGGATATCACAATCATATCTTGTGATCCGGATTGATGATGGGGAGCTGCTACTCAAGGGGAGCAACTGGTATGTTCTGAAGTGTTGGAGTTGCAAGTATGAGGCCTTTGCCATTGATGTCAAAGGGGGAGAGAAGACATGTGAAAAACAAGTGGTTGATGATCAAAGGGGGAGTAGTAAAAGGAAAAGAAGACATGTGAATGGTTGTTGCTGATAGGGGGAGTTGTGACAGTAAGGAGAAGTTCGTGTCTTGATGGTTTTTCACATCATATGTTGCCATCAATGACAAAAGGGGAGATTGTTGCAAGTATGGGTCAACCGGTGTTGTCATTGATGTCAACATACTCATGTTGCATTAATGAGAAGGATTGGATGAGATGTGTGCTGAGGATATTGGGAAAATTAGTCTCAATCAGGAACAGTGAAGAACAGTGATGACAAGAAGGTAAAAGTCTAAGATAGGTTGAGGATTAGAGGATGCAGTTTAAAGGGTTTGTAGATATAAGTCTTGAAATGATCCAGTCAAGTTTTCAGAGGTCCACATGAAGATCTAAAGAAGTTATGTCTGCTCAAGTAGAAACTGGTTCCAGCAGGAGTTCAGAGGTGACAAAGTGACACAGATAGGTCCAGTGAGATCCGGTAATGTATTATCCCATTCTGTGGATTTGAGGGAGTGTTGAGGACGTCCTTGTAAAGTGTCAACTCGATTGGTTACTAGTTGGAAGGTCCAGAAGCACTTATTCCGTTGTGACAGTAATGACAGACTATGTTCTTGAAGTTCCAGATGAAGGAGAGAAGGATTCCAGTAAGCAGATGAAGTGCGGATGTTGTTGGTCTTTCAGGATATCTTGTGGTGGTCGTTGGATTGTGTCCAGTTTGTGTTAGTGGTCTGCATTCGAGTTGGAGCTTGCAATTGAAGAATAAGCTCCAGATGATGGTGTTCTTCTTGTGACTGACCGACTAGATGTATTACATGTCTTACAGATGTTCTTGTAGGTGTTTTCCAACTTAGATGATTATTCCTAAGTCGATGCCTTGTATAAATAAGGGATTGTGAAGTCTTTCCAAAGGGTCTCTTGTGGAGATGAGAGTGTGGTAGCGAAGAAGAGAGCAAAAGGTAGAGCAGAAGTTTTGGGCCTAAATGGAACTGATCCAAGCATGGTAAAGATGCTATTCTCCAGTTCAAGTTTGTAATACTTGTTACTTTGTAGACAATGTGTCTCTTGTAGGTAGTGAGCCTCTTGTGAGCAGTGTGCTCAGGCAATGAGCCCTAATTGGCATGTGCCATTTTGTTCTTTCTATTCTTCTAACAGAGAATACAATCTTGGGTTAATCACCCCATGGTTTTTCCCTTAACCGGGTTTTCCACGTCAAAATCTTGGTGTCCTATGTGTTGATGAGTTTCTTCTTACTATTTAATTGAATTATGTTTCATGATTGATATACTGCTAATCACTAAGAAGATTTAAGTGTGAAACTGGAGGAAGTTTTGGACAACTGATTCACCCCTCCTCTTAGTTGTGTGCCCTAAGTCTAACATAGCAAATATAAGGAGCAAGAAGATGAGAAGAGAAGACACAAGGAATTTGTAGTTCAAGATGAAGTGATGGTATACTTGACAAAGGAAAGATTTCCAATTGGCACTTATAACAAGTTGAAGATGAAGAAGCTTGGACCTTGTAGGATACTCAGAAAATTTGATTTAAGAAATTCATATGAAGTGAAATTACTAGAGACATTGGGTATTTCACCTATTTTCAACATTGCAGACCTATATCAGTATCATGAAGCAGAGTTTAGTAACAGCATGGAAGAAGACTTGAAGAAACAATTACCACAACAAGCACTAGAGCAGATTGAAGATATTTTGGATAGTAGAGTTGGACACAACATCAGAGGAAGACAATACAAACAATACCTTGTGAAGTGGAAAGGCAAACTGGGACAAGATTCATCATGGATTTCTCAGGCTGAGGTAGACCGTATTAGTTTTCCTCTAGCCCTAATAAAGTGAGGGACTCACTTTTTCAATAACCCCAGATGTCTAATGTAGAAGAATCCCTAGTTCAAGAGCAATCTTGCATCAACCAAAAATATTTGCACTTCAGTTTGTTGTAGTTTAGTTTGTTTCCTTTCATTTTTAGTTCAGTCCAGGCAGTTTGGTCAGTAGCAGTTTCTATATTTTGGTTTGCATTCTACTACAGTTGCATTTTAGACCTTGCAGAGCTGGACTTAACATCTAGATTCATTCATGCACAACATATCCAAATCTCAGAGCATTTGGTTAAGGTACTAGAAAGATATCGCTATTAGAAGATCAACTATTTTCTCAGAGCAGAGCATCCCGACAGTCTCAAACAATCAGCTAAAGGAGAAGACTTGTGGAGCAAATTTCACATCCTTTGAAGCCTAATGACACATCATTCATTGGTCTTTGGTTCATGGCCAACCTTCCCTAAGATCTGCATATCATTCCATTCATTTGCAGAGGAGTTCTATGCAATTAGGTTTGACCTATCTGTGTACACACGTTACAACTCTTCATTGGAGTTTGTGACCTTCCTTGGCTGACACAGAGGAATATTTTGTATTGGAGATGATATACATTGATGTAATAGATCTCTAGGAAAGTAGTTTTAGGATGGGGATTCATAGTTCTTAGTTTGGATTCCTAGCGAGGGAGCTTCAAAGCTATATCTTGTGCATATTTTGATATTCTGTAATCAGGCTTGTGAGCCCTAATTGTAAGCCCGCATTTTGCTGACCAATTTGTATTTGAATTCTATGATATACTGAATGACTGAATCTACATTTACTTTATACCTTTGAGTTATTTCCATTGTGTTTACTCTAGCTGCACGGTCTGGACTATTCATTCTGTGAACCCTCCTACCATGACTACACCAAGTGGTAGTCTGATGCAGGAGCATCCCTAGTTCAAGAGAAATATTGCATCAACCAAAAACATTTACATTTCAGTTTGTTGCAGTTCAGTTTGTTTCCTTTCATTTTTAGTTCAATTCAGGTAGTTCAGTCAGTAGCAGTTTCTGTATTTTGGTCCACATTCTACCGTAGTTGCATTTAAACCTTGTGGAGCTGGACTTAGCATCTAGATTCATTCATGTACAACATATCTGAATCTCAGAGCATTTGGTTAAGGTACCGAAAAGATATTGCTATCAAAAGATCAATTGTTTTATCAAAGCAGAGCATCCTGACAGTCTCAGACAATTAGCTAAAGGAGAAGACCTACGAAGCATTTCACATCCTTCAAAGCCTAATGACATATCATTCATTGGTCTTTGGTTCGTGGTCGACCTGCCCTTAGATCCACATATCATTACATTCATTTTGTAAAGGAGTTCTATGCAATTAGGTCCAACCTATCCATGTACACATGTTACAACTCTTCATTGGAGTTTGTGACCTTCCTTAGCCAACGCGGAAGAATCTTTTGTACCAGAGATAATATATATTGATCTAATAGATCTCTAGGAAAGCAGTTTTAGGATGGGGATTCATAGTTCTTAGTTTGGATTCCTAGCGAGGGAGCTTCAAAGCTATATCTTGTGCATATTCTGATATTCTATAATCAATCCTGTGAGCCCTAATTGTAAGCCAGCATGTTTCCAGCCAATTTGTATTTGAATTCTATGATATACTAAATCAATGAATCTACATTTACTTTATACCTTTGAGTTGTTTCCATTGTGTTTACTCTAGCTGCATGGTTTGGACTGTTCATTATGTGAACCCTCCTACCGTGACTGCACCATCACCACACAATTAGATGTAATTAGTCACTAGTCTATTGTTGAAAAGTCTTCAAGTAGAGAGGGAAAAAAAGGTGAGCCCACCACCCTCACGAGACATGTTCCACATGTCACTCATTGATAAACCACCACACCATAGTTGAAGCTATGTTGATAGAACTCAAACCTAGCACTACTAGAGGCAACATGTGGTGGGAAATGATAGAAGATCATCTACCATCTAGTGGTATAGCTAGCTTAAGAGAGTGGCTCCTCTTGAGTTGGTGAACCTCACTAGCCCATCTTGTGATTCCTTGAGTTCATTAGTCTAGCTTTTGGAAGATAATCTCAATCCAAATCCAATCAACATTTGATCTAGATTTATCTTTTACCCAAACATCCAAACATCCAATCATCTTAGAGTCTCAACATTGTTACCAAAGTCCAAAAAGTCCATCCATCATCCATCCTCATCATCCACAAGGTCTGAAATATCATGTGCCTCTTACTAGGTCCCAATACAAGAAAAATATGGAAACTAATCAAAGTGGCCCCCAACATGATCTAAGCACATCCATTGATGCTACACAATTCACCATGGGTATGAATCCTCATGTCTTCCTTCCAAGTGGGTATACACTAGGTCCTTCATCTTCCAATGATTTTGGACAACAATCACATGAAACATCACAAGACCCCACTGAAGAAGTCCAAGAACTAGATTTTTTACAAGCTCTAGATAATCTCTTAGCATGAGACCCAAATAGATACTTTCTTTTGCTTGCTAAGCAAGGAGCTAAGTTGCCTAATGACTTTGACACATCTACTCTTAAGGAGAAAGACCTGATAAACATTGTTATTGCTGCTATGGGAGAATCATATCCTATTTCTATTCCTACCATTTCTACCATAGCACCTACCATAACAACCACATTTACACCTACACATAACATTTCTTCATCATTATTCACCAATCCACTTTATTAACATCCCACATCATTTGGACATGCTTCTTCTAATATTCCTTCATCCATTCCTCAAGTCATTTCATCCATGTCATCTATGACTCAACCCAATCAAGTCATCACTTCACATACACCGTAAATATCTCACATGTTGACATATCCTACATCACAATCCCAATCTTCCAATCCATTCATCTCACATACCAATCCATCACATGCATCAGAACCCCAAACCTCTAATTATGCCAATCCACTACATTCATCACAACCCCAAAACTCACACCTATATTCATATCTATCACATACAAATCCACCTCAAGGATCACAATCACTATCATCCAATTATCAAGTTTTTGCTACAAATCAACATCCCACACCAGAACTTAATCAAAAGATCTTGCATATGCAAAAATAGATTTTAGATCTTAGCTTAGGACATACCAAGAAGACTTTCTCTTAATAAGAAGTTTGTCCTTATCCTTTTGATAGATCTCTCCATATGATACCTTTTCCTCCTAATTTTGAAATGCCAAAATTTGATAAGTATAAAGGAAAATGGGATCCTAAAGAACATCTTAGGGAATTCTATATCACTTGCCTAGAGTTAGGACACAATGATACATATATTTTATGTCTCTTCCCTTGTAGTCTTGGAGGGCCAGCTATAGAATGGTTTTCTCATCTACCCCCAGGTATCAAGATCTTTAATGAGTTGGCTAAAAAGTTTCTAACTCATTTTTCATTTAACATAGAACATGCGATTTTCATGACCGACCTATGTAATAATAAACAAAGAAATGGGGAGACTTTTATATCCTTCTTACAACATTGGAGAAACATGGATGGTAAATTTCCATGGCCTATTCTTGAAAAGCAATTGGTGAGCATATTTGTCCAACTTTTGAATCATGAACTAGGTTTTCACCTACAAGTCCAATGTGTTAGTTATTCAAAGAGAATAAATACAATCCTCAACAATCAAATGAAAAACCTTGTTTCTAGTTTAAAAATAAAAAATTGTCAACAATGGTGTTGTGGATGCTAAACACGTTCAAAATGTCCAAACATCTGTCAATCTTCAACTGGCCAAAAATGCCACATCTACTCCCAGAGAGCAACCCTAACAAGATTCAATGCCCAGATGCAAATTTACTCCACTGGGATAACCTACTAAATCCATCTTAAGAAAACTTGTCCAAACATGTCTCATCACACGACTTCAGTCAATACGATGAACCTTGATTAAAACCCTCTTGGTATAAAGACAATGAATACTGTGAATGCCATAGAGTCAAAGGACATAAAACACCTAGATGCATGAAACTTCAAAACCTCATCTAGAATCTTATTGATAGAGGAGAAGTATCTATAAATGATCCTTCAAAATAATCCTCAAATGATGACCTTAACATCTACAAGGATCCATTCCCACCTCACTTTAAAGTAAGTACTTCTGATAAAGGTGAAAGTGCCAACCATACGTCAAATTCCTATAATTATGTTGTAGGCCACATAGTAGAGAGTCACATGTCTACCTTCTCTATTAATGGAAAAGCCCTAGATTGTGCAATTTCAACTCATTATGGTTGTGTTACCCTTTGTGGGGTAGCACCTAATACCCATTCAAATTATGAGTACAACGTATTAGACCACCTAGGAAAAACACCAGCCCAAATCTACATCTTAGACCTCCTTTGAGCATCGCCTGCAAATAAAGCTATACTTGAGAAAGCCCTTCAAGAGTCATATGTTCCTAATAACATTGATATTATCCAATTCCAAGCCATGATAGGGCATATTTCTTCACCTCATCACCTGGTTTTCACTAAGAAAGATCTTCCATCACAAAATCCCTACCATAATGACACTCTACACATTAAAATCTATATCCATCAACGCAAAGTCAAGCACATTCTTATATATGGTGGTACTGGCTTAAACATTTGTTCTCTAAAGTTGCTAAAACAATTGTGATACTCTAAGGATGTTATTGATTGAAACAAAAGTATAACCATAAAGCATATGATGATGCAGAGTGAGAGTCAAAAGGTGTTATCCATTTACCCATCCAAGTTGGTCCTGCAATCATAGAGACTCATTGTCAGGTATTGGACCTTGATCTTCCCTATAATATCATTCTAGGTCACCTATGGATACATACCATACATTTTGTACCATCTACATACTAGTAGTGTCTCAAATTTCCATACAATGGTATAGAAATTACTATCCTTGGGGATCCTAATCCTTTTGAGTTTTGTCGATCTATACAAAGTCGATATCAGAATTTGAATCAAATCCCTAACAACATTGCAGCTCAACCGTCATCTTCCTACATTGATCCATCTACACTAATCAAAGATACATATGATACATTTTTCCCTGAGATCAAGGTCCATTACAAAGACAAAGGATTTGGTGAGTATGACCTATGTAAATCTTGTTATGTGGGGAACTTTCCTCTATCACCTAGATCTTATGGCAAACCACCAATAGCAAAAGCAAGTCCAAAAGTTGTCATACAGGCTAACCCCACAATATTCATTCGTTGGGGATTATTGGAAGATTAGTCCATTGAAGACATCTCTTGGCTATTCACAGAAGACCAAGATCCAATTACATTACTAGTTGAGCAGTATAGAAGGGGTCTCCGCATTGTTAAAAACATGGGTTATAAAGGCCAAGATGGCCTTGGATTACATGGACAAGGAAACATAGAACCAATATTTGTTATAAAGAAAAATAATAGACATGGGTTAGGATACAAAAAGGAGGTACCATGATCCTCGAACATTGAATACATTCTTGATGAAGAAGCTAAAGCTTTTCCGCAATTGCGATTTCTAACGAGGTTACCATTGATGACTCCTATTTACACCTCACCGCTTATTCCAAGAGACCTCCCTTTTCATGATATCATCCATAATACCTTGACCTTATCGATTGGGATCAACAAGAGTCTCTCATTCTTGATATCTTTCAGAATGATGAGGCTATCACAGAATTCATGGGACTATGAGATGGTATTCCACTTGGTGACCACAAAGCAAGATTTGTCATGGACTTAGATCACATAGCATACTTTGGTGAGAATACCAAATCCTCAAGTCACAAAAGTAAAGAGAAAACTGTCAGATCCCCTAGTGAAAACTACATTGTGGCTCCATTAGATCCCAAAATAGTAAAAATAAAGGACGTATCCAATGGTTAAAACCTCTCAAAGGTGCCCAAGATGGAGGATTTGACCTTCCCTTGACTTCAGTATATCAATAAAAGTCTCCACTTTTGGTCAAGAAATTGCAAGAAATAAATTTAGGTACTGTACAAAATCCAAAGATTACCTTTCTAGCAGAGTCCCTTTCAGAGTAGGAGAAAAAGGATTTTATATCTTTCTTCATGGAAAGGACAATTAACTTCACTTGGTCCTATGTAGACATGCTTGGATTGGACCCCTCATTAGTGGTCCATCATTTAGCAGTATTTCCTAATGCCAAGCCAGTTAAACAAAAGCTTTGTAAGATGCATCCCTAGATAGTAGTACTTTTTAAGGCAAAGCTTCAGAAGTTACTCGACGTGAAATTCATTCACCCTATTGAGTATCCAGAATGGGTTTCTAATTTGGTACCTGTATCCAAAGTCACTAGGGGCATTCGTATCTGTACTGATTTCAGGGATCTCAACAAAGCATGTCCAAAGGATGATTTTCCTCTACCTAATATTGACATCATAGTAGACTTAACATCTGGTCACGAAATTTTTTCCTTAATGGATGGTTTTTCTAGTTACAATCAAATTCTTATAGCAGTTGAAGATCAACACAAGACAACTTTCACATGTCCTTGGGGTGCCTATTGTTGGTAAGTCATACCTTTCGGATTGAAAAATGTAGGAGAAACATACCAAAGAGCAATAATTGTAATATTTCATGACCTTTTTCACACTATCATGGAAGATTATGTTGACAATCTATTGGCAAAATTAGCTACTAGAGATGGTCATCTATAGGTTTTGGCACAAATTTTTGATAGGTTAAAACAATATCAAGTTAGACTTAACCCCAAGAAGTGTGTATTTGGAGTTACATCAGGGAAATTGTTGGGATATATAGTGTCTCGTAGAGGAATTGAAGTAGATCCTGCCAAGGTCAAGGCTATAGTCAAGATGGCTCCACCTTCTAATTTGAAACAACTAAGAATCCTCCAAGGTAAACTCCAGTCAATCAGGCATTTCATAGCTTAACTTGCCAATAAATGTCAACCTTTTTTGCACTTACTATGAAAAGATGTGTCATTCAAATGGGATAGTAAGTATCAATAGGTATTTGACTAATTGAAAGAGTATCTTGCTACACCTCCAGTGTTGGTACCACCAATTTCAGGGAGACCTTTACTGTTATACATTTCTACCACATCAACTGCACTGGGTGTTCTTCTAGCTCAACATGATGAATCTAGAAAAGAATAGGCAATCTATTACATTAATCATACCTTAGTAGGTTACGAGATTAATTATACTCCTATGGAGTGACCATGTCTAGTTGTTGTGTTTGCTTCCCAAAAACTGTGACACTACATGCTAAATCAACAAACTAAGCTTATTTCTAATGTAGATGGACATTGAAATACCTCCTATCTAAGGTATCTCTTATAGGCAGATTAGAAAATGGGTCGTGATTCTTAGTGAATTTGATATTCAGTATGTTGATCACAAAGCAATCAAAGGACAAGTCATCACCAATCAACTAGCAGAGCCTCCCATCACAGATACACATCCTATGATTTTAGACTTTCCAGAAAAAGGGATATTCAATGTCTCTCCATCGATTGTATGGCAACTTTACTTTGATGGTTCATATACCCAGCATAGTTTAAGAGTTGGAGTCATTTTCATCACACCACGGGGCGATTGTATTCCTAAGTCATATCAGTTAGCTTTTCCTTGTACCAATAACATTTCTAAAAATGAAGATTTAATTACAAGACTCTGCATAGAAATATAGTGGAACATCAAATAGTTATAGGTCTATGGAGATTCCCAGTTGGTCATTTGACAAGTTATAGATGAATATTAGACTAAAGATGACAAATTGCTTCCCTATAAACGAATGGTCAATGACTTCAAGAAAAAAATTTCCAATATCTCTTTTGAATAGATTCCTAGATTGAATGATAAAGTTGTAGATGCTATAGAAACAATTGGCTTCCTCTTGGATATGCCGACTAATACTTGACGCTATAAATTCTTGGTCGAACTCTTAATACTAGCTTTCGATGTTCTGCCTACTAAATTAATTTGTGAACTTGTTGGTCCCAACTCTTCTTGGTACCAATACTTCTATGATTTCCTCCATGATAACACCCTTCAATCCAACCTAACCAACACTTAGAAGAAAACCTTTATCCACTTAGCTTCCCAATTTACTATCCTTGGTGACACCTTATACTGAAGGAGTCTCAATGGTAGCCTATTTAGATGTCTCAACTCGAAAGAGGCTAACGTTTCTTTATGAGAAGTTCACAAAGGTGTCTATGGATCACATTCCACCAGTCCAAACCTTGCTAAGAAATTGTTGCATACAAGATACTATTAGCCCACTATGGAGCAAGATGCCCACCAGTTTGCTAAGAAATGCCTTCAATGTCAGCAACATGGAGACTTGATTCATGCACCAGTACACCAATTGCAACATGTTACTACTCCATGGTCATTTTCATAGTGGGGATTTGACTTTGTTGATAAAATCCATCCATCATCCTCTAATGGACATAAGTTCATAATTACTACCACTGAGTATTTTAAGAAGTGGGTAGAATCCATCCCTATGACCTACATTACCAGTAAATAGATAGCTAAGTTCATCTTGCATTACATCATTTGTCGGTATGGTATTCCACTTTCTATCACAACTGATAATGGAAAACTTTTTAAGAACCAAGATGTCCATGCCCTATGCACTCAATTCCATATCTAGCATCGCTTCTCCACCCCTTATTATCTACAAAGTAACAGTCAAGTTGAAGCTTCCAATAAAACCAAATTAAAAATCCTTAAGGAAACAATCAATGAAGCTAGTCGTGATTGGCTTTTGTAGCTCAATCCCACCTTATAGGCATACCACATTAATCTCCAAACCCCAACTGGTGCTACTCCATATGCATTAGTCTATGGCATCAAGGCCATTTTACCTATAGAGGTCAAGCTCCCTTCTCTTAGAGTTTCTATGCAACATTTCATTGATGGAGAAGAGTATAGAATTGCTAGATCACATGAGCTAGAACTATTGGATGAGAGGCATCTTACATCACTTAACCATCTTCAGGTCTACCAAAACTGCCTTTGTCGCATCTATAATAAGAAGATAAAGGAAAGATAGTTTCAATTAGGTGATCTTGTTCTAAAATTAAATTAGAGAAACTAGCATGATCGAGACAAAAAGGGAAAGTTTGAACCTAATTCATTGGGACCCTTCATTGTTATAGTAGTTTATGGATCAGAAGCTTATAGATTGTCAAAACTTGAAAGCATTCCTCTATATGAACCCATCAATAGTGTTCATCTTAAGAAATTCTATGCTTGATCCTCATAGTATCCCTAGTAGAAAATCTAAAAAAATCAAAAAATACAAAAATTAAAAAAAATCAAAAAAATACAAAAATAAAATAATATGTCCTCTAGTGAAAATATGGTAAACAGGCACCTTGGATAAGTACCATAGTGAAAACCTAGCAAATAGGTGCGATGTGTAAGTGTCAACATACACCATCTACTAGGTCTTCATCCATATCACTCCATTCCATCCCATAATAAAACCCCTTCCATCTATCCATAATAAATTTATTGACCTTTTCATTTCCGCATACCCATCTATCATGGCTTGGAAATTGTCAGTGTCATTTGTTATCCATTAATGTCTCCATTCATAATAAGTCCACCCATCCGTCATTCTCCATAATAAATCATGTACCTGACTAGGGGCACATTTCCTTAACTTAGGTATAGGAATGGATCCTTGTTTTTTTATCAAGAGGAATTGTCACATTTTCACTCATTTTTCATAAAGATTCATCCATCAACCACAACCTATAATAAATTTAAACATTCACTTCATCCATCTATCACAATCCATCCTATTCACCTATCATTTTGCCTTGGCTAACTCAAGCAGAAAATGAACTATGCATCCTTTTGAAAACTCAAGTACTTATCAAATCAAAAGCAAAAGACTACTTCTAAAGTAGCGCACATGTTCGCATACCGCTTGCCTAATATGCTAAATCTAGTTATCCTAATCCAAAGCCTTTAATAGATATATCTTTCCTACAATAAGGCCCAATCTACTATGAGCACCCTCTTTGGAAAGAGATATGATGGTTTTATATTTGTTTTATCAGTTGGATGATTTCTTTTTGGTTTATCTTTTGTCCCTTTCTAAATACCGAATCAAGACTACCTTGATCTTTCTATATCTTGGTATGTTGCGATAAAGTATGGATTGGGGAAAGGTCATTGCTTTCATATGTTGTGTTTGTGGGATGTTTTTATTATCCTACCAAGGCTAGTATTTATCTTGTCTATGTTGGAATTTGCATCTTGCATATCAATATCCTTTGCATCTAAGGTCTTGAAAGAGCCTTATATGTACTAGGATCATTCTACACTAAGACTATTTTCCATTCATGTATCTAACAAGGTTCTATTATGTCTAGTATGAATAAGTTCAAACCGTTTGTTTGTAGAGACAACGTTTTATGAACTGGATACATCATCACCTTGGTCTTGTATACCCCGGTGCATAATATCCATATGCTATATCAAAATAAAGATTGTTGTTTACATTTTATAAAGCATAACAGAAGAAAAATCTCTCCATCCACCCACCCATATATCCTAATAAAATCTATAGCTTTGATGAAGATCGATCAATCATCATTTCTCTATTCTAGCCATCATTTCTTCTATCCATACTAACATCACAGTCATCATCTTCTTGTCTTTCATCCACATAAAAGCCTTCAAAAACATGCATGTTAGACATCACATTATACGCATCATATATCCATAGTACATCTATGTGATCTCACTTTAAAAATCATGTAGACATCACATATAAGCATCATATACAACATATAGATATTGATCATCCATAGCATAAAAGAAAATCATCTAGCTAAATACATGTCAATCATCCATGTCATCACATATAAGCATGTCATTACCAAAATCTATTATCATATTATGTGTCATCTATCCATCATATAAGCATCATATACATCATAAATAAGCATTATAAACATCATGAACATCATCCATAACACATTATGTAGGTCACCAAATCATGTCATCTCTCATATATACTGAAAATAAATAAGTGCAATAAGCATTATAAACATCATGAACATCATCCATAGCACATCATGTAGGTCACCAAATCATGTCATCTCTCATATATAATAAAAATAAATAAGTTTCACGTACATGTTTGTATAATGGGGATAAAAGAGCCATAAAATATACAACTATACAAATAGCTCG
Organism: Cunninghamia lanceolata; assembly: GCA_027924645.1. NCBI lineage: Eukaryota > Viridiplantae > Streptophyta > Pinopsida > Cupressales > Cupressaceae > Cunninghamia > Cunninghamia lanceolata. The sequence continues at coordinate 524,162 of BSBN01001848.1, read as the reverse complement.
TAGGCATCACACTCTTAATACATATGCATATACATCATCACAAAAAGTGTCTATGTAGAGCTCCCCTTAGATGGCTGAGGCCCTACCCCTGATAGTGATGGTTATGTAGCTGGAGGTTGTTGTTGTCCCCCTAATGGTCGTGATGGTGGTGGTTCCATCATTGCCCACCTAATCTTCTCAAAAAGGTGGCCCCTGATCTGCTCCACTCTCTAAAACCGGGTTGTCTCTACTCTGGTGGTACAACAGTATGATACAACCCCCTATAATACTCTACCTCTCTAATAGCCCAAGTTAGCTCATGTTGTACTCGAGATAGCTATATAATCAAGGCCATGGTGGGCTAATCTGTTGCAAGTATGTGCCTAATCGGTGTTGTCATTGATGTCAACATATCAATGTTGTCATTGATGTCAACATATCAATGTTGTCATTAGTGTCAACTGTGCTCTTGTTTTGATGCTTGATTATAATGGGTTAGATGCTTTGTATTTTCCTATGTAAGTATTGGAGATCCAGATATTGAGGATATTGAGAAAATTTGATCCTATGGTGGAAACATTGTGTTGCAGAGTTTCTTGTGTATTGCAGAAGAACAGTCTAGTAGATTGCTCTGCATTTCCTAAAAGATGAATATCTTTGTCTTTGGATTGGAAATTATTTAAAGGCACATCTAAAGATGCTATGTTCTAAGTTTAAGCCTCCAATATGAAAATTTGAGTGAGTTATGTTCACCAGAGTGAAAACAGCTTTCTCTGTATGTTTGGCAATGGTAGGGAGAAAGTATTATGCTTCGCATTCCTCCGCATTGAATTATTTTTGTGATGTTGAATTGGCAATCAGCATCACCAAAAATATTTGTCATTTAATTTATTTTAATTTGGTTTCCTTATGATAGATTAATTAGAGTTGGAAAATAAATGCAATATTAGGCCTAAATAATACATTAAATAAATTGGCCTTATTATAATATTGCAAAAATAATAATATTGCAAAAATCTAGGAGTGGGAGATAGTTTAGGAGATAATTTTGGAGTGTAAAATTAATAAAGGTAATTTGAAGTGGAAATTCAAAAAGGAAATCTTGGGACTGGATTTTGGGAGTTTCAACTTTTGAAAACTCATTATTGCTCCTAAAAAGTTGCAAAAGAATATGGGCAACCAAGATGAGTTGGCATTACTTTTCTATTTGGGTTCCTATTTTCTAGGAGTGGGAATCTTAGTTGTTGCCTATTCTTGGAAAACACTTTGATTTTGATTTATTGAGCATTTAATGTTTTTTTTCTTGCATTTTCAAGATATTCTTCCAAATGGGACGTTCAAAATGGGAGGCTATAGAAAATGGAGTTAGTGGAGGCATAAAGGAAGGATTTTTGACAATTTTTAAAAGGTTGTTGCTTCCAGATTTTTTGGAGGAAAAGAAAGGCATGGCTTTTGTTGGAGAGTCATTTGAACATATTTTATTGCAGGTTTTACAAGTGTGCAGCATCAGCAGTAAATGGATTTTGGAGATCCATGGTTAAAGATCAACAAATTTGATTGCTGAAGATTGAAGATTTGAGAGACAATTTCAGGGGGTAGGATGAAGATTTAAAGAGGAAGCATTTGGAACTTGTATTGGATATTATTTTCTATCACACAATGGATTTAAATCTATTTATTAATGATTTTCTATAGCATATATGGCTGCACAAAACTTATGTAATCTGATTTCTATGAAATTATGAAACCTTGTTGCCAATAAAATAGTGAAGTTAAATTTTATTGTTGCACATTTGTGCATCCTATTTGTAGTTAATGATGTGGATTGATTGTGTGTGAGGATTGTGTGAGTTCCTCTGCATCAATTGGTATCAAAGCTCAGAAGGTCTGGGAAAGAGATTTTGGTGTTTGTGGGTTTTTGTTTGTGCAGGTTGAAAAGAGAGCCTGGTTGCCAAAAGACTAGGTAGAGGAAAAGAGAAGAGACCTAGGTGAGGCAAAGGCAAAGAAGAAGCAAGGTTAAAGAGACTTGCTTGAGGAAAGATGGATTTGTTTAGAAGGTACTTGCAGGCTGGAGGTTCACAAAAGAAGAAGCAAGAAGAAAAAGAGAGGAAGAAGAAAGAGGAAAAGATGAGGCAAATATAGGTTGAGAAAGAGATAAAAGAGTTGAGGCAGACTAAGGAAGAACTCAAAGAGATGAGAGAAAGAATGGAAGAGAAATGGAAGGATTTGCTTAAACAAGAGCAAAGTTGGCACTTATCAATGAGAAAGAAGGTATCATGGCCTATTAAGAAGATTATTCGAAGAAGAAGAAGACAAGCAAGGACAGCAGCAATAGAAGAGGTAAAAAATGAAATGGTGAGCACATCTAAGTTTGTTTTGACATCAAGCATTGAAGAAGTTCAATAAGACAAGGTAGATATAGTTGTGGATGAGTCTCCATGTCATTTTCAATTATTTGAGTCTGATGTTCAAGATGAGTGAGGTGAGATGCATGGTTTAGATTTTCCATTTGTATTTGAGAATGCAAGGATCTCTTTGTTTGTTGATGAGCAAGTAGAAAGATATGTTGATGTTGTTGATAAAGTTGGTATGCAAGTTGATGTTGATAATAAAGTTGTTGATGAAGATGTTGCAGATTTGTTCGTTAATGAGGTATATACAGATTTGCAAGTGTAATGCAGATTGTAGTAAGGGTGAATATGCTTCCAAAGATGAGGATAAAGACATAGATGATACTACTGAGGTATATACACAAGAAATAGAATTTTGGAACCTGAAAGCTGAGAGGATGCTGGATAAGAGATGGTATAAGAGCAAGAAGAGAAAGAAGGACCCATGGACAGTTGCAAAGATGAAGGATAAATTGTAGAAGAATTGGAATACCAGGAAGGAGGAGCAACCAGCATTCAATGGGACTTGAATTCTCTTTTCTTTGGGAGTCTAATGCAGGAGCATCCACGGTCAATGGCAATCTTGCATCACCAAAAATATTGTTATTTTAATTTGGTTTGTTTTCAATAAGTTTTGTGGGCTTTGGGAAATAATATTTTTAATTTGCAACAAATGTAATTTTCCTTGGGTAAAATTGTAAATGTAATTTTGGTGGGATTTGACTGATTTTGTCATAAGTGGGGCTGCCAAGAATCTTGGAATTAAAGGCATCTATTATTGTAACTGTTATAGTTGTAAGGAATTTGTAAGTTGTCATAACAACCCAAAATTGATTGGGCAAATGCTAGGTGTCCATGTGAAGGTGGATTGCACAAGATTTTATCTTTATTATTTTTAAATTGTAACCTCCAATAAGGGTGTGGATTTTCAAGAGGTGGTTCCATGTGGGCCACAAAGATTTGCATGTTGTTACATGTCTAGGTCAAAATTATGAGACCCAGTCTTCGTAAAATAGGCATAAAATTCTCATTTTAGATCAAAATTAAGAAATTAAAGATGTTCTGGAAAGATGGGAAGGAGACGTCCAGAACCCAGAAACAGTTTTAGAAAATTTGGAAAAATGCAGGAGCAATGATAGGAAGAAGTGACAGGATTTCTTAGAGCAGATTTTGAAGAGAGAAAATTTTTAGATACCCAAATGCTGCTGGAAGGAGTCAAGAATATGGAGAAATTATTTGTTACAGATGTTGAATGTGTAATTTTAGAAAGCTCATAAACTTCATGTTGATGTAATGAAATTTCAGATTGAAATAAATTAAGTGTTGTAGATTTCTCTTCCATTTTCTATTGTTTCACTTCATTTGTAGCCTTCTTGCATAGGCTTTTTGTGTGTGTTTGTGTTGGTATTTGTTGAAGATTTGAAAGGGAGAGTATTCCTTTGTATCATTTTGTTTGTGGTTCTAGAGTTAAGTCTGAGATGATGTTATGTGCCTTCAACTCCCATGGTTTGTGATTTGGTGGTCCGTAAGCGACCTTTTCATTATGGCAGTGGCTAGCAGTGTTGGTTATGTGCTCCGGTTTGAAGAATCTTCTTGACAGAGTGATTAGAGATCGTACGGTTGTTCCTGGTGATTACAATGTGCTTGTGGATGTCTCATGATCATGTTCCTACCTTTGGATTGGTCTGCAAAGAGAAGTTTGGATCGTGAAAGAAGAATGTTCTTAGAAGACCTAGTGTTAACTCCAGTCTTGGCCGACTTGGTTGTTTTCACTATTTGCGGAGATGCATTAAAGATTGTAGAAGCATGTTGTGGAATGGAGGATTGCGTTTGAGTCCCAACTAAGGCATGGAATGTTCATCATACTTCTCTACATCTTTCCTTAGCTAAATTTTGTAATAGGTCTAGACCTATTTCTATGTATGTTTTGTAATGCTGACCTTGGAGATTGTTCCAATGGTTGATGAATGTAATGCCGACCTTGATGTACATTCCAAGATTGATGAATTGTATAAAGACTTGTAATGTAGTTGAGAAAAGTATGGACTTGTGAAAGATGCGAAGATAAGTGCGAAGTAGAGCAGACCAGAGAAGTTATATTATGTTTCAATGGAACTAAACCCAGGCATCGAGTAGATGCTATTTAATCAATTCACCATATTTGGTAGTGAGCCACCCCTTGGTAGTGAGCCGTTCTTTGTAGTGAGCAATTTGGGTAGTGAGCCCTATAGGCAGTGAGCCTCTATTTTTTAGTATTGATATAACTCATATATTTTTTGTGGGTTAACACCCATCGTGGTTTTTCCCTTTTAGGGTTTTCCACGTAAAAATCTAGTGTCTACTATGTTGAATGTGTGATTGTGATTAAGTCTATGGTTTCATGCTTTCATGGTTAAATCTGATTATTAGTAATTAAGTAGTTGATAGTTTATGAAGTTAAGTTTTTGTGGCAATTGATTCACCCCCTCTCAGTTGTCCTATGTATTTCAACAATTGGTATTAGAGCTAAGTTCCTCAGTGGTAATCTTAACAGTTTGAGGTAGATCCAGGATGCCTTACAAGAAGGAGGCTCTGCATTTTGATGGGATGAATTATGCAACTTGGAAGATTCACATGAAAAGCCATCTGCTTTGTATTGGTTATAAAGTATGGAAAGTGACATAGACTGATTATACCATGCTGGAAAATGGTCTAACAACTAAAGGTGAAATCAAAGAATATGAGGTAAATATAAAAGCTAAAGATGCTGTACTGAGTGCATAAACTGGCTCTGATTTAATAAAGGTCATGGATTATGAGTCTGCTAAAGAAATCTGGGATAAGCTAAGTAATTTGTATGAAGGAGATGAATCTATAAAGAGTGCCAAATTGCAGGGACTGAAAGCCAAATATGAAGGTCTTAAGATGGGAGAAGATGACAACATAACATCCTTCATGAAAAAAGTTGATGAACTTGTTACTGGAATCAAAGGTATGGGAGGAACTGTTGATGAAACTGAAGTTGTGATGAAAATTCTTAGATAATTACCTAAATCCTACACTCACAAGGTAGCTGCAATTGAAGAAATAATGACTGTGAAAAACATTAATAAGGATCAGTTGCTTGGTAAGATTGCTACTTTTGAAATGAGAGAGTTTGGTGATGCTCTGCCAAAATTAGAAACCGCTTGCAAATCTAGTACTTCAAAGAAGATCTCTAGAGAAGAAAAGTACAAGGTGGAACCTGATGATGAGCTTGATGAAATTGAAGCCAACTTTGTTGACAGACTGCAAAGAAGTTCTAGTAAGTTTAAAGGCAAATTACCTTTCAAATGTTTCTCATGTGGTAAAGTAGGTCATTATGCTTTTAGATGTCCTGAAAGAATTGAAAGGAATAGAAAAGATTTGAGAACAGGCCTAGAGCTCCAAAGAAATGCTACTATGTTAGAGATTTTGATGATGAAGGTGTGACTGGTGATGAATTTGGTGATGCTAGTACTAGTACAAATGAATGCTTGTTTACTGATATTAAAGAAGAACCTATGCCTATTAATCCTACTAGTTGTGTGAAGGAAGAAAAACCACTAGAAGAAAGTGCTTTGGCTATTCAGGTTGAGAAAGACAAGGATGAATGGATTATTGATAGTGGATGTTCACATCACATGACCAGTGACAAAAGTAAGTTTGTAAGTTTGGAAAAATATGATGGAGCACTGGTTAGGTTTGGAGATAATGCAGCTGGTAAGCTTTGTGGAAAAGGATCTATTTCATTTGATGGAAAGCATAATACTAACAATGTCCTATATGTGAAAGGCTTGAAGCACAATCTTTTGAGTGTTGGTCAAATGTGTGACAAAGGTTATGATTTGAGATTCAAAGACAATGGATGCAAGATCATGGAAAGCTTCAGAACTGTGATTGCTACCGGTAAGAAGACCAGAGGTAACATTTATCAATTGAGAGGAACTAACTATTACTATTTATTAGCCCAAACAGATGAGAGTTGGTTGTGGCATAGAAGGTTGTGTCATATAAATTTTGATAATATGGTAAAGATAAGTTCAGGTCAGACCGTGAGAGACTTACCAAAACTTGTGAAACCTACCAATACTATTTGCAAAGAATGTTAGTTGGGGAAGCAGACAAGAACAAGTTTCAAGAGTAAAGAGCAATTTTGTGCTAGTTTGTTGAATCTAGTTCATACATATCTATGTGGTCCTACAAGGATAAGAAGTCTACAAGGTGACAGGTACTTCATGTTGTTGGAATTAGTCTAGACAACTGAGAGGGGGGTGAATCAGTTGTCACACAAATTAAACTTTTTTGCCTTTAATCCTCTTTTAAAACTTCTAATCAAATTGATGATATGAACATTAAAGCATGAATCAATAACACATTAGCAGAAATATAAGTAACACAATTGATGCCAAGATTTTTGACATGGAAACCCGGTTAAGGGAAAAACCAACGTGGGGGTTAACCCACAAAGATTATACTCTGTTAAAAGTATTACAAAGGGGAATGCACATGCATTCGGGCTCACTGCCCAGAGCTCATTGCTCAAAGAAGGCTTACTACCTATAGAAGGCTCACTGCCTATAGAAGGAAGATTACAATGAAATTGAACTAATAATTAGCATCTATCAATGCAAGGATTCAGTTCTAGTTAAGCACAAAACACTGAATTGATACACTTCATCTTCACTCTACCCTTTTTACTATTCTGCTAACATCTGAATCTTAGATCTCTACTCTTTTCACACTTATTCCACAGTTGCATTACCCACACTTTTTAAAATCATTCAAATGCATCGGCTATATATATTTGCATCCAAATCTTCAACCACTTTTCAATCGGCTTCAAGAACACGTAGAACTTTATTGAAAAATTTTGCTCTATCGGCTAAATCCATGTACACTTGTAACAGGACCATAACTTGCACTCACAAATCATTAATCAGGTTGGCTACTATCACTAATCATCACAACTTGTCCAACCAACAACTTCCATACATCCATAACCAAGATCAATTACAAGGTCGGCCTGTTCTTCTTCTACCTGCTCTGTCAAACTGTTAACCCAATACTCAGATGCTAATAACTATTGAATCATACATCACCGAAGGCCAAAGTTCTAGATTTAGATTATCCTGACAATTCTTATGACTTCCTCAGATCTACAGCAAACTCTCATCTACTCTCGGGGAGATCCAGACCAAGATATCGGACCCTGTCACACACTTTGTTCTTGACTTCCCAGACTTAGACAAATCTTCAATCTGATTTCCAGTATGGGCAAATTATGCAATGCAGATGTGTAGTATAGACTTAGTTGCAATCAATGACAACACTTATCATGTCTAGCAGTGTCTCTTGCCAACAATCTCCCCCTTTGGCATTGATGGCAACACTTAGTGAAAAATGACTAAGTGTCAGAATAACTCCCCCTTTTCTTGTGCTCCATATAGTTGTTCACACTACTTTCTAGTGCTCTCCCTTTGCTGAATTCTTTATTCTTCACTGCTCTTTACTCCCCCTTTGACATCAATGGCAAAGGGTGGGATCCACAATCACTAATCATGCAAAAATTCTATATATAAGGTCGCATATGTACAAACAGTCCATATGTTATATTTACATATATTTAAGGATATTTGCAAAAGTACTCTTTAACTGTACAAATTCGGTGGCCCAACCTATCTTCATACCATCTAAAATTCAAATGTGTCCACTCAATAGAAATCCATATGCTTCTACTTTCCTTAGATCTGAGGGATTACTTGCTCGGGCAGTACTTTGGGTCTTTGACAAAATATTAAACATTGTTTCCAACTTAGGGGTAATCAGTCCCTGGAGCTCACCCATTCTTTCCATAATGTTCTTTTCTTTGATAAGCTTCTTTATTTCATTTGTCAAGCTAATTGCTTGACACTCTTGGCTCATCGGAGATACTGTTAAAGGATCAAAACTTTGAGATAGGTCTAGCAGCTTTTTCTCCTGCTCCTTTATCTTTTTCTCAATATCCTCTACTATTTTGGGCCATGATAAACAAAACTTATATACATCACCATCATCCTTAAGAGCATTTTCAATACTCTTTATACCAATATCGAGTGCTTTCCTATCATTATCTATAAGGCTTTTTAGTTCACTAAACCTCTTATCCAAAAATTCTTTCCAGACCTCTACTTCGGCTGACTTCTCAAAAGACTCAAAATTTGTATGTACAGAATGCACAAGATTTTTTAAATTACCAGAAGGAGAATCAGATGTATTTTTCTGATATGTGGGCATGATCTTCTCCAGTATTCTGGATGCTAGGCCTATCAACTCACTATTTTCAATGTGAGACTTCAGCATTTTCTCCCTTGCCTTGGCCTGTGTAAGTGATGATATCTTCAGCACTTGGTCCAGAGAGTGTCCAAATTGATTGGTCCTTGTATCAATTCCAACTCATCTAACTCTAGCATCTCCTTGTTGAGAAAACTTTGCATTGCATCCACAGTGTCTCTTGCCACACTTGCTATTTCAGTTTCCTTCCCTTGTGCTTTGTCAGCGACAGCAACTGGACTATCCTGCTTCAATGCATTATAACAATCTCCTTCTGCTAGTTCTTCTTTTCCCTTTGCTTTTTCTTCTTCCTTCTCTTTCTCTTTTTCTTCTTCTTTTTCTTGGTCCTTTCTGGAATCATCAATAGCAGGAGGATCCAGAGGATCATGGCCAACAATTACTTCTTCTATTAATACTTCCTCTTCTTCTTTTTGCACTTCCTCTTCTGGAACAAAGAAATCTAGAGTTTCAGTTTGTTGCTTATTCTTCTTTAACCCTTCAACATTCATTAATGAGGGCCCAATATCTACATTTACCTCCTCTGCAATAGGAAGATTGTGCTTTTCAAAGCACTACGAAGAATCTCTTTGGTTTCCTTTGCAATCTTGTCTATCTCCCCAAGCATAAGCTTATTCATTCATTTTTTACTTCGAAACTCATCCTTGGCTTCTTTAAATATCAAATTCATTTGCTTCAGAGTAATTTGGGGGCATAATTCTTTTAATATTTGTTCTCGGATCTCAAGATCCTTCCTTATTGCATTCTCTTTTCTCAGTTCCAAATTTTTTTCAAGGCTTTTTGGTATCAATGAACATATCTCAATAAGAGCCTTATTGTAGATATTCAAATATCTTTCCATTGCTTCCTCAAGTACTCTTGTTAGCATCACTATAGTCATCATATAATTCTATCATTATAGCCAAGTTTCCATCTACAGTAACATATTTAATGATGTTATCTTCTAAAAGGGTAGGCTTCTCTTCATATTCCTCTGTCTTTTGCCACTTGCTTTCCCTTTTGCTTCTAGAGGGTATCTTCTTGGATATATTGGTCGCTTTTGTGCCTGTGGCTTTTAGTTCTTTGATTTCAATGTCAGAATCTGTATCTTCTTCTTCTTCTCTTGTGCTTTCATAGGTCCAAGATGCTTTTGTTTTCTTCCTTTTCTCCCTTTTTTTGGATGATTTTGTTTCCGATTTTGCAGTCTCAGGAGGAACAAGGGCAAAAGCAAAGCTCCTAGTAGTCCTTGAGGTGGAAGAGGATTCCATTGGAGCACTTTCTTGTTTCTTATTTTGTTTCTCTTTCTTAGCTTTTTTAGTTCTTTCCCTGAATTGCCTCACAGCCTCCTTAGTTAGGCCCAGATTTTCAGCCAACTGCTCAACTTCTTTTCTTACTCTCCTATTGGTTTTAGGTTCTCTGAGCTCAGTATGCAATTTTAAACTTAACTCCTCATATGTTCCAAATCTTTCAATTGTTGTGTCTTTAGGCTTGCTTAGAAGATGTTGAGCATACATATTCAAGATTTTTCCATCTACTTCATACCCCATGGGCATGATCCAAACAGTTCTGGGTTCCACTACTTCCATTAGGCACTGATCAGTGTCAACCATGAAGCATATTTCATTTTTGTACTTCTCAACAATTGATTTAGGGATTCTTTCCCTTAAATGCATCATACATTGAAAATTCTTGAAGTATCCCCATATTAGAGTTTTCTGAGCTTTGAAATCACCAATGCTGCGAAGATGATCTCTGATCTGAATGGCAGCTGGCTCATCATTAGTCCAATGAACACCCTTTACTCCAGGTACTTCATTCATATAGTAGAAAAACAAGCATAGAACCAATGTACCATATTTAAAAGTGTTTTTCTTATCCCTTTTGATTTTGTTCAAGTTCTTAATCAACTGGTTTTGTAACAGCTCACAAAGGTCATAATCTACATTCTCCTTCAACATTTGGTATGCTGCATATATGGCAATTTTAGAGATAGAATTCTCCCTGTTGGAGTGATATATCTTGTAGCCAATCACCATGGAAGCAAACTTCACATCTGGTTCTATAATGTCATTTATAGTCATAGCCCTCCTATTGAATTTAGCACCAGTTGCATCAGTAACAGTTTGGTTTTTCACAAATTTTAACATGGGTAATCCACTGGTTGAGTTTAACCTAGTCATAATTCTAATAACATCCTTGGTAATCTTGAATGGTTTTAACAACCAAATGAATTCATCATGCATCCGACTCAAAACATACCGGACCCATTCATCTTCATCAAAATTTGGAAACCCCATAATCTGAATAAAGTGTTTATCATGCAGTGCCTTATACTCAGATTTAAGATCATGATTTTCATCCTTGAGATGATTCTCAAACAAGTCTACATACCTTGAATCACCAAACTCATCTATGTTTGCATGAATATAAACCCTAATATCTTCAACATGCAGCACACCATACGGAACACTTGAAAAAGCACCTAACGAGTTGACTTCTATTGATTTGTGAGGATGCTTCTTAAATTTGGGTCGAGGCCTTTCAGTAATGTCAACAACATGAGGAGAAGCCATCTCAACAGATTTTAGATTTAAAGCTTTATAGAGAAGTACCTTTTTCTTCTGCGGGGTTAGGGTTGATCAATTACTGGTTGAATTCACTCTTCGTTCTTCAATCTATGGATTTGCAGCTCAGAAGCTCTTCTACTTGTTTCCTTCAAATGCAAAGTGGTTCAAATGATTAAGTGAACTTTTATCCTTCGCAAAACCTAATTTTGCATTGTAATAAATGCGCTGCCCTAACTTCATCCGGTTACTCTGATTCTTGAACTGTTCTTCATGAATCACTTCGCAAATTTCCATATTAACATCTTTTCTTCCAGAAATCCTTCCAAAGGTTCTAAAATAATTCAAAATATCTTCTCTCATTGTGCCATATCCTAGCACCCACTTACTGACTGGGGGAATTTGATGTTCAATGCAGCTCCCCCTGAGCTAGAGCTCCTAATTTAATTCCTGGAGGAATTGTCAGCACCAGATTCTGGTGCGGACCCATCTCCATTTTTCATTGTATCTTTCTTCACCCAAATCTTGTCCATTTCACTCTGTATCTCATTCACATCAATTTTTATTTTGCCTTTATCTTGTCTCTGCTCATCCGATTTTCCATTTACCAGACCTCTTATTCCATTATTCCTGCTTCTGCAGAATATTGCAATATGACCAGATTTATTGCAATTAAAGTACACAACATTTCCTTGCTTATATACTTGATTTCCTTTTGATCTGCACTGATTAGCCATGTGTCCAAATCCATTGCAAGCAAAATAGTAGCTATTGAAAGAATTGCCATTAGAGTTATACATTATCATACTTCTACATTCATTGGATCTATGACCATATCTCTTGCACTTGAAGCATTGTATGGAGAAGGATGGATCATTTTGATTTACTCTGCTTCTGTACTAAGTAGCTTTATGGCCAAATTTATTGTACTTGAAACAATTTCCATTGAAGGATGGATATCTTTGAGCATTTGGTTGTCTTACTAGAGGTCTTTTAGGTCTGTTTCTCCCATTCCTTGGTTGAAAATTTCTTTGTCCAGATCTAGAACTTCCACCTTTCTCATATCCAAGACCATGCTTGTCATCAGCCTTTTTTTGTCCTTCAATCAATGCTTCAAGTTTAGCTGAGCTTATCTTGAACTTCTCATTATATTCATTTGTAACTTCTAGGTCATGTCTGAGAGTGATAATTTGTCTCTCAAGTTCTCTTTCATTGTCTCTGCTTTCTTGTAGATTAGATTCTAGGAGACCATATATTCCATCCAATCTACAACATTCTTCAGTTCTCTTTTTTAGATTTTGTTTCATCTCTTCTTCAGTTTTCTTCCTATCTTCAATTTCCTTGGTTAGTCTGATCACCCCAGATTCCATCTCATGTTTTAGGACAACAACTTCTTTAGCTAACTTTTCACATTCCTTTGTCTTCTCTTTCAAGGCCTTGTCTTCATAATGATTTCTTAGTTGAAGAGGTTGCTTCTTCCCTTTTTTTTTTTTTATTTGCTCAATTTTCCTTTTAAAATCTCAATGAAGTCTTCAGCCTTTTTGAGGTTTTCTTGTAGCTCTTGGACTTCTGCTCTGGACTGCTCAAGATCTTCTAGGGTAAGATTAAGTTGCCCTTGAAGGTTATATTCATCTATTTTATAGCCTTCCCAGATCTTCCTTAAGCTGTTAAACTTTTTCAAAGGAACCTTGCTCTGATACCAATTGTTGGAATTGGTCCAAACAACTAAGAGGGGGGGTGAATCAGTTGTCACACAAATTAAACTTTTCTGCCTTTAATCCTCTTTTAAAACTTCTAATCAAATTGATGATATGAACATTAAAGCATGAATCAATAACACATGAGAAAAAATATAACACAATTGACACCAAGATTTTTGACGTGGAAACAGGTTAAGTGAAATACCTTGGTGGGGGTTAACCCACAAAGATTATACTCTATTAAAAGTATTACAAAGGGGAATGCACATGCATTTGGGCTCACTGCCCAGATCTCACTACTCAAAGAAGGCATACTACCTACAGAAGGCTCATTGTCTACAGAAGGAATATTACAATGAAATTGAACTGATAATTAGCATCTATCAATGCAAGGATTTAGTTCCGGTTAAGCACAAAATACTAACTTGATAAAATTCATCTTCACTCTGCCCTTTTTACTATTCTACTAACATTTGAATCTTAGATCTCTTCTCTTTTCACACTTATTCCATAGTCACATCACCCACACTTTTTAAAATCATTCAAATCCATCGGCTATATATATCTGCATCCAAATCTTCAACCACTTTTCAGTCGACTTCAAGAACACTTAGAACTTTATTGAAAATTTTTGCTCTGTCGGCTAAATCCATGTACACTTGTAATGCAGACCATAACTTGCACTCACAAATCATTAATCAGGTCAGCTACTATCATTGATCATCACAACTTGTCCAACCAACAAGTTCCATACATCTGAAACCAAGATCAATTACAAGGTCGACCTGTTCTTCTTCTACCTGCTCTATCAAACTGTTAACCCGATACTCAGATGCTAATAACTATTGAATCCTTCATCACCGGAGGCCAAAATTCTAGATTTAGATTATCCTGACAATGATTATGACTTCCTCAGATCTACAGCAAACTCTGATCTACTCCCGGGGAGATCCGAACCAAGATACCGGACCTTGTCACACACTCTGTTCTTGACTTCCCAGACTTAGACAAATCTTCAATCTGATTTCCGGTATGGGCAAATTATGCAATGTGAATGTGTAGTATATACTTAGTTGCCATCAATGACAACACTTATCATGCCTAGCAGTGTCTCTTGCCAACACATGTTGTTTATTGATGATTATTCTAGAATGACTTGGGTTACTTTTCTAAGAGATAAATATGAAGCCCTTGATAAGTTCAAATCCTTCAAGGCAATGGTTAAAAATGAAATAGAACTGAAAATCAAATGCTTGAGGTCTGATAGGGGAGGTGAGTTCACATCAAATGAATTCAACAATTTATGTGAAGAGCAAGGAATAAAGAGATAGTTGTCTGCACCTAGGACTTCTCAGCAAAATGGAGTTGTGGAAAGGAAGAACTGGACAGTTCAAGAAGCTGCCAAAACAATGATGAAGGAAGGAGGCCTACCAGAAGTTTTCTAGAAAGAAACTATACATACTCTTGTCTACATTCAAAATAGAGTTCAAGTGAAAGGTAATGGTACTAAACCCCCCTATGAATTGTGGTATGGAAGAATTAAAATAGTAAGATACTTCAAAGTCTCTGGAAGCAAGTGCTATATCAAAAGAGATGAAGACCTAGGGAAATTTGATGCAAGATGTGATGAAGGAATCTTCATTGGATACTCTACTAAGAGTAAGGTCTACCGATGCTACAACAAAAGGTTGAAAAAGATTGTGGAGAGTGTAAATGTGAAGGTGGATGAAGGCAAAGGAAAAACATCATATCAGAGTGGCTGTGAGTCAGATGAACCTGTTGCTATAACTTATGAAGAAAAAGTTGAACAAGAAGACAACCAAAGTGAAGAAGAAAAGGCTCCAGAAATTGCTAAGACTCCCAGGTATGTAAGAATCAATCACTCTGAAGATCAAATTATTGGAGACGAAGAGAAAGGAGTACTGACAAGGAAAAGAGTTGCAAAAGAACAAGTGAATTACTGTTTGCTCTCTACGGTTGAACCAAAAACTATAAATGAAGCCTGCAATGATGAAAATTGGGTTAAGGAAATGGAAGAAGAACTAATGCAGATAGAGAAGAATGAAACTTGGGAATTAGTCCCTAGACCTGCTGACAAAAATATTATTGGAACCAAATGGGTCTTCAGAAATAAGCTGAATGAAAATGGAGAAGTTGTAAGGAATAAAGCAAGACTTGTGTGTAAAGGATATTATCAAATTGAAGGAATAGATTTTGAAGAGACTTGTGCTCCAGTAGCTCGGATTGAAGCAATCAGAATGTTTCTGGCATTTGCAGCTCACAAAAGATTTCAAAGTGTATTAGATGGATGTGAAGTCTACATTCTTGAATGGTGAGTTAGAAGAGGAAGTCTACATTGAGCAACCGGAAGGATTCCAACTATCAAATCAAGGTGATATGGTATGCAGGTTGAAGAAAGCATTATATGGACTCAAGCAAGCTCATAGGGCATGGTATGCAAGGTTGGATAAGTACTTATTATAGTTAGGATTCAGTAAAGTCACTACTGATAGTAATCTTTATTTCAAGATTAATGGTGATCAAATTTTGATTGTTGAAGTCTTTGTTGATGATATCATCTTTGGAGGAAATGAAGGTATGTGTATGAAATTTGCTGGTGAAATACAGAAAGAGTTTGAGATGTCTATGTTTTGTGAGATGAATTTCTTTTTGGGTCTACAAACCAATCAATCAAATAAAGGAATCTTCATATCTCAGTCTAAGTATATGAAAGAGTTGTTAAAGAAGTTTGGGATGGAAGACTCTAAATCGGTATGTACTCCCATGATGACTAGCTACAAATTGAGCAAAATTGATGAATCACCCAAGACTAATCATAAAAAGTACAGATCCATGATTGGAGGATCACTCTATCTAACTCAAACTAGACCTAATATTATGCATGTAGTTTGTCTTGTTACAAGATTTCAAGCTGATCCAAGAGAATTGCATGTGATGGCAATAAAGAGAATCTTGAGGTATTTAAAAGGCACTCCAGATTATGGCGTATGGTATTCAAAGGATGATGATTTTACTCTTAGTGCTTATACAGATGTTGATTGGGCCGAAGATGTTGATGACAAGAACAAGTGGAGGTGCCTTCTTCTTGGGAAATAGATTGGTTTCATGGCTGAGCAAGAAACAAGATTCAATCTCTTTGTCAACTGCAAAAGTAGAGTATATTGCAGTAGCATGTTTTTGTACTCAAGTATTATGGATGAAGCAGACTTTGAAGGATATAAGAGTTGTTTATGAAGATCCAATTGCAATCTTGTGTGACAATACAAGTGCCATAAATATTTCCAACAATCTAGTGATGCACTTAAGAACAAAGCATATATCTATAAGTTATCACTTTTTGAGAGAAAAGGTAACAGAGAATGAAGTAAAGTTGGAATATGTGTCTACAAAGAATCAGATTGCAGATATCATCACCAAGCCTCTACCTAAGGATACTTTTGAGTGTCTTAGAGAAAAGTTAGGGGTCATTACCCCTCCTGCCCTAAACTAAGATGCATGAGAATGCATCAATCCAGTGATGCTCAAAGTCTCATTGTTTAATTTGGATTGATGTTTTGGGAGCTACCTCTTAGGGGGAGTAGCTAGATGTGTTGGTAATAGTTTAGTTGGATCAGAGTAGCAGAATGCAAGTATGTGCCCTTTTCCATTGATGTCAAAGGGGGAGAGAAATCATGTGAAAAACTCAGGAAGAGAAAAAATGCAGATGTGTAAAGAAAAAGGGGGAGAATCTTGTCTTGATGGTCTTTTCATTTTTTCACATCATGTGTTGCCATCAATGACAAAGGGGGAGATTGTTGCAAGTATGTGCCTAACCAGTGTTGTCATTGATGTCAACATATCAATGTTGTCATTAGTGTCAACTGTACTCTTGTTTTGATGCTTGATTGTAATGAGTTAGATGCTTTGTATTTGCCTATGTAAGTATTCAAGATCTGGATATTGAGGATATTGAGAAAATTTGCTCCTCCAGTCGAAACAGTGTGTTGCAGAGTTTCTTGTGTATTCTAGAAGAATAGTCCAGTAGATTGCTCCGCATTTCCTAAAAGATGAATATCTTTTTCTATGGATTGGAAGTTATTTAGAGGCACATCTGAAGATGCTATGTTCCAAGTTTGAGCCTCTGGTATGAAGAATTGAGTGAGTTATGTTCAACAGAGTGAAAACAACTTTCTCTGTATGTTTAGCAATGACAGGGAGAAAGTATTATGCTTTGCATTCCTCTGTATTGAATTATTTTTGTTTGCAATACTAGAGTTAAGTATGAGATGAAGTTATGTGCCTTCAACTCCCATGGTTCATGATTTGGTGGTCCGAAAGTGATCTTTTCATTATGACAGTGGTTGAAAGTGTTGGTTATGTGCTCTAGTTTGAAGAATCTTCTTGACAGAGTGATTAGAGATTGTGCGGTTGTTCCTAGTTATTACAATGTGGTTGTAGATGTCTCCTGATCGTGTTCATACCTTTGGATGTGTCCACAAAGAGAAGTTTGGATCGTGAAAGAAGAATGTTCTTAGAAGACCTAGTGTTAACTCCAGTGTTGGTCAACTTGGTTGTTTTCACTATTTGTGGAGATGCATTAAAGATTGTAGAAGCGTGTTGTGGCATGGAGGATTGTGTTTGAGTCCAAGCTAAGGCATGGCATGTTCATCATACTTCTCTACATCCTTAGCTAAATTTTGTAATAGGTCTAGACCTATTTCTATGTATGTTTTGTAATGCCAACCTTGGAGATTGTTCCAATAGTTGATGAATGTAATGCTGACCTTGATGTACATTCCAAGGTTGATGAATTGTATAAAGACTTGTAATGTAGTTGAGAAAAGTATGGACTTGTGAAAGATGTGAAGATAAGCGCGAAGTAGAGCAAAGCAAAGAAGTTATATTGTGCTTCAATGGAATTGAACCCAGGCATGGAGTAGATGCTATTTAATCAGTTCACTATATTTAGCAATGATCCACCCCTTGGCAGTGAGCCACCCTATGGCAGTGAGTCATTCTTTGCAGTGAGCAATTTAGGCAGTGAGCCTCTATTTTTCAGTATTGATATAACTCATATATTTTCTGTGGACAAACACCCACCGTGGTTTTTCCCTTTTAGGGTTTTCCATGTAAAAATCTAGTGTCTACTATTGGGATAAGTTGCCATTAACCTTATAAATCCCAATATTGTATTTTCTTATTTATTATATGTAATTTGTAATTATCCATGAGGAGATGTACTAGTTTTACTAGCATGTGTAATTTTGGAGTAACCGGAGGTAATTACAAAGTAACTTTTACTGTTGGCAAATGTAAAAACTCAAAGTAAATGAGGGTAGGCATGCTCCCTTGAGGAATCTACTATTTTTGGCATGTAGGACAACTGTCATAATGTTTGGTAAGTGAATCTATGATAGCTGCAAGTTGTCATAAGATTGTGAGATTCTATGACGCATATGACGGATATGTTAGTTGTATATTTTCTATATTTAGCCCAAGGTTCATATCTTGGAAAGATACTCTTTTGTGGAATCTATGATGGTTATGATGTGTCATAAGATGTTGTAAGAGGCTAGATCTAGTCTTGGGCCCCTAACCTTTGCATGGTTATTTTTAGACAAGTGTAAGATGCTTGGAAGATGGTAATTAATGTTTACAGGTTGGAGAATCTTAGGACAGAGAAGGTGAATGCCTAGAATGGAGTGGAAAACATTTCTATAAGTATTTGCAATGTATTTGTTGCTACAATATAGATTTAAGGTACTCAGGTGCTGTCAGAATGCTATCGGATTGAAGACTTGTGGAGAGAGTTGTGTAGTTGATGTATTGTACAATCTTGTTGAGATTAATACAAACTTGTGCCTCTTTCCTGGTAGAGCTTTTTACCCACAAGGGTTTTCTCCACATAAACACTATGTCATTGTGTTGAGTTCTTCATGTTTGACATATTTTCTATAGTGGGTTTTATGTTTTGTTACAATCTCCATTGTTAAAGCACACTTAAAGATTGTTGAAATTTATTCAAATCAGATTTCCATTAAAGTAGTGTTGTTTTCATTTCTAACATTTGGTATCAAAGCTTGGCAACCTTGGACTCTTGGGTGGTAGTGTGGATGTTGTAGCTGCAGTGGGAGATTTGGTTGTGTTTGTTTTATAGATCCTGTCTTGTTATTATGGCTACATCCACCATTGCATCAACCTCTTGATTGGGCATTGAGAAGTTCAACGGAACAGGGTATGAGTTGTGGAAGTTGAAAATGGAAGATTTGTTGGAAGAAAGAAACCAATGGTTGGCTATTCAACAAGAGAAGAAACATGACGATGTCTCTTAAGATGAGTTGGATAGACTGGATAAGAAGGCACGGCGAACCATCTGGTTGTGTCTTTCAAACTCTATCCTATTGAATGTCTCAAAGGAGGAGACCGCACACAAATTGTGGAATCGGTTGGGTGAGATCTATCAAGCCAATAGTATGGTAAATAAATTTTATTTAAAAATAAAATTGTTTTCCATGAAAATACGAGAAGGTGAATCAGTTGTAGAGCATTTAAATTCTTTTAATTTGTTATTGAGTTAGCTTGATTCAGTAGATGTTGAGGTTAGTGAGGAAGATAAATGTATCTTACTTCTTTGTTCTTTACTTGAGTCTTGGGAGAATATTATCCTTGCTATCATTGCTAACCTCACAGATCTAAAGTTGGATGCTCTTGTTTCAGTGCTACTGTCATAGGAATTGAGGAAGAAGATTTTAGATAGTTCAAGGGATGCTCTCAGTGTTAGGGGAAGATCTAAGGAAAGGGGACCAAAAGGAGATCAGAAAGGAGCTAAGGACAAGTCCAAGGGCCAGTCTAAGACTCCTGGTAAAAAGAATAGAGTTAAGTGTTGGAACTGTAGTAAAAGGGGACATGTAAAGGAGTGCAGAAATCCCAAGAAACAATGGGAGAGTGCTTCGGATAAGTCCTCAAATGCAAGTGAAGAAGTTTTACTTTCTACATGTAATCTTGTTTCTAATGATCACTGGTTGGTTGACTCAGGATGCTCGTTTCATATGACCCTGCATAAAGAATGGTTCTCCACATATGAAGAATATGATGGAGCGAATATCTATCTTGGTGACAACTCTTCATATCTGATTGTTGGGAAAGGAAAGGTATTGTTGTGTTTCAGTGATGGGAGGATTAAAACCCTCCCTAGTGTTTTGCATGTTCCTAGATTAGCTAGAAATCTGATTTTAGTTTTGAAGTTGAATGATTTGGGAATGCATGTGACATTTGACAAGCATGGCTACAGATTGGTGAGAGGGAACTTGGTGGTAGCGAAAGGGAAGAGATTCGGGAACTTGTTTAAGCTTGAAGCCACTACAGTTTGTAATGTCTCCTATGTATCTGAAGCCACTACTGAAAATACATGTATGTTGAGGCACCGCAAATTGGGCCAGACAAGCAATAATGTATTAAAAACTATTAATAAATAATTGTTGGACAGTTTCTCTTATTCTAATGAGCACTTTGATTTCTGTGAGCATTGTGTGTTTGGTAAAAAAACTAGAAAATCATTTCCTTCAAGAAGCAATAGAGCAAAAGAGAAATTAGAAATTATTCATATGGATGTGTTTGGGCCTATGGATAATGAATCTATTAGAATATCTCGTTATTTTGTCACCTTCATTGATGATGTATCCAGATTTACATGGATTTATTTTATGAAATATAAATCTGAAGTTTTCACTAAGTTTAAGGAATTCAAAGTCTTAGTAGAGAACCATTTAGGTTTAAAGATAAAAATATTAAGATCTAACAATGGAGGGGAATATTGCTCTAAGGAATTTGATGAGTTTTGCAAGCATGCAGGTATAATCAGACAAAAGATAACTCCGTATACACCACAGTAGAATGGTGTTGTAGAAAGGATGAACCAAACAATTATGGAAAGGGCCAAAAGTATGTTGAGTGATGCACAGTTGGATAAATGTTTTTAGGCAGAGGCTATGTGTAGTGCTTGCTACTTGATAAATAGATCTCCTTGTAAGGCTCTTGATTTGACACCTTATTAAATATGGACAGGTAAGAAACCTTCTGTTTCACATTTAAGGGTTTTTGGCTGTGAGGCTTTTGTTCATGTACCTAAGAAAAAGTGATCTAAGTTGGACCCAAAAGTTGAAAAGTGTACATTCATTGGATATGGTAATAATGTGAAAGGTTATAAGCTTTGGAATCCACTAACCCGCAAGATTACTTTTCTAGAGATGTTATTTTCAGGGAACTTAGAGCTATTTCTGAACCTAAGTAGCAAAAAAAAAAGAAGAAAAGATAAAGAAGGTGCACTTTGATTTAGAGCAGTAGGATGCACCTCAGGAAGAACAGAATGATGGATTGGGGGGGGAAGAAGAAGAAGAAGATTTGAGTAGTTCTGATGAAGATGAATCTATTGTGATAGAAGAAGTTGGTGCAGATGATAATGCAGAAGAATGAGTAGAGTCTCTTACTCCACCCTTGAGGAGATCCACAAGACAACAGAATCCAATTGACAGGTATAGCCCACCAGGTTTCCATTGTGTATATGCGTTATTGAGTACTAACGATGAACCTAGATCCTACAGGGAGGCTATTTCTGCAGATGATAGTGAGTCTTGGCAGTTAGCCATGTAGGAGGAGATTATGGCTTTAGACTCTTGTAACACCTGGGATCTTGTTCGTTTGCCCAAAGGAAGAAAGGCCATAGGATGTAAGTGGGTCTTCAAGAAGAAGTTTGGAGCAGACGAGTCATTGGGAAAGTACAAGGCTAGACTGGTAGCCAAGGGCTACTCCCAGAGAGAGGGAGTTGATTTTGGTGAGATATTCTCTCCTGTTGCTAAATTAACTTCTATTAGATTTCTCTTATCCATTGTTGTAGCTTATGATTGGGAAATTGAGCAAATGGATGTAAGACTGTGTTCTTACATGGAGATCTTGAAGAAGAAATTTATATGCAACAGCTTATAGGTTTTGTGGTAAAAGGAAAGGAACATTGGGTTTGCAGGTTAAAGAGGTCTCTCTATGGTTTAAAACAGTCCCCCAAAATGTGGTATTAAAAGTTTGATTCATTTGTTTTGAAATTGGGTTTTGTTATAAGCGAGGAGGATCATTGTGTTTACATTCATTGTATTGATGATTCTATTCTGGTTATTGCTTTGTATGTTGATGACATGTTGTTTTTCAGCAATACTAAGGGTATGATCAGTGAGCTTAAAGCTCATCTTTCAGGTGCATTTGAGATGAAGGATCTTGGTGCTACAAGGTATATTCTGGGAATGGAGATCAGAAGTGATAGAGTTGACAAAAAGCTTTGGTTGTCACAAAGTATGTATGTGAATACTATTTTATAGAGGTTTAGTTTGTAGGACTGTAACCCAGTTAGAGTTCTTTTACCCATTGGTACTAAGATTTCATTAGAAATGTGTCCAAAGACTGAGAATAATTTTGAGGTTGTCTAATGTGCCATATGCTAGTGTTGTAGGGAGTTTGATGTATGCAATGGTTTGCACTAGCTAGATATTGCCCAAGCAGTGGGAGTTTTGAACAGATTTATGTCTAACCCTAGTAGACAGCATTGAAACTATGCGAAGATGGTGTTTAAATATCTTGCAGGTACTCCTGATCATTGTTTGGTTTATTCTGGTACTGATAGTGCTGATAAATCTTTGGACATACAGGGTTTTGTTGATGTAGATTGGGCAAGTGACTTGGATAGTCGAAGGTCCACTAGTGGCTATGTGTTTACATTTGGAGGAGCAGTGAGTTGGATGAGTAAAAGGAAGCCCATAGTTTCTTTGTCCACCACAGAAGCAAAGTATATGGCTACTACTCATTTCTCTAAGGAGGCAGTTTGGTTGAGGAGACTATGTACAAGTATTGATTTTGAATATTGTAGGATCATTCAAATTGGTTGTGATAGCCAGAGTGCTATCTGTTTGGCCAAGAATCCTATGTATCATGCTCAGACTAAGCATGTTGATGTTCAGTATCACTTTGTTTGAGAGTTGGTTGCAAATGGAGAGATTGAGCTGAAGAAGATAAACACTCAGGAGAATGTTGCAGATTCATTGACCAAGCCTGTGAGCACAGAGAAGTTGGTATGGTGCAGAGAGGCCATGGGCCTTGTTTCTAGTGCCTGATTATTTTCATTTGATTTCCTGTGGGTTAATTTACAATGTATAATGTCAAGTGGAAGAATGTTGGGATAAGCTGCCATTAACCTTGTAAATCCCAATATTGTATTTATTCCATTTATTATATGTAATTTGTAATTATCCATGAGAAGATGTACTAGTTTCACTGGCAGGGGTAATTTCAGAGTAACTAGAGGTAATTATGGAGTGATTTTTACTCTTGGCAAATGTAAAAACTCAAATTAAATGAGGGTAGGTGTGCTCCCTTGAGGAATCTACTATTTTTGGCATGTATGACAATTGTCATAATGTTTGGTAAGTGAATCTATGACAGCTGCAAGTTGTCATAAGATTCTGAGATTCTATGATGCATATGACGGATATGTTAGTTGTATATTTTCTATGTTTAGCCCAAGGTTCCTATCTTGGAAAGATACTCTTTTGTGGAATCTATGATGGTTATGATGCATCATAAGATGTTGTAAGAGGCCAGATTTAGTCTTGGGCCACCAACCTTTGCATGGTTGTTTTTGGACAAGTGTAAGATGCTTGTAAGATGGTAATTAATGGTTGGAGAATCTTAGGAGAGAGAAGGTGAATGCCTAAAATAGAGTGGAAAACATTTCTATAAGTATTTGTAATGTATTTGTTGCTGCAATATAGATTTAAGGTACTCAGGTGCTGTTGGAATGCTGTCGGATTGAAGACTTGTGGAGAGAGTTGTGTAGTTGATGCATTATACAATCTTGTTGAGATTAATACAAACTTGTACCTCTTTCCTAGTGGAGTTTTTTACCCACAAGGGTTTTCTCCATGTAAACACTGTGTCATTGTGTTGAGTTCTTCATGTTTGACATCTTTTTTGTAGTGGGTTTTATGTTTTGTTACAATCTCCATTGTTAAAGCACACTTAAAGATTGCTAAAATTTATTCAAATCAAATTTCCATTAAAGTAGTGTTGCTTTCATTTCTAACATCTACTATGTTGAATGTGTGATTGTGATTAAGTCTATGGTTTCATGCTTTCATGATTAAATTTGATTATCAGTAATTAAGTAGTTGATGGTTTATAAAGTTAAGTTTTTGTGACAACTAATTCACCCCCCTCTCAGTTGTCCTGTGTATTTCAACATAATCAACCCCAATCAAACCACGGGTTGTATCCCACTCCTATGTCACTCAATGTATGGCTAACTCAGCCCAGAGCCTCATCACGATAGCCCCATCTCTCTCTACAGTAATCCAAGCTATCTCTATAGTATCTAGTACGTGTGCCTGTACCGGTGCCTACCCCTATGTCTTCCCTATAGCCCGAGCCCATTGTATCTCCCCTCTAGCATCATCCCTCTCACAACAAAGCCACACTATCAATAGCTTTGTCTTCATCTACCTATGGGTCTCTGTCTGTAATAGGCATTATACCCACTCTAGCTCTGAGCCTACTGTAGGATCATCCTATTGCCCTTCCTCCCGATAGCCACATACTATTAGTCGGTATCTTCTTATCCATGCCTAGGGCTCCCAGGAATATCCTATTGTTTGGCATCCTACTGACCAACCTCTTTGATTACCACAACTGCCCACCTCTATCTCCTAGCCCTGCTAGGTCCATCCTCCAATCCTCTACCCCCCACCTCTCCAACTTGTCTGTCTCTACCACCTGCCACACTGGGGATAGTCAATCTAGTTGACCTATGGACCAATCAATATGTATGATACTCAGGAGTAGTCCTAGGGTCAACTCCTCCCACTGGGTCCCAATGCACTGGGGCAAGTGCATCAAACTCTACCAATGTTGTAGCTACAACCACCTCAAGTCCCCACTCTGGTATATCCCTCCGTGTATGACCAAAAATAGCCTCTCCTATGGGAATAGGTTGTGGCAACCCGAATTATAGAAGAACCCACTCTGGAAAAAATCTCTCAATGATATGCATCGTCCAACCAAAAAGGTACCTGGCATGTTGACAATATAATAACTACTCTGCATCATCCCACCATGGCTTGCAGTCCCTCCATGGTCACCATATTATGGTACCCATCTCATCAAATGTCCTCCTCCAATAGGTCAGCACCCCGAGTCACCTATGTGTAATTGCCCCATCATACAAATGGATAAAAGTTTGTCTTATCCGTCACTGTCACGGCGAGATCATCCTCATCACTGCAATGTGCTCCCAGGCCCACACATGCAATAGTGTGACCCGGTAGCTAAACTAGAGCCAAATATGTACACAACCTAGTTCATGTCATGATACAGTTGACCCAGTATGCACGGCCCCCATGCATATCTAATGCCATGAGTAAACATCCCCTCTAGCACCCGGCCCCATCCAACTGAAAAACTACAAGATTGTTGATCTAGCACCAGTACCCCACCAATCAAAACTACTACTACAAGCTAAATTTCTTATCAAATCATCCCCTCATCTGATTAGGGTGTATCATCCCATACTCGATGCCCAAATCTCATGTCATCAATAGGTGGGCTAGTGCAGCATCTATTGTGTCAGTATTGTAGACAACTCGTGCCTCGTATATCAAGATACGTAGAATCCTCCACACATCCTTGAGGGTTATGGTTATATCCCATGTCAATACTAGAAACAAGCTATGCTTACTATGCCACCTCTCCACCAACACTATCATCATTGCACTGTGAGCTTGAACCAGAGTCATGTGGGCCACGTACCATAAGCCCATCACCTCGAGGAACAAATCCTCGTCCTTGTCTTAGTCTACAACTAGGGAAAGAATCACTCAATATCACTCCTAGGACATCAATGGGGGAAGTACAACCTCCACTCACAATAGTCAACTTGTCAAGTCTTAGCAAAATCAAAACATACTACATAAAAAATCCATTAGTGCCCTGTTTTACACAAAGCACCTAAGTATATCCAAAAGTGCCTATCTATCAGCCACTTGTGCCACTCTATTGACCATTAGCACATCTCTGCATGCCATTTGTGCCATGTTTCTATTAACACCATCACATCTGCCATAAGCATATTCCTATTCGCCACTTGTGCAATTATGCCTGCCATTTGTGCTAATCTGTTAACCAAATGTGTCACCCTATCCGCCACTTGTGCTTATACCTATGCCTAAACCTAAGCCATTCATGACCTATTTTCACCAATAGTGCCACTTTATCCACCATTAGCAGCTTCTTTTGCCCAAAGCACCATGTTTTTGACCAATTGTGCCACTTTTCTAACTAAAAGCACAATTTCTGCTCATACCTAAGCCTAGCCAAAAGTGACTCGTCTACACCAAAAGCACCATTGCATGCCAAAAGCACTGCAACCCTAGCCAAATGTGTCATTCTGCCTAATGACTGCTTCTGGTCAAGACCTAGGACCTACCCTATTCAACCCTCATTAATGCCCCTCATAAATGCACTAAAAGGTTCGATTAGGGGTACATATCAGTCTTGGTGCTTCTATTGGCTGACCATGCGTCCTGACCCTCTCCGTGTGGTGATCTTCTCATGGAATCCCAACCATCTATGTAACGTAGTCTACACTAAGCTCCTGAAAACTCTCAAGCACTGGAAGACAAAAACTCTAAAATTTGAGGATGCAAATGATTTGAAAATGACCCCCTGGGCCCTACTTATAGCCCCCCAACCCTAATTTCTTCCCTCCCATGTTCTTGTTTTCTTCATGTTAGCCCTTATTCTACATTGTGTTAGCTTCCACTTCCCATCTCGATCCTTCTTAGATTATGTATTGTTGCAAGTATGTGCTAACTAGTGTTGTCATTGATGTCAACATGTTTGTTTTGTCATTGGTGCCAACTGTTTCTTTTGATATTGTTGTTTGTTGATTGATTGAGTTGTCATGTTAAGAACACTATCTGAGTATTTTACTCTGCATTTCCTCCATGTTAAAGACCAGAGTATGAGATTTGGATATGTTTTATAGAAGTGTTTGAAGATGCTAAATCTAGAATTTGGTGGTCCGGATCGCTATGTAGAAAAAGTTATATTCACTAGTTTGAAGATTGTGACTGGCAATGTTTGCAAAGTGACAAGGAGAAAGTATTTTGCTCCACATTTCTTCGTGTTTTTTATTTTGTCTTATGTTTCTAGACTTAAGCTTATAAAGTCCTTGGCTATCTTAATTCCAAAGGATTTTTGATTTGGTGCTCTAGAAAGTAAGTTATTGATTAGCAGAGTTTGACAGTGTTTGTTATGAAGCAGTCTGTGATATGTCTTCAAGTGATATTTGTTGTCCTCAAGTGAGATCTGTTGCGATTGGATTTGTCAACTCCCAGGTGATTCTATGATGTTTGTGGATGTCCCCAAAATGTACTAAAGGCATGTGCTTGATCTACAAGCTATAATGAAGTTCTTGGAAGCATGTATCTAAGTGTTCTTGATGTGTGCACTAGTTTTGGCCGACTTGGTTAGTTACACTTGTTGCAGAGGTGATTCGTGGATTGTGGAAGCATGTTGAAGTGTGTAAGGATGTGTTTGGGTCCAAGCTAAACCATGAAGTGCTCTTCAAGACTTCCTTCATTTACTTCGCAAGTTTGTTTAGGTCCAAACCTAATTTGAGTTATGTATGTATGTCGACCTTGGAGATAGTTCCAATGGTTGTAAAATGTATCGCCGACCTTGATGTATGTTCCAAGGTTGATGATCGGTATAAATATATGTAATGAATCCATGAGTGATGAGAGTGTGTGCAATTATGTGAAGATAAAATGTGAGTTGTAAAAGTAGAGCAAAGCAGAGGAGATATATTGTGCTTCAAGGGAACTAAACTCAGGAATGTTGTAGATGCTACTATATCAGTTCATGGCAATGAACCACCCATCTTGGCAGTGAGCCACCCTTTGGCAGTGAGCCACCCCTTGGTAGTGAGCCTTTCATTTGTGCAGTGAGCCATTTTTGTTATTCGGTATTTCTACTACATTATATTGTGAGCTAACACTCACTGTGATTTTTCCCTTTTAGGGTTTTCCACGTAAAAGTCTAGTGTTCATGTGTGTATGGTGTTGATGTGTTTTAATTCTGCTATTCATGTTTAATCTTCATAACAGAATAAGGAGTTAAAGTAAGTGAATGTAAAAGTGATTTTGTTTAACTAAGTTAAATTTTTTGATACAACTGATTCACCCCCCCAGTTGTCTTGTGCCTTCAACATTTATGTCATCAGCCTTTTCTTCTTGTCGCAAGTCTACCCAATCCATCTTTTGTTTTCCTAGTTTTCTGCTCGAGGGGGCATCATATCACCAGTGACACTAGGGCATAGTGGTCGGTTCACATCATTCATATCATCAGTAAATCTTTGAAACAACACCATGAAACAAATTGTCTCAAAGAAGAGCAAAATGTAGACACCTAAAAATGACTAACACATTATCATCTTACATACACATTTTTTCTTCTAACATCAATTCTTCTAATTCACCTCATTTCAACATTAATTAAATGATTCTTAATTATTTAATTGATTTCATCATTTCACTACCTCATTCTTCTATTTTCCCTTTAATTAAATAAACCAATTATTTAATTAATTCAACATCATATTCCTCTCATCCACACAATTAAATAATTTCAATTATTTAATTGGCTAATTATTCAAACAAAATTAAATAAATTATTCCAATTTATTTGACTTTCTCATCTTTTCAATAAATAAAATCATTATTTTATTTATTTTCTTCCATCATGCACAACAAATTAAATATATTTATTTATTTAATTTCTAAATTATCTCCTCATTTTCCAAATTTAACTTTTTCTTCTAAATATCTTCCATGCACATAAATTAAATAATTTATTATTTAATTTTATCCTTTGCATGTCAAAAAGCAAATCAGAAATTGAGTTAACTTGGCTTTAAAACTTTATTTTTCTCAATCAATTCATAAAATAGAAAAAGCATTCTATTTTTATGAAAATCAATCCTATCTTTAGTCAAGAAAGTAGTTAACTCTTTTAAAACAACTTTTTGCATGTACACTTGTCATGTGGACATTCATCGTGATTCCTCAATTTATCTCATCCATCGATTTCATCTAATTTCCTCCACCATTGATCGATCTTCTCTAAGAGCTATAAATATGCCCATTGACCTCTTCACAAACCCTTCATGATTTTGAGCATTTGGCATTCATAACTCCCAGTGCTTTTGAGCATTCATTGAAGCAACCACACATCCATTTGAGCTATCATCCGTCCATCTCACTACCAAGATAATGCTTTTAGTAATTTGAGCAATCCACATTCACAAAATACACCAAGGAATTACACACGATGGGTAACATTTAGTGTTTCATGTTTTTATTTCATCTTTGTTATATCATTGTTGATTTCTTGAAGGTTGTGATGGATTTTAGTATTGAATCTTTGTTGTATTGATCCCTTTACGAATTCTAGATTTCCCCATGCACTCTCACAAATGCAAAATAATATCAGGAATCCTTCTTGGGTAAGGTTAGTAACCATATAATCTTAAATCTTATGCATTCAAACATTTAATTCCACTAAAGTTATCACTCACTATTTTAGGACAGTCATATTCAACAATACTTAGAAAAATAGATAACCAAGGTTGAAAAAACATCAATTTTGACCCAAAATAGTGAAGGATAGATTTAACTCATAGGTAGACTCTCCTAAGCACAAATTTGACCTTAAGATATGGATTTGACCCTTACTAGTGAACTTTACCCATATAGAATATTTCCTTACTGATTATCATCGAAACGTTGTGCCAAGACCTCTTCTAAGTTTCTATATACTGAGAGTTTGCACTACATGTTTCAATAAGAAAAAATAGTAAAAAAAACACCCTCTTATCAAATGAACATTTCCATAAAATAACCTAAACTTAAATTTCTTTCGTACCCTTATACCACCTCTATGAAGACTCGACATTTATAAAACACATAAATCATCGAGTAGAAAGACTTTAATTAAAAATAATATCAAAACTAGCTCCCTTTTCACAAGAATCTTATTTCCTAATTCAATTCACTAAATTGAAATCACCACATGATCTAAATCATTAATCAAGTCAATTACAAGTACTATAGATTCAAGTAAAATCATTCACAAGTTTGAATTGATACAATTTCTTCTCCTATGTTTTCAATTGTCTTCACTATGGTTTATATCTCTCTTTCCAAATATCACCATACCTAGGTTTTCAAGATTAAATTTTTATTTCAGACTAATTCATTCAAAATTAGTAAACATGCTGAAAAAAGGTTAGACATGGAATTTATAGGTTCACTAAAATGAACTAAAATAAAGCATGCCCTTCAAAATATCAAAAATGTGTTAAATGAATAAAATTAAATTAAATGTAGTGTATGTAGTAAAAATAATAATTCTAAGAACAACGACTAATGAAGCGACCATGTGCAGGGGCAAAGGAGAAAAGACCTACAGAGGAGCAAATGCTCGAGCAGGGGCAAACGGCGATGCTGGTGAAGGCAAGAAGGTTTGAAATCAAGTGAGCAGAAGAGGGCGATCTTCCCAGGCAAAGTTTGATGGTACTGGGCTACAGCGATATCAGCTGAGGTCAATTTCTTGCGGGGATGGGGCTCCTAGTGGATCTGAGCCTCCTCCTCTCTAATCCCTGCATGGCTCACCTCATCCTACACTGGTTGAACCCGCTTCAAATTGTTATGAGGCTTGCAAAAATAACTTGAACCCCTTCCATGTCTACAATGAATTATGTTTAGACCAGATCAGAAATCAAACCCTAATTTACCACCTCCCAAGCCACCCTATCTAGACCCTGGGTCAAAGGAGACTCCTCTTGGGAATTCTGATTTGGTCTTCGATGATGTAAAGGTTGCCTTTGCGGATGATCCTGTCATTTTTCATCTTTCAGATGACAGCCTAAATGTTATTTCTAACAATGTGGGGAGTCATTCTCTTATTCTCCATCGCATGTGGAAGCATCCATCATTGGAGGATCTCCAGGCTTGTATTTCATCCATCTAGCATAATTTGGCTCCTCCAACGGTTCATTCCCTAGATTTTGGCTTCTTTCTGATAATCTTTGCTTCTAAGGATTGCAAATTTGTTACACAAAATGGTCCCTAGTTTATGGGGAATTCTAGTTTGTTCCTCACCCCCTGGACTCCCTTCTTTGACCCTACCACTGCTATAATTTTAGAGATCCTGATCTAGATCAGGCTTTATAACCTTCCCTTGGTGGTGTGGGATCCTTCTCTCATTATGCAAATGATTAGTCAGGTTGGGTCTTTTGTGAAGATAGACAATGAGGGGAAGGCATCACATAGATACACAAGGGTTTGTGCCCTCATGGACATATCAAAACCCGTTCCTGGTTCAATTCAAATCCTTTCCTCTCATGGTTCATAGGTGCAATTTTTAAACTTCGAGGGTTTGCCCTTTAGATTCTTCCGTTGCAATGAGCTAGGCCACAAGTTAGGGGACTGCTTTGTGCCAAGACCTCCCAGTTCTAGATGCTACAGCCTTAAGAAGTGGAGCAGAAAACCTGGGTCCTCAGATGCAGAATTTGTCTGGCACAATCATGGTCATCTTTTTGCTCCCTTTTTTGCTTCAAGGTCTGAGTCCGTGGTTCACTCGGATCCTCTCTCAACACAAATTCTAAACCTTGATTGTCCTCCTGCCCTTATTTTGGATATTGTTCCTATTATGGATGATGTGGAGGATTCAGAGTTAGATGGCACTTTCTCTTTTATGGATGATCTAGATGATCCCATCACTGATTTTTTCAATCAAGACTTTCCGCTGGCTCCTTCTCAAAAATTGGGTCTCCATCAGACGGAATCCAAAAAGACAAAACCTGACTGTGGTGCTTCAATTCAGAAAAAGGCAAGAAGTTTGAGACTGAGAAAATTCGTATTGAAGGAAAAGAGGTTGTGGAGGAGGGTACGAAATGGACAATTGAGGCTCTCTTTTCTTGAAAAAATTGCTAAGTCTTAGCTTGATTTGGGTTGGTTGGACTCAGTCTCTTTCCATTTTGGTTATGTTTTTTGGGACTTTTTCCTCTGTAGCCTCTATTGGGTAGTAATGGCTTTGCTTCTTCTCAGATTTGCTGGAGTGTTGTATTGGGACTTTCAATTTATTGCTTATGCTCCCCTTTCTCAAGGGCTTGCTTTTTGTTTTTTGTTTATATATTTTCATAAACAAAAACTCTCTTATGCAGCAAAAAAAAATTAGTAAACATGCTTCTAAACCGCAATTTTTAGTTTGTGCATAGATTCCTTAAATCACTAGTTTCCATGAATGCTCTTTTCTAGTGTTCTCTCTCTAGAATTCTACTATTTACATAGTTTCAATAATTTAAATCCAAATATAAATCTAAGTAAATTTTAAATCCAAATTAAATCATATTCCCGCAAGTAATTTCATCACAAAGCTCCAACCTCTCAATGCTTATTAAATTTCCTTTGTGAATTTGAAAGAAAAAACCCTATTCTCTCCTTAGATTGTTCTTTAAAATCCATAGACAATTCCTTCGCAAATTTTCTTCAACTCTGATTGTTGAAAACCTATATATTTGAATGTGTAATATTCTCTATTGTTTCCTAATCTTTTATGCTTGTTGAATTCTAAAACTCATATACATGGTTATTCTCCAAGAAACTCCAAAAATAGAAAAGCTAATTGCTTTCTTTACTTAAATTGAATATCTAATTTAAATACAATTCTCTAATGTCTCTAAATAAAAGAAGTGGAATATTTAATTAATATCTATTATTTATTTACAATATTTATTCTCAATCCAATTTTAAATTAGATTTTACTTTTATTTAATGATTTATAATTTATCCTCAAATAAAGTTTGCACACAATTCAACTAATTATAGAATCTCATTTGACTTTTCAATTATAATTCTAAATCTAATTCATTTATATCTAATTAATTATTATTCTAATTATCTTATATAATTTATTAAGAAAGGTATGTCTTCATAACCAATGTTAGGTGTTTATTCACTTTGCATACCAAACCTAGTTTCCCCTTTCCCCATTACCTATTCTAAACACCACACATTCAAGTATATCATTAGTAGAATTTGCATCATACAACAAAACTTTCATAATAAAATAATAATAATTCAATTCATTCATAGTCATTGTTTGGCTTCTCCCTCTAGGGGAGTTTCTAGAGGTATCTTGATAGTTTGGTCTATTAACTTTCTCCTTGAAGAATATTTTTTGCATGCTAATTGAATTAGAGTTTCTTTGAGACATTTGCCTCTAAATATGTTGATTATTATTACCAATGTCTACTCTCCTAAACAATATTATGACCAAGAAAATATGTTGAAATTCCATTAAAGAAAATTTAAGCATTGTCAAACCTAATAACTAGTTGACCAGGAGAGATTTTAATTTAGTTCTTAATGAGAAAGAGAAGATTGGAGGGATACCAATTAGAGACATAGTTCATGACCACGTGGAAGAAATTATGAGTTCCTTCTGTTGGTTCCCAAAATTACTACAACCCAAAACTCTAAAACATTTCATAATCACCTAGGTCAGGGGTGTCATCAAGGTGATTTTAGGGGGTTTATCAATAGGTTAAGGGCAATTTTGAACAGCTTTTAGGTGTGGGTAAACTCCTCTACACTTTAAGAGGTATCCCTTGATAGGGTTTTAAAACTACACACTATTTATCCTTATATTGTAACTTTGCAACAATACCCAGATAGTTGTTTTAATCCCAAGAACTATCACTGAATTTACACTTGCTACACATTTGAACCTCATTCTAAACTAATGGAAACATTCTTGCATGACTGCAAGTTGCTGATATACACAGGTGATTTTCTTAAGATAGTTAGAAAAATAGTTTACTATTTTTACTTCCTGGTTATAATACAAATCACACAAGGCATACAGATATGATTACTTCTACCTCACACTAGGTTGATTTGTTTGATCTATAAAATGTTTAGGTGATCAAAACACCATTCATAATAGTTCCTTCAATGGGTTATAGAGCTTACAAATCAAAAGGGAAAACAACAATGAAATGATAGTGAGTTGCCTAACTGGAACACCAAGATGCATGAAACAAAAAAATAGAACTAGACATACTTATTGATCCCTTCTTGCACAACATTCATTCATATGCAATCTTAAAATGACTATTACAACATGTAGTATAAATTATGGACCTATCAAATCCTTCAAATGAAGATTACAATCACACCACATATCATGGCAAAAGGATTCCTATAACAAATCAAAAATTGCCTAAATGAGCATCTGCAACAATGGAGAAAAATGATTCTACTCACAACTTTTATATTGATTCATCCATATGATTTAAAAAAATTTACCCCTCCTGATCTGAAACTTTCACAACGATAGAAACCCTAGTCGCACTGCACCAGTTGTCTGAAAAATGCCAAAATGACCAACCCCTATAAATGCCTTCTAAACACACATATATAGGGGAAAGTTAATGTTGCATTTGGGTGCTAATTACCTACCCATATACACCAAAATGAACTCTCACCAACTCCCATCGCACCAGAAAATGATCATCACATTAAAATTAGACGTTCAAACATTACACTATCATAATTAGGGAGAAAATATTAAAATTAGGGCACAGGAACAAATCCACACCAATCACATTTATCTCACCTACCATGCATTTAAGATTTAAATCTACCTTTGAAACTGGTCAAACTACATTCATGGCGGCCTGAAGGTAGATGAGCATCTTCAATTTTTAAAAAACACATGAAAATGTACGTTGTAACTTTTACAACACTTTAAAATTCTTTTTGAAAAATAGTTTCAGCAGATTTACCCTTTGTCGGTGATTTGGGCCATCAATGAACCTTTCAGTTCATGAACCATCCACTTTGCCAACGAACACTTTGTTGGAACCTAAAATTGCATACCAATTTTTGCAAAAAAATTTAGGCTTCCATGTGAAAAAATCAACTACAACTCTCAGAAACACTTGCGCAATCTACATGAGGAGCCTACTTTGGAGAACCATATTTTTAAGCCTACTCAGTTTTATGCAAAATCACTTTGTAAACATACTTTTCTATTATATGTGAGTGCACATGTCTAATTTTAGCTTCCTATGATGAGATTTGACTAAGTTTCGAGGAATCAAGTTGAGGGGTTCTAGTAAAGTTTGATGCCTGCACAATGTGAAATCAGCCCGGGAGGCCAACTTTGAAGGGTAATATCTAGGAGCTGAATTATGATCATGACAAACTGATTGGTGTTCCTGATTCACCCTATGAAAATCTACTTCTATGTCTAGTTTCAAGGCTCTAGAACATTGTTTGCTATTTTTTCAAAATGAAAAACAAATGAACTTAGCCCTGATTTCACAGTTTTCACCTCCAGAGAGGTCAACTTTGGCCCTAAATATTTTGTGATCAGAGATGATTGGTTAAAAAATCTCTTGCACATGCACTCATCAAGCCTAAATGAACTAAACTCTCTAGTTACAATTTCCCAGGAAGAGATTTGATGGCTTTTCAAAATAGCAAGTTAATGAGCACTAATGCATTTTTGACAGGTGTAGTTTTCAAGTGCTTCACTTTGGAACATAATATCTGGCAATCGGGTCATGTTCATGAAAAACCAATTGGTGTCTCAAATTCTTCCCATATTAATGTACCTTCATGCCAATTCTCAAGATCCCAGCACTTCATTTGATATTTTTTCAAAATCAAATCCAATGGGGTTTTACACAGTTTTTTACTGCATTCCCAGGCAGCTTTAGAAAGGTCAACTTTGGCACTTGATATTTTGCGAAGGAAGAGGAATGATGAAAAATCCTTTTGCACACATGTTCATTTAAGATAAATGACCTAATCTCCAGGATGGTAGCTCCTCAAAATTAGCTTTGATATTTTTTCAAAGAGGCAAGTTGGCAAGTTTCAATTGAGTTTAAACAAGCATAAAAACATGCTGAGTGAGCTACTTTGATTGTGAGCAGCTTTTAATCCTAATAACTTCATGCCGAATCGTTTGTTGCATTGAATTCTTGGGTCGAAAAACTACATGATTGTGTGTTTTCATGGCTCCTGGAGATAATTTGACCAATATTACAAAATGATTCTGAAGACTTCTTGGCCTGTTTTGCTCACAGTACAAAGTGCCCAAAAATATATTTTGATACTACCCATTTCAACTTTTCACTTTAGAAACACATTGGAATGGTCCCAAAGCAAGGTGATGTGTCAGCTTGTGAAAGAAATGATTATGCTGATGAAACAATCATATCTGATTGTAATGAACTTGTGTATTGTGGTGATGAGGAAAGGGATGAAGAAAATGTCAGCAATGGGACGAATGAAGAAATATGCTCACTCAATAGTGAGCAAATTTCAAATTTACTAACCATGGAGTATCAGAAATATGCACATGGGGATGATTTGAAAGTTTCATGTCCAACATACATATGCTTTGACAGTGAGGATACTTTGCATGATAGTAGACCACATGATTGGTGTGAAAGGATAGTATCAAGATCACATTCAGCTGAGATAGAAATAATTGGTGATTGTAAATTCGATAGCAGTGATTATCTAGAGATAAATGCTTCTATTGAATCTTGTGATAATGGAGTCTCAAGATCACAATCATGTGGGAAAGTTACTTGTGATGCTGAAAATAATGGTGATGCTTTTTCATTAGATCGTGCCAAGACTCAAGAAAATCAATATCAGATGCAAATTGATTTCTTCTGCTTCCCAGTTCAGATAGAGAACCATCATTTGGAAGATGACAACAAATACGGTTGCATAAAATATCACATAGAGATTTGGTCTAGCCTGCCATACAAGTGTAAGGTTATAGATGGTTTTCAGATGCATAATGATGAAGAATATACCAGCATCACTGAACAGTTAAATATGGATATGTCCAATCATGCAAACTTCAATAATATGTTCAAATTGGTTCAACTACAGTGTGACCAGAACAAAATTTTTGACAGAGGAAAACATGGATTTTTCTTTTAGCATCAGGCCATCAACTAAAGTGTGATTTTTCAAAACATATCAGGTTAGGGCAGAAGTGATATCTTGACTCTATTGCCCAATGGAGTAGGCACCGGTCTGCTCCCCAGAGATCTGGGATCTTGCTATGCCCACAAGGGGCATACATCCCCAGACAGAGCCACTGTTGGAACCTAAAATTGCATACCAATTTTTGCAAAAAAAATTAGGCTTCCATGTGAAAAAATCAACTCTCAGAAATACACTTGTGCAATCTACCCGAGGAGCCTACTTTGGAGAACCATATTTTTAAGCCTGCTCAGTTTTATGTAAAATCACTTTGCAAACATACTTTCCTATCATATGTGAGTGCACATGTCTGATTTCAGCTTCCTATGACGAGATTTGACTAAGTTTCGAGGAATCAAGTTGAGGGGTTTTGGTAAACTTTGTTGCCTGCACAATGTGAAATCAGCCCGGGAGGCCAACTTTGAAGGGTAATATCCAAAAACTGAATTATGATCATGACAAACCGATTGGTGTTCCTGATTCACCCTATGAAAATCTACTTCTATGTCCAGTTTCAAGGCTCCAACACATCGTTTGCTATTTTTTCAAAATGAAAAGCAAATGCACTTAGCCCTGATTTCACAGTTTTCACCACCAGAGAGGTCAACTTTGGCCCTAAATATTTTGTGATCAGAGATGATTGGTTAAAAACTCTCTTGCACATGCACTCATCAAGCCTAAATGAACTAAAATCTCCAGTTACAACTTCCCAAGAAGAGATTTGATGGCTTTTCAAAATAGCAAGAGCACTAATGCATTTTTTACAGGTAGAGTTTTCAAGTGGTTCACTTTGGAACCTAATAGCTGGCAATCAGGTCATGTTCATGACAAAACAATTGGTGTCTCGAATTCTTCCCATATTAATGTGCCTTCATGCCAATTCTCAAGATCCCAGCACTTCGTTTGATATTTTTTCAAAATCAAATCCAAAGGGGTTTTACATAGTTTTTGACTGCATTCCCAGGCAGCTTTAGAAAGGTCAACTTTGGCACTTGATATTTTGCGAAGGAAGAGGAATGATGAAAAATTCTTTTACACACATGTTCATTTAAGATAAATGACCTAATCTCTAGGATGGTAGCTCCTCAAAATTAGATTTGATATTTTTTCAAAGAGGTAAGTTGGCAAGTTTCAATTGAGTTTAAACAAGCATAAAAACATGCTGAGTGAGCTACTTTGATTGCGAGCAGCTTTTAATCCTAATAACTTCATGCCGAATCATTTGTTGCATTGAATTCTCGGGTCGAAAAACTACATGATTGTGCGTTTTCATGGCTATTGGAGATAATTTGACCAGTATTACAAAACGATTCTGAAGACTACTTGGCTTGTTTTGCTCACAGTACAAAGTGCCCAAAAATAGATTTTGATACTACCCATTTCAACTTTTCACTTTAGAAACACATTGGAATGGTCCCAGAGCAATTCTAGACTAAAAACTTGTTTTGAAATGAAAATTTTTTAGTCGGGCCCACATGGGACCCGACTTGTGTCACTCAAATACTACTGATTAAATGGTGCAAAAAGAGGCTTCAATTGCAATCAAGGCATGGAAGTTTAAGAAAGAAGATGGGAATTAAAGAAAAAGCATTTTGCAGATCAAAACAAAGAATGGGGTAGAAGTAAAGCTGCAGCGGGATGCATTGAGTGTAATTGAAGCTCCAACTGGGCATGAAGAAGAAGATGAAGTTAAGTGCGAGAATCCATTCTGAAGTAGTTGGGATTTGGCTTCTAAAATTTTTCAAAAGCCTTCCAAGCCCAAAGTGCATCCTCATAAATCTACAACATCAATATCGAAAGTTGCTAGTAGAAATAATGCCAGTGACTTGCATACTACAGATTCAAAACCCTCTTCACATGGAATGCTGAAGGTTAACCTTGGTAAACTGGAAACTACTGCATTGCAATCTCTTACACAGAAGAGCAACAACATCTCCATGGCTCTTCCTGGTTAGCATGTTGATTGCCCAAGTTTCAAGCCTGTAATTGTTGGTGATGGAGGCACAAGAAAGACAACTTTTGTGAAATGACATCTTACTGAAGAGTTTGAGAAGAAATATGAGCCAACGATTAGTGTTGAAGTCCACCCTCTTGATTTCTTTACCAGCTGTGGGAAAATAAGATTTTATTGTTGGGACACTACAGGACAAGAGAAAATTAGTGGTCTCAGAGATGGCTATTACATTCATGGCCAATGTGCTATTATTATGTTTGATGTCACTGCACGGTTGATGTATAAGAATGTCCCAACATGGCATAGAGATCTCTATCGAGTCTGTGAAAATATCCCAATTGTTCTCTATGGTAACAGCGTTGATGTAAAGAATCGCCAAGTGAAAACACAGCAAAAAAACCCTAGATAGCCATCGGGGAGACCAAAAGCATCGGGATGGTTTGTTAATCTTACAACGATGGTCTAAGTCATACCAATGGATATATGTCGGGGAGACATGCATAATCAGAGTAAATTCTTTACATCTCCCCGACCATGAGGGTCCCTTCGATGATGGTAGAGTGAATATTATTTCACTAAAAACAATGGGCACTTTATGAGATGTCAAAATTACTTTCTATCAACATTATGGAAAAGGAATTATTTAGATGCGAGGATGGGTAAAATATTGTTCCATGAAGGGAGTTATTTTTACTAATGTTGAAAAAGCAATTTATAAGCCGAGGGTGAAATATTAAAATAAATCGTACAAAGTTAAAATACTATCATGAAATATTTTCACAGAGGGAATACAAGGATGCTCGAGAGATATAATTTATATGTCCGAGATGAAATTGGCAAAGTGAAAAGTTTGGGAAGATGAAAAGGATTTTTACCTAAACTATATGGGAATGTATACAATTAAGGGTAGAATATTTCCAACAAAGATGAATATAAGTGTGGATACTATTATCTAAAGAAGATTAATATTAATGAAGAATGAAATATACGCATTATGGACAAACCCTAATGAGGAGTATTACTTCAATACTACAACTCCAAAATGTTTTCCCGATGAGTAAATCATTTTTACTCATGAAATTAAGTAAGCATGGTCCAAGGAACACCTCACAAAAAAAAACATCCATACAAGAAATTACAGAGGTGAAATTACCCGAATATATTTTATTATTGGCAAGATTATTTCTAGTGAAGAAATTATTTAATACCGTAACAAGTATCTTTTGGGAAAGTTTTATTGAGTCTCTTAATATTGAAGGAATATCAAGATTTCACAGGAAGATGAAGTATTCTCACTATGCCAAGTAAAATATTATTTGAAAATATTGCTTACTCAAAGTGAATCAAGCTGGTAATTAGTTTATTTAATGAATATTTTTTGGGATGCATCTAATAACCAGTGAGATGGTTTCACCAAGGAAGTAAAGACGGGGTAATACTTTGTCAAATAATGGGTAGATATAATCAAGAAGTAAATAAAGATTAAAGTATTGAGAAATACTTTATCAGGAGTTGCGAAAGGAGTTAAATTAATTAGATTTATTGAGGGCAATTAATTAAATGAAAGGTTGCAACAGAAGAAATTAAGGGTTGTAACCCTAAAAATCACATCCTATATATACCAGATGAAGTCAAAAGTAGAATCATCATCGATAGATTAGAAAAAAAATCATGATCAGAAGTAGGAGTTAGATAACTGGATGGATTGATCAGTTGCCTAAATAAAACATTATGTTGTATATTGTAAATCTTTTGAAATTGTATAATGGAGAGGAATGCATAAATTGGTGATTTAATATTGGTGTCTATTGTTTGTTGAAGTTGAACAATTATTTGGTTGTCTCCACATTGTTATTTCTTTGTTATTTGAACCTGATTTTCCAAGTTGATATTTCAGTTTCATCAAGACACACTTGTTGTTTTGTGTAATTGAATTAATTGGTTTCTATTAAGAATTAAAATCCTTTTGATTGATTACAGTAACTTGGAAGTAACATTTGGATCAGTAAGAAGAGCCATATAATTGACAAGATTGCCATACTGTCTCCAACTCGATATTGTCTTGTTATTCAAATTGAGGATCTACTCCATTTGTCAATACACACTTGTTGTCATTGTGTGATTCTGTTGATTGGTTCCTTCATGCAAGGATTAAAATCCTTTCAATAAGTCACAGTAACCTGGTAGGATCGAGTGGATCAATAAGTAGAGTATGTCAGTCACATTCTTGCACGTTTCTATAGGGTATAAACAAACACAAGTGCCAAACAATTAGAATTGTAACCAATAAGTAAATCATATGTCATATACACCTTGACTCCATTAGCCCAAAAGAAATAGGCACTAGTCATACCAATTCCACTCTAGGATTCCATAAAATCGTATTCAAACAATTACATCTCAGATCTTAGTATTAGGAGTAGAAGTAGTTTGCAAGCTTTCATCTATTCCACACTTTATGCCATTGTGGGTAGATCCCTAAATTCATTTGAGTCATACATTCCTTTTATCTGCTTCAGCTTTCAAGGTTCACCTGCCTAGGTTTAGTAGAGCCTGAAGTGTAGGGAGTCATCAACGATTTAGGTTAACTCTATTAGTTGGTTCAAAAATGTTGCAAGTCTAATCATAGAGCTTGGAATCCTCTTAGGGCTTGAAACCTACATTTTTGAGACCTAAAACACTTCATTTGTTCATTTCTTTCTTTCTCCATCTTCTTCTCTATCTTCCTTTTTCTTTTTCTAGTTCTGCCTTTTGGTGAACTCGCATGTCGACGAACTTATCCTGCCATGAACTTGTGTCAACAATTCGGCGAGTACATGAACTTGTGAACTCACCACAACCTATCTTCTTTTTGTCGTCTTTGTTTGTCTATTCCTTTTTATTGACTTCATCGGCCCCTTCCTGTCAATGATTTCCCCTATCGAAGAACTTGCCAATTGGTAAAGTGGCAGGTTGGTGAACCGCCCCCTTCACCGATGAATACTTAGGCTTTCTTTATTTCTCTTTGCTCATCTTCGTCCATCAATCGATCACTCCATCGATAAGCTTTTCAACTAATCAACCAATTTGCAAGTTTGTGAACTGGCTGATCTGTTGATAACACTAAGGAAAACACAAGTAAAAGACAAGACTTGCACTTATATTTTTTTACATCATTTTGCATATGGGAGCAAAGCACTTGGATATTTTAGGTTTTTTGAGAATTTTCTTCCATTTAGGGTATCTCAGATTGGATATATTTGATGGAAGAAGTGAAGGATATGAATAAGGCAATTGGATATGAATAAGGCAACTAGATCCAAATATTAAAACTCAACATAATATCTAGTTAGTAAATGTCTGGTTAGAAATGAAGTATTGCAATCAGATGTGGATATGCAACAGGATATCTAGCTCAACCTGATCCTGACCATTCTATTGGTCTTATGTCTGGTCTTGTTACAGATTTAGTTCTTTGTCTTGGTCATCTATATGTTGTTTTGTATCTTGTTCTTTACTCTAATCCACATCTACTTCTTGATGTTTTTCTTGATGTTGACCATTTGGATGTGTCACTTTACCTTGATTCTTATCTTGATCCTGATGTGGATCCTCTTCATGTTGATCAACTTGATATTGATCTTCTATATGCATACTTTGCCCTCCAAGCACTTTCTCCTGTTCAACCAGATGTTGGGAAGCATCAAGTTGAATATTTTCTTGTTGAGACCCTTTCTCCTTCTGACCATCTATGAGATGTCTGGTTGGAATGTCTACTTGAAAGATGGTTGATTGGAAACAAGAAGTGTAACTAGATGTACAACATGATATCTAGATGAGATATTAGGATGGATGATAAAACATCGTAATCAAATTCGGATACGAAAAGCAATAGGATCCGGATACACTAACTTGAACCCAATCTTTCACAATGGACATGTAGTTCATCATGTGTTCCACATCCGATTAGAGTTCAACATCTAATAGAATTTGAATGAGTCATGACATCATACTCCAACTTGATATATTCCACATCAACATATGATAAATGCAACTGGTTCCAGACATAACATACAACCTGATATCCGGTTGAAATACAAAGAAGTGCAATCGGATGTTTGGATGTTCGAATGGAGCGATGAGCATAACTTAGCCCAAATTCATCATATCTTCACTAAATTTGAATTGTAGGTACCCATTTGGCTCCTTAACAAGATTAACTCCTTACTTGGGCATGATTCCAATTAGATCTATCAAATTTTTGAACATCTACCCCTTAGGAAAATTTTGAAGATTTTGACAAGATTTTGCAAATACTTGGCTTTAAAATCTGGGTGCTAACATTGGCTCTAGTTGGGGACATGTGCCAAGCAATAGCACAACGAGAATCATAGATCTCTGAGGTGGACCAAAAATACAGCGATAATCACATATCTCTAGGGCATACTTTACGCTCCAAGCACTTTCTTCTGTTCAACCAAATGTTGGGAAGCATCAAGTTGAATGTTTTCTTGTTGAGACCTTTTCTCCTTCTGACCATCTAGAAGATGTCCATTTGGAATGCCTGCTTGAAAGATGTCTAGTTGGAAACAAGCAGTGTATCTAGATGAGATATCTAGATGGATGATAAAGTATCATAACCGAATCCAGATACAAAAAGCAATAGGATGTGGATACACTAACTTGAATCCAATATTGCACAATGGACATTCAGTTCATCTCATGTTCCACATACGATTAGAGTTCAACATCTGATAGAATTCGAATGAGTCATGACGTCATACTCCAACCTGATATATTCCACATCAACATATGATAAATGTTGTTACAGAGTAAAAAGTGTCCACATGTCTTTTTACCTCCTTGTTTAGCTCCTAGGTCCCTGTGATTGCATTATACATTCAAAATGTTCATCCCAACACAAAATTGCTTGACACCAAAGCAAAATTGGAATATGGACCCCTTCACTTACCTTACCCTAGACCCAAATAGGGGTGATGGATCTAGGTGGTACCATCCATGTGCCCCCTTTTAGGTCTAGCCTAATCTAAATGCATGTCAGCTTAGGACCTTTCAAAAGGTTTATCCTTGTCAGCTCTTTTGGTTTAATTTCATGATTATGAGCGAGAGAGCATATATAAGTGTGTTTTTGGATTCATTGTAACTAGGTTGAAAAGAGCATAACTAGAGATCTTGAAGGAAAGCAAGCAAGAACATTCATTGTGATTCTAGAGTAGACTTGTGTGTTGTCATTGTGTTGTTATTGCAGATATGGAGCTATCATCTATTCTTC
The DNA here is from genome assembly GCA_027924645.1 of Cunninghamia lanceolata. Taxonomy (NCBI): domain Eukaryota; kingdom Viridiplantae; phylum Streptophyta; class Pinopsida; order Cupressales; family Cupressaceae; genus Cunninghamia; species Cunninghamia lanceolata. The sequence goes on along the minus strand of BSBN01001848.1, from coordinate 479,827 downwards.
CTTAGGAGTTGAAGGATCTTCATCATTCTAAGGGTTCATCACATAGGTGATATCATTGTTTGTTTATCATCATTAGAATCATCTCATTATTATTGTTTTCAGCCTCTGCCCCCATCAAGGCCGCACTCTCTATCAATCAATGGTGTTGGGAAGCCTGAATGCTATCTTGAGATTTGATTGAGGAAAGCCCTGAACACCATAACCCCCAAACCCCTTCTTATCTTCTTATGTGTAGGTTACAAGAGCAAGATATAGAAAATACAAAGCTACAGGAAGACTCTGTGAAGAATGAGGTTTCGAGATCTGGAAACAATTTTAGAGAATTCACTCATCAACGACCTGGGCGGTACCACCCATGTCCTCCTACCCTTTCTAAGTTTTGATCTGGTATTCGGGCAACATTTACAACATCTTTCAAGTTTATAGTTTTTGCAGATTCCTTCAATCAAGACCTGGGTGGTCCCGATTTGGTCCTCAACACTTCTACTTTCGAGAGACATGTTTTATCATCCCTCTAATCATCCCTGTGTAATTAGTTTTTGGATATCTATTGTACTTTCTCCATTATGAGAAAATCATTGTAGAACTAGGGTTTCATGCATTGTTAACCTAGGGTTTGACAAAAAGGTTGAATTAAATCTGATCCATCTATAACATAGTTGAGTACAAGATCTGTAGCTAAGTCCTACTCCATTTGGTAGTGATTTGGATCAGTCTTGTCCTTGAATGTTATATGGAAAATGATTTGATCTAGTGTGCATTCTAGTTGTCACCGTTCTCCTTTTTTATACTTAACAAATGCAATTGGATCCAGACATAACATATAACTAGATATCTGGTTGAAATACAAATAAGTGCAACTGGATCATGTTTGGATGTTCAGATGGAGCGATAAGCATAACTTAGCAAAAGTTCATAAAATGTCCACTAAATTTGAATAGTAGGTACCCATTTGGCTCCTTAACAAGATGAACCCCTTACTTGGGCATGATTCCAACTAGATCTATCAGATTTTTGAACATCTACCCCTTAGGAAAATTTTGAAGAATTTGACAAGATTTTGCAAATACTTAGCTTGAAAATCTAGATGCTAACACTAGCTCTAGTTGGGGACATGTGCCAAGCAATGGCACAATGAGAACCACAGATCTCTGGGGTAGACCAAAAACAACACAGTAGGAATGGAAACAAAAACACCGTCAAGACCAACAATGGTCAAGAATGAACGAGGTCAAAATATAATAGATATATCAAGATTTCATCACAAAATTTTGAAGGGCTACATTACTTATGATAAGTAAAGTGTCAAATGTTGTCCACAAACAAGTAACTCTAGAAGTTCTCCTTCCACATTTTTGATATAAAAGGTGTCTTGTCTAGCCTTTTCGTCAATCTAATATGGCCTATCTATAGTGGTTCAAACTTCCTATGATTTTTGTTGTCTTCTAATTTTGCATTCCAAAGGAAAACCAAATCACCAATCTAGAAACATATTTTAACAGTTCTCTTGTTGAACATATGCTCCACCTTCTACTACTGTAGCAAATTTTTATCATGTTCCATACTTCTAACTTCATCCAATTCTATCAACTCATGCATCCTTAATGCCAAAGCATCATCTCCATCTTCTCCTATTTGATGCAGCAATTGATAGACAAGTAGTTCTAATAATATTGGCATCTTAGCCTCTAAACCATACACTAGCTCAAAAGGACTTTTTCCTGTAGCACGTTTGTAGGTGATCCTATCAGTCCAAACTGCATATTTCAACTTGTCATCCCACCTTTTCTTGTTCACATCTAGTCCACTTTAGAATCTTCATGAGGCTCTTATTACTAGACTCATCTTATCCATTACTCTATGGATGGTATGATGATGAATAAATCAACTTTATCTTGTACTTGGAACACATACCTATAATTTCTTGGGATCTAAAGCACATGGTGTTGTCTACAACAATTCTAGATGGAACTCCAAATCTAGTTATCGCATTGTTCAAAAGGAACTCAATCACTACCTTGGACATGGCGTTGCGATTTGGAACAACCTCAACCCACTTTGTAAAATAATCAGTCGCCACCAATATCCATTGCTTGATATTTCTTGAATTTTTCCTATGAAATCAATGCCCTATTACTGAAATGGTGCTTCAGTGTTAACATTCATAAGAGGAAGAGCACCTTGAAACTTTGACCTACTTGAAAATCTTTGACAGGAATCACATTTTTTTTTTTTTACAACATATTTGAAGAGGCTCAGCCACCAAAAACCTGCCCTAATAATCTTATGTGTTGTGGTTTTAGCATGGAAGTGCCTACCATTATTCTTCAATAATTTTCTTAGATTGTTGCTAGTCCAAGCACTTTAACAGTAGTCGCTCATGATTTCTCCACACTAAAACACCTTGAGTTAAAACATATTTCTAAGACTGGAGTTAAGTGTTCTTTATTGAGTTACATTCATACCTGGGGGATAGTTCATGCTGACAAGATAGAAAATGATATCATTGTACCATGGATCATTTGTCAACATACACACATTAGTAGATGTAACAACATCTACTTCATTTATTTCAGGGGCCTCTAAATTGGAATTAACCTTAAACTTTGCTAAACCCTAGCCTCTAACTAGTTTGGTGACTTGTACCTCAATGTCATACTCTTGAATTTTTTTAATCCATATGTATCTCCTTCCAGAGACATGCTACATGAAAATGTCTTTCACAGCTGAATGGGGTACATATGCAACTGTCTTTACACCAATAAGATATGACCTGAAAATGTTTTACTACCTTAACCAAAGCATATGCATGCTTTTCCATATTTGAATAATTCAATTCAAAAGCCTACAAGGAGTTTCTAAAGAATCCTATGGGCTGCTCAAATCCATCCCCATTCTTTTGCAACAATACAACACCAATAGTGTAGTATGAAGCAAAAGAGAAGATCTGAAAAGGATTGGAGTAGTCTGGAATTACCAACACTGGTGCTTCTTTAAGAGCCTCCTTTATGTCAATAATGGCTTCAGCTAGTTCCTTGTCCCATGCAATAGAATGCCCCTTCTTGAGTATTTTGGATATTGCCTTGGTCTTCTCAACAAAGTTAGTGACAAATTGCCTCACAAATTTCATTTTTCTGAAGAAAAACTAGACACCCTTGACTAATTTAGGTTGAGGGATAAGGTTAATGGATTTAACTCTTTTAGAATCTATTTTAACCCCATCCTTTGAAACAATATGTCATGTTGATGTGATTGTTAGTCTCATTAACATGAATAAAAGTTTACACAACAAACCTTTATCATCTCAAAAGATACGATAAATTCAAAATGAATTTATGATCCCAAGTCTCCATTAGTCAAGTCTTGACCTTCTAACAGTCACTCAGGGTTTATATGTGTTGCTATTAATCATTTCGGGGCCTTATGTACTTCAGTAATTTCTGCAAAGTTCCTCAACATTCTTCCAAATATTCTATTCTTTATGCCGGCTCTACACAAATCTTCAATAATTCTATCAAATCTTACACTATTAAGTTAGGATTTAAGAAAATAAATGTCAATTTGATCCTAAATTTGAGTAATTCACTTGATTATGTCTCTTATTTAGACTGGTTCTGAATATATTTCTAATTCTGATTAGTTCTTCCACAATTATCCATGTCTAAACTAATTTATGCTTCTACACTTCAAATCTGCGCAAAAATTGTGCCTGTAAGCATGTATTTCATTATAATTTGCCATTATTTGCATGATATTCACTATGATGTGTAGTTCTTACTGTAATATGCTCTATATATACAATTATTTGCACTAATTCAGCACATTTTCACTGTATTTGCTTATGATTCATCATTGTATGCAGTTATTCAAAAGTTATTTATGAAATTGAAAATAAGAAAATAGAGTTTAGAGATTGAGATTCCTAAAATTACTTAACTATGACCAATGATCCACATACATGCTCTGATACAGTAATGAAGAGAAGTAAACTAAGTCATACTTCACCAAGATGTTCCACAAATCTGTATGATCCGGTGCAAATATTCAAAGGAAAAGTTGACAACAATATGCAATAAAATGAAAGCACTTCTATTGAACACAGCATTTCACCATTACACATCCAGAAATCGACTGGAAGATTACGTAAGGTTTACAATCAAGAGCTAATCTGTAGCTTCATCTCCATCAAGTATGCAAAGAATAGATACATTTACAGTGGTCTGGAGAAAGAACCTTGTGAGAGAATTTACCAAGTTGTTGAACATCACAACTTGTGCTTAGAGTTGAAACAATTCAGCCTCCATTAATTTCAACAGATCAGTCTCCATTAGTCTCAGTAATTCGATCTCATTAGCTTCAATAATTTGACCTCTTGCCAGATATGTAATAATTGGCTCTCTCCTACAAATGAGAATTCACGGTCCTTTTATAGAACAAAGGCCAAAAATAGTTACATTTGATCCAAAAGGTCAGGATCCACTCAAAATAATCAACGATTTAGATTGGTATCACTGATTGCCAATTGGCATTCATTCTGTGGGATACAGTTGGTAATCCTTCCAGCTGGCAGACAGCATACTCTCTTGCATCTTTAGTTTGGTTCAAGCCTCCTTTGCTCAGCTACAATTCTATTGATTGCATTAGGATGAGAAAGGCCTGCAATGATTTATGAAATCTCCTTGTTCTGCCTTCCCTTTGGCTACCAATTTGGTTGATGCAATTTCATCTAGTTTATCTTTTCTTCCTATAATCTAGCTTTCTTCTATTTTTCACATTCTGTGTATTTACCCTGCAATTAAAAACATACAGAATTTAGTCATTTGCTCTTTGATCTTTCAAAATATAATCTTTACCTATACAAATAAGTATGCCTTACAAATTGTCTTTGAACAGCCCTGAGCTTCCCTGTAATGTTAGCTTAAACATCCAATGTTCAATACTTAACAAATGTATTTACCCCTTTAAAGCGCAAAAATGTCCATAGGAAACTACGCATATTACTAAGCGTGGGCAAAGGTCTGGATATGTATATTCGGGATGTGAATATCGGGTTCAAAAAAATGTCCTTATGGCAATGATCTGGACATGGATATTGATATTGGGATACTAGGGATATGGATATCCGAGATATGTGAAATGTCCATCTGGACATATCCGTATGAATATGGATATCCGGCTATGTGAAATGTCCCTATAGATATGTGCATGGGTCAAGATATTTGGGATATGGATATTAACTTAATACATCCACATGGATATATCCATGTGGATATGTCCATGTGACATCACCAGTAGGGTCAGGTCAACCATCATTGACCAAAAGAATGCTATCAGGCTCTTATTCCGCTTAAAATACCGTAGGACATGTGAAATATCCATGTAGACACGTGACTTGAAATTATTCATTGGGGTAGGGATATGGATATTCAAAAAAGGTATGGACATTAGGTAAGCGCAAAATATCCATGTCGACAAATGTCCATATGATGTTAGCAAGTTTAAAACTTTGTATAGGGTCTAGGTGACGTGATGTCACCGGGATATGGATGTTCAAATAATGATTAGGATCTTTCAAAAAGATAATATCCATGTAAGTTAATATCCATATGACGTCAACTCTTTGCTTTAGCTTCATATGGGTGAGGGTTGAATGACGTCATCAGGATCTGGATATTTTAGGAGCATAAGGACATCCAGATATTTAGCGAGTGTGAGATATCCATGCAAATGATGGTCATCAGACTTAAAGTATTACTTCTGGATGAAACAAGATGACATAACCAAGACATGGATATTTCAGTATGAATATGTGAAAATATAATATCCATGTGAAAATATCTGGTATTAAGTATCCGAGTCCAGGGGGTTCACACTAAGTAAAATTTGACAAGCCATCACTTGGATATGGATATTCATAGGGATATGGATATTTAGAAAGGATGGATGTCCAGACCCAAAATATCCATGCGAATGAAGGGTAGTTACTTAGCCATCTAAAATTTGACGGGCTCAAAAGAAAAGGCAAACTTTACTGAGGTATATTGGACACCCTTTACTTTATCCATCTTCCTATATATATCGGGTGATAGGACATGATGTCATCAGGATATGGATGTCTCAATAATGATCAAGCTATTACATTGGCAATATCCATATCCACGTTGACCAAAATTTGACCGGCCATAACTTCTTTGTTTTAACAAATTCTGACATGATTCAAAAGGCAAACATGCTAGAATTTAATTCTCTATATGATGGAAACCTTTCTAGAGGTTTTGTAGAACTTGACTTTCTAGACATGCATTAGGACATGACTTTTACCATATCACCCAAAAGAAGGAAACACACAAGCAAAAGCAAAAATTTGGGTCCATGTTTTGTTGAGACAAAATGGGGCGTGTTGTGAAACCTCACAACATATTCCAGTAGCTTGCCTTCTACTCCAAACTGGCATTTCTTGGGATTTAAAGAATTCCCATACTCCAAACATTTGTCAAAGATTAATTCCAAATGCTTGCAATGATCTTTCCTATATTTGGAGAATGTAGTAAGATCATCTTGATCTAATACCATGATTTCATCAATGAGGCCTGCAAAGGCAACATCCATTGCTCTTTGAAATGTTGATCTTGCATTCTTCAACCCAAACAACATACTCAAATAAACATAGGTTCCCCAAGGAGTAGTGAATGTTATCTTGTACTATTCTAAATCATTAACCAACACCTAGTTGTAACCTAAGAATCCATCCATCATAGACATTAGTTCTGAACCAACAACCCTTTGTAAAAGATGATCCATACTTGGAAGAGGATAGCTATCCTTAAGGGATTTGATGTTCAAATTCATAAAGTCTACACACAATCTAATATCCCCATTCTTCTTCCTCAGTGGGATAAGATTAGATACCCATTCAGAATGTCTGATTGGTTTTATAATACCTCCATCTTTTATCTTTGCCATCTCTTGTTACATTTTCGGAGCTATGGTGGGATTGGTTGATCTTTGCTTTTGTCTAAATGGTTTTGTATCACATTGAAGGGGAATATTATGCTAAAATAAATCCTCTCTACAAGCCTTTACTTCATCATAAGACCATGCAAAACACTTTTTGAATTTTCTTAGCAAAGCAATTAGCATTTACCTTTCATGGGATTTGAGCCACTTACCAATATAAGACATCCTAGGTGCATCCTTAGTGCCAAGGTTAACACCTTCAACATTATCCTCTTCAACTGGTTTACCTTACTCTTCCAATGGTCAACATTATCAAACATCCTTTCAAGTGCCACCAAACCCTTGGGAATGGTATTTGTCTTCAATTGTACCACTTCATTCCCAAATAATGTTTCCTTGCCATCTACTTCCTCTATCATAGGTTGTCAATCAATTAACTGATTGTCAAACTCATCTAGGTAATTGAGGAAACTAAAGATCTAATTTATGTCATTGAAAACTTGCTAACTATATATGTTGTCAGGAATCGTTGGCCTTGTAAGCACTTCAATAGCATAATGACCATAAGAAAAATTTGATTAAGGGTCAAATTTTTAAGTAGCTACAGCCAAGGCATCTACCTTTTCATTCTCTACTCTTTCCACCCATTCAATTCCAATAGCACCAAAAAGTTCTATAGTGTCCCATACTACACTCATGTATGCTCTTAATTTGTTGTCCTTGGTTACAAAAACACCTCTAATTTGCTACACAACTAATTCTGAGTCATCGTAGATCTTCAAACACTTGACTCCATGCTTATGAGAAATATTTAAACCTAACAACAATGCCTTATATTCAACTATGTTGTTAGTGCACTAGAATTCAAGCTTGAAAGAAAGCCCAAACTATTCCTTATTTGGTGAAGTCAAAACTATGCCTGCACATGAGCCATCTCTAGAACATGCACCATCAAAGTACAATGTCCATAAAACATTTTCATCATGCACAAGAGCACCAATTTGAGGCATGTCAGCACATAGCTTAAGTTCATTGTCATCACAAAACCCCATAAAACAATCAATATCAGTGTCAAAGAATTTCACTTCTTCATGGGCTTTGTAACAGTCCTCTATGTTTTGGTCATCTACCTTTTTCTCCCTGTAAAGTTTCACTTCTACACCATAGACTATAATGGTGGCATAAGATAGATCCATCTGTATACTCCTACCCATTCAGGCTACCCACTTTCTAGATAAAAAAATACCCCATTTAGTAGGGAAGTCCACAATAATTATATCCATCAAAAAAAACTTGTCTGGATATGCAGCTAGTTGAACATTAACATCTTTAACAAGACCAATCACATTTACTTCTCTTGAGTCCATAGCAAAGCACTTACCAAAATACATGGATACCTTGAACCCCAAATCATTCATGATTTTGAGTGGCATGACAATGCTAGATGCTCCAAAATCAAGCATACGATTATATAGCAGCCATCCATTTACGATCAATGTGATGTAGAAAGGATCCACACCCATCCAGCTATTCACCATAGATGACCCCAAATAAACTCCAACCATTTCATCATCCTTAGGAGAAACAACAATAAAATGTATAGGTGTACTGGTGGCTATGATAAATGAGACAAACCTATCCCTATGCCTAGGAATCCTAAGAGCCTCCCCTAATGGTAGTGAAATTTTGATTTGACTTAACATCTGGGCCATGTCAAAGGGATGATACGGGGATAGAGAGGTATCACATGAAATTGTAACATCATTTGTATCAGAAATGTAAGATATCAACTGGCTAGAAGAAATGTCCATACCTTTTACCTCCTTCCTCGTATCTTTTCTCTTTTATGGTTCACTTGATGCTTGAATTTGGCTCTCTTTGGCATCACTTTTTATTTTGTGAGTATCAATAGCAGGCACAATAGCTAGTTGTACCATGTGTGTTGGAACCTTTTGTACATATTTTTTTTTTGTGGTTGTTGGTTGTTGGACTGCAACTTTCTTCTTTTCAAATGCTTTCTTTGGAAGGTATCCACTTTTTACCTTAGCATTCACCTTTTCTTTCTCCTTTTTGTTTTCAACTTTTCTCCAATTTTTATTTCCAGCTAGGTTTGTAACAGCAGTACCTTGCACATGCACATGCATATTCCTGAGTTGGTACTTGCCCTGGACTTGCATAACAGCTACAATAGTCAAGGCCTTTATATCTTCTTTGGATGGCTGGGACTGTTTGTACTTCTCAAGCATAAGGTCCCTTAAATGCTCAAAATCATGAGTTGGCAATTGATATTTCTTTAGACCTACACTATAATCAGTTTGGAAAATATAATCATCCTCTTCAGGGTTGTCATACTCATCAGTCTTATCAAATTGCTCATAGTCATTGGTGTCAAACTGATTTATCTCAGGGTGTTTCCACAATAATGGGTTACACTTAAAATTGCATATTTTTAGAAAATATAATGATTTAACACTAGTAGAATTTTGGCAAATAAATGACTACGTGACTAAAACTTTTAGTCACGACAACTAAAAATGATTAAATTCTAGTCATTTTTTGCAACACAGCTATAAATGACTAAATAAATGACTAATTTGATGGTGGGTAAAAAACACAGCTATAAATGACTAAATAATTTGTCGCACAAAAAAATTAGAAAGAGAGGGAAATTAAAAAATATTTTGAATTAGAAAGAGGGAAATTTAGAAAGGGAAATCTTTTCCATGAAAAATAATTCAAACAAAAGAAACATGATCACCTCTACGCTCAAGACATTGTTCATCCATTGGACGCACTGTACAGGGGTTGAATTTGCGCTCAAAAATAGGTAAGGCTTATTGATGTCCCTCTTTTTGCATTGATGAATTGGAACACAATCGCTTGAAGATGTTAATTTTATTGTATTTTGTTAAATTCTATATTGGGTAGACCCATTTCAGGGGGATTTCTCGGAAGTGATAGAAGAGTTTCTGGAGAACGGCATGGCCAGATGCATTGCATTCAATCGTTGAGGAACCTTACTAGTAGGTCTGGTATTCATGCATTTTTTAAACTATAATTTTTTGTTGTGTTTGGTACTCTGTTTTAGTTATGCCCATTTGCCAAATACTATAAATACAGACACCAAAATCTAATTCAATCTATTAACTGTTAATACTCAAAAAATACCCCTCTTATTAGGGATGCACGAAGTTCAAAGCTCCGTGGTGAAGGATCAGGGTTTCACCTAATTCTAGAAGAACTACCTCAGCCTTGCAAACATTTTTAAAACAAAATAGCAAATAATCTTATATTGCTTAATACCCATTTCAGTTTCCGTCGGCCCTATCGCAGTTTAGTCCCCTGAATAGTCATTATTGTGTTGAAGTATTGGTTATTAATACTAGTGTTGGTGTGTTCCGAAGAGTATGAACAATTTGCTCCGTTGTTAAAATGGGGTTTGATTTTTCTTAATTGGGGTCATCTTAGGTGGTTCAGCTTGGCTTAAAATGCCCAAGTGATGAGATTGCAAATCAATCTAAGGGTTCTAGATTTTTTTCTGTGATATGGAAGTCACCCTTTTGGATGTTTCTCTCCCTGATGGTCGTCTAACTAAAATGTCCTTTTAGCATGATGATTTTCCTCTCATGGGAAAATTCATCGGAAGAAGACTAGATGACGTATGGAACCTACAAGGCTGGATACATAGTTAAATTCTTCCTTTTGAGGATTTCTTTCTTCTTCAAGTTTGCTGAGGATAGAGAGTTTTCTCAAACAAGGGTCGTGATATTTTTGGCAAATCTGGGTTGTTTTTATGTCCTCTAGCAACCATTTTTAGACCTAGATAATCTCTTTTTCAAAGGTTCCCTTTTGGATCCCACTTCTACAACCTCCCTCTGTTTTGTAGAGCAGTGAAGATAGTTCAGTTGCTTGCAAATATCTATACCTCTAGACTAATGCTAGTCACAAGTTGCATAGTGCATCATAATGATTGCCTTACACCCTATGCAGTTGTTAGTAGCTAGTTGGCACAACCAATTTTAATCATCAATATCAACACTATAAAATTATATGCTTTTGTGCACCATGCAAATGACACTCATGCTTCCTATCACTCGAAAGCACTCATTGCCACATGTTTACTTGTATTCAGCACATCTAAAAAACTAAACAGAAAATAAAGGGCACTTGATAGCAAGGTTTCCCTTCAAATTTAACTCTAAAACCCAACATACAATTCAACAAAATTACCCCTCAGATTTCAGCTCTATTATCCAATTAATTTACCCTCAAAATTATCAAGTCTAACAATTCAGCAATATGACCTCTCAAATTTCAACTCTAAAATCTATCAATTTACTATGCAAGATAGCAATTATTTGGGTTCTCAAGTCTTTATCTTTCTACTTCCTTTCATTCAGAATCATATGGTCATTGGCTTCTCAAAACTTTATCTTTATACTTCATCACATACTTGCATTATCATGTCATAAGATCTCTAACACAATACCACGGAAGCCTCAATGCATCTCGTATAAAGCCAAATAGTTAAAAAAAAAACAAAGTAGGAAACATACTCTACAAAAGTGATGAAAAATTGGCACATTATCTTCTCATTTTTTTGTACAGTTGAGAACATTCCAAATGTTTTCAAATTTCAAATTCTTTGATACATCAAATGACTCCTCCAAATTATTACTTTTTTTAAAATAGAAAGTTCATAGTTTATAATACTAAGAAATCATCAATCTTTTTGCCATTTCTATGATCTAAAAGCAAATAACAAGCACTCAAGAAAGAATCAAAAATAACAAAGTCAATTAATATGGCAGCCTAAAATAAGCCTCAAACAATACAAGGAAACAAGGATTACAACCTAGTTTGAAGTCTTTCCAAAAATTTTAAATCAAGAGTAAACCACTAATGATAAGAAACAATAATAGGAAACATGGTTTACAACCTGGTCCCCATAAATTATTGACACAAAGCAACCTAAAGAAAAAAGAAACTAAAAGATGACATTTTTAAATAATCAAAGCTCTATAATTGCTTAAATATGATTAAGTGCATGTACATGCTAATCCTTCTCTGTATGACGCATGGTACTGGCATGCCCAATGTGTTGATGATTACCACCACCATGAGGATGCTCAACAGGATTCATTGCCACACCACGAACCTTGGGCCAACAGTTTCTTTTGACCCTATATTCGTGATATGCATTGCCAACTTTGAGCATTGTCTTTTCTATCCTTCCACCACCAATAACTTGACCAATCATGGCTCTGCAACTACTTGGCACAATCTTCTTAGCTCTAGATGGAAGCTTTACCCTGTAAATTGAAACCAATTTCCAAGACTTGTCAAACAAGGCTATTAAAAATCTACAAAATCAAAAATTACACAAATCTAAACATTAAGAGAGACTGTTCCAAAATTATTTCCACTACCTTTGGAATAATTGCATTTATCAGCTCACTGTAACCTTGGAAAAAAAATTAAGCATAGAAATATGACATAAGTCTCCACAAGGTGTACACCTAGAACTCAAAATAGTTTGAAAATAATTTTACAAAATCCACCATTCATAGGACATCACAATAAATGCATCACATGTTTTTTTGCTAGCCAAAAAGAAAGATGATAAACAAAAATGATAATGAGTCAAGGGGAACATCAAGAAGCAATACATTCAAATTAAATTTCAACCAGCTGCTAAATAAGCACAACCCACTTTGACTTGTCATAAGTACAAAATATTAGAATAGGTACATTTTTATGTTTGTAAAGGTGACAACAATCCAACAATGGATCAAACGTTTCATATTGAAATGCATTACAAATGACAACAATCAATTTTGAAATTACTTAACTCATAAAAGAATAGTGGAGAAAAGGTAGAAAAATTGTTCTTTGATTTGATCAGGCCAATGAGAAATATTGTCTCAAAAATTCAACTATATCACCATGTCTTTGTCAACTTCGTTACCAATACCTTGGCCAACATTATTACACAAATGAAGAGCATTATGGGCAAAAATAAAAACCGATTTGAGGGTTCACTAAGATAGCTTGACAAAGAGAAATTATATATCTTACTAAGACAGGCATATGACCCCCTAGATGGGATAATACCAAAAGCTAAAACAGATCATACATCTAGACACAATCCATAAAATGCTATTAATGGTGATATCATCTACGATACCAATAGGTATTGAAAAAATGAGATCAGCAATGATTATCTATTGTTTTGACTTATTTTAACAAATGAGTTTCCAATGTGAAGTGTCAACCAAGGATTTTATTACTATTCTATTGGCTGTCATTTTTTAAGTCATGACTATCAATTTTGAACCAAATGAGGCCTTCCAATGCTTTGGCTTTGGGGGCTCATGATTTTATCAATTGCATGTGATGGAGTTGCCTATCGTGTCTACTTTTATGACTCTGAGGAACATAGAATCAACAACAAAAACAAGATAGGATGGCAACTATTGGAGCCAATGTGTCATAGATGCAAAATTAAAGTGAATGTCTAAGCATGGTTAATGATATTTTATTTTGTTGCTTCTAATTATATTTGTTCATTTGTCAAGGGGGTGTAAGTCATGGCATAGCTCTATATCTCCTTATTGCCTTAAGGTAGACTCTCACATGATTCTTATCTTGGTAGCAAGGGTATCTCAACACCAAAAATTATTTAGAATCCCACTCCTTCATGAAATGTAATGACTGCAAACTACTAGATCCCTTGACTTATCTCTACCATAAAGACAACTCTATGGAACATGTAGAGGGTTTAAGTCATGGTTTGGTTGTGTCTAAGAAAGTTCATAGTTTATTTTATCTCCATTTCAGAAATATTGTCTCAAAAATTCAACTATATCACCATGACTTGTTCACTGCCGCAGTATCGCAAACTGTTTCTTTGACCATCGCGGGACCATGGTATACTAAACATCACTTGAAGCCTTTCATTGCACTATCGCACTCCTTCATTGAAACTATCGCGGGGCCACGATATTCAACACTTACATAACTTAAAGTCCTTATACCACCATAACGCAAGCCTCACTTGAGGCCGTTGCGGGGGCACAATGTACTATTTTCCTCTACTCCTTACTGCCATACCACAAGCCTCACTTGAGGCCACTACGGGGGCGTGGTGAACTATTTTCCTCTACTCCTTGTTACCACCATACTGCAAGCCTCACTTGAGGCCGCCACTGGGGCACTGTGTATAGTTTTCCTCTACTCCTTACCGCATTACCGCCGGTTACTCTCTTGACTACCATGGGACCGCAGTGCAGTATCATATGCCACTTAAATTTAAACCGCCAGCCCACCACTTCGATTTGAGACTGTTGTGGGGCTGCGGTAATCGATCTTTGCATACCACAATGCCGCAAGTGAAATCTCTTCATGCTATAGGATAGCGATAACTACTCCCTTGTTATCCTTAGTTCCTACACACCCACCAAGACCTTTTGAGTGACCTGCGGGACTACAGTGAGAGACAAAAACACATCAATGGTCAAAAATACAAATATCTTTCACATGGACTTGGTATGGGGTGCTTATGAATGACTCTAGGAATAATTTTAAAAGAAATATGGATCCCTAAGATGGATTTATGGAAGGAAATTTACATGGATTTATTGATTTATCAAATTTTCTTTTATCAAATGTATGAAGGTATCTTTATTGTAGGTTATTTTCCTTATATTATTTATTCTTGGTTTGAACTCCTTTATTTTGTGGTTTTTTGTTAGGACCCAGAGCTTTCATATGCAAGACCACCTACAAGGCACCAAAGGAGTCATCTGGATCATGACTTAGGAGCTGGTTAGTATTCATTGAGTGGTATAATGGTGGTTGAACTATCCTGATCTATACAACTAAGATATGTACTTGTGTGCTTTGTAGTTTGTTTGTTTAATTTTTTGATGCTTAGAAAAACATCATAAATAGATAGGATGATATTTTTGTAATTTATTCCTTCAATCACTTGTCATAGGTCCAGTTGGAGGTAGCAGAGCTGGTGGAATGGAGGGTGTACCTTATTTGCCTATTTATTCAAGTAGAAATGTTGCAAGTTCCACTTCGGATCACTAAAGCCTTCACAAAAACATCTGCACAAAATTCAATAATGAAGAATTTATGCACAAATTCTCCTTTGAATGATGCACAAAGCCTCCACCACAACATGGCACTATTGCTAGGCCTTGCGGTGATGTGGGTGATTCCCGCATCACTGCAAGGCCCAGCAACAAACCGTGTGGTGTTGTGGTGGAGGCTTTGTGCATCATTCAAAAGAGAATTTGTGCATAAATTCTTCATTATTGAATTTTATGCAGAATTTTTTGTGAAGGCTTTGGTGGTCCAAAGTGGAACATGCAACTACAATATCTGATAAAAATCTACTTCCAAATATGCTTTTGATGGATGTTCATATCCTCATCCAAAGCTCCAATTCACACACAGGCAGGAAGGACGCTTTCAAAGGTTGAGGAGTTGGGATTTACCCCCACTGGTTACATTTTCTTAAAATTTTCTAAGGACTTTTCAGAAAAAACCCATTTTAAACATATCCTTTAATCACAGCATTCCATGATATCACATTTCTTTGAGGCATTTTTTGGAACAGTTTGCTTGCCTTGTCTATGCTTCCACATTTTCATGTATGTCTAGCAGGGCACTTGTAACTACAACATATGACAAAAAAATCCCTGTTGTTATGCTTTGATGGATGTCCCTTTATTATTAATGGATATCTGATGTATTGCACATTATTATAGTGCAAGCCTATTTTTCGTATTGTTTCATTTAGCATCACCAATATTCTCCATAAGAACATTGTCCCTGTTTCAAATGATGGAAAAGGTTCACATCTCTCAGAACAATTTCGCTTACAACAATCTTGGAGATGAATTTAGATGTAGTGTGAAAATCAAAATATACTCAAAGGTTCTTAACAACTCTAATGGTTGTACCAGGGGCCATGTTTAACAAACCAAATGCAATTACTAACTTTTCACTATGGTGGCAGATAAATGATTCTTTTTTCTTCTATTCCACAGCATTAAGTAAAAGTCTTGAATATGGAAATACCCTACTGCCTTCATTTGCCAAGCCAATTTCTCCAATTTTGCATAGCTCTCCCATTTTTGTGGATGTGATCTGTCTCCTACACAAAAAAGCATGTACCATTTTATGCCCTTCAATCCAACTACATGCAGGTATCTTTTTAATTCTTCTATCTTTCATCAATATCCTTACTATTTGAACCTCACCACACCTGCTCTTTTCTACATGGATGTTTTAGAAAAGAACATAAGTTGCAGCATTTTTAGGATCCAACTAAAAAAGCAGTGTTGCTGGAATACTCAGCCTACATTCAAATTCTAAATTCTGGGAAATTATATACAGTAAATAGATTGATGGCTATTTGGATAGTGAAATTATTAGCTTTCTTAGAAATTAACTGAAATATTTTGTCTTGAAATATCTAGAAGGATTATTTTAATTAAAGAGGATTTTGTGGTTATTTTTGTAACAATGATTTTATAGTGCAGCTAGCTTGTTATTTTCATTCAAGATACAAGTCATCAAACTCAAGTACATACCAAGAAGATGGTACTCTATTTCAAACCCTCAACCTCACTTAGTTTAGTATGCTTACATGGAGATATTAAGGAAGTTGCTAAACAATTAATATGTATCATTTGTTGTTTGTGAAGGAGAATCCTATGAAATCCAATATGGCAGTGGATCAATATCTAGTTTCTTAAGTAAAGATGATGTCACAGTTGGGAAACTTATTGTGAAACATGAAGTTAGTAATTTTTGGATGTTAAGGCTTCCTAGTTGGATATCAAAGATCTTTTCTCATCAACTTAATTTGGAATTTATGTATAATTAATGGATTCTTTCATGATACAGGTCTTTACTGAGACAACACATGAACCAGGGTTGACATTTTTTTTTGAATCGGTAAGGATGCTTAGAGAATCATAATATATTAGTAATAATAAAAATGCTTTTACAAATTACAAAAAAGGCCCTTCCTGGCCAAAAAGATAACATAATAGAGCATTTTAACTAAGAGCCCTTAACAGAGCTACAGATCTAAAAGGCCCTTTTTGGCCAAAAAGGAAACCAAAGTTATAGTGAAACCAAAAACTTAAAACAAAAAGAGTGGTTCACATGCAATCCATATTTAAATCCACAACCCTAAAACCCCCAGTTGGATTCTCTACAAAAAGGATTGTGTCATCATTGGTGAAAGGAACTACCAGTAATTGGAAATTTGACAAGAAGCTCCATGCATTGAATACTTCCTCTATCCTTTCCCTCTTGGACCTTCCAAATGCAGAATTGTGAACCTGCAGTGAATTATCAAAGAGATCTCCATTGCTTGATTGCAAACTTGAAATCATCGCTTGATAAACACAGTTAAAACTAGGTTTATTAATGATATCTTCACAGAGGAAGAGTCCCTCTACCAAGGCTAAGCCATCATGGAGATTATAAGTAGCAAAAGATTCAAATAGCTTGATATCTAGGACTAGATAGTCATGAACAAACATTGATGCTATCCTTTTAACCTTACCAACCTGATGAAATAAGTCCATCACATTTGAGAGAAAATGAGATACTAGATGCAAAGTATAACATACCCTGGATTGCAATAGAAAATCTCTATCGCATACATCTATCAAAGCATCCTCCACAAGCTCTTCATTGAGTAGTTTGAAGGTCGTAACCATGAAATCTGAGTTGATGCTTCTGTGCATTGGTTATTCCCATGGTTGAATAGGCAAATGAAGTTGACAATTGCGGGGATAGAGAGACATTGCAGATACACAGCAAGAGCAAAATGAAGAGACAAGAATGAAATAATGACACAGATACCGTGGTCTCTTGCATAAAAAGAGGATTGCACGAGCCAACCTAATGAATTGAAGTCATTCAAGCCAGCAGGGAAATAAAACCAAGGCAGATGAGATCCAAATGTGGATTATATTGCTCATCTCCCAACACTCCTCTTATAGAGCATTTAATGAATATAATCAAAGAGACATGTGCGAAGTGAACAATTAATGCTAGATGGAAATCTACATAGATTGCAAGCTTCAAAATGACTAAATATTCTACTAATTAACATTAATTAATAATTAAATTGACTAAATATCTACCAATTGACAGAAATCAGTGAACAGTGAATAAATATGACTAAATATATGACCAGTGTTAAATTAGTGAATAAAAATGACTAAATATACTACCAAATTGATCAAAATGATGATTAAAATTAATGACTAAATACACTACCAATGGACAGAAATCAGTGAATAAAAATGACTAAATAAGTGACCAGTTAACAACAATCAGTGACTAAATTAATGACTAAATAAGTGACCAGATTACAGCAATCAATGACTAAATCAACAACTAAATATACTACCAAATCGATCAATCAAAACAACCAATAAATGACTAAAAATGGTTTAATCATCAATTTGGTCGCGTTATAAATGACTAGGAATAAACTACTAATGGTCATGTAACCATGTTTGGTCATTTATAAGCAGTTTTTAGTAGTTTTTTAGTAATATATTGCTCTTTTTGTACTAGTGTAAGCCTTGAAAGGTTCCATTTAAATGATTTTAATTGAAGAGGGTTTGATCAAACCCCCTTGGATAGAACCCCGCTAGTTTTAAACCATACCTATAATGAAATCTCCTCTACACCTATCAACATGCTGATTAAAAACCACTTTTGATTTACCTTTTGGGGGATCAAATGAATTCATTTAAAATTTATGTTTTGTAAGTATGTAGTCCTTATTATAAGCTTCCCAAAAAGTATAATTTTAAATATATTTAATTTGATTATTATATTCATTTTTTATTTCTTGTGAATTTAGATTTTTCAATGAACATCAAGGTCTTTATTTCATACATACGAAAAAATACGAAAATATAGAAAAAAATTCTAAAAAATACATGTCCTCTAGGTATTGATGTCCTTATTCTAACAAAAAAAATTGAATTCTGATACATACAAAAAATTTTATGCTCTTTATAGTACACCTATATCTAAATTGTAAATGGTTTGACTTCAAAACTTAATTAAGAAAAATATTCAGTAAAACATTATGAAACCAAATGCATCCTCTAGATATTGTAGTTAAAAATCTAAATTCAAAAAAAATAGAATTTTATCCTTCATAGAAAAAAAAGTTGTGGTTTATAGTATACATCACTCTTTAAAAATGGTATTTGCTGTTAAAAACTACTTATCGAAGGAGATGGAAAAAGAAATGCAATTTGATGCCAAAAATTTAAAAAAATATATATTTAGAATCTACAGACAAAATGTCACAAATCACTAGTTTGCATCATCTTCAAATTCCTCATGGTTTAGCAACTATAGGTGTCTAAAAGTGAACATTTAGTTCATAGTATTCAATTCTACCTTCTTCATTTGGAAACTCCTCTCTGCTCATTGAATGAGCCACTGCACAATTTGTTGGATCATGGGGAAGGAAACGTGCTTGGCACCATAAAGAAACCTCTTGGAAATTAATTTTATCCTTTCTCAATGATCAAGTGTGTCTCTTTCAAGCTATTTGAAACTGACCTGCCTGGGGGCTGCCTATCTATCATTTTTTGTGGTCTCTTAGGCTAGTCAGTATTATATGGCCTATTATGTATTCTTTGGCCTTCATTGAAGTGTGTTGATACACTTTGTGGAGGCAACCCTTTCTCACTTCTTGTAACTTTGTAGGACAAGTCTTTCATATCCCCCATAAGTCTAATGTGCTTCTCTCAATCCCTCATGTTGCTTTCAATGTTAATGGTTATAGCATATGCTTCCCTTAATGTTTGTGGACTCTTGTCCCTCAAACAGTAACTAATCTTTGAGTAAAATGCCCCACAATACAACAACAAACACATTGACTCATTAGGTCTCAGATGAAGAGTTACCTTTCTCATAGTCTTGATGAAGCGACTATTAAAATTAGCTATTGTCTCATTTATTTCCTTTTTGATAGCTATCAGTTCATGGATGGCAAACTTTGGGTCAATCCTCTCTGTATTGCAATCAAAATACCCTCATGAACTCCTTCCAAGAGTCAATACTGCTATTTGGGAGAGCCTTGTACCATTTTTTGGTAATGTTCTCAAGTGAATGTACAAATAATTTCATCATGACATCTTCATCATCAATTTCATGCTCATCAGTGAGATTAATAAAATGTCTAAGATACTCTTCACCTATGACAACATTGTTGCCTTGGAACCTAGGAATCTTTCCTCTAATCTCATTTGGAATTAGATTGGGAAAATCAAGGATGCCAAAGAAATTAAGTTGTTTATATCTTTCATCTCCCAGAGGCTTCCTTAGTGGAGGAAATCTTTGTGCTTGTCTTCATTGTCCAAGCCTAGGGTTCCAAACATTACCATACTACTAATTCACTTGATTTTGTGGTGGTTGATTGAGAACATTTTGAACATGGGCATGATTTATACCTTGCTATCCCATTTGTTGATGTTGTTGTTGATGTTGTCTCTGATTGTACTATTGGTTATATTGTTGATTTCGACCTTGTTGTTGTGCATTTTGATTTTCCTAGACCTACTGGGCAAGTTGAACTTGAGTTGATGGTCAAGTATGGCTTGTACATCTCTTTGTATATTCCTGATATGATCAAGGAGGTCAAGCACTTGTCTTTGTATATTCCTGATATGATCAAGTAGGTCAAGCTCATCATGGAGGGTCCTTTCTCTTTCCTCAGCATCAAGTTGTTCCTACTGATCTTCCTCATTGGGAATGTTATCATGACAGCCTCTAAGTGATCTTGTGGGAGAAGTAGGATACTGAGTATTCTGAAGTGTTTCTTCATTCTCGTTGGGCATTCCAAATGCTCTCAAATGTGCATCACAAGATCTATGTCTACTTCCTCTACCAACAATGTTCTCATTTCTTCAGACCTCATACTTATTCCTATTCATCCTTTAGTTCGTTCTGAGTATGTTATCTACAAAGTCCTTAGAAGTATATCGATACTGACTTCTGAAATCATCAAATGTATCATTTATGCTGGAGGTACCTACTTGATCCTAGGCATTCAATGGAGGCATCACATTAGGGTTTCTTTCCCTCCATCTACTCTTTCTCTTTCTTACACCTCCAGAGAAATAATCATGCCTAGGTTGCTCCTGGTTTCTTCCTATATTCATTATGAATCTCTTTTCTTTTAAAACTGTAATTAGTTTTTGGGTTGTCAAAACAAAGTTGCCACTTCCCCTACTGGGAAGAAATATTTGGATTATCACTGTATTATAAGATTGCAATGAACATAACAAGAATTAAACAATTTTATGGGTTCTCAGAGATGATGCCAAATATGTTGGTTCCCAAAATTACTACAACCCGAAACCCTAAAATAGTTCACAATCACCTAGGCTAGGAGTGTCATCAAGATGGTTGAAGGGGGTTTATCAATAGGTTAAGGGTTATTTTGGCCAACTTATAGGAGTGGAACCCCTCTACACTTCAAGCTCAACTATACTTAGGAGGGTAATCCATGAGGTATCCCTTAATAGGGTTTTAAAACTACACAATATTTATCCTTATATTCTAACTTTGCAACAAGACCTAGACAGTTATTTTAATCCTAAGAACTGTCACTGAATTTAAACATACTTGCTGCACATTTGAACCTCGTTCTAAGCTGATCGAAACATTCTTGCATAACTACAAGTTGTTGATATGTACAAGTGATTTTTTTGAGATGGTTAGAAAAATAGTTCTGTGTTTTTACTCCCTGGTTAGAATGTTAATCACACAAGGCATACAAATATGATTACATCTACCTCACACTAGGTTGATTTATTTGATTTATAAAATGTTTAAGTGATCAAAACACCATTCAAACTGGTGCCTTCAATGGGTTACAAAGTTTATAGATCAAAAGGGAAAAAAACAATGAAATGATAGTTAGTTGCCTAATTAGAACACCTAGATGCACTAAACAAAAAATAGAACTAGACATACTTATTGATCCCTTCATACACAACATTAATTCATATGCAATCTTAAAATGACTATTACAACATGTAATATATTATGGACCTGTCAAATCCTTCAAATGAATATTACAATCACACCACAAATCATGGAAAGAGGAATTTTGTAACAAATTAGAAATTCCCTAAATGAGCATCTACAACAATGGAGACAAATGATTCTACTCACAAATTATGCATTGATTCATCCATATGATTTACAAAAAGTTGCCCCTCAAGATCTAAAACTTTCACAATGATAGAAACCCTAGTCACACTACAGTAGTTGCCTAAAAATGCCAAAATGACCAACCCCTAGAAATGCCTCCTAAACATGCATATATACGAGGAAAGTTATGTTTGGTGTGGAGCCTGATCAATCTCCAAGTGGGAGATTGTTGGTAGGTGGCGACTGATTAGGAAAGTACTTAAAAATCCTAGGGCTGACTTAAAAAATCCTATTTTCTATGACCGACATAAGAAAACCCTAATTTTTGTAACCGACAAAAAGGCTTGATAAAAAGCGGCCAAGGGTTAGGGGTTTGAGTGTTGTGTTGTAGCATTTGCAGCGGTATTGAGTTGCAGGGATTGCTGATTGTAATCAGTTTGATTTACTGGATAATAATATTGGACTCTCTGTTTGGTGGATGTAGCCCGAGTTTGGGTGAACCACGTTAAATCTTGTCTCTCGCTGTTATTAATTCTATGTATTTCCATTTCTCTGTTTAATCTTTATTTGCATTTAATTGATATCTTCTGCCGGCTAACCCTAACAAGTTAATGTTGCATTTGGGCACCAATTACCTACCTATCTGCACTAGCATTAACTCTCACCAACTCCCATGGTGCCAAAAAATAATTATCGCATAAAAATTAGGTGTTCAAACATTACATTATCATAATTAGGGAGAAAATATTAAAATTAGGGCACAAGAACAAATCCACACCAATCACATCTATCTCACCTACCATGCATTTAAGATTTGCATCTACCTCTGAAACTGATCAAGTTGCATTCATGGCAGCCTGAAGGTAGATGAGCATCTTCAATTTTGAAAAAACCTTCAAAAATGTATGTTGTAACTTTTACAACATTTTAAAAATCTTTTTTAAAAATAATTTTGGCGGATTTACCCTTTGTCGATGATTTGGACCATCGGTGAATCTTTCGGTTCATGAACCATCTACTTTGCTGACGAAGACTTCATTTGTTCATTTCTTTCTTTCTCCATCTTATTCTCTATCTTCCTTTGTCTTTTTTCATTTCTACCTTTTGGTGAACTCACCTGTTAGCAAACTCAACCCACCACAAACTTGTGTCGGCGCTTCGATGAGTTCACGAACTTGTGAACTTGCCACAAACTATCTTCTTTCTATTGTGCCTTTGTTTGTCTATTCCTTTTCAATGACTTGATCGACCCCATCCTATTGGTGAGTTCTCCTATCAGCGAACTTGGTGATCAGCAAGCTGGCAGGTTCATGAACTGCCTACTTTACTGAAGAACACTTAAATTTTTTTCTTTTGCTTTGCTTAGCTTCATCCATCAATCGATCGCTCCATCGGCAAGCTTTTGAACTAATCGGCCAGTTCGCAAACTAGACGATCTACCGATAACACTAAGGAAAACACAAGTGAAAGACAATACTTACACTTAGAATCTTTTATATCATTTTACACAGGGGAGCAAAGCACTTAGGATATTTTAGGTTTTTTGAGAATTTTCTTCTATTTAGGGTATCTTAGAATGGATATATTTGATGGAAGAAGTGCAGGATATGAATAAGGCAACCAGATATGAATAAGGCAATTGGATCTGAATATTGAAACTCAACAAGATATCTAGTTAGTAAATATCTGGTTGGAAATTAAGCATTGCAACTGAATGTGGATATGCAACAAGGTATTCAGCTCAACCTGATCCTAACCATCCTGTCGGTCTTGTGTCTGGTCTTGTTCCAGGTTTAGTTCTTTGGCTTGGTCATTTGGATGTTGTTCTATATCATGTTCTTTACTCTATCTACTTCTTGATGTTCTTCTTAATGTTGACCATTCGGATGTGTCACTTTGCCTTGATCCTTATGTTGATCCTGATTGGATGCTCTTCATGTTGATCAACCTGATATTGATCTTCTAACTTTGCACTCCACATGCTTTCCCCTATTCAATCGGATGTTGGGAAGCATCAGGTTGAATGTTCTCTTGTTGAGACTCTTTCTCCTTCTGACCATATGGAAGATGTCTAGTAGGAAAAAAGTAATGTAACTGGATGTGCAACATGATATCCAAATGAATGACAAAGCATCATAACTAGATCCAGATACAAAAGGCAACAAGATCTAGATACAAAAAGCAATAGGATTAAGATACACTAACTCGAACCCTATCTTGCATAATGGACATTCGATTCATCCCGTGTTCCGCATCCGGTTAGAGTTCAAAATTTGATAGCATTTGGATGAGTCATGACGTCATACTCCAACCTGATATAATCCACATCAACATTTGATAAATACAACCAGATCTAGACATAACATACAACCAAATATCTGGTTAAAATACAAAGAAGTGCAATCGGATGTCCAGATGGAGCAATGAGCATAAATTAGCCAAAATTCATCAAATCTTCACCAAACTTGAACTGTAGGCACCCATTTGGCTCCTTAACAAGATTCACTCCTTACTTGGGCGTGATTCCAAATAGATCTATCAAATTTTTGAACATCTACCCCTTAGGAAAATTTTGAAGAATTTGACAAGATTTTGCAAATACTTAGCATGAAAATCTGGGTGCCAACACCCCCAACATGAATGACCTTAAACCAAGTAAAGGTAAATATAATTGGTCAAACAAAATATTTGGACTCTACTTATATAGTTCCTAGACTTGATAGATTCCTTATGGCTAGGGATATGTTAGAGGATTTCCCTTTGGGTTGCTCATAAATTCTCCCTAGTCCCACTTGTAACCATAAACCAATCAACCTTTGTCTCAAGAAAAGAACCAATTGGGGTCCCATTTCATTCAAGTATTATTCATTGTGGGTCAAGTAGGAGGGTTTCTAGAACATGATCACTCAGACTTTGAACAACATTAATCCTCTTCCTTCCCTAAGTAGGAACTGGGTCAATAGATAATTTTAAAATCTATTCAAAATTGGTTAGTTGCCCACAATAAAATTTAGAATTTATTTGTGCTCAAAATACTTAGTTACAAATTCTTCAAGAGAGAATTAAAGAAGAGGATTTGGTGTATGATCTCATTAAGTAGTGTGACAATTGTAGAAAACATTTTTTGAACTCTCTAAGCTATGTAAAGGCCACTTGGAGATTGAAATCTCATATGACTTGTGTTGCAAAGGAAGACCATAACATTAAATACTTCTACATGAAAACTATCCAAAGAAAAAATTTACTACCATCACCAAACTTCTTTCAGATGAGGGTCATGTTTTTGAGTTGTTTCAACCATTTTTAGCTTCTCTATCAAGAATAAATTATAAATAGATCTATCTCTCTGAACAAACCTCTCCTTAACATTCCTTCATTGGTCATGAATAGAAAAACAAAAAATGTGAAATAGTTGTGACTATGGTTGAGCTTCAGTAGGTTCTATTTAGAATGAAAAGGGAAAAATACTGAAGCCTGTATGGGTTCAATACAAACTTGTTTGAATATTTCTAGGATCTCTTCAAGCATGACCTTCTGTACATATGGTTGAAGACTCTAGAAAATTAAAAAAATCATGGCAGGATTAATTCCTCCTTCTTGGCCTTAGTGCCAAAGGAAGATTAGGAAAAATTATTGGCTAGATTTAAGCCCATATAATTATGGAACATTTCTTATAAGATCATCTCAAAATTTAATCTCTAAGAGACTTGAAAAATTGTTCCCAAGCTAATTTTTGAAGAACAAACAAGCTCTGGTCCTCACTGACACATTTATGAAGGAATCATCCTCACTCAAGAATCCATCCACTCTTGTAATAAGTAAAATAATAAATATCATTGCCATCAAGCTTAACGTGACTAATGATTTTGACAAAATCAATCATTAGGCAATTATTGGCACTTCGTACAAAATGGGATTCAAGGAGCAAATTATTGAATGGATCAAAGTTACATTAGCAATCCTTGGATTTCCCCTTTGGTCAATGGTAGCCCCATTCCATTCTTTAGGCTATTTGGTGGCATTCATCAAGGTTTCCCTCTTTCCCCCTTCTTGTCTATCATCACTACAGAACTCCTTGGTAGATTGGTTGACTAAAAAAGAGTTCAAAGATAGTTGTTGGGTATCCCCACTTTCTTGAGAGGTAAGGAAATTAATCATTCCTAGTTTTCTGATGATACACCTTTACTTGAAAGAGCCTCTTTGCAAATTGTTAAAATATTTGTCAAGTCTCTAAATGTCTTTTATGAGCCACAAGAGTGAAATTAACAACACCAAATCTATTATCTATTTCTCCAAGCATTTACTAAGAGAAGTTGTTGAAATTTCTAGGATTCTTGGTTTCAAGATGAGTAAAGACCTTTCCTTAACTTATCATGGATTTATTATCTTCTTTGTTAATCCCAATGCCTTGATCTAGGACAAAATCCTTGATAAAATGAAAATTGGGTTTAATAGTTGGTCAAACTATTGATTGAAACCCTTACCAAAGTTTTGCTCATAAACTTAGTTCTTGTTTCCCTCCTCATCTATCATATGACTATAATTTATGCTCGTATTGGGATCATGAAAAAATGTAAGCTCTCAAGAACTTCATGTGGGAAGAGGGTAAATAGGATGGAAAAAAGAAATACCACCTTGTTAAATGGAACCATATCACTAAAAGTAAGAAAGGTGGGTTGGGATCAAGGTGTATTTTTTACCATAAAAAATCTTTGGTGATTAAGCTTGTCTAGCAGATGATTACAACCAAAGATAAATGGAAGGCAAAGTTTCATTTAAAACATATAGCTACCTTCTTAAGAATAGTACAATATGTTTTAATCATGTACTAGGATGAAGTCTTTTATGTAAAGGGATTTAGAAAGGGTTGTGGGTATAATCTCAACTCATATCTCTTGGCTTCTAGGAAATGGAGAAAAAACAATTTTTTGGAAGACAAGATTATGGGAAATTCAAACCTTAAATATCTTACTAACTCAAAGCTTAGTTATATTTAAAAAATCTCACTTATCTCTCTTAGGTTATTAATTTTTGTTGCTCTCCAAGCATTAAAAGTAGTTTGGACATCGAGATCCCTGAGGACCTAAAAGATTATTGGAACCCTTTTGCTACTTCTATGGAACATCATGTCTCTTTGCATCCCTTAGAGGATGATCAAGTAATTTGGGGAAGTGTCAAAGGTATTGGTATTTATAATGTTAGTAAGGTGATGCAAGAGCATCTAGGTCCACAAGTAATCTTGCATCACCAAAGAAATATTTGCTAGTTTTATTTCTTGTTTCTTGCTCTTTTTGGGGTGTCTTGTTGGTTGTAACCTTTTTCAACTTACTACTTTAAGGTTTCTATAGGAAGATTGCAAATAATATTCATGTGTTTAAAAACTACTTCAAGATGGTTTTATTCAAACTACTACAAAGGGATTATCTATTAGTTTTCTACTTGTTGGCTACATTTAAGTTTTCATTTCTTTGTCTTTGGCTATGATAGGAAATATATTTAAAGGGTTTCTTTGAAATTAATATTGATTTATTAGCCATATGATTATTATTGCCTTATGCAATAAATAATTATATATTAAAAGGATATATTTTAAATTTTTTATCGCTAACTATTAAAGATGCTTTTGACCTATTTTATCCTTGGTGGCATCCAGGTAGAGCTATTTTCTTACATCTATTACTACTAAAATTAATGTAGATGTCTTGCAAGGATTTCTCCAAGAATATTGTTGATTCATGACATGTGGTAGCTAATAAATAGGGTCGCTAGTTTTATTTCCATCCTTTTGGGTGAGATTTTTATATTATCCTATAGTGGTAGCTAAGTATTTGTTTGTATGAAACATTTTCTTTTGCTTGTAAGACATGCTTTTGTTGTTGGCCATAAAATTCTTCTCGCATCATATGTTTATTTTCTCATTGTGGGTTGCAATGTCTCTTTGGGTTGCATGATGATATCTTTCTGGTCATTCTTCTTGCTAGGGTGGCCTATGTGGCTTTTATTTATGTTGTTGTTTGTTAAGCTCCAAGCTTTTTGCTATTATTCTTCCTTGATTGTGAGTATATTCTATACCATCTCTCAGTTGTTGAAATTGTGATGGAAGCATTATCTTTTTTTGTTGGCCACATGTCAAAGTTTGGCAGTGGAATACCAATAGTTTCTTGGCTATGTGGCTCTTCCTACAGGTTCATTCCATGGTTGTTCATTCTTCATCAATATGATAGTTTCTTTCTTATAGTTGGAAATAAGAGTTATAGTAGTCTCTTTGTCATGGGTAGGAGTTATTATAAATATTATTTCATTTTCTATTGTTGGTGAGCTCTTCATTGAAGATATTAGAGAGCAGAGTAGAGGGGAGATTTTTCTCTATTTTAGCAGAGAATGTAGAGAGGAAGCTAGGAGATACATTGAACTCTAGAAAAGTGTAACCCCTATAGTCGAAAGAGGGGATTGTCATTAGAGGGTGAAGTCTTGAGAAAAGAGATAAAGAGAAGCAGGTTATAGGAAGTAGAGAATGCTTCAGTAACATAATAATATTTTTGTAAGCATGTTGCATTGAGCTGCAAGAAGTTAATTAAATCATTTTTTGATTTAAACTTTCATGTTGTGCGTATGTGTGTTGTATGTATGTAGGTTGTGGGGATTAGCTACCCTTGAATGGATCCCTAGCCCCAAACTACATTAGAATGGTATTAGAGACAATAGTTCATTGAGATGTGTGTTGAGGAGAGTTACATGAGATGGTATGTTCATTGGGTTGTGTTTAGAAAAGCTCCAATATTTTTTGCAAGTGTGAGAGGAGTTGTAACAATAGAGAGTTGCATGTGAAAGAGAAATGGTGTCAATGAGGTAGTGTTAAGAATAAGAGTGTGTTGATTATCCAACAAAGATAGTGTTGGGTAGAAGATGTGCTAATGTCCTCCACTAAGTGGAAGTGGGTAAAGGGGATTTTGGGTGTGCATATTCAAGTATCATTGTTGGGTAGAGAATAGTTATGGTTGGGAGTGATTGAGAGTAGTCATTATTTTCAAGGTTTTGAGAGAGAGAGAGAGAGAGATTATGTGTGTGTGTGTGTGTGTGAAAATATCTTCTAGGAAGAGGACAAAGGTAGCCTTGAGAAGGGATATAAAGTTTTCTTTAGTAGATAGGAGAGAAAGATCTTCTGAGGAAAGAAGCTGGAAAATGAATAAGAGCATGTGTAAAGAGATGTTTGGGATGTTGAGTTCCCTAAAGGAGAGAAGAGTAGAGATTATAAGAAGAGAGAAGAAGAAGATAAGATGGAAAATGTTGAGTCTCGTGATTTTTTTGATATTATTTTATGTGTAGGTATGGAGGGGGTGTAGTAAGAGGAGAATATGGAGTAGAGTGTCATGTAGATGGCACCAAAGAAGATATCCTCATGTAAGAGAATAAAGAGGAAGACGAAAGGAATGGGGTTGCTATAGGAGCATGTCTTTTAGAATGCATGGAGCTGTTAAAGAATGACAATGCATGACGAGATAGAGTTGTAGTAGAGGAGGAGCATGAGACTGCAGGAATAGTTTGTCCTTTGGAGGACATGTTTGCGAATGTAGAGTAGCATAGTGAAGGAGAAAACATGGAGGTGTTGGTAGATGTAGTGCAACAAAGCACTAATGAGATTGTTGACATGCATGATGACGAGGAGTGTGAAGAAAAGGATGATGAGAAGGTAGGAGGTGTAGTTATAATTATTGAACCTAAGGTGTTTGGAACTAAGGAAGTTGATGCTACAATAGAGAGTGGAGAAGGATTTTGGTGGAGGAGGCTAGCTCGTGGTGGTATAGATCCCACAAGAGAAGAGAAGGATGAGGAGAGAATATTTTGGTGGAGGTGGATAGTTTATGGTGAGTTGAAACCTAGAAGAAGAGGATGGAAGAGGAGAAGTATTTAGAAGAAGAGATCCGGCTATGGTGGATGGAAGTCCACAAAAGGAAGATTGATGACCAAACTTTGTGGAGGAGGACAAAATTTGTCCTAGCTAAATGCTAGAAGAGGCAAAGGAAGAAATTTTTTTATGCACCTAATACAATGATAGTGTTTCTATAGGTTGTTCATAATATAGAAGGGTGGTTCCACCAATCAACTCCATTTTGTAAGCACATATTCACAATTTTTTCTTACCCAACATGTCTAATATAGCCATTTGGGTCTATAGGTAATCCCACATCATCAAAAAAGTATTTGTTGGTTTTATTTCTAGTTTCTCAATCTTTTTGGGTGACTTGTTGGTTGTAGCTTCTATCAAATTTCTTATTGAAGGTTAATATAGGAATATTGTAGGGAATATTCATGTGTTTAAAAAAGTCACTTTAGGGTGGTTTTATTCAAACTACTTCAGAAACTACTATTGGAGGATTGAGTATTATTCTACTACATGAGGGTTGCATTTAATTTTTTATCTCTTTCCCTTTGGTTGTGAAAGGAAATATTTTGAAAGGGCTTCTTTTAAATTAGTGTTGAGTTGTTAGCCATATGACTATTATTGCCTTCCATAATAAATAATCATATATTAAAAGGATATATTTTAAATCCTTTACCACCAACTATTAAAGGAGATTTTGACTTATTCTATCCTTGGTGGTATCTAGATAGAGTTATTTTCTTTTATCTATTATTGTTAAAATTTATGTAGATGTCTTGCAAGGATTTCTCCTAGAATATTACCCATTCATGACATGTGGTAGGTGATAAAAAAAAGTCAAGACTTTTATTTCCATTCTTTTGGGATAGATTTTATAATCTCCTGGTGTGGCAACCAAGTATCTATATGCATGAAATATTTTCTTTTGCTTGTAAGTCATGCTTCTGTTGCTAGCCATTAAATTCCTCTTAGCATTAGTTGTTTCTTTTCCCTTGGTAGGTCATAATGTCTCTCTGAGTTGTGTGATGATATCTTCTTGGAGTTCTTGCTAGGGTGGCCTGTGTGGCTTTCATTTATGTTGTTTTCCAATCCTCCAAGATTTTTGTTGTTATTATTCCTTGGTTGCAAGGGTATTTTATAGCCATGTGTCAAATTTTAGCAGTGGAATACCAATAGTTTCTTGGCTCTGTGGATCTTCTTACATGTTTCTTCCATAGTTGTTCATTTGTCAATATGATAGTTTCTTTCTTGTAAATTTGGTGATAGGAATTGTGACAGTCTCTTTGTCATGGGTAGGATTTGTTATAAATATTATTATTTTTCCATTTTTGGTGAGCTCTCTATTGGTATATTTTAGAGAGTGGAGTAGATGGGAGACTTTTAGCAGAGATTACAGAGAGGAAGCTAGGAGAGATATTGACCTCTAGAAAAGTGTAATCCTTATAATTTGAAGATGTGATTGTAATGAGAGGGAAGGGTTGTGTGAAGCCTTGAGGAAAGAGATAAAGAGAAGAAAGCTATAAGAAGTATAGAAAGCTTCAATACCATAATAATATTTTTGTAAGCATGTTGTATTCAGCCATAGAAAGTTAATAAATTTTTTTTTACATTTAAGCTTCCATGTTATGCATATATGTGTTGTATTTATGTAGGCTACAAGGATTGGCTACCCTTGAATGGGTCCCTAGCCCCTAACTGTATTATAAGGGCTATAAGTTGATTTGTAGTTCCTTTCATCAACTACAGAATTGGAAATACATAGAGCACAATGTTGAAACACCTAAAAAAAATCTTGTGGTTCTTACTACAAAATTAGCAATTAGATTGGGATAATATTTTAAAATGGAATTTGGTAGGCATGAACAAATGCCCTTTAAGACAACACGAAGAGAAAAGTAGAGATCACTTATTGGCTAATTGTACTTATGTCAAAGAGGAGTGGAATTTTTCTCTTTCAAATGCTTACCCTACTATTCTTGTTCCAAATTATTTTGATTCTACTTTGGATATAGTTGATCTTATTTAGGGAGTTCTTTATTTGGACAAGTGGCCTCCTTTAGTGAAACACCAAGATCCTAGATATGTATTATGGGTAATTTAAAAATCTTACATAATGGGTCTATTTTTAGAAATATCTTCACACCTCTATGGGTTACAGTTATGAAGACTATTTCTCTCCTTCTTAAGGTTACCCCTTGTCCTTAACCAAAGGAAAATAAAACCAAGACTAATCTTTCTCCTTCTTCTCTTTATTTTTTATGGGGCCTCCAAAGGGAACTCGGATCTTTATAGAGGGAGTGCTCCTCTTTCATAATAGAAATACCTATATTTAGTATGTAGTGGGTCTAGGAAGGACAACAAACAACCATGTTGAAGCATATTCTCTTAAACTAGGCCTTTCAATTGCTAAAGAAGAGGGAATATATGATTTAAAGATATTTGGTGACTCAAATTTAATAGTAAATACCATCAAAAAAGGACATGTTAAGTTTGTGGGCCTCTTTTATGTGATTAAGTCTATCTAGGCTCTTATAGATCAATTCTAACAAATTAAACTCTAGCACATTTGTAGAATGCATAATAAAGATACAGATAGATTGGCTAATAGTGGTCTTAGTCTTAATCTTGGAATGTTGTAGATTTGATACAATTCTAATGTGGATTCAACTAGATCCTATTGATAATTGCTTTGGTAATATTTTGGCTCCTCTTTGTTGTTTCTTTTGTTTTAAATTAGATAATCAGGAAGGGCTCGAACCCATAACAGAAAGCCAAAAAGGTGAACAGTATGAGTTTTGCGAGGAGTAAAACAAAACACAGAAAAGCATAACTAATAGCAAAAAATAGTCATAGAACCAGTGATTGCCAGAAAGGTCAGTAGAAGAAACCTTACTACTTAGACATATTCTTAAAGCCATTGATGGCTTGCCATTCTCTATTCAAAAAATCTAGCTTATCTTCAAAAGAGCTCTCCTGCACCTTCCTATCCTAATCATCTGGGGAGTCCTTGCATATCTCCTTTCCTTTGTTGTCTCTGCTCTTGGTGTTGGTCCTGTTAGTAGGACCTGTAGTATTAGTCTGCAAGAAATTACTACCTGAAGATGTCCCTGTTTTTCCCTCTCTAGTCACCTTCCTTTTTTCCATTTCAACTTGAAACACATATAATGTGGTGGCAAAGTTCTTAACCATTTCTTTGTTTAAGGCCACTATTTCCTCCATGTTTTTCTTTATGCTCTCCTTATTTATCTTTATCCTATTTAATTCATTTTCTATGTTTTCCCATTTATCAAACATTTTGGCTAGGTTCTCAACCTCCTGCCACATTTCATCCTCATTTTCCTTCGGCCACTCAAAGGTTTCAAGTTGAGTAAAGACCTCGAGGTGCTGGATTTTTCTTTTCACATGATGCATTTGGGAAATATATCACTTCAAGACTTGATTCTGAAGGTCAAGAGCTTGGTAAAGAGTAGCCACCTTGTCAACCAATTGCTAGCAGGACTTACAGTCACTTTTCTTAATGTTGGGAATAGTCACAGGGGGGCTGCAAGGGGTGGGGTGGTGTCTGAGCCTAGGGTTTGGGACTCTGTTTGTCAACAGTCTCCAAAAATTTTCTTTTTCCCTTGACTTTATCCATACTTTCTGTGTGGGGCAATTCGACAACAACCAAGGAATCTCCCTAATCTTTTCTTTTGCCTTTATCAATCGCTCCCTGAACAGGGGAATCAATATGAATCTTCTATTTGTGTTTGCTGGGAGCATTGGAAATTCCATTTTTAAGGCTTAACTCAGGGGGTTCTGAAAGGTTACCTTGTTCTTCTTCTTGCTTGTCTAGGCTAGGGTAGGAGTTTCTTTTGAGACCTTAATAAGGGTGGTCTCGGCCACTCTAACAAGGGTAGTTTCAATAGAGGTTGAGGGTTTAGTAGCTTGAGTTTTCTTCTTGAAGGGGAGGTCATCAGACACATTCTCAACAAGAGAGGGATTGTAGATCCTCAAGTTAAAGGATAGGGCAAGGGTAAGAGACAGTTCAAACTTGTATATAGCATAAATCAACCCCTGGTGAAGCAGGAGGGTTTTTTCCCCGACCAGGACGTTTTGAACAGAGTCCTCTAAAGAGGTGAATAACCAGTAGGTAAAATTAACTAGAATATTATGGTGAAAATGTTTTAGCAGTGGAAACAGGTGTGCATGAAAATGTTTAAAATGACCATCAAGAGTAACATATCTCATAAGCACCTCAGCTACTCTCTTCCACACTCTAGGAAGGTCATCCCAGTAATAGCCATTCTACAATCTATTCACTTTCTCACCCTCCTATAGGAACCTTTGCATGTCCTCCTGGTAATTTCCTTTCACCTTCTTGGGAAGGCGAATACCCTCCATTTTCAGACCAGTGACCTCTGCAATGAGTTCTTTAGCCACGCTAAAAGATATTCCCCTTACATAGACTACTTGAGCTTTCCACAAGATGGCAAATTCTTGAGAAATAAGAGTGTCAAATCCATTCATAGTCATGATATAAGGGGTGAAGAGACCCCTCTCCAAAATTCCCCAGAGCTCAGTATCATTCTTAAAGATATCATGGTTGCTCAACTTTGTTTTTAGAAGATCCCTCCCATGGCAAATAACTCAGGAGAAACAATTTCAAACACCACATGATAGCTAACTACACTAATGAAGATAGGTAACAAAGTGCAATGTGAAAGATTAATGTTGAGGTCAAAACTTAACTTATAATAATTATTCTCAGTCCTTTGAATAACCTCCCTCATGTGTGAGGTCCTCTCCTTGCTAGAGGTATTTATAACCTTATATGGATGTATTTCCTTCATTATTTATAATGGATTTGATATGATCTAGGATGTTCTTCCCTTCATTCCAGCTGATTATGTTTTTGACTTTAGTGTCAAGGTTGGCTAGGGCATCAGCAAGCCCATTCCCTTCCCTAAAAATGTGATGTATAGTCACCTTCTCCAAAGATGATAACAAGTTTTTACTTATATCAATAAGGTCTCTAAGGGACTAGCATGGCTTAGCTTTGGATTGAAGCATATTGAGGATATTTTTAGAGTCTCCCTCCACAAATAGGTTCTTTATGCCTTTGTCGATAGCCATTTTAATACCTTGAAAAGCTTGTTGGCTTCCACAAAATTACAAGTCTAAGCTCCCAAGTTCTCTGCATAAGCTCCCACCACTTGACCTTTATTGTCCCTTAAGAGACCACCCCCTCCTGCCTGACCAGGATTTCCTTTAGAAGCCCCGTCAAAGTTATGTTTGATCCAACCTAAGTCAGGGGGACCCTTGTTTCTTTTGTTGTTGGTGGGACTACAAAATATTTTGTGCACTTATACAACCTTTTGGGCACTTTTGTAGCCATTCACTCACTTTTGTAACCTACCACATGACTTCATTAACATATTCATGACTTTATCATGTTCGTCAACAAGAATAAACTTATGCAGCCAAGTCTTATCTTTGTCAATATGTACCACTTTTGTAGCCAAACATTATCTCTATTATCAAGGTATTTGAATTCTACAACGATTGTCAACTTCATCAATAACATCACCTTTGGTTGGTTTGTTGAGATAGCAAACTTTGAATATTGGTTTTATGTCTAGAATGTCAATCTCTAATCTCCCCTACATCTTTGTAATTGCTATTTATAGGTGGTTAATTTAGGACAGATCTTCTCCTTTATAATTTGTATATCTTTTGTGCATAAATAAAAACCTCTTCTTTTATAAAAATTGTTTGAATGTGATTTGTTCAATTTGCACCCCTAAACTATTGTCAAGGCACTATCCTATTATCCCATAGCTAGGGTCTATAAAAAATTAATCATCTCTAATGTTCTTCTTGATTGAGAATTTTTCAACATCCAATATCCTTCATCTCTACATCAAAATAGTTATTCCAAATCATTGCCAAGCTTGTCCAACTATCATGATGGTCATTATTGTGACCAAAGTCCATCTATTTTGACTAGAACAAATATTTTATGTGTTTCCTCTAAGTACAATATATGAGATTATTTATTGAAATAACAAATCCATGTTTATTCAATCCTTTTAGAAAGTAAAAATTTATCTAGAATTTTTTATAATATAGGATTGCATTTTTTCTCATTGAAACCCTTGACTGAGTCACAAAAAAAGAATAGATCTTTGTGCTTCTAAATTTACATTATTTGTTCTAGGAAAAATATGAGAAAGCATCTTTGTCTGCATTGAAATTTAGAAATCATAAAATCTTAGTTTGTATGTAATAGGAATAGTCATCTTGTACTTGAAAACTTTTTTTTAGCATTCTAAGGAAAGGTTAGAAAGTTTTATCTGATTGCATTTGTGTTTAAGTTTTAAGTTTGTTTTTATATTGCATTCAAAATATAAGAGAATCTAAAATCACATTTTAACTTTAAATCCAAAAGAATTATCTTGCATCAAGGATGCATTTTAGAAACACAAAAATATGGTGTAGTTGTATTTTACTTTTGAATGTTTCTACGTTTAATTGAAAGATAAGTTTTTGGCTACCCATAATGTTTTTCCTAGAAAGAGTAAACTTTCTTTCTATGTACTTACTAATGAAATAAACTAGAATATTTTCAAAAATCAAATTTGAAACTATACTAATATGGTTAAAAATAGTAAATACAAGATTTAGGAATGGAAAAGCAACTAGAAAATATACTATAGAAAAGAAAGGGGAAATAGGGTTAGAAGAGCATGTCAAATTACAAATATGTGACCAAAAATAAACTCAAGAGGTCAAATGACATCCCTATAAATTTTGGTGAATCTAAGTACTTTTTACATACTAGATTTTACTACCTACATAAGGATGATGTTTTTGATAAAGTCAACTGGAAAAACAGTCTAGAACCCTGTACAAAATAGCCTAGAGGGAAGAGAAAAAGCCTCACACAAGAAAGAAACAATGCATTAACAACAGACTAATAGCATAACATAGAGTGATCTAAAAATCCAACCAAATTGATCTTAGGCAAAAACCAACAACAGAAAACATAGAAGAAACAACGAAGGATTCTCATCAATCCCATGCTTAGCGAGGAACTTGAACATCTCCTCATAATCCCCCAGACTGTCAACCTGAATGCCTTGGATCTTGTCACCAAACTCCTTCACAGTAGAGAAGGCAGTAGAAGCACAGTACAGAACTTTGGTAGCAAACTCTGCCATCACTTTCCAATTTTTTGTAGATCCCTAACCTTATACCTGAGATCAGAAACCTCCTTCGTAGTCTTTTCACACAGAGTACATTTCCTCTTGTCCTCCTCCTGATCATGGGTATCCTCCTCATCTTTTGAGTAGGGGTGTTCATTTCTGAGAAGTGACTGGTGCCTTCTTCCTCCTACACAGACCCCTCAAGGGTACCCCCTTCATTTTCTCCCAGAGTGCCTTCCACAAATTCAGATTCACCTGACAACTCAATCCCTTGAAGATTTGTAGAAAGCATACCCATAATGCAACTGGACCTTCTAACTCGTTGGGTTGTTTTACTAACACTTCCCAACATGTTGCCCCCTCCACCTTGCTTTGCAACAACATCCAAATCCATAAATTTTGACAAAACCACTTCATATTGAATATCCTCCTTCCCTTCCTTTATTTTTTTATGGGGGTAGGACCTTCCTTCTTCTTCCATTTCCATCGCTCTCTTAGCAAAGGATACCTCCCCCTTATTAACATCAGTAGCCTAAGATTTGGGGCTCTTGCTTAGCTTCTTCAAGGTGGTCTTGCCTTTGGGGATTTTTGAACCAGATCTAGGATTAGGAGTTTTGATTGATAGGGAATCCCAGATTTCCTCAATTCTAGGCCAATCCTTAGGGACTTTGGAAGGGGAAACCACCTCTTTATGGAACACAATAGACTTCTTCCCTTTACCCTTAACACTAGGGCTAGCAACAATAGGGTTCGAAGGGGATTCATGGAGAACACTGACCTTAATGGTCTTAGGGGGACACAAAGCTAAATGGAAATGGTAGATACAGAAAAGAAGGCCCTATTGGAGGGGGATGATCAGGGTATTGGGATTCTTAGCATGGGCTTCCCTCTCCACCCTAATGGAGTTCTCCAGCGAAGATAAAAGGAAAAAAGGAAAGCTAATCTCAAAGTTGTGATGAAAGTGGTTAAGCAAAGTGAAGTGATAATGAAAGTAAACCTTATATTGCCCTTCAAGCATAAAATATTTCATAACCATCAAACACACCTGGTCACATAGAGTGAGATTCTTCTCCCACTCAAAAACCCCCTATATTTTGGTCACAAATTCCCCCTCTCTAAAGAAGGCCACCATAATTTCTGGGTCTAGGACCCTGCTCCGGTGGTAATGCTTCATCCCTTTAGTAGACATCCCAATTGCCTAATCTATGACCTCTTCAGTTACCTCGAAGCCAATACCACCCAGTCAAACATGCTTGTTGTCCCAGGAATTTGG
Organism: Cunninghamia lanceolata; assembly: GCA_027924645.1. Classification (NCBI taxonomy): domain Eukaryota; kingdom Viridiplantae; phylum Streptophyta; class Pinopsida; order Cupressales; family Cupressaceae; genus Cunninghamia; species Cunninghamia lanceolata. The sequence continues at coordinate 441,303 of BSBN01001848.1, read as the reverse complement.
AAACTGACGAGAGAGGTTCTCATTGTGCCCTTTCAAAATTTCAAGAAAGAAAGTCACCCCCTTCCTGGAGGATATACCAAACAGTAGGGTCGTGCTTAATTCATTGTGGGATGAGGGTTCCTTTCTCATAATATTTCCACCCATCGTAGCACTCTAGTTAACACACAGTAATAGATATGTCGTGGAAATACGTTTGTCTTTCTTGCAAGAATCGAGCCAAGCTAAGTGATAAATGGCATGATAGATTCTCGATCCTTTTGTGCACCCCGTATCACTCTAATGGGAGCCACGCTAGATTTGATGGGAGTCGTAATGAGAGATCAGATGCGAGGAGCTCCTACCACCTTGCTTCACTACCAAGGGAAAATGTATGCCCGAAACCTCATGTCAAAATCAATGCAAAGGCGATCAGAGATAAAATCATAATGATTTCTATAATGTCAACGTATCTGCCAACCATTCTCAGCAAGTGGGCCACCTTCCATGCTAGTATTCCAGTCAATAATAGACTATTGACTCGTGACTTGCCATTCTACCTTAGCCTTCTTGTTTTTAAGGATTTGAATCCCAACGGCTCTATCTTAAATTTAAATTTTATCCCTAAGTACATTTTTCCCTTTCGTGGTCCTATCAACAACTCACCCTTTCAAGACAACCAAATTTCTCCCAACACCCATGAAAAGGAACATGATCCAGATAACCCAACTAGAATTCTCTTAGGTGTCGATCCTCCCACCGTGAGGCTTGAAATCCAAAATATTATCAAGGCCTACTACCTTCTTTGACAATGAGGGCTTGAACTCTACTAGGCAGATTAGTAGCCTTTCTCCAACATCTCCAAGAGAAGCTATTAATACCAACATTGGCCATAGCATTTGCAACACCATTGTCTTCCCTATATATATGGGGGACTGCAAATTCCTCAAATCTACTTAAAAGCATTTTTATGTCCCTAACCACATCCATAAGTTGCTAACCAGGGTTAGTTGTGCCAAGAACAACATTAACGAGAAGTTTGGAATCTCCTTCCACATGGAGTTTTTTGATACCCAAAGAATGAGCCAATTTAATCCCCCATAACATAGCAAGAGCCACAGCATCATCATTACTTTTGATCCCTAAACCTCCAGCATAAGCATCCATATAGACAGCCATGTCAGATCTAATAATACCTCCTGCACTAGCCTATCCTGGGTTGCCTTTGGCTGCCCCAACAAAGTTTAATTTGCACCAGTCCTTTTGAGGGGCTTTCCAGTTAGTCTTGGCTCGTGCAAGCTTTCTGGAGTTATCCACTTGACACAAACCCTTTGCAACATCCCAAGACTTCAGAAGATCCACTTCAGCGAGGCTAGGGGGCGACTCAGTAGATTCAAAATTGCAAGTGTTCAAATTTTTAGTTAGGAGTATGGAAAAGGCTTGGAAGACTTCAAAGGGAGTTCTAGATGTGTCCCTGAAGGTCCTATTATACCTCTTCTTCAAGATATTCCACCCAAGGTGAGTAGGGATTTGTCTCCATAGCTCCTTGGCCATAGGGAAGGAAAAGGGGGGCACCCATTCCCTGACAAAGCATTTAGGTTTCCATTGAACACCCACTCCACACCCATCCTCTGCAACATTAAACCTCAAACTTCCCTAGAAAATTCACAAGAAAACAACATATGGGGAATAGTCTCTTCATCCTTGAGACAAAGAGTTGGATTAAGGTTCCATCAACCTTGTAAATCCTATGTAATTAATTACACCTAATATTGTTTGTAAATCACCCATAAGGGATGAAAGGTTTCACCAGCAATGATCTTGTTTCAGCTGCATGTTTATATCCAATCCTCGTTGCTAATTCATCTGCGACGGGGGGTCGCAAGGGGGTTTCCCCCTGCAAGGTGTCTAAGGGGATCATCCCCTTGGTAGGGGGTCCAGGGGTTGTGCGCTCTGGTGGGGGTTCGCGGCCAGTGCCCCCGAAACCACATTTTATTTATATTTTATCATTGTAAATCTAGATCGTTCGTCATTAGGTCACAGATCTGATGATCGATATTATGTCAGTTTTCTTTCCCTAGAAGGCAACCCCCTTTTAAAAGGATATTTGTACTATAATTTTATCAGAGTTGAGAGTAACAGGCGCCGCTAGATTGAAGATTGGAGAAAAAAAGGAAGTGCACGTATTGTAATCTCATATTTGAAGATAATACAACTTGGAGCCTCTTTTCTTAGTGGAATATTTTACCTGAAAGGGTTTTCTCCACATTACACATTGTGTTATGTGTTCAGCTCTTAATGCATGTTATTTCTGTGTAGTGGGTTTTATTTCTGTTGCAATCTCCATTGATTCTACATTGTTTAGAGGACATAAATAAGGTTTGAATCAGATTTTCATTGTGTGGTTTGCACTTTCATTTTTAACAAAGAGCACACCTATTAGGGAGTTGAAATCCCCTTTTCTTTAGGTTATCCAAAGTGAGAATTTTGTTGTGATTAGTAGTTCACCAAAAGAAATTTATTTTAGGGATGAGTCTAAAATTCCAAACTTTATGCCAAAATCTATCCTTTGCGGGGTCTAACAACAGACCATGTGTTGTTTTCATAGTAAAAAGACATCTACTATCTTTCTCCCAGATAATTTGATCCTCTCTAGGGAACAGAGAGAGTCTATAGTTATCCAATTACCTTTAGAGTTGTAAAGCAAGTTGTCTATCCTCATTCTGATTAGGACAATAATCTAACAGACATTTCCAACTTCTAGAGTAACGATTGTGACCAATGTAAGTAGAAACAACAAAACCAAAAAGTAGGGTCATGCCACAATAATGGGTTACACTTTTTGGCCAAACTTGACATTGAAATCAACATTTTGAACTAAATCTTCACTTTCTAACACCTATAGCCGCTAAACCATTAGGAATTTGAAGATGATGCGAACTAGTGATTTGTGAGATTTTGTCTATAGATTCTAAATATATATTTTTAACAAAATTTGGAGCTAAATTGTAAAAAAAATTGTGTCTCCTTTGATAACTAGTTTTTAATAGTAAACAACATTTTTTTAAAGTGATGTGTATTATGTTGCACATAACTATTTTTCTACAAAGGATAAAATTCTGATTCTTTTAAATTTAGATTGGTAACACCGATATCTAGAGGATACATTTGGTTTCATAATGTTTTGTTGAATATTTTTTTTAATTAAGTTTTGAAGTCAAACCAATTATATTTTAGACATTGGTGCATTCTATCCAACATAACTTTTTTTATAAGTATCAAAATTCAAATTTAGATTGGTAACACTGATATCTAGAGGATGCATTTGGTTTCATAATGTTTTGTTGAATATTTTTTTTAATTAAGTTTTGAAGTCCAACCAATTATATTTTAGACATTGGCGCATTCTGTCCAACATAACTTTTTTTATAATTATCAAAATTCAAATTTTTTTTGTTGGAATAAGGACATCAATACCTAGAGGACATGTATTTTTTAGAATTTTTTATCTCTATTTTCCTATTTTTTCGTATGTGTGAAACAAAGACCTTGATGTTCATTCAAAACCTACATTCACAAGAAATAAAAAATAAATATAATAATCAAATTAAATATATTTAAAATTATATTTTTTGGGAAGCTTATAATAAATACTACATACTTACAAAACATAAATTTTAAATGAATTCATTTGATCCCCCAAAAAGTAAATCAAAAGTGGTTTTTTATCAACATTTTGATAGGTGTAGAGGAGACTCCATTATAGGTATGGTTTAAAATTAGTGGGGTTCTATCCAAGGGGGTTTGAATCTAAGGGGGTTTGATCAAACCCTCTTCAATTAAAATCCTTTAAATGGAACCTTTCAAGGCTTAAATTATTATATTTTCTAAAAATATTTCATTTCAACAAAAATCAGGATGTCCTAGAAAATGTAACCTATTATTATGGCAACACCTAGTAGCTAGCTCTGTCAGCCAACCTACCAAACGTCAACTCCCTGAGAGGTTTCTCCCCTAACCATCTATCCCCCCAAAAGTTGATATTCCTTCCATTACCCACCTTCCATTTGATACCTTTATGCAAGAGCCCTCTAGATTTTAGAGTACCATTCCAAATGATCGATCCCTTGGGGAGATTTTGTTCTAAGAGGAAATTGATAGCTTGGGCCCCCTGAAGTATTTAGCTCTCATGATGTCCCCCCAATCTTTACTACCATTGATCAAGTTACATTCAATCTTAGCTAGAAGGGCCTTATTCATAAGGTAGATTTTTCTTATACCCAAACCACCTTGGGTTTTGGACAAACAGACCTTGTCCCAATTAACCAAGGCTAACCTTCATTTTTCCTCCACAATCGACCATAGGATTTTTTTTGGATCTATTCAAACTTCTTAGCTAAGTATTTAGGGATTTTGAAGAGACTAAGAAAATAGGTGGGAATACCCTGAAGAGAAGCCTTTAGAAGCTTAAACTTACCGGCCTAGCTAAGAAGCCTACCTTTTCATCCTGCCAATTTCTTTTGAATTCTTTTAAGGACTAAATTATAATAATCAAGGATGATGTTCACTACACCTAGGTGTTATTACTTACACTTAGGCATTGGTGTCCTCTTGGGTGTTGGTGTCTAACAATATTCAAAAAAATTTAAATGCTCACCAAATATCTAATGCTTACTATGTTTGTAGAATATGAAAGTCACACTCAAGGATAGATATTTAATTGGCTAAGATGGGGAAAAATAATGTTGGGTGTGCTACATGGGAATATACCTTAGTTAATCACCTATTTGGCCTATTCTAGCCTCAACAATAGCATAATAGGAGAGTTTAAAGTGTGTGATCCCTAGTGTAGGTGTTAACGGTGTTGTATGCAAATAAATGCCTTGAATATAAACCCTAAGAGGTATTATATGATATGGTTGCATGTGAGTGCGATGAGGAAGAAGGTGGTAGTAGAGATCACTAAATGTACAAAAGGGAGGAGAAAGGAATATGGGAAGACCTTTAATATGGGAATAGTAAAGGGTTTTGGCTATGGAATTAAAGGAATACAGAGAAATGGAGGAAACTATGGTTTAAGGAGGGAAATAGGAGGATCAATGGGAAGGAAACAAAAGGAGGAGAAGTATTCAAGGAGATCTATGGATTTGTTGCACAATGGGGCCTTCCAATATTAAATATTTTGTCCTCTAAATTTCTACCCTACATAAACATGGAGTCTCTTTTGAACTTCAGATAGCTTGAATTAGAATAGGGTGACCAAAGTGAGAGAAATTCAAGTGAACCCAAACAAATGATGCAAAAACTAGATTTGTTGGTGAAATTATGTGAGATAGTCATTGAAAACATAGTAAGTTTTAGGTTTACAATGATTATTAGAGCCAAAACCTAAAATTTAAACATGAACATGAGCATTGGAGGGTGCTAGTGTCCTAATTGACTTAGGTGCTCAAACTTCTAGAGTTGACTAGGAATAAGCTCCTAAGGTTGTTTCTCCAAGTTTTATAAATTTGGAAAGCAAGGACATGTAAATAAGGATTGTAGAAATAAGAAGAAAACTTATAATGATTCATCCATTCAGAAATCTCCAATGATGGTGATAATGGTGCTTTATATATTTTAGCTAATGTTGAAAGTGAAGACTCTTGGCTCTTTGATTTAGGTTGCTCCTAACATATGACTCCCCACAAGGAGTGATTCTCATCTTACCAAGCTTATGATGGGGAAGAAATATTCTTTGGTGACAACAATTCACATTGAATTATTGGTAAAGGAAAGGTATAGTTGTGTTTTAGTGATGGAAGAGTGAAAACTCTCGATGTTGTTTTGCATGTTCTAGGACTTGCGAGAAATCTTCTTTTTGTATACAAGTTGAATGATTCAAGAGTGCATGTAGCATTTGATAAGTTTTATTGTACGTTGTCTAGAGGAAATGTGGTGATAGAGAGAGGCTCATAGTGTGGGACTTTATTTAATTTTACTGCCTCCATATTTTGTAACTATTCTAATATTATTACCACTTCTAAAAATGTATAGAGAGAAGAAGAAAATATATAGAGAGAGAGGTAGATGGAGAGAGGTAGGGAGAAAGAGAGAGAAGAAGAAAACATAAATGGTGTAGATGTGTTAATTAACCCAAAGGCATAATCAACCACTCATACAATACTTTCTTCATCTTAAATATAGCCTCCCATTCATCTCCTTTTTTATTTTGATCTAGTGATAACGATTATGTAATGCCTCAGGCATCTGTGTCTTTTTGTCTTCAGACTTGTGTTTTTTTTTCCACTACTGTTATTAGCGATAAAAATTTATTTTGACATCGAGGTGAGCTCGATAAGATTTTGTCTGACTCATAGACTTTATTATGATTGCTATGTTATGACTTGTTTTGATGATCTTCTAGAGTGTTTTTCACTGATTATGCTCATGTCATACATGTATGTGTGATTTTCATGTTATCGATTGATTATCGATCTTTGTGGATGATTTGTATTTATGAGATATTTATGATGTGTATATTTTATCATGCCATGTTGGGTATTATATTATGCTTCGGCTATGTTGTATTCAAAAAGTATGCTTGATGTTTCATTTAAGTGTGCATGTCCTATTGTTCCCCAACGATGGTTAAATAGAGATGTCGCATTGGGATTGTTTATTTTTTTAGCCTCATTTATCCCACTCATATCAAGTATGGGATGTATCTTGTGTAACCATGCATGTTTTCAGATCCGAATCGATGGTGATTCAGGATTCCACTCATCTTGTGCAAACCTGTAACTTGGTGATTGGTTGCTGAGTGTTTTGTATGATTTTGATGTTTTTCTTATATTATATGTTGAAATGATTTTATTTAATTAGGATTTTTTATATTCTAAAATGCTTGGTTCGATTGATTTTTGAAAGGAAAAATATTCTCCTAGTGTAATTTTCTATTCAAAAAGAAATAATTAAATAGGGAATATTGTTAAGTCAATTTTGAATCAGTAGCATATTTTTATTAAAATATCTATGTTACTAAAAATGAAATAAATTAAATGTTTTTAAGTTCAATAGTGCAAATGAAACATTTTAATTCATTTTGTTAAATAAAAATATCTAAAAGTGGATAAAATATTCTTTTTAGGGAATTAGGGCTTTTTAAGGATCAAAAAGGGGAATAAAACTTGTTTTATGGGATTCTTTTCCTCTCAAAATTTGCTCTCCACTCTCTCGAACCCTCTTATGACTGAAAAGATGGAATTTCTCCATGCTTTGAAAAGAATATTTGTTTGTTGATCTAAAGAAGGAATTGGGATTGGATTTGTTGGTGTTCGCTTGGTGAAAGATTGAACAAAGATTGTCTCCATCTCTTCATTCCTTTGGATTTTTGGCTTGTTTGAGAGGTATGTTGATTTAAATCTTCTCATGGCTTTCAATTTAAATGCTTTATCCTTCATTCCAAGCCACTGAGAGTGGATTCCTTTCGCCTTCATTATTAGGATGGAAAGTTTAAATGATTTAAATTTATTTTTAAATATTTTTTTCATGTGTTCTTCATTTTTGGAAACATGGGAAAACAAACAAAACCTTGTCAAATATTTTGTATAATCACCCACATGGATTTTATTTGATATTTGGCATGTTGTTCACCATAGCTATAATGGGTACTTCACCATTTTCCATACACCTTGAAACATAGAAGTTAGAAAAATGACCCAAAAATTCAAGCATTAAAACATGGTGGATTTGAGGTTTTATGTGAAAATTTCATGATGTAGAAAATGTAAAATTCACATTTCTAAACTTACTGTGATGTATTCTAGTGTGATATTTGTAGTCTCCATCATGAAATAATATTCTGCATCTTTTAAACCTATGCTGTGATTTTTGTCACCGTGATTTCTGTGCCACACTCGATTGGTCAAATTGGTGCGTTGGGTGTTTAGGAAGAAGTTTATGGATAGTGAAGGAGTGTCTCTCTTATCATATACCATGATACAAAGTGATTGTTGGGTTTAGTGTGTGGAGAGTTTAACCAATAAAAATATTAAATATATTTGGGTAACAAAAACTTAATTACAAGATCTATGCCAACTGCAGGGTGCTTTCCTGACTTGGTTTGGTGGTAAAGAGCATGTCATGTAATGGTACAATTAGTGAAAGCTAAGAGTAGACCCCTTATTAAGAGGCCCACTACTCTCGTGCTATGAGGAGGTTTGTGTACTTGTTTTGACACTCCTTGTCCTATCCTACTAAGTCTATCATCCTTCTTTCCACCATTAGAGTTAGACTCAACGTGTGATGTGTTCATTGCATTTGTTTATGCATTGTAATGGATTAATTCATGCTTTAAAATGTGTTGTGTGCTATACATGTTGTTTGGCCTATGTGAATCATTTCTTCCCTTGTTTGGCATGAGTGTGTATTCTTCCCATGTGACCATCTCCTTAGTACAGTGGGGTGGGCCTAAGGGAACCACATGGTTGGGTGGCACTATACCACAGTTGAGGACTATAGGTTCTCTAGGATTGGCTTGGATTCACGTGCAATACATGTATCTCCCTTCTTTTGTAAATTCCATTGTCATGTAATTCTAAGCAGATTGTATAATCTTTCAAGGACGTTGGTGTCCTAGCCTTGTAATTCATTATTGCATTGATTATTATTGTTTGATCCTCCTTGTATGAGAACTTGTAAACCATCCACATAAAGTGGTGGTGGTTCACTCATTTGGTTTGGTGCTTCGACGTTGGTGTCGAAAGCACGTTCACATTATTTTACTTTCCTTCATATTTGACATGTTCAAACAAATGGAGTAAAAATGACAAATCATCCTTTGGTTCTTAAAAAGAACTCATTTTTGGAAAATGTGTAATTGAATTGATGTTAAATAATGTATTTAATCATCATAGAATATTTCATAAAATTCTAGGTTGAATTGCATAATTCTGGGCAATTTTGGCATTTTCTAGGTTTTAGGCCCTATTTTTAGTAGGACTACAATGTCTGGCACTGAAGCCTAGTGGACCACAACACCCAGTGTTGTCCTAGGTAGTGGGCTCCTCCTCTAGGGTCTGCAACTTCTAGGAAGCCCTATTATGTCCGTTCAACTCTCTCATACAGATTGTTGACGAAAGTTATCCTTTTACCCTCTGAAATTAATCCACATATGAGTTCTCCTTATTTGTTTGTAAACCTGGTTGGTTTCCCTCTATTGAATTGAGAAGAGTGAATTGCATTAAGAAACTAGGATAGTCTTCCACTAACACCATCACATTTACACGTATCACGGTGATGTTTTGTGAGTATCATAATACTCTTGGTTGATGCACATCGTGTGTCGACACATGTGCCATCCCTTAACAAAAAAAAAAATCTATCTTTGGTTGTGTCGAGTTGATGCCTTGGATGAAGGCTTGGGGAATTACATTTGGTATCAAAGCCCATGTTACAACATTGGGAGCTCTGGTTTGTGTGCTTGCTCTTGTGAGTATTGAAGTTGTAGACACCTAAAATTAACCCTTCGCATCGCATCACTTGCATTTCATCAATTTTGTCAAATCACCTGCATTTAACGTTAATTAAATAATCTAATTATTTAATTAATTTCATCAATTTCCTCCAAATCACCTGATTTCAACATTAATTGAATAAATCCTCTTTATTTAATCAATTTCAATAAAATCCACTTTATTCTTCTAAATTAAATAACCTCAGTTATTTAGTTAAATTAATTATCCTCTTTCAATCTTCAAATCCACATTAATTAAATAATTTTAATTATTTAATTAATCTAGTATTCCTCTAAATTTAAATAAATTATTTAAATTTATTTAAGTTGACTTCATCCTCTAAAAATAAATAAAATTAAATATTTTATTTATATTCCTCCATCATGCAAAATAAATTAAATGAATTTATTTGTTTAATTTATTCTCTATAATTAATCTTTTCTATTCTTCAATCATGCACAATTAATTAAATAAATTTATTTATTTAATTTCTCAATTATCTTCCAATTCTTCTAAAAATAAATAAAATTAAATAATTTATTTATAATCTTCAAATCATACACAATAAATTAAATTTACTTATTTATTTAATTTCTCAATTATCTTTCAAATTCTCTAAAAATATCATTTTCCTCTATGTGCACAATCAGTCTTATTTTTAGAACTTCAAAAAGCAAATCTAAAGTTGAGTTAATTGACTTTAATCTTATTATTTTTATCATCAACTCATAAATTAGAAAAAAAACATTTTAATTTATGAAATCAATTCTAGCTTTATCATGTCTTTTATCAAAAAACAATTATCTTAATAAAAATACATTTTTGGAGTGACACATGTTGTGTGCACATTCATCATGAGTTATTTGATTTATCTCAACCATTCATTTCATTGATTTATTTCAACCATTGATCAATCCAACCTTGAATCCTATATATACCCCTTTCATCCATTCACAAATCCTCTTTGATCATTTATTCTCTTCGATCATTCAACTTTTGAGCACTCTTCGATCATTCAACTTTTGAGCACTCTTCGATCATTTAAGCTTTTGCATTCCTACGGCACTTTGAGCTTTTATCACGCATCGTTGAGCACATTAAGCACTTATCATCATCACATCCGCTTGTCATAAACATGGTTTTGCAATGTATTGAGCAATCCACAAAAGACCAAGATAACTATACAATCTAGGTGAAAGATTTCATTGTTTTGTGTTATTCATTGATTATTCAGTTATTTATCTAGATCGTTATCTTGAAGGTTATAGGATTGAGTGTTATTGATTATCATTGCTTTTGATCTTATTTTATAATTTCAATTTTACCTATCATAGTCCGCCGTGGGATATTTCCAATCATCCTCCAATCACTTGCCACCATTCCTAAACTATCCTAACCCATCTCTAAACTATCCTAAACCATCTCCAAACCATCCTAAACCATTACAAACCTACCCTAAACCATCTCTAAATCTACCCTAAACCATTCCAAATCAACCCTAAACTATTCCAAATCAACCCTAAACCATTCCAAATCAACCTTAAACCATTCCTAAACTTCCTTAAACTATTCCAAGATATCCCTAAACTACCCAAAACCATTCTAAATAAATCCTAAACTATTCTAAATCATCCGTAACCATCCTAAAACATCCCAATCCATTCCTACAAACCACTTCGTTCCATTATGAATCTAATCCACTATAACTTTCTCTCTCATCATCCAAAGCAATCTATCCAAATCCAAGACTAAAATTTGGCCTTCAAACTATCCAGATACCCTAAAACACACCAAAGGTGCCTTACTATCCTCCAAAAGTGCCTAGATACACCACATGTGCCTTACTATGCTCCAGAAGAGCCTAGACATACCAAAAGTGCCTCACTATGCTCCAGAAGTGCCTAGATACACCAAAGGTGTCTTATTGTCCTCCAAAAGTGCCTAGCTACACCAAAGGCACCTTACTGTGCTCCAAAAGTGCCTAGTTACACCAAAGGCGCCATTATGTGCTCCAGAAGCACCTAGAAACTACCATAAGTGTTATATTGTGTTCCATAAGCACCATTATGTGTCATTTTCCATCAATAACTCTCTAATCAATCACATCCTATCCTATCCAAGTCATTCCACAGCATCATCATAATCCTAGTCAAGCACTTGCCAAGAGGGTCTTAATCCTTAAACACATGTGTGACACCATGCCAACATTAGAAGACCTAGTACCCTAATTCGAAGACCTTCTCCAAGCACTTTACTAAGAACCATAACCCCTAGACCAACGAATCATTCAACGACTACAAGCCATCATCCAACAAATTCAACTTCAACAAATCCAATCACCTCAAATACAACACCTCATAGCCCAATCCCAACACTTCATAACCATTTGTCAATCTCAAGCCCAACAAGCACATCATCCTCTATCCATTCATTATCAACCAATGCCACGTCAATCCTATGTTTCACCTCCATCATCATACCAATCTAGCCTACCCACATATCATGTCAACTCTACATCAACCTATCCCACTTCTTCCAATGTCAGCCAATATCAACATCAACACTTTCCACGCCAATACTCTCAAAATCTAAACACCACATATCTTCCTCCACCTCAATCACCACAAAATCAAAACACATACCTCATTCCTCTACAACAATATCAAAATCCTAATCCCCCTCAACAAGATCATCAAAACATCCCATTTTACAATCCCAACTTGAAATTCAAACATCCAAAACAATCCTCAAGAGGGTAATACCTCTTTGATAGATGCATCTCACTTTGACATGAGAATGTATTATCATGATTTTCTTAAAAAAGGATATACTGTTAGAGCTCAATCCGATTGGATGTTTCCCAGTTATCCCTACAAGGTAGCCATCATTGATCAATAGGATTTCTGGGCCGAAGGCCAACAGTACAGGAGATAGACTCTATAAATATCTCCTCTTCTTCTTTAGGCTCTACAGAACCAAGGGGAGTATTCCCTATTCAACATCCATGAAATGTGCTTATTATCTTGGTGGTGTTGAGACAAAGCAGATAAATCCTCATATATGTAGACCAAAACTGTAAAATAAGTGCAGAGGGGCTAACTTTGGGTTTATGTTCAGTTGTGAGACGGAGGATTTCGGTCCTAAAACTACTTCTAAAAGTCCTAAAGGTTTGTATTTTGAAGTATGAATTTATGTTTTGTATTGGGACTTTGGTTGTAACCTCAATACAAGATTGGACTAGTTCCTGTATCAGGGCTCAGAGTCAAGACATATATATGTGAATGTCTACCATAGACTTAAAACAATAATCAGATTTCAAGGGGGTTTTTGTAATGTTTGCCTTATAGACACTACCCAAGACTAAGTATTCAGTTATTTCTGCTTACAAACATCCTCACTGCAATATATTCATCCCAACACTTAACCCAAAACATTTAATCTACTAATTGAGCAGAAGTAAAAGATCAAGCATTCAACATAGCAAACCCATGTCCTAGAATCTCAAACACCCCTTAGCTATTTAGATTCAAAAGAAGAACACACTCAACTTGGAGACAAATAACAAAACACATGCAATGAAGCATTACTCATTAAATCAACATGAAACTAATGAATTCTATGCATAATACATTCGACATACAACTCATAAACTCACAAGGCATAAAATAGAGCTACCAGCGAAGTTGTATCTTATCATAGCACCAAAATTTGTCCAATTTTCAACAACCTAAATTAGCAACACAGTTTGCACTTTATAGCAAGACAGTGTACTCAGCCATAATTACAAGGCATTTTCAAAATTCCTACCAAAATACAATGCACCAAGAATGGCACCCAAATCAATCAATGCAGTAGGCAGAAGGAGAGGCGAGGAGTAGCTGGACTCGAGCCCTGTGCCACCGTTTGGGGATTTTTCTCGTAAAATAGGTAGGTGGCACGTCCATCATCAACCCATGCCTCTGTAATTCTACAATCAATGGTCGACCTACCGGTGTATTGTGGAAACACAGCAAACCACACACTCTGGGAGCCTTCCTGTCAAGAACGCCACTGCAATCATGAAGAAAACCCTGCATTCGAACATAGCCATCAATCTTTCTTTGCATCTCCCAAATCTACAGCTCAAATCAAATAGGCAAGTCGTTGGCCAATGAGAATGTGCCACGTAGGCACCCCTTCTATCACTGACTCTTCTCAAATTCGTGAGACCTAATATCCCACATTCGCCCTACAGTGACTCTCTGATGGCTCTATATACCAGACCACGGGCATACTTAATGTTGCATATTTTTCCTATTGCGACCCATGACCTAACCGCTAGTGGCCTATCGCTTTAACTCCTGCTGACGCCAAGACCCTATCGGCATGACCCCAACCTGTCGGCACACCCGAAAATTCCTCCGCCAACACACCGATCTCACCGATGAAAGCATTGAACTATACTCTATCGGCCAGACTCCTTTCATTGGCAAACTTCCTGCAAGTTCACCTGATATGTAATGTTACTCTGATAGCCACCTCCATCGATGCAACCTGAAGCTTCGGAGCAATATCTTCCTGCCCCGCCGATGTCACTTGTCACGCCGACCACACACCATAGGAACAAACCACCATCAGAAAGACCCTACACATTAGAAGGAAACCCCCATAGCACACCGATGACACTTATCACACCGATGACCTACCTTGCACATCCCATCGGCCTGTCGAAAAGACTTTAGATGAGGCGGCCGATGGCTATTGTTACACCGATGTACACTTTGGATTTTCGCTTGGATCCCCATCAGCGATCGACGGGAACAAGAATTGGGCTGTCGATGTAGGTTGTCTTGGCGATGAAAAGAACAAACCAATGAAAACAACGCGATCGCTAAGACAAAGCAATAGTCTTGTCGATGGACTCAGAAACTTTAGGGTTTGAATGAAAAAACCTGTAAACATTCAAGCTTAAAACCCTAATCCATAGGTGGGCACCAACATATACTATTGGTCAAAACCCCTCTTAGGAAAAGTGAAACTTTCAAGAAGGTCAATCCTCTCAAGAAGGGTCTCAAAAAATAGATTAAATCATGCAAGATTCTAAAAACATGACAGTTATTGATAAACTCATAAAATCTAATCCAAATCACTACTTCCATTTGCTTGCTCAAAAAGGAGCCTTATTACCTAGAGATTTTGATATATCTACTCTTAAGGAGAAAGATCCCATCCATGAGACTATTAATGCATGGGTAGACCTCAAGTAAACCCCATCCAAACAATGTCTACCATATCTACACCATTCCCTAAATCATCTTCACAAGAGGGTATACCCAATCAAAAAACCATGGGAGAAAAACCACTTGAACCTCTCCTTACTCCCATGGAGATTTGTAAAGCTCAACAAGATCCACCCCATGATCATCCAACTCCTCAATCAACATTTCAACTCATCATCAAACCCATACAAAAACCAAAAACATCAAACCATTCAAAAATCCAAAACATCATAAACTTCAAAATCCAAAAATCCCAAAACATTTAGGAAACACAAAATCCCAACATAAATCATTCTATGATTTAAACTCATTATCAAACACATTTGCAAGGCTATCAATCTCCTTTACCACAAGAACATGCAAGTTTGCCTTTACACCAAAATCATGTGTCCTTAAGTCCTTATGATACCTTTGATAAGGGGAACACCACTCTAGTTTATGCATCCTATGTGTACCCTCCATCATCATCCACTCATATACCAATACAAGAGCCTACTCATAATCCTAAGCCTACAACACCATCCACCATTATCATCCATCCATTATATTTTTCATCCACCCATATACTTATGAAGGATGTGATCCAATGGCTATTAGAAAGGAATCAACCATCTCCATGTCATCAAACACCTATCCAAGAGCCTATCAAAGAGCCTTCAAACAACATGTCTAGTCCTCCAAATACCTCATATAGTCTACAACTTGTTAATCCTACTGAAGAGTCTCCCACAATGAGTCTAAGTCTTGATCCATTCTACATTCATATTATTGACTATCAAGCCTATTCAAGAGTCTCCCACTCCCACTTCCATTCAAGAAAATCAAGAGTTATGTCAAGAGTATAATCTAAAGCATGTGGAAACATTAATCATTCATCCAAATAAAGAGCAATACACCTCCATCCAACCCATCCATAATCTATATTTTTTTTATGATCAAGATAATATCCATGATCTAGTTCCTAACCATGAGCAAGCGATTGAAATTCAACCCATCCATAACCTTTATATTTTCTATGATCAAGATATTATCCATGATCATGAGCTTATCCATGAGAAAATTGATCTTATCCATGATCCCACAACTATCCATGAACAAGCTATCCACACTACTCCTATACATTATCCTTCTAGCCCTATCCATGATCTAACAACATCCAATTCCCTTGATAAGACACTTGGTCCCCAAGAAAGCATTGACAATAAAACAAGTAACTTGGATCCTATCCCTTCACCTCCTACTAAGCATAATGTTAGTCAAGATCCAAGAATCTCAAGTCATCCATTACATGATCCCACATTGTCTCTTGTGGATCCTCCATTATCTCATGTTGATCCTCCACCATCTTCCATCGATCCAATTCTAAATCCATTATCCTATCCCCTTGGTCTTACACCTTCATCCATGAATATTCTTCCTTAGGAGAGCAACAACCACTATCTACCACTTCACCTTCTTCATCTAATAATGGACTCACATCTTGTTTCCAAAACAAACATCCCATTGCATATCGTATGTTCCAAAACATGAACTATCAAGGAAAAGGTTTAGGCCTTCATGAACAAGGTATCTTAGAGCCCATCCATGTCGCAATCCATCCTCAAGCACATGGTCTTGGTTTTTCATCTCAAAATAAACAATCCAAAGATGTTGGTACCACATGCATGCCTCCACCAGCTACTTGTTCCACTCCATATCCCAGTGCACCTTATCGTACCTCTCACTCATATGTCGCCATCCCTCCTACATCTTCATACCATTAGCAAAAGCATGTGACCATACACCTTCCTCCATCTAATTTACCTCCACTACTTCCAACTCCTAACATCCCTATCCTTCAATCTACTCTACCTCCACTTCTCCCAACGCCTAATATCCCCATCCTTAAATCCTTTTATCCATTTATCCACAAATCCACTTTTATGCCCTCCATCCATAAATCCCCTCACATTCCTAATCATGGCCAATGAATGCACACATTGGCCACATATGAAACTATCCCAAACCCCATGAGATTCAAAAATTAAAATTTGGATGCTTCCACATATATTGCAGAATATCCACAAAAGCCTCAAGAATATCATGCCATAGGACATCAATACACAAATGTGAAGCCAAGTCCATCACAAAAGCCGCATACACCCACACACCTCAAAACAAAAATGAAAATGGTGTGGGTCCCCAAGCAACAAGCAATTACTTCAAATCCATCTCTAAATCTGCATACACCCACCCACCTCAAATCAAATATGAAAAAGGTGTGGGTCCCCAAGAAACAAGCTATTAAACCAAAAGAAGCATCCATATCTCAATCTATCCCCAACTCTCAAAAATTCCGTTCCCTATTAAAAAATCTTGCAAATCCTAAGTCCATTTGGGCTCCTAAATCGATGATTCCCAAATCCCCTATCTCGATTCCCATTACTCCCTACTCCCCATCCTAGTCAAAAGCTTCAAAATCATTCCTGATGTGTGCAACCTGGTGGTGTTCACCTAGGATTAGGGTTCTGAAATTGAGTTTGCAAGTTCTTGTGTTTATTCCTTCAACCCTTAGTGCCTTAGCTTGAATTATTCCTCGACCTACATGCGGTGTTTTACTGCTTTTTCTTGTCGCACTTGAGAAAAATGCTAATTTCTGTATATGCAAAGGTGAATTGTATGATGGTAAGCTTGCAAAATCTCAATCGGCTTCCAAAAATGGTGAAAAAACTAAGTTATATGCATTTCCAAATGCATATCGAGTTGCATATACAAGGGAGAATCTATCGCAGATTCCCCAGGAATATTCTGCAGTTGTATACATTTCCAAATGCATATCGGGTTCAAAAGGATGCATGTACATTGGGGGAATCTTCGCAAGATTCCTGGAATATTCTCTCCATGTATATCGGGTTTTTCTTGTACATGTTTTGTTGTATGTCCTAATATACAAAGGCAATATGCAAGCAAAAATGTGCAATGGCGGAATATACATTGAAGATTCCTTGAAGATGCCACCATTGTATCTAGCGGTTTTGTTGTATGTTCGACATACAATGCCAAATATACATTGTGGATTTCAAAAAAGGGTTCGAAATAGGACTAAATGTGGGTTGGGTCCGCAAGTATATGCGAGAAGTACTGAATGTATGTCCGACATACATTGAGTTTATACATTGAAAAGGTATAATTGGTGGGGCCCGCCGCAGGTTTATATGAACAGGTTTGTACATGTTCAACATATAACGGGAAAATGTATATTGAATATTCTCAAAAGATTCTCTGCTTGTATGTTTGTGTTTGTATATTCAGCATACAAACAAAATATACATACGAAATATGCAAAGGATAAAGTACAAGCTGGACCCGAACTGAATTCTAATTTGTTTTATAGCATCTAACTTCCGCCTGTATGTTGAAAGGTTATATATGCATTTGTTCTTGCATATACAAAGGGTTTTGAAGGGTGAACAGTGGCACTTGTATATGCATTTGAGCATGCATATACAAGGCGAAAAGAGCAAAATAGAAAAAGGAAAAGTCAGCGATAGAAGTATGAGGTGCCTACGTGGCATGTAATCATTGGCTCTTGGCTTTTTGTGGTTTTTAGCACCATGGATCTCAACGATGGAATCATGATCGACGGCCATGTTTTGAACCCGCAACGAAGGTTTTTCCTGTGTATTTGCGATGGTTTTTGAGCGGGAAAACAACTGATGTATCCACTGCTACATTTCAAGGGGGCATGCGGGTAGGTGAAGCAATAATGGTAGATTTGCAAAGGATGATCGATGGAGTTGACAGGTCAACCACCTGATTGAAGATGAAAATCCTTGAGCGGCGGTGCGGATCCTGATTCCACCTGCTCATTCCTCTTTGTCTCTCCGCAGCATTGAATATTTCTAAGCACCATTTCTCATGCATTGAATCTAACAGATTTTTTATTTGCCTTGTAATTATTTATGCTGGGTACACAGTCTTGGTATAAAAGCAAAACTATGTTACTCATTGTGTCAGTTGAAAACTGGAAAAAATTTTGGTGCTGTAATAAGATACGACTTCATTGGTGGCTCTGTCTTGGCTATCTTGTGAGTTTATGAGTCTCATGTTGTATGTTTTTTTGCATAAATCTACTGATATCATGCTGATTTAAATGAGTAATGCTATATTGTGTGTGTTCTGTTGTCTATCTCCAAATTAAGTGTGTTCTTCTTATGAATCTAAGCATTTGAGGGGTGTTTATGATTCTAGAATATAGGTTTGCTGTGTTGAATGCTTGATTTCTTACTTCTACTCAAGGAGTAGATTAGATGTTTCAGATCAAGTGTTGGGAAGAAGACATTGTAATAGGGATATCAGAAAGTAGAGATAACAGGCTACTCTATTTTGGGAATTATTTGTAAGGCAGATACTAAAAATCCCCTTGATATCCAGTCTTTGGTATATGTTCATGCTGGCCATTCACATGTGTATGTCTATTGACTCTGAGCCCTGGATAGGCACCGATCCAGTCTTGTATTGAGGTTGCAACCCAATGTCTCAGTTTTGCATCCAAACATAAAATCAAATTTAAACTCTAAATCAAACCATTAGGACTTTAGAAATAGTTTTAGGACCAAAATCCTCTGTCTCACAACTGAATATAGGCCCAAAGCTAGCCCCTTTGCACTTATTCCACAGTTTTGGTCTGCCTAAAAGAGGATTTATCTGCTTTGTATCAACATCCAAGTAAGTTCATGTGCATATGTTATAGATGTTGAATAGGGAATACCCCCCTTGGTTCTGCAGAGCCTAAAAAAGAAGCAGAGATATTTATAGAGTCTATCTCTTGTACTGTTGGCCCCTAGCCTGGGAATCCTGTTGATCAATGATGGCTACTTTGTAGGGATAACTGGGAATAAGCATCCAGTCCAGGAAAAATTACCAACAGATTTGGTGATTCCGCTGAGGAATGATTTGTGTAAAGAACCCTGGTCTAAAAGAAAACAATTCCTAGTTATAGGTGGCGACTCTGAACCAATCTCCCAACCGGTAAAGTAAAATTTGTATACTAGGGAGAAGATCCCTGTGTAATTCTCTATCTGAAGAATTGCCTAGAAAAATGATGTACAGAAGAGAAAAAAAAAAAGGACTATTCAAGCCAATCAAGAGGGTTCTCCCATAAGTAATGATAATTTTCAAGACAATCCTGCATCTTCAGAGCGGACAATACCTTATTTTTCAAACACTGAGGTTGAAATCCAGAATGTATATGAAAGACAGCAGGGTAGTGGATTAAGAATGAGATCGGAGGTGTTTCAAGAATGCCCTTTCCATGATTCCCCTAATAGATTTGAAGAAGATGAATCCCCCAGGGATGATAATGATGATCAGAATGTAATGAAACTGTCCTCTTCTATGCCCAGAGAGGAGGAATTAGCTGAGGAAATCAAGAGCCTGAGGGCAGAATTAGAATATTTGCGGGCAGTAAAAATTAGAGATGACATGAGATAGAAAGTGCAAGCTTTGAGAGTTGCTCAGAATGATTCGATTCCTACCCTTGAAAATGCAAATATGCAGAGAAATCAGCAAAGAAATGAAGTCCAGGATCAGCATAATGATCAAAGACAAAATGCAAATAATGCTAGAATACCATTAAATAATGTAAGAAATCAGAATGCAAATAGAAATGCCAATGTTAATCAGTTTGGTAGACAGCCTATGCAGTTGGACAGATTCAGACAGCTTATTTTTTATGGCATTCTTGGTTACCCCAATCCTATTGACAAACATGTGAGGCTGCAAGTGCCTAAGTTTTTAGGAAACAATACTGTGTCAGGAGAAGACCATTTAAAATCTTTTCAGAATATCATGGACAACTTTGAGGTTGAGCATGAAGATGTTTTTATGAAATCATTTATGCAATCCTTAGTTGATGAGGCCAGAGAATGGTACAAAGGTCTGCTTGACAGAAGTGTTTCATCAAGGGATGAATTCAAGAGAATATTCAAAGAACAGTATGGTGACAAAACTGATCCAAGTTTCTTTATTAATGAATTCACTGGAATCACCAAAAGATCGAATGAACAGGTTGTTGATTTCAATGCTAGATTCACTAAGGTGTTGAACAAATTGCCACATCACCTGAGACCTAATGAATCTATGTGCATAGTGTTGTACATAAATGCTTTTGATGCCAAAACAGCCTATGGATTAAGGGATAAAAGTCCTCACAGCCTCAGAGATGCTTTCAAAATTGCAACAACTATTGAAAATAATAGAAAAGCGTCTGGTAAGACAAACAGAAGAGATGATGTAAAAATTCTACAAAATCCAAATACTAAATCTTAGAGTGTTCGAGGCAATGCATCTACTTCTGAGGATAAATTAGATAAATTGACAACTATTGTCAAGGACCTGAGCTATAGAATGGCTAAAAATGAAAAAGGGGTCGGTCCTGACAAACAGGTCTACCAAAGGCAAGAAAGAAGACCATCATTACATGATATGCCATATAATAGCAACTGGCACAATGGTAAACCCATTCTCCCAAACAGCAACTCAAATCCAAGGAATCAAAGTGTTAAGGAAACACTTGACCCTTTGAAGAAGGCTGTTAATATTGTTAATGACACCCTATGGTGTATAATATGCCAAATGCCTCACTCACAGTCACAATGTATGATTGCTCAATCTTTATATAATAATGTTGTTGCCTGTGATGAATGCAATGAACCGCATTGCATGGAGGATGACAATGTCAATATGTTGTCTACAAACAGAGAGTATCCTTTTCCTGATGTTGATGCAAACACAAATAATGAGATTCAGGTCTGCCAGCAAATTCCTTGTGATGAAGATGATGATGACAACTATGCCTATGCTCAGGATTCACACAATTTTCTGATTAACTTGAGGAGGCCTTCTGATGAAGAGATTTGAGCCTTCACAACTGCCGCAGTGGCTCAAGTCAAAAGCAATTATAATCTCAGGGGTAAAGCTCAGGTAAGCAACTCACACCAACCAGAAAATATTTTTGCGAGCCAGCCAGTGCATAGTTATAAAGGGGCTGAGACACAAAAGAAGCAATGGAGCAATAATAGGCAAAATTTTAAGCAAAAAACAGGTCATGATTCTCAAGGACCAGAAAATAGAGTTCCCCAGGTTGAGTATCAAAACAAAGATCTCCAGATCAAAAATGATAGTCAAGAAGCCATAAAAATTAAGGCTAGATTATTTCAGGATAAAAATAAGACCATGGGCCATGCTACAAATGTTATACCAAATTACGCTCCATTTGACATAACCCAGGTCTTGTCCCAGGTAAAGGTTTCTGTTCCATTAATGGAGCTGATGAAAGTTGAAGAATTCATAAATAAAGCATTATCCCTGATTTCGGGAGTGCCTTGCCAGGCTAAGCTGGATAATTAACCTCAGAGTAAGAAACAAACCCAGTGTATTGACAAGGAAGAAACCCCTGAAGTATATTTGGGGGTGACCATAACAAAATGCCCTTCACAGGTTGAACCATTTTATGTCTCCCTTGTCATAAATGGAAGAGTGATTAAGAATTGTATGCTTGACTCAGGAGCATCAACAAATATCATGCCTTTGGCTATCATGCAGCAGGCTGGGTTAAAGATAGATAAGGCATGTGGGAAATGCTATGCCATGGATGCTAGAGAAGTACCTGTCATTGGAATCATGAAAGATGTTGATTTTAGACTCGTAGCGTATCCTGAAAAAACCTACAAAATGAACATAACAGTTGTTGATATCAAGCCACAGTATGGCATGTTGTTGTCGAGAAGGTGGGCAGCATTGATTGGTGGGAGTATGCAATTAGACCTGTCATATGCTATGATCCCTATGAATGGCAAGGATGTCAAACTGATCAGAGAAGAAAGGTCATCAGAGATAGTTGAGGACCAAGAGTCAAAGAAGCATATATGTTTTGTGGACACTGACTGTGATAATTTCAGAGTTGTCTCAAATGGAAAAGGGGGTAAAGAGGGAGATATGTGCATTCAAGAGCTTGACCAACAGGGTCTATGGACCATGTATTTTGATGGAGCTTGTTTGAAGGAAGGCTTTGGTGTTGGAGTTGTGTTCTTGTCTCTAGCTGGTAAGCTTCTAAAATTCTCATTCTTGTTGAAGTTTACCTATACAAATAATATTGCAGAGTATGAGGCTCTGTTATTAGGATTGAATTTAGCTTTGAAGCATGGGATCAGGATGGTCAAAGTATTCATGGATTCAGAGTTAGTTGTTTCCCAAGTCAGAGATAAGTATGCATCAAAAAATAAGAGATTAAAACAGTATAAGCACACTGTGTGGGATACAATTGAATTGTTTGATGCTTTTTCCATAAACTGGATTGAGAGATCGAAAAATGTCAGGGCAGATTTCTAGCTAATGTAGCTATAAGGCCAGATGACATCACTCTATCAAATGTTACAAATGTTGAGTTCAAACTTAGACCTGCAGTGCCAGATAATGTATGCAGCTAGCAAGTGTTTGATGATGATAAGGATTTGCTGAGATTTCTACATTGTATTGATGAATATGAGAACCAAGAAATAGATTTTCAGAACTTTGTAGAAGTTGTAGATGGGAAAGAAACTCCTTTAGGGAAGGAGGTAATTCAACTCAATACAAATAAAATCCCTAGAGGGCTGGTTGCTTTAGAGAGAGCTTTTGACAATAGAGACCAATTTGTTACAAAGGCATCTCCAACAAATAAGCATGATTTAGAAGAGATAAATTTAGGGACATCTCATGCCCCCAAGAAGGTATACATTGGCAAACAGCTCAAACCACACATCAAAACTATGTTGATTGCATTACTGAGAAAGTATAAGCATATTTTTGCCTGGTCATATGAGGACCTGAAAGCTTATAGAGAGGATTTATTCTAGCATGAAATCCCTTTGAAGCCTATAGCTAAGCCATTTAGACAAAAACAAAGACCCATTAACCCAATCTTAGCTCCAAAAATGCAAGAAGAGCTTATGAAGCTTAGGGAGGCTGGACTAATCATGCCTATTAGGCACTCAACTTGGGTGTCCAACCTTGTCCCAGTCAGAAAGAAAAATGGTGACATAAGGCTTTGTGTGGACTTTAGAAATCTAAATGTATCTTCTTTGAAGAACAATTATCCGTTGCCAAACATGGAAGCCATGTTGCAGAAGGTGACTGGCTGTGAACTTTTATCCATGATGGATGGATTTTTAGGGTACAATCAAGTGAAAGTAAAAGAATCTGAACAGTTCAAAACTACCTTCACTACCCCATGGGGAACCTATGTATATGTGAGAATGCCATTTAGACTGACAAATGCAGGTGCCACATTTTAGAGGGCTATGGATGTTGCCTTCGCAGGATTGATTGATTCAATCTTGGCTGTATATCAAGATGATTTAACTACCTTTTCAAAAAGGGAGGAGCAGCACTGTATGCACTTAGAGCAGATTTTTATTAGAGCATTGGAATATGGCATCTCACTCAACCTAAAGAAATGTGCTTTTGGGGTTGTGGAAGGAAAATTGCTTGGGCACACTGTTTCCAAGGATGGAGTCAGGATTGATCCTGAAAGGGTGGCTGCAATTGAGAAAATCCAGATCCCTAAAACAGTGAAAGGTATTCAGTCCTTCTTTGGACAAATTAATTTTGTTAGAAGATTTGTTCCTAACTTTGTAGAGACCACAAAAGATATCTCTAAAATGTTGAAGAAAGGTGCAACTGTCAAATGGGAAGATGGAGCAACTAAATCATTTCAGAACATAAAAGAGGCTATAAAGATGGCTCCTGTGCTAAAATCTTCTGATTTTTCTAAGCCATTTCAGCTGTTCGTATTTGCTTCTTTCCATACTATTGCTGCATGCTTATTGCAGAAAAATGCGGAAGGTTTTGAACAACCTATAGCTTTCTTTAGCAGGTCACTGCAGGCTATTGAGTTGAAGTATGATAGCATGGAGAAGCAAGCATATGCAATGGTTAGAGTAGTCAAAAGTTTCAGGCCATATTTGGTAGGCTCTCAGATAGTTGCATATGTGCCTCATGCAGCAATCAAAGATATTTTTACTCAACAGGAGGTAACTGGAAGAAGATGCAGATGAATAAATAAATTGCAAGAGTTCAATATTGATATACAGATCACAAAACTGGTAAGAGGACAAGGTTTGGCAAAACTAATGACACAGTCAAATCTAGAGGCATGCCAAGTGAATGTGGTTCATAATGAAATTATAAATATGTCAGAATCTGAATGGTATAAGGACATAGTACATTATTTGAAAGATTTGAACTATTCTTCCCATCTCAGTGATAATCAAATGAGAACCTTGAAGCTACAAGCTGTTAAATACATCATTGTTCAAGGAGAGTTGTATTGGAAAAATCCTGATGGTGTATTACTCAGATGTGTGAATGAAGATCAGGCTAAGGATATTCTAAGTGACATGCACAATGGAGTGTGTGGTGGACATTATACTGCCCATACAACAGCCCACAAAATTCTCAGAGCTGGTTACTGGTGGCCAACTCTCTTCTCAGATGCACAAAAAATGATAAGAAAATGTGACCCTTGTCAAAGGTTCTCAGGGAAGCTAAAGTATGAAGGTGCATTGCCCCTTAGGACTATAACTGTAGAAGCTCCATTTCAGCAATGGGGAATTGATTTTATAGGGGAAATTTCAGAAAAATCAAGTGGAGGACACAGTTAGATTTTGGTTGCTACTGACTACTTCACTAAATGGATTGAATCCATTCCAACTAAAAAGGCTACAAGCAAAGTGGTGATGGATTTTATTCTAGAAAATATTATTATCAGATTTGGAGTTCCAGCCAAATTGGTCACAGATAATGCAATGTGCTTCAGGTCTGGTGAATTTATTGATTTTTGCAGCAATTATGGAATAAATTTGTTACATGCATCACCATATCATCCACATGGAAATGGTTAAGAAGAGTCAAGCAACAAAAGCCTCATGAAATTTGTCAAAAGGATGGTAGGTAAAAACAAAAGGGCTTGGGATTCAAAGCTGAAAATGGCATTATGGGCTGACAGAGTGATAGTCAAGAAAGCAACTAGAAGGTCACCTTTTGAATTAGTATATGGTGCAGCAGCTACATTGTCTGTAAACAACCTCCTACCAGTCTATAAATTCATACAATAAAATGAAGAGGAGATTGAGGACTCGATGACTGAAAGAATAAATCAGTTGGTTGCACTAGATGAAATGAGAAGGGGGGCACAGGAAACAAACATCAAGAGACAGCAAAAGGTAAAATATCTGTTTGATAAAAGGGCTAGAGAAAAAAAGTTTCAGATAGGTGATGTGGTCCTTGTATGGAATGCAAGGAGCCAAGATAAGGGCAAACATGGTAAGTTTGAGCCCTTATGGATGGGCCCGTACCAAATTTGCAACACTCATGGAGAGGATTCTTATTTTCTCCAGGCCTTAAGTGGTGAACTATTGGAATTGCCTATGCACGGTCAGTTCCTTAAAGCTTTTTTCTCATAGATGAATGCCTTTTGTGCACACTGTAAACTAGAAGTAAATGTTTGTACATGCCTTGTATAGTCGGTCGTGTTTTGAGTTTTGTGTTTTGTCTGGTCTACCCTGGAGTAGTCTGGTTCTCGCTGCAGTCTTGCATCTGCACGTCCCTAGTCGGAGCCATTGGTGGTGTTCACCTAGGATTAGGGTTCTCAAATTGAGTTTGCAAGTTCCTGTGTTTATTCCTTCAACCCTTAGTGCCTTAGTTTGAATTGTTCCTCGACCTACATGCAGTGTTTTACTGCTTTTTCCTATCACACTTGAGAAAAATGCTAATTTCTGTATATGCAAAGGTGAATTGTATGATGGCAAGCTTGCAAAATCTTAATCAGCTTCCAAAAATGGTGAAAAAATTAAGTTATATGCATTTCCAAATGCATATCGAGTTGCATATACAAGGGAGAATCTATTGCAGATTCCCCAGGAATATTCTGCAATTGTATGCATTTCCAAATGCATATCGGGTTCAAAAGGATGCATGTACATTGGGGGAATCTTCGCAAGATTTCTAGAATATTCTCTGCATGTATATCGGGTTTTTCTTGTACATGTTTTGTTGTATGTCCTAATATACAAAGGCAATATGCAATGGCGGAATATACATTAAAGATTCCTTGAAGATGCCACCGTTGTATCTAGCGGTTTTGTTGTATGTTCAACATACAATGCCAAATATACATTGTGGATTTCAAAAAAGGGTTTGAAATAGGACTAAATGTGGGTCGGGTCCGCAAGTATATGCAGGAAGTAATGAATGTATGTCTGACATACATTGAGTTTATACATTGAAAAAGTATAATTGGTGGGGCCCGCCGTAGGTTTATACGAACAGGTTTGTACA
Organism: Cunninghamia lanceolata; assembly: GCA_027924645.1. Classification (NCBI taxonomy): domain Eukaryota; kingdom Viridiplantae; phylum Streptophyta; class Pinopsida; order Cupressales; family Cupressaceae; genus Cunninghamia; species Cunninghamia lanceolata. The sequence continues at coordinate 414,215 of BSBN01001848.1, read as the reverse complement.
TGTTCAACATACAAGGGGAAAATGTATATCGAATATTCTCAAAATATTCTCTGCTTGTATGTTTGTGTTTGTATATTAAGCATACAAACAAAATATACATACGAAATATGCAAAGAATAAAGTACAAGCTAGACCTGAACTAAATTCTAATTTGTTTATAGCATCTGACTTCCACCCTGTATGTTGAAAGGTTGTATATGCATTTGTGCTTGCATATACAAAGGGATTTGAAGGGTGAACAGTGGCGCTTGTATAAGCATTTGAGCATGCATATACAAGGTGAAAAGAGCAAAATAGAAAAAGGAAAAGTCAGTGATAGAAGTATGGGGTGCCTATGTGGCATGTAATCATTGGCTCTTGGATTTTTGTAGTTTTTAGCACCGTGGATCTCAGCGATAGAATCATGATCAACGGCCATGTTTTGAACCCGCAGCGAAGGTTTTTCCTATGTATTTGCGATCATTTTTTAGCGGGAAAATAGATAATGTATCCACTACTACATTTCAAGGGGGCCTACAGGTAGGTGAAGCAATAATGGCAGATTTGCAGAGGATGATCGATGGAGTTGATGGGTCAACCACCTGATTGAAGATGAAAATCCTTGAGCGGCGGTGCGAATCCCGATTCCACCTGCTCATTCCTCTTTGTCTCTCCGCAGCATTGAATATTTCTGAGCGCCATTTCTCATGCATTGAATCTGGCAGATTTTTTATTTGCCTTGTAATTATTTTTGCTGGGTACACAGTCTTGGTATAAAAGCAAAACTATGTTACTCATTGTGTCGGTTGAAAACTAGACAAAATTTTGGTGTTGTAATAAGATACAACTTCATTGGTGGCTCTGTCTTGGCTATCTTGTGAGTTTATCAGTCTCATGTTGTATGTTTTTCTGCATAAATCTACTGATATCATGCTGATTTAAATGAGTAATGCTATATTGCATGTGTTTGTTGTCTGTCTCCAAATTGAGTGTGTTCTTCTTATGAATCTAAGCATTCGAGGGGTGTTTATGATTCTAGAATATAGGTTTGTTGTGTTGAATGCTTGATTTCTTACTTCTGCTCAAGGAGTAGATTAGATGTTTTAGATCAAGTGTTGGGAAGAAGACATTGTAATAGGGATATCAGTAAGTAGAGATAACAGGATACTCTATTTTGGGAATTATCTATAAGGCAGATACTAAAAATCCCCTTGATATCCAGTCTTTGGTATATGTTCATGCTGGCCATTCACATGTGTATGTCTATTGACTCCGAGCCCTAGATAGGCACCGACCCAATCTTGTATTGAGGTTGCAACCCAATGTCTTAGTTTTGCATCTAAACATAAAATCAAATTTAAACTCTAAATCAAACCATTAGGACTTTAGAAATAGTTTTAGGACCAAAATCCTCTATCTCACAACTGAATATAGGCCCAAAGCTAGCCCCTTTGCACTTATTCCACAGTTTTGTTATGCCTAAAAGAGGATTTATCTGCTTTGTATCAACATCCAAGTAAGTTCATGTGCATATGTCATAAATGTTGAATAGGGAATACCCCCTTGGTTCTACAGAGCCTAAAGAAGAAGAGGAGATATTTATAGAGTCTATCTCCTGTACTGTTGGCCCCTGGCCCAGGAATCCTATTGATCAATGATGGCTACTTTGTAGGGATAACTGGGAATAAGCATCCAGTCCAGGAAAAATTACCAACACAACCATTGGTCTTGGTTCCATATAATTCCATGTCATTTCCACATACTTCCATCCCCCCATCTTATACCCATTATCCTCCATACTTCCCCCATCATACCCCTATGGTCCATGCTTTTGCTCCATCATCCATTTATCCCTCCATCTCCCTCCATCATCCATACCATAATCCACCATCCATTCCATTTCCATATTCCCACATTTACCAACATCCATGCATGTAATGCTACCTGATATAGTCCATGTGCAAACATGCATTAAAGTGCTAACATACTACCTTGTTATTGGAAACAGACACTTGAGTCCTCATCCTCCATTCCATCCATACAAAAAAAGATCAAAAAAGTAAAGAGAAATCCCTTCATCCAATGGTGAAAACTTGGCAAACAGGCGCCTTGGATAAGTACCATGATGAAAACCTAGCAAATAGGTGTCATGTGTAGGTGGATTGTCTATGTACCTTACACTTGGGGGCATGTTGTCTCATCTACCCATCCTATCATTTCTTCTACCTATCCTTCCTATCATATCTTCCCTATCCATTATATCTGCATAATTATTCCCTTGATCCAATCCATCTTTCTTTCCTCCTTTTGATCTTGATAAAGATAGAGGCAAAATGTTGAAAAATGCTTTGTAAAATCTCTTGGTATACCTTATTCTTTCCAACCTATCCAATCAATCCTATCATCATAAGCTTTGTCACGTAAAATCCTAAGCATTATACCTAGAATGGGGTATGTTATGCCTATGCAACCTAGTCTTTGGTGATCACATCCTAAATTCTTCCATCCATCTTACACTATCTATCCATCCTATTTGTTATCACCCATCCTTTTGTTCACTTATCTAATCCCATCTTTCTCCTTGCATCTAGATCTGGTTTTCCCTTGTCATTGGTGTCTAGCATTTAGGCTATCTAAATTGTTATCCAATGTCATCCTAAAACATATCAAAATCTAGAAAATCCCAAAAACATTCAAAAATATCCATAAAATTCCCAAAAATAATCATAAATCATCATCTCCATCCCAATCCATCAACACTTCCATCGTTCTCATTTTCTATTTATTACAATCCATCCTATCACCTCGACTTGACTAACTCAAGCAGAAGATGAACTATGCATCCTTTGAAAGCTAACGTCCTTATCAAACCTGAAAGAAAACAACTACTCATGAAGCCATATGTTGTCCCACATACAGCTTGCCATATCTGCTACAACAATCCATCTATCCTAGATCAGATCAACAGCCTTTAACGGATATATCGTTCCTATAATAAGGCTTTATCTACCAATCTACCCTGAGAAACCTCTTTGGAAAGAGAATATGTTGGTTGTGTGTTTCCTTTGTTAGTCAGTCTTTTTATTTTTAGTTTATCTTTTGTTCCTTTCTAATACCTAGTCAATGCTGCCTTGATTTTCTATATCTTGGTATGTTGCGATGCAGTATGGATTGGGGCATAGTCATTTCTTTCATATGCTGTGTTTGTGGAATGCTTTTATCATTTTACTATGGCTAATATTTATCTTGTGTGTGTGTTACAACCTAACATCTTACATATTAATATTCTTTTTCATTTATACATAAAACTTATTCTTTGTTAAAGACTATGGCTCATTCACATATCCAACAAGGTTCTATTATGTCTAGTAGATATAAGTTCAAACTGTTTGCTTGTAGAGTCAATGTCATATGCATTGGATACATCATCACCTTGGTCTTCTATACCCTGGTGCATAACATCCACATGCTATATCAAAATAAGAATTGTTCTTTATAAATATTTGCATAACTGTTGCAACATCACCCCATCTCATCACACTACTAGAACTACATATCATCTCATCTCAATCTTAAGGTACCTTGATCCTGTGGATATGGGTATGTAGGCAGTCTGGAATACGAAGGAAGTATCAAGTACTCAGGTACATAAGATGTCATCATTTTACCTAAACATCCTTAAAACACTTCATCCCATCCATCTTACCCATGCATTTTGATAAAATCAATAGCTTTCGTGACAATTGATCAATCATCATTTCTCTATTCTATGATATCAATTCTTCTATTCTTTTTCCATTTATCCTCCTTTCATTTTGAGAGCACACATGTGTTCCTTGAACCCAACTTTCCTCTCGAGGGGGCATCCTCATCATCATCATCATTCATCTTAACCAATCTAGCTAATCAATCTATCCAAATTATCCAATCACATCCTTGGTCTTGACCCTAATCTTGTTGTCAATCAATCATCATCAATCAATTGTCTTATACAAAATGTTGCATTGTCAAAACCAAACCAAGTGTCTTATACGACATGTTTCATTTCCTGAAACCAGACATTATCATCAACCAATCCATCAATCATATTAATTGTCTTATATAGATTGTCACACTCTCGAAACCAGACCAGACGTCTTATACGAGGTGTTTCTTTTCTGAAACCAGACACTATCTGTATCAATCATCATCAATTAATCATTGGTTTACAACTTGACAGGGGCAATACCTTGTTTATTTTTGAATAATCAGTATTCATCGTATCCATTAACTTACCATTATCTTTCCTTGTCATCCTCGCTTTTGAGTGACTGGGGCAGCACCATCTCTAATCCAATCATTTTCTTCCAGCCAATTTCTTCTAAATCAATCTTCTTCTACCAAATCAAACATTATGTTTTAAATTTCTTTGAAATGATGCTACTTCACAACACCATCTTAAAAAGGGGCAAAATGTAGACACCTAAAAATGACCCTTCGCATTGCATCACTTGCATTTCATCAATTTGGTCAAATCACCTACATTTAACGTTAATTAAATAATCTAATTATTTAATTAATTTCATCAATTTCCTCCAAATCCCCTAATTTCAACATTAATTGAATAAATCCTCTTTATTTAATTAATTTCAATAAAATCCACTTTATTCTTCTAAATTAAATAATCTCAATTATTTAATTAAATTAATTATCCTCTTTCAATCTTCAAATCCACATTAATTAAATAATTTTAATTATTTAATTAATCTAGTATTCCTCTAAATTTAAATAAATTATTTAAATTTATTTAAGTTGACTCCATCCTCTAAAAGTAAATAAAATTAAATATTTTATTTATATTCCTCCATCATGCAAAATAAATTAAATGAATTTATTTGTTTAATTTATTTTCTATATTTAATCTTTTCTATTCTTTAATCTTGCACAATTAATTAAATAAATTTATTTATTTAATTTCTCAATAATCTTTCAATTTCTCTAAAAATATCATTTTCCTCTATGTGCACAATCAGTCTTATTTTTAGAACTTCAAAAAGAAAATCTAAAGTTGAGTTAACTGACTTTACTCTTATTGTTTTTATCAACTCATAAATTAGAAAAAAGCATTCTAATTTATGAAATCAATTCTAGCTTTATCATGTCTTTTATCAAAAAAGCAATTATTTTAATAAAAATACCTTTTTGGAGTGACACATGTCATGTGCACATTCATCATGAGTTATTTGATTTATCTCAACCATTCATTTTATTGATTTATTTCAACCGTTGATCGATCCAACCTTGAATCCTATATACCCCCTTCATCCTTTCACAAATCCTCTTCAATCATTTATTCTCTTCGATCATTCAGCTTATGAGCACTCTTCGATCATTCATCTTTTGAGCACTCTTCGATCATTCATCTTTTGAGCACTCTTCGATCATTTAATCTTTTGCATTCCTACAATGCTTTGAGCTTTTATCACGCATCGTTGAGCACATTGAGCACTTAGCATCATCACGTCCACTCGTTGCGAACATGGTTTCACAATGTATTAAGCAATCCACAAAAGACCAAGATAACTATACAATCTAGGTGAAAGCTTTCATTATTTTGTGTTATTCATTGATTATTCGGTTATTTATCTAGATTGTTATCTTGAAGGTTATAGGATTGAGTGTTATTGATTATCATTGCTTTTGATCTAATTTTATAATCTCAATTTTACCTATACATAGAAGTACTTGTTTTATGGTTGCTTATGTGCTTTTGAGATGTGTTCTTAATTCCTTGTTTTCTCTGAACCTTGTATCTAATGGCATGGTGATATGAAATCATTGGTTATCCTAACCCATGCTATGTGTTTAGGGAAGAATGCCTCCTAGACCCTACTATAACCATCAAGGGGAATGTGATAACCCTAAGCAAGAATCCTTAGAGATTCAAAGGGACAACTCACCTATGGCTAGGTGTGCACCACCAGATAAGAACTTGGGTGCACCACAAGTAGTAACTCTTCTTTAAGAAATTTTGGAGAGATTGGGACCTCTTCAGGAGGTAGCACATTCAAGTAGTTCTCACCCTTCCCAAGCTCGGGTTGAGAGGAAGAATAGTGATGGTGATGGTGAAAGGGAATGCTCTAGGAGCCTACTTTAATCTAGAGTAGGAGGTATATACCTTAGGGAACAACCTCGTTAGGATAGGCAGGTAGTGGATGAGGATAGTGTGTTATTAGCCCATATGAGAGACCTATTGCAAGCTCATCCACCTACTTTTGAGGGTTCTTCAGAGGGATTAGAGGCTAAGAACTGGATTTTGGCTTTAGATAGATGTTTTGTTATGCACCCCTATGGTAGCAATACTAAGGCTCAGTGCACTATTATTCATTTACGTGGTTTTGTTTCCACTTGGTGGTGCCATGAGGAGCAGAAATGACATTTGGATATTGTGACAATTTCTTGGGAGATATTCTTGAAGAGGTTTCATTCACAATACCTTTCAAATCATTATCGACAGTGTCGTGCATATGAGTTTTATGATCTACGACAGTTGGGTATGACAGTGGATCAGTACGAGAACTAATTCTTTGAACTAAAACAATATGCGAGCTTAGTAGAGGATGAGGGCTTGCTAGTGTAATATTTTGTGAGAGGCATGAATGCACACATCAGTGGCTGTGTTCGAGTTTTAGAACCAAAAACTTTAGAGGTTGCCATTGAGAAGGTGAGGCTGATAGAGGAGAACATCACTAAAGGCTACAGAGGTCAGGTGGGAATTCAACTAGTGGTTCATCCTCATGATGAATCAGGGGGTCAGAGTTTCCAGTCCCAGAACTGGGAACCTTTTAGATCACCTTTAGCTACCCCTGGGACACCTTAGTAGTCACAATAATAAAGGCTGAAGCCTCCATAGACACCTCAGAGTGGGTAGAGTTTTGGGAGACATCATCGTCGTGATGAAAAGAGGAATGTGAATCATTGGGAGAACTCTTAGGTTAGACAATAGGACTAGGAAGGGAACCCTAGCTGTAGTCACTCGAGCTTCCAAATTTGAGTGCACCTCAGTTAGCACCTCCTCGAGTGGTTGGGACATGCTTTACTTATGGTCAGGAGGGTCACTTTGCGAGGGCTTACCCTTAGAGACCAGCGGCTTCAAGTGGTAGGAGTGTGACAGTGTCAGAACCCACTGTGGGTGATGTTGGGAGATCACACAGAGTGTTTGCAACGGTAAACAACCACCAAGTAAAGCATTAGAGCAAAACGGTGGTGTAACATACCATCCCATATTACTTGGAATTACTCACTAAATTTACTAAGAAAGTAAATTAGCATGTTAAACATGAATAATTTTTTTTAATATTTGCATGTTCACAAGAAATAAATGCATATCTTGTAACATACACTGTCCCGGCTAGGTTTTCTGTATCAATTTTTTGTGTTTTCTGACTGTTGTTGTTTAGGGTTTCATGTGCATGTTTTTGCATGTAGGGTTTTTTGCATTGAAATATGGAATATAAAGCATATAAACAAAACCTACAAAAACTAAAGCATATATCAACAAAATATCGAAGACCTAGATTGTATTATAGAAAAATATGAATTACAATGACATACCCAGGTGAAAATATTCAACTTTGTACCTGCACTGATGGAGGACCATCAATACAAGCCAAGGAAACATGCTCCAAACTCCTAGAAAAGGAAGTATTGTTTTACAAATATAAGCAGCTTAATACTAGACCCTAGGCATCCAAATTGCTGAGTAAATGAGACCCAAAGAAGAGTCTTTGTTGATCTTGAAACCCCACGACTTGTCCCAGCTTGTACGCCCCTGCTGTAGCTAGCAATTAGTCATAAACTCATTCCATAATCCCTCTTTAATCTTTGTTTTGCATCAGCTAACTCTGCAAATGCTAGGCGATTCAACTAGGAGGAATAACACACTGAAAACTACCCTCAAAATGCCACAATCACCTCCAAAATAGTGCGGCCTATTGTAGCAATTGTACGACCTACTCAGGGATGTCTATAGCAGCACAAAACTCATCCAAAAATGCATAAATCTAGCCACCAAATCGCTATTCTCAGCTGGACATTCAAACTTCATCAAATATGATCATTACTAGCTCAAATCTTCATCAAAATGAATCAACTAAATGCCCAAACGAAGCTCCTGAAGTGAAGCCTCCAATATTCCTTCCTGATGTGGTCTTTCACACATGAAGAAGGTGTCCTTGTAGAAGTTTTTGTCTCATCAAGTCAATATCAAACCCTCAAAGCTCCAAAGCTCCAAGAATACACGACAAAGTAATTTTCATAAAGTGAATAATAATCCAAGCATAGTGCAAAATGAACTCACTTTGCCTTTTTATTCCTCTTCTTCCCAACGCCCAAGAAATGCAATATTTTATTATTTTATGACATTACTTTATGTCCCCCTCAAACACCATGGGTGCCCATCTCCTAGAGACATGACTTTTAAGTTATAACTTAAATTAATAAAGTGAAACACTTTATAACTTAAAGTCCTGTTACCTTTTTAAATATTATAAGTTAAATATTTAACTTAAATTATATATCAATTAATAATGTCTCGGGCCTCTCGAAACCATGAACCTTATGCTAGGACTCCTGAATCTACTCTGTTATAAATAGTAAGTCACTCCGACCCAACTTACTATAAATAGTAAATCTCCAATTAGACCCCCTAACCACTGTCATTAGCCTATGGGAGTCCGGTAATAGGCTAATCTCCATCATCTATCTGACTGGGCTAAATGGGGGATATTACAGTCTGTCCTCCCCAAGATTGCTTGTCCTCAAGAAAACTCAGCTCAGGATGCTGTAGTATCTACTCACTCTCCCATATCGCATCCTCCACTGGCAAATTCTTCCATTTCACCAAGTACTCCTTGATGATCCATTTCCTTAGGTTCCTCTCTAGTGTGTCTATGATGGCTTCTGGAACCAAAATTAACTTCCCCTCCTCATCCAAAGGTGGAAGCTTGGCTGAAGGAATCACATTGTGGCCAAGTGCTTTCTTAAGCCTGGAGACATGAAATACATTATGCACTCTACTATCTATTGGTAGCTCAAGCTCATAGGCTACCTCCCCCACTCTTCTGGCCACTCTGAAGGGACCATAGAACCTACGTTTTAATTTCTCTACTGCACTCCTTTTCTGAGTAGACTGCCTGTAGGGTTGGAGCCTCAAGTACACCATGTCTCTAACCTCAAAGCTCCTCTCTAATCAATATTGATTAGCATAGAGCTTCTATTGATTCTATGCCTGCTCTATGTTCTCCTTGAGTTCTTTCATTATATCCTGGCTCTCCAGCAATAGATCTTTTACCTTTGGCACTTGACTATCACCAAGTAGTAAATATGTAAAGCATGGGGCACCATACCCATACAAAGCCCTGAATGGATTCATCCTGATCGACATGTGATAGGTTGTATTGTAACAATACTCCCCCAAGTGCAACCATCTGATCCATGCCTTCTGTTGCCCCGAAACATAATTTCAAAGATACCCTTCCACCCATTTGTTCACTATCTCTATTTGGATGTTAGTCTGTGGGTGGTAACTAGTGCTGGGAGTTAGCTCAGCGCCACAGAACCTGAACAACTCCTGCTAGAACAAACTCAAGAACTTTTTGTCCCTGTTACTCACTATCCCCTTAGGTATCCCGTGAAGTTTGAATATCTCCCAAAAGAATAAATCAGCCACCTGTACAAATGTGTATGTCATTGAAATGGTGAAGAAGTGTGCAAATTTGGTCACTCTATCAACCACCACATATATTCGATCCTTCCCCTGCACCTTAGGCAGCCTTGTGATAAAATCTATGGAGATGTATTCCCATTTTTAACTGGGAATAGGCAGTGGCTATAACAAACCTGTTGGATAAGTATGTTCATTCTTGTTTTGTTGACACATGGGACATTCATGAACATACTTGAGTACTTCATTCTTAAGTCCTTTCCATGTGAATCTCTCTCGAATCTTCCTGTATGTTTTGAAAAACCTAGGATGGCTAACCATTGGTACATCATGGAAAGTCCTCAGAACCTTATTCTTAAATTGGGAGTTAGGCACTAAAAATATTATGTCCTTATATATAATCAAATCATTCACCACAATGTACATGTCATCCTTTATAGTGCCCTCAATGATTCTTGTTACCTGTTGATCACAAAGAATACTGAGAGGGGGGTGAATCAGTATTCTGTAAAACTTTTCTTTCACATATTTATTAATCCATTTGCCAATTTCAATAATATGAAAACAAAACAAACATAAGAGAAGCAGCCATAAAGTCATAACACATAGACACCAGGATTATTACGTGGAAAACCCAAAAAGGAAAAAACCATGGTGAGTGTTAGCTCACAGTATATTATGATATCAAAACTAAATTACATAAAGGCTCACTACCTTACGGCTCACTGCCCAAGGACTCACTGTCCAAAAGAAGTGCTCACTGCAATAGGCTCATTGCCAAAACAAAGAGTAAAGAAGATAGAGAAGGAATGGCTCACTGCCAGAAAATGACTGCTACAAGTGCATATACAATGCTGAGGTGTAGTTCCATTTATAGCTCAGTATACAGACTCAAATGTCTTCATAATGTCTGCCCTGCTTTTTCTGCTCTGCTTCACATATATTTTGTTCTATAAAATTATGTTCTTCGCACTAATCTGATCACAAAAGTAGACTTAATTCACATATTCATATTCCTTCCAACACATTTGCATCTTTCACATTGCAATCCATCCAATATATATATCAGCACACATATTTGGATCTTAATTGTCTCAGCCTAAAACAAATAGTGCTTGTATACAAAAGTAATACCAAGTCAGCCCATAACTTCAAATGCGATCATTATGAAACTCTAAAATCCTTGTTAATGATTCATTACTAATCCTTTATCATACCTTTAGAACCGCATAATATAATATTCAACTACAGTCAAATGCGGATCTCAGAACTGTCACTGTGAAACATTGTCAAACTGTAAGGCGATAAAGAACAACTTGTAGAATGTGATAAATAGAGCTTCAGAAGCTATAACTATGGATTTAGGTAGTCATAATAAGTACCTTTGTTGTCTTAACACCGCAAGACAACATATACAACAGAGGAGGAATGCGACCCTTTTACTCTGGTACTGTGCACTGTTCCTAACTTAGGTTTTCTCACCTGAACCTAACTAAATCATAGTATGTCTTCCGAAGATCTTCAAGACTTGCAAACTTGAATATAACACCTTCAAACAACTGTAAACAACATACCTAAACCACACAATGTGAGCTTCAAATGTAGAAGCATACCAATCCTTACTTTTCCAACTGCCCTGTAAACTGTCAACACTTAGTCATTCTGACTAAGTTATTGTTATGGACTAGAACCCATTATGCAAACTATTTCAAACTGAGTTCCCAATCATCCTTAGCTACTTCACTACATATCAGACCTTATTTTCATATTGCCTTGTCTCCATCATACTCTATCTATTAGACCTTGAAACTTAGTGCCAAGACTAGACTGCTTGTTGCCATAGCCATAACCTGTCGGACCTTGTTGCCATCAATGACAACAATCATGACCATAAAGCAGTGTCTCTTTCTTAAATGCCAATACTGCCCACGAGTCCTTAGCATATTTTGCTGAAATTGTCTCCCTCCAATCAGTAGATATCTCTCTAAACAAACACAAGTGGGGTCATCTAGACAATGCATCTGCAACCACATTTTTCTTACCCTTGACATATTCAATGTCAAAATCATAGGCCTGGAGCCTACTGACCCACTTCTGATGTCTGTCATTCAAGTCCTTCTGATTCATGAAGTATTTGATGTTATTATGATCTATTTTTATTATAAACTTCCCTCCAACGAAATATGGTCTGAACTTGGCCAATGCATGCATGATGGCCAACATCTCTCGGTCATATACCAAGTAGCTCTTCTCCACACCCCTTAGCTTTCTACTTTCAAATGCAATATGGTGTTTCTCCTGCATTAAAACTACCCCTATCCCCTCTCCTGAGGCATCACACTCAAGCTCAAAAGGCTTGGAGAAGTCGGGGATTGCCAACACTGGGCAGGTAGACATTAAGTGCTTGAAATGGTCAAAGCACTGCTAAGTTGTATCGATGCACACAAAGGCTCCTTTCTTAGTTAGATCTTTCAATGGTGCAGCTGTCTATGAGAAGCCTTTCACAAACCCCCTGTAAAAACCACACAACCTGAAAAACCCATTAAGATGAGTGAGGTTTGTTGGTGGAGGCCAATCAACTATTTCCTTAATTTTTTTTTGGATCAACTATGACACCATCTACACTAATGATGTGACCCATATATAGAAGCTTTGTCATGCCAAAGTCACACTTGGACTCTTTGGCATAGAGGGACTCACTTTCAAGGATGTTCAGAACCTCCTCCAAATGTCACATGTGTTCCTCCCAAGTCTTACTGAAGATCAATATGTCATCAAAGAAGATCAATACAAACTTCCTCAGCTGTTGTCTAAAAATCTGATTCATGCAACTCTGGAAGGTAGCAGGGGCATTAGTCAATCCAAATGGCATCACTAAGAACTTGAAATGGTCGTAGTGACATCTGAAGGCTATTTTTTCTATATCTTCTTCCCTCATCCGTTTCTAATGGTATCCCGACTATAGATCTATCTTGGAAAAATAACAAACCCCATGCAGTTCATCTATCAACTCATCTATGTGGGGAATCATACACCTGTTCTTAATTGTCTTTTTATTTAAGGCCCTGTAGTCGATACACATCCTAATGGTCCCATCTTTCTTCTTGACCAACACAACTGTTGAAGCAAAGGGACTCTTACACTGAGTCAAATGTGTCCCATATCTAACAGTTCCTTAATTATTTTCTCTATCTCATCCTTGAGCCTCTTAGGATGACGATAGGGTGTGATCATTACTGGATTAGTCCCATCCTCGAGCTCGATCACATGCTCAATACCTCAATCAAGTGGCACTCATGGAGGTATGCTACCAAACACTTTGTTGTGCTTGGTCAACAGCTTTTGTATGTCAGGATGATAGTTATTTTTTGGTTGTTATGGAGACTCTGGCATAATAAGACATTCTACTGCCCACTCTACCTGGTCATGTCACAGCATTCTCTCCATCCTCTTGAGAGAGACTACTTGTGGTCCACTATTTGATAATCCCCTGAGAACTATTTTCTTTCCATTGGACTCAAACTTCATTTCCATCTTATTCAGATTCATAGTGAACTCACCAAGTTGCATCATCCAATGCATGCCCAGAACGACATCTATCTCCTATGCCAACAACATACTCATACTCTCTCATCTAAATGCTCAAACTAGAAATCTTCCACCTTAAGTCCCCATCGAGCCACCAACCTCTCATCAATGAAATTGTGTGTAGCATATGTGTCTATCAGGGTGATGATGCACTGACCTCTAAGGACTCCTCTCACTCTCAAGGAACCAACTTTTTGAAAGCTAGAGAGTTGTGTCAATGTTCCATCATTGTCACTACTATGTTGTGAGGCATTCTCATCTCCACTATCCTCCTTATTTGATGGTCGATCTGATGCCTCCAACTGTGACTCCTCTACTGAATAGTACTTGATCAACTTTGCTTTTGCCTTGTTAGGGCATCTATGTGAAGGGTCCCATGGTTCCTTACAATGAAAGCAAAGTTTTTTCCTCCTATACTCATTTAACTAGTCATCAGTTAACCGGTTTGATTTTTCTTTTAGTTGGCTAGTGTCCTTCTGAAAGGGCTTCCTGTCCTCCTTGTCGCTCCTATATTGGAACCCCTTAGACTAAAATTTATTCCTCCATACAAAGGACTCCATGTCACAGGCCTTTTTCATGGCCTTCTAAAGTGATGATGGGTCTAATCCCTTAACCCAACCACGTAAAGGATTTAACAGTCCATCTATAAATAGCATGACCAACCTAAACTCTGAAATATCCTAGACCATAGCAGATAGGTCCTAAAACTCTAAGATGTAAGAATCCATCGAGCCCACCTATTTGAGTTGTGCCAACTCCTTAAACTGCATCTCTAGATCCTTCTTATCAAATCTATCTATCAATCTGGTAGTGAACTCGACATAAGAAGTGATCTTGTTGTGGCCCAAGGTTACCTTCCCATTACTCCACCATTTATGAGCACTACCCTCCAAATGTAATGTTGCATATGTGATAGCATCAATTTCAGGCATGGAGCTGATCTGTAAATAGCTGTCTAACTTCTAGACCCATGCTCTAGCAGTGGTTTTTCCAAAACCATCAAAGTAGGGCAAAGTCATTTTGCTAAAAAAATTTTGGAGCAACTGATTATGTTGTCTGTTTCCCTTGTGGGGTCTGTGTTTCATCTTGAGATTAGAGTACTCTCCAAAAGTCATCTCAACTCTAAATTCTTCATTGGATGCCTGCCAATCTCTCAGAATCTCATCCTGAAACTCAATCTGTGTAGCCTCCTGTTCAGGAACATTCTTCCTGGGTACAAATATAGGTATGCCAGGCCTATCCCCTATTGTCAACCAGGAAGCTCTCTTGTTAGTGACTGACACTTCACCCTCATCATCTCTATCTCTATGCCTATCACCATTGTGCCTATCTCCTCCATTATTAGCTATGTTCCTATCCCCAAAGTTATTCATGTTCCTTCCATTATTGTTATTGTTGTTATTGTCCATGTTTTTCTTAGCATCACGAGGTATCAACTGGGTAAGAATCTGAGCCAATTCTATTTGTGAATCTCGCATTGTCCTTTCTATAGCCAGTTGTCCCCTAGCCAACGAGTTTAGAATATCTCGCAAACTAGGTTCTTCATTCTCTATGTCACCCATCTCCTCAACTAGCACCTCAATCTCACCTAAAAAGGGATCTATCTATGGTACTTCAATTTCTAGTTCTATCTCTGGTACCTGGATTTCTGGATGTCACCTATTTCTTCTTAGATTATAACAGTGAGTTAAAGGTTGTATAGGTAGCATGTCTCAGCTCATCTTCTGCATGTCATGTTTAACCTCATCGGATGGCAAGATACACTGCTCTGATACCACTATAACATATACTGTCCTAGCTAGGTTTTCTGTATTATTTTTTTGTGTTTCCTAACTGTTGTTGTTTAGGGTTTCATGTGCATGTTTTTACATGTAGGGTTTTTTGCATTAAAATATGGAATATAAAGCATATAAACAAAACCCAGAAAAATTAAAGCATATATCAACAAACTATTGAAGACCTGGATTGTATTATATCAAAATATGAATTACAATGACATACCTAGGTGGAAATCTTCAACTTCATACATGCACTGATGGAGGACCAGTAATACAAGCCAAGGAAATATGCTCCAAACTCCTAGAAAAAGAAGTATTGTTTTACAAATATAAGCAACTTAATACTAGACCCTAGGCATCAAAATTGCTGAGTAAATGAGACCCAAACAAGAGTCTTTGCTGATCTTGAAACCCCATGACCTGTACCAGCTTGTACGGTCCTGCTATAGCTAGCAATCATTCATAAACTCGTTCTAGAATCCGTCTTTAATCTCTGTTTTGCATCAGCTAACTCTGCAAATGCTAGGCGATTCAACTAGGAGGAATAACACACTAAAAATTGCCCTCAAAATACCATAATCACCTCCAAAACAGTATAGCCTGCTATAGCAACTATATGGCCCGCTCAAGGATGTCTATAGCAGCACAAAACTCATCCAAAAATGCATAAATCTGGCCATCAAATCACTATTCTTAGCTAGACATTTAAACTTCATCAAATATGATCATTACTAGCTCAAATCTTCATCAAAATGAATCAACTGAATGCCCAAACGAATCTCCTGAAGTGAAGCCTCCAATATTTCTTTCTGATGTGGTCTTTCACACATGAAGAAGGTGTCCTTGCAGAGGTTTTCATCTCAGCAAGTCAATATCAAAACCTTAAAGCTCCAAAGCTCCAAGAATGCACGACAAAGCAATTTTCATAAAGTGAATAATAATCCAAGCATAGTGCAAAATGAACTCAGTTTTCCTTTTTATTCCTCTTCTTCCCAATGCCCAAGAAATGCAATATTTTATTATTTTATGACATTACTTTATGTCCCCCTCAAACACCATGGGCGCCCATCTCCTAGAGACATGACTTTTAAGTTATAACATAAATTAATAAAGTGAAACACTTTATTACTTAAAGTCTCGTTATCTTTTCAAATATTAAAAGTTAAATATTTAATTTAACTTATATATCGATTAATAATGTCTTGGGCCTCTCGAAACCATGAACCTCATGCTAGGACCCTTGAATCTGCTCTGCTATAAATAGTAAGTCACTCTGACCCAACTTACTATAAATAGTAAATCTCCAATTAGACCCCCTAACCACTGTCACTAGCTTACGGGAGTCCGGTAATAGGCTAATCTCCATCATCTATTTGACTGGCTAAATGGGGGACATTACATATCTTTACTAAATATTTTTCAACCTTAAAATTACAATATATTCAAAAATAAAATCATAGTGAAATCATTTCACTTTACATCTACAAATAATTTGTACTTGGAAATTTGAACAATTTTACATAAGTTTGATAATCATAAGTCATAACATGAAATGTACTGCATCTGGAATCTGATATTTGTCTCACAAGTCTCAGTGAGTCTTCTACTACAGAGGGAGAACATCATCCGAGTGGTTTGCCTCTAACCATAGACCAGCAGTCCCTCGCACACCTTCCTTCTTGGAAGTGGCCCTACCCTTCATGAGGAGTATAGAAATAAGGAACCAACAGGTTACCATCTGAGTCCTAGTGTTGTGTCCTACATAATACAATTGACCATACAACTCTAGACAATCTTCTACCTAAGTACGATCATTTTGACAGGTCACACCATCTAGACATTATGAACCGACTAATGCATGCAAAGACAAATGCATCACTTTGGCCAAAGTTTCAATATAAATCTAGACATTTGAAATAAATGTAGTCATGTGTTCGCACACCTCTAACTCAACTTGGAAACTGTCTCATCCTACAATTTGACTTTCTTCACTTAGTATCTCTAGACATAAATTGTTTGAACTATACTCAAATCCTAGTCATTCTAACTTAGAATTAATCCTTATCTAGGATATACATGCAATATGTAAGTTTAGGTAATTTAAACCTTTCAGAGAGTCCCTCATTTCATACCTGCAAATATCAGGGTCTATGATTCCTTGTCATTCTACTCACTGACTCACATAATAAACACTCTTGTGCTATAAAACAAGTTTGACTCTATCAAGAAAATGTTTAAAATTAACAAAGTGAGCTTCTTAGATTCTCCCTAAATTATATTGTCTTGATCTATGGTTTCCTGAGTATTCACTGTTGACCATAATGTGTAATAGACTAAATCAATATCATAACTGACTTAAGAGTTAAAGTTTTCTAAACCCTTTGGGGTTGATTCTAGGTTTTGACTTTTCTAATCCAATACTTTGAAATATCAAAATACCCTTATTCTACAAAAATTAAAAGATGGTAATAATAATATAACATGAATAAGATAACCACTAGTCTAATCTTGACTACTAGGGTATTGATCGAATTCACCATTCCTCATATCATGTAAAAACATAAAATACGAGTTTTATCCTCATCCATATAAGGTCTTATTAAATACTATCAATTGCACAAGTACCCTTGACTAAGTTTAATCTTTCAATCTAAATAGGTTTTGAGTCTAAAAATAATAAAATAATGTTTTTGACCTAATGGTCTCTTTTCATCCACTAATTTTAGATATAGAAAGGTTGTGAACTCATGCACATCATCCTTGCATATAACAAAAATAGTTGTCATAATTGAAGAATGCATATATATATATAGGCATTTCCAATGATATCTATATCATTTCTATATACTTTAGAATAAGTGAAACCTATCACTAAGTATTTGATTGAAAACAATAAAACTTAAATATATATTGAGATAAAAAGAACCATCTTAATCTAAACTCATTGGTCTCAACTCCTAAGTCTAAAGTAGAGTTCTCAAGAGGCTCAGTTTTTGAAATCTATATAATAGATTCTACAAAGTTCTTATAGTAATAAGATAGCAATTGCATCCTATGTTAACTTAAGTGCAAAATAAAGGTAAGAGATAACTATAGACAGACTAGAACTCTCAGAATTAACAAGTCATCCAAACCTTTTTGTCATAGCTCGGTGTCTAACAAAGTTACTCTACAAAGGTTTGTTAAACTATAAACAGTAACTAACATACTGAGATCATTAGCCTTTTGGCCTACTATAGTTTAAAACTCAATGACCCTTCAACCTGCATAAGTTAATCATTCTATAAACTATAGAAAAACCACTGAGACCTCAACCTTCTAGGCGTTGAAGAAAATAAAGAACACAGTCTCAGATACGAAATAGTGATACATCTTTCACTAAGTACCAATAGGAATTAGAACTATCTGGTCTTTACCAAGATACACATAATGTAAAGGTTATTTAACCTTATGTTCACACAGTAATATACAAAGCTTATCAGCCTTATACACATAGTGATATTCTAAGCTTATCGACCTTACACAGTGATATTCTAAGCTTATCGGCCTTATCCACACAATGATATGTTGGAAAGAGACATTGTGTGGCTTCATAAATGTTGTCATTGATGGCAAAAAAGTCTATCCCACACATTTGTAGTACATAGTATGCCTATACCGGAAGTCAGATTGAAGATTGTTTTGGTCTGGTGAACAAGAACAGAGTATGTAACAAGGTCCGACAATCAGGTCCAGATCTCTTAGATGGTGTAACTCAATAAGTTGTGGACTTGGACAAGTTAAGAGGGGTATCATGACTACTGTATTCCAAAGATTTAACTTCTGGTGATAAAGCAAGAAAAAGATATGAGCATCTGAGCATTGGGTTCCAGTCAGGCAGAGTAGACAGAGGAAGAACTGACTAGCAGAGTATCAGACTTCAATCCAGATGAGTAAAAGGTGTGGATCAAGCAACTTGTGGGATTATACATTATTGGCCGACATGATTAATGACTTCTATGTCTATGTTTTTGATACACATCACAAATCAAGCATGGATTTAGCCGACAGATTAATAACTTGCAGTGTTCTTGTTGCTGACTAGGAAGTTGATAAAAATCCTTTATGCAGATATATATACCAGATAGATTTCAGCATGTAAGTGTGTGTGTGTGTGTG
The DNA here is from genome assembly GCA_027924645.1 of Cunninghamia lanceolata. Classification (NCBI taxonomy): domain Eukaryota; kingdom Viridiplantae; phylum Streptophyta; class Pinopsida; order Cupressales; family Cupressaceae; genus Cunninghamia; species Cunninghamia lanceolata. The sequence continues at coordinate 395,009 of BSBN01001848.1, read as the reverse complement.
TGTGTGTGTGTGTGTGTGTGTGAACATGTGATGAAATAAAGTGAAAAGAAAAGCAAGGAGAAGTATGAGAACAACAATTCAAGTCTGGTATGTGACAGAACAACAGCATTAAATAGAGGAAGAATAAAGTGCATCAGATCAGTATATTGTGCCTAAATCAGAACTGAACTTCTGCATTTGTAGATGCCTCTCTTCAGTTCAAACACTTGATTATCTTCTATAAGATTTGTAGACAGTGAGTCTCTTGTAGGCAGTGTGCCTCTTGTGAGCAGTGTGCTTGGGCAGTGAGCCCTAATTGGCAAGTGTCATTTTTGTACTCATTCTTTTAACAGAGAATACAATCTTGGGTTAGTCACCCCGTGGTTTTTCCCTTAACAGGGTTTCCACATAAAAATCCTTGTGTTATGGGTGTTGATTTTATTTTTGTTCTTATGATTACATATGCTTTCATGTTTTGATACAACACTGAATATTAAGATAACAAAAAGAAAAGAAAGTCAAAGAAATTTTGAGATAACTGATTCACCCCCCCTCTCAGTTATCTACCTTGTTTCCAACAATTAGTATCAGAGCTAAGTCCCTCTAAACAAAGCCTAATAGCTTGAGGAAGATCTAGGAATCACAATGGATGCATATGGTATGAAGGAACAACTTCAGTCTGCCCTGGATGATCTTGAACAATCTCACTCTGAAGTCAATAATTTGAGAGAAAGACTCAAAGAAATTGATGAATTCATAAATGAGCTAAAATAAAAACTTAGTATCTCTGTGAAAAAGAGAAAGGAACTACTTCAAAAATTAGCCAATCAGAGTGAAGTCAAGGATACTAATGAAGATCTGAATGAGAAAAATAAGCTATGTGAGAAGCTGTCAAAAGAAGTCATTATGGTAAGGCATGAAATGGAATCAAGGGTTATGAGATTCACCCAAGAAATTGAAGAAAAAAGAAAAATTGAAGATAATCTAAAAACAAACTCTCAAGGAGAAAATAGAGGACTGCCACAAAATGAACAGAATAATCAGGCATCTTGAATCTGATCTTGAAGAAGCTAGAGACAATGAAGAACAACTTGAGAATCAGATAGATACTCTTAAACAAGATCTTCAAACCGCAAATGAATACAAAGAAAAATTCAAGATAAGCTTAGCCCAACTTGAAGTGCTTCTTGAAAGCCAAAAGAAGGTAGATGACAAGCGTGGCTTGGGATATGAGAAAGGTGAAAGCTCTAGATCTAGTCAGAAGAACTTTGGATTAGGAAATCAAAGAAACAGGCCTAGAAGACCTCTGGAAAGACAACCAAATGCTCAAAGATATCCATCCTTCAATGGATACTGCTTCAATTGCAATAATTTCGGTCATAAAGCAACTCAGTGTAGGAGGAGAATGAATCAGACTAATCCATCCTTCTCTGGACAATGTTTCAACTGCAAAAGGTATGGTCACAAATCCCATGAATGCAGAAATATGCAAATAAACAATTCATTCAATGGTAGATGCTTTGCATGCAATAGAATGGGACATATGGCTAATCAGTGCAGATCAAGAGAATACCAATCAAATAAGCAAAGAAATGTTGTATGTTACAATTGCAATAGATCCAGTCATATTGCCAAATTCTGCAGAAGCAGAAATCAGGATAGAAAAGGTCCGGTGGAACATAATCAGAAACAAGATAAGGGCAAAGGTAAAGTGAATGCGGATGAAGTTCAAAAGGAGATGAGCAAGATTTGGGTAAAGAAGAGTACAGAAAATATTGGGGATGGATCCACACCAGAATTTGGTGCTGATATTCCTTCTGGAAACTAAAAAGGTGAGCTCTAGCTTAGGGGGAGTCACAGAGAAAAATAATTTCCCCCAGCCAGTCAGCTAGTGCCTAAATTTAGCACATTGAGTAAACATCTGACGCTGTGGATTAAAGGGTTCTCAGAAAAATCTCCAAATAACCTTCAGTCAAAATGTGAAAGATCTGCATGGAGTTTTGGAAGACTTATAACTGCTCAAGTTAATCCGGTTCTGACAGCTATCCGGTATGATTCAAAATTGAAAAACTTTGATCTGCAGACCCATGGCATGATTGAAGAAAAGAAGATACGTTGTCAATCCTCACTGACAATGATTCTAAGTTCGGCACAATGATTCAAGAAGATCTCTCTCAAAACAGGGCAACCAGATAACTTAAGTTGTGCATTTATTACAAAAGGAAATTAGGGTTTGGGCAAAGATAAAGGGGTTCTTTCACTCATTATTTGCACACTTGCACTCACGAAGAAGAAAAGAAGAGCTCTACAACAAAGATTCTACAATTCACTCAAGGTCAACTGAAAAATGAATTCAACCAGTAATTTGTTCCGACCCCTATTTCAAACCCTAAAGCATGAAAAAAGGTACTTCCATTATGAAAATCTCTCTCTGAATCTCTTGCAAAATGGCTGCTCCAATGGTTGTTAAGATCTCTAATAGGCCACATCCTAAAATCAAGAAACACCCTTATAAATCTCTAGAAGTTGATCCTTTAGGCGCATTTTCTACCATTCCGCACGGAGTATTGCATGTAGAAGATGTTAGGGTCTATATCCATGCCAACATTGAGGAATTTGGAGACTCAAAATTGATGGACATCTATCACAAACAGCTAACAGATGAGAATTTTGAACTCAAACCTGAATTCAAGGCCCTCCAGGATAAACACTTCGGACATTGCATACATTTTCCATGTTTTGCAGAAGATGATTGGGACTGGTATGTTCTAAGCAGGATGCATGATAATTTCATGTGGCTAATGAGGCCCTTCAAGATAACTAAAGATGTCATTAGGGCAATGACCAGATTGCATGCATCCAGTGGGTTACTTGCACTTAAATCCGTGAAGAACCAAACAATAACTGAAGCCACCGGATCTAAATTTGACAAAAGAGCAATGACCATAGATGACATCACAGATCCGAATGTCAAGTTTGCCTCAATGATAATCAGGTAAAAGATCTATCATTCGAGCAGGCAGAATTCTGTGTCTGGCACAACAATCTATGCAGCATATCAAATGTTGAGGGAAGATGCAGACTATGATCTACGTGAGCTTCTTCTAAATCAACTGTTGGAAAACCTGCAGAAGATCAAAAAGGATAAGAAGAATTCCTTTAAATATGGTTGTCTAATACTGTGTTTGTTCTTTTATTATATGAATGAGCTACCTGGATCAAGTGGTTGGGTTTGGCAAAATGATAAACCGGTTGCTATTCAGATCAGAGATTACATGTATGAACTTGGTGATGCTCAAACCCAAAACATAGCTCTCTGGGGTTACTTCAAGAACTTCCAGAGCATGATGCAAGCCAGAGAGAATTCCACAGTCCATAGTTGAGAAATACAAGGACACAGTTTGCTTTATGGTTGACACTGATCAATGCCTAATGGAGGCAGTTGAGCCAAGGACTGTGTGGACAATGCCTATGGGATATGAAGTCAATGAAAAAATCTTGGAGCTTCATATTCAACATCTGTTGAGCCAGCCCAAGGACACTAAAGTAGAAAGGTTTGGCACCTTTCAAGAGCTAAGTGTAAAAATACATGTTGTGTTAAGATAGCCGGAGATGAAGAGGAAAGTAAGAAGGGAAGTTGAGCAAATTGCCAAAAGATTTGGCATATCAAAGGAGGCTCTAGATGCTAACAAAGAGAAAATGGAGAAGGTAGAGAAAGAAAGACAAGAAGCAGAGAAAGCAAGTGCCCCTGCACAAACCTCCTCTAGGACTAGATCCTCCAAGAGCTCTGCTCCTGTCACTTCCAAAAGCTCAAAGTCCACCAAACCGGAAGTCAAGACATCCGGAAAAGGAGAAAAGAGGATGAAGACTAAAGCCTCAAGGACGTATACAAGCCATAAAGATGATGAGGCAATAGAGTCAGATGAAGAAATCAGGGAAATAAAGAAAAAGAGAACATCTAGGAAGTTCTCTGCTAGCAAACATGAGGAAGAGAAGGTAGAGGAATTTGTAGAAAAGACCACTCTTTCCATTGACGACATCATCAAGGCAATCACTGTGGATGAGAACCTGCAGCCGATGACTGAGTTCTATGATGAATACAATGATGTTGACAAGAGAATTTTGGAAGAAGCTACTATCAGGTACTTGAACATTTACAATAAAGCTTTCATTGAAATTATATCATTAATTCCTAAGAGTCTAGAAAAAGACTTGAGCTAAGAAAAGAGAATGCAAAGGCAAAAGACTTAGAGATTAGGGAGCAGATAACAATTCAGCTTTATCCTTCCATCACTCCAAAACAAATGAACATGATTTTCAAAGATTGTAAGGATGAGTTCCGGAGCAAGGCAAGAATGAATAAACTCATGCTTGGAGAAACAGATCAAGTAGCAAGTGAAACAAAAGATATCCTCCAGAATGCCTTGAAGAGATTCAATCTTCCCATTGTAGAAGAAACAGATGAAGAACCTTCTACCATGGATGTTGAAGGATTAAATGCAATCAATAAAGAAACTTCTGACAAGGATGTCAAAGAATTAAAGAAAATAAATGAAGAAATCTTTGAGAACTTAGACTCCTCAGTTCCAGAAGAGGAAGTTCATGAAGCAGCAAACACAGGTGACATCTCTCCTTAGGATCCCTCTGCAGCTATGACAAACATTCCAAACTTTGAAGCTAAAGGAGAAGGTAGAAGTGAGGAGAAGATTCAAGAACAAGAGGTTAAGGGAAAAGAAGAAGAACAAGCAGAAAAGACTAATGATGACTCTTCTGATATATCAAAGAAGACTCAATCACGAGCAAGAGACACTGCAGAGATAGTGAAGAACTTCTTAGACAAAGAGGTGGTGGAGTTAGATGAACCAGAGCTGTTTCAAGGGCCCCTAAATTTGGACACTCTCTCTCTAGTACAGATGATGAAGATAGCTTCTTTTGCTCAAGCCAAAGCAAAAGAAAAACTCTTGAAATTTCACATGGACGACTGTGAATTGTTGGAGATTGCATTCGGGATGCTGGAGAAGATCATGCCATCCTACCAAAAGGATCCTTCAACCTCACCATCTGGTAACTTGAAAACTTTGGTAAATTCTGTTAACACTCATTTTGAATCTCTAGAGAAATCAGCAGAAGCAAAGGTCTGAAAGGAATTTTTGGGAAAAAGTTTCACTGAGGTGCAAGGACTTATTGCTAATGATAGGCAAACTCTAGATATTGGAATAAAGAGCCTTGAAAATGCTCTCAAAGATGGTGAAGACCTATTCAAATTTTGTCTGACTTGGCCTAAAGTGACAAAATATTGAGGAGAAAGTAAAAGAACAAGAAGAAAAACTGTCAAGCCTAGTTCAGAATTTTGACCCTCTTTCTTCCTCACTAATGAATCAAGAATGCCAAGCTATTGTTATCATAAATGAAATAAATAGGCTAGACAAAGAAAAGAAGAATATAATGAATAGAATGGGTGAACTTAGAGGGATAATTATCCCTAAGCTAGAGGCAATGCATGAGGCCTTGACAGATGCTAAGACCATAGCCCGGACCAGTGATCCAGCAGATTTAAGAAGGGCAGAAGAATATGCATTTTTGTTGAGTGGTCACATCTCCATTTTGGATAGGATGAAGTAGAGCTGGGCCACAGAGGTTGTACAGCTGAAGACTACTTTTGTGGATATACTTAAGTACATGTAAGTATAACATATATATATACTTATGTGGCCATGTATAGGATAATTTTTGCAAATTTTGGTATGCGGATTCCGCCCTTTGCCATTGATGTCAAAGGGGGGGTGAGGACTAGTGAAAAATATGGAATCCAGCTAAGGGGGAGCTCCAGTAAAATAGTGCAAAAGACAGAGCATCAGCCAAGGGTGAGTTACTGCAACACTTAGCCATTTTTCACTAAGTGTTGCCATCAATCCCAAAGGAGGAGATTTTTGGCAAGAGACACTGTGTGGCTTCATAAGTGTTGTCATTGATGGCAACAAAGTCTATCCCACACATCCGCAGTACATAGTATGCCTATACCAGAAGTCAAATTGAAGATTGTTTTGGTCCAGTGAATAAGAATAGAGTATGTAACAAGGTTTGAGAATCAGGTCCGGATCTCTTAGATGGTGTAACTCAGTAAGTTGTGGACTTGGACAAATTAAGAGGGGTATCATGACTACTGTATTCCAAAGATTTAACCTCCGGTGATAAAGCAAGAAAAAGATATGAGCATCTGAGTGTTGGGTTCCAGTCAGGCAGAGCAGACAGAGGAAGAACTGACCGGCAGAGTATCAGACTTCAATCCAGATGAGTAAAAGGTGTGGATCAAGCAACTTGTGGGATTATAAATTGTTGGCTGACATGATTAATGACTTCTATGCCTATGTTTTTGATACGCATCACAAATCAAGCATAGATTCAGCCGACAGATTAATAACTTGCAGTGTTCTTATTGCTGACTAGGAAGTTGGTAAAAATCCTTGATGTGGATATATATACCAGATAGATTTCAACATGTAAGTGTGTGTTTGTGTGTGTGTGTGTGTGTGTGTGTGTGTGTGTGTGTGTGTGTGTGTGAACATGTGATGAAATAAAAGTGTGAAGAAAAGTAGGGAGAAGTATGAGAACAACAATTCAAGTCTGGTATGTGACAAAACAACAGCATTAAACAAAGGAAGAATGAAGTGCATCAGATCAGTATATTGTGCCTAAATCAGAACTAAACTTCTGCATTTGTAGATGCCTCTCTTCAGTTCAAACACTTGATTATCTTCTATAAGATTTGTAGACAGTGAGTCTCTTGTAGGCAGTGTGCCTCTTGTGAGCAGTGTGCTTGGGCAGTGAGCCCTAATTGGCAAGTGTCATTTTTGTACTCATTCTTTTAACAGAGAATACAATCTTGGGTTAGTCACCCTGTGGTTTTTTCCTTAACAGGGTTTCCACATAAAAATCCTTGTGTTATGGGTGTTGATTTTATTTTTGTTCTTATGATTACATATGCTTTCATGTTTTGATACAACACTGAATATTAAGATAACAAAAAGAAAAGAAAGTCAAAGAAATTTTGAGATAACTGATTCAGCCCCCCTCTCAGTTATCTACCTTGTTTACAACATGATATTCTAAGCTTATCGAACTTATACACAGTGATATTCTAAGATTATGAACCTTATACACACAATACTATTCTAAGTTTGTCGGCCTTATACACAGTGATATTCTAAGCTTATCGGCCTTATATTAACATAACTAAAGAGCTGAATACATACATAAGATTCTCAAACTATTATAAATCTTTCTAGGAAAAGAATGAACCTGTTTTGAGATCGAAGGAGTAATCAAGGTTTATAATCCTTCAATAGTCTCTTTTCCTTCTATCTATGATGAGCTACAATCCTTTTCCTCCGTTGATGTCCCTCTCAGAAAAGCTTAATGCAATACTCTTGGTGTCTACCCTTCTTTTTGTGAGAATCTCTTGCAGTGATTAATAGAGACTTCTCTCCATAACCGCGCCCTTTTTTCCTATAACAAAGCCTATTAAAATTCCATGAAGGCATGCAGATTGATGGAGATGATGGTCATAAAAGACCACTCCAAAAACCAGTTAATAAGCTCCTCCATACTCTCCAAACTAGTTAGGGAGTATAGGAGTCAAGCAACCATAAACTTAAAAGTGGTTTACATTACATTGGAATCCTTACCACGTTCAACAAGAAGTTTATCAACCTCAACATAATAGGTTTAACTCATAAATCATATTATATATATATATATAACCACGAAATGAAAAAGTACGCAACATATGCTTACATTATTTCTAAAAGTCATCAAGATATGAGAATGGGGTCGAGGTATTCTCCCCCTCTCAATGTTGCGTAAATGCCAGAATAGATAGATTATAATGGAATTTCATCTGGAAATTACAAATAATGAAATAGTTTAACCACTATAAGTATTTTCCCTCGAATATAATCTATATTCATATCATACAAGAACTAACGACTATTGACCATTCCTTGTCAACGGTCATACTTCCCTGACTTAGTTCTTGGTAAAACCTACGCTAATGGATCTTCACGACAAATTGATGATTGTAGAGTCAAAACCAAACTTAGACCAATGGGTTGATCACAACTTACCAAACTCGACGAGGGTTCACTAAATTGTGAAAGCACGAGACTTAGATGGAAACAACCTATTCTTATCCATATGTCTATTATTTTCTCTCTGATGATGCTCTCCCTCTTTCTTGGAGGGTGGAAAACCTATTTCCTGGTTACAACTTGTAATCACCAAATTGGGATTAGTGTATCATTAGTCAATCCTTAAACCTTATGAATAAATAATCATGACATCAGATAATCACATATCTAAATTCTAAACATATAAACACAAACTCATCATATCATTGATTTTTCCTGACATTTTCACTTAACGTCAAATCATTAAATGATGCATAATCAACTACTAATTACGTGCAAGTAAAAAGTAAAACATAGTCAAATTTTGTGGTGTGACAGGTGGAGTCATTAGGTTTGTTGGATGATATACATGCTTCTATCTTGTTTGATTATGGTGCTTCAGATTCATTTATTTCTCCATCCTTAGTTGAGCGATGTAGGCTTGTGGCAGTGAGGCAAGGTGAAGCATGGAAAGTTGAGTTAGCTACTAGTGCTAAGGTGCCAGTAGACTCGCTTGTGAGTGGCTGTGTGTTGGACCTTGGAACCTTCACCACCATAGTTGATTTGTCAGTTCTACCTTTGGGTTCATATGGAATTGTTCTTGGCATGGATTGGCTTGGTGCTCATCATGCGAGCACTGATTGTCATCGCAAGGCGGTTGAGTGTCGTGATGACCTTGGTCAGCAGGTAGTGGTAATGGGAGTGTAGAGACCCATATCTCTTCACATGATTTCAGCTATGCAACAGACATGGAGTATGCGTAGGGGATGTCAAATGTTTGCCATTTCAGTGAATGACCTTTCTGAGAGTAAGTTCCATGAGGTATCTCTCGATGACCATCCCCTTCTTAGGGAATTTGGTGATGTTTTTTTGGAGACCATTCCTGGTATACCACCCAAGTGGGATATAGAATTTCGTATTGATCTCATTCCAAGAGCAAAGCCTGTTTCACGTGCACCATACCGTATGACTACTGAGGATCTCAATGAGCTTCATTTGCAATTGGAGGAATTACTCAAGAAAGGACATATATGTCCTAGTCTTTCCCCATGGGGAGTACCTATTATATTTGTGAAGAAGAAAGATGGTTCTCTTCAGTTGTGCATTGACTACTGATAGTTGAACAAGATGACGATGAATAACTGATATCCCTTGTCACAGATTGATGATTTGTTTGACTAGATGAAGGGAGTGATGTTTTTCTATAAAATTGATCTAAAATATGGATATCATCAACTTCGTATTCATGAGGTTAATATTCATTGTACTATATTTCATACTCGCTATGGACATTATGAGTTCATTGTGGTTCCATTCGGGTTGATGAATGCTCCCTTGGTATTAATGAGTTTGATAAATGGAGTACCCTATACTCACTTGACTAAGTTGTCCTTGTGTTCCTTGATGACTTTTTAATTTATTTGAGGACAATGGAAGAGAATGAACTCCACTTGTGTCAGGTTCTACAATATTTGTGTGAGAACCAAATCTATGGTAACTTGGCGAAGTGTGAATTCTTTCAGATAGAGGTGAAGTACTTGGGACATCATTTCTGGAGAGGGAATATCAGTAGATCCCTTGAAGATTTAGACCATAGTGGATTGGCCAGTGCCCACAAATGTGTCAGAGGTTCATAGTTTCATGGGATTGGCAAGTTATTACCGTTGATTCATCATGAATTTCTTTAGAGTGGCACTTCTAATTATTTCTCTTTAGAGGAAAGGGGAGAAGTTTGTGTGGTTGGATCAATGTGAGAGAGCATTCCAAATGCTTAAAGAGCACCTCTAACTAGTGCACCAATCCTTGTAGTGCCTGATCCTGCAATGGATTTTGTGGTTTGCACCGATGCTTCATTGGATGGTATGGGTGCGGTCCTTATGGAGGAGGGTCAAGTGATTGCCTATGAGTCACATAAGCTCAAAGATCATGAGTTGAACTAACCTACCCATGATTTAGAGTTGGCATCAATTATCCATGCACTTATGTGATGGAGACATTTTCTTTTGGACCATTTGTTTGAGATTCATACTGACCATCGCAGCTTGCAGTATATCTTTACGCAGACTAATTTGAATGATCGTCAACGTCGCTGGATGGAATTTCTTTATGAGTATGAATTTGGAGTATAGTACATCAAAGGGAAGGAGAATGTGGTTGTAGATACTTTGAGCAGAAGGCACCATGAGGTCTCATTTTTGTCCTTGAGCACATATTTACGGAGTTGAATTTTGGAGAAAAATCTTGAGGATTCATATTAGGGGGTTAGAGTTGAGATAGAGTCTTAGAGGACCCTTGACGGTAGATTTCTGGTTATACTTTAGAGTCTAATGGGCTATTGCAACATTATGTTCCTATTCTAGGTGGCCTTCGTGTAGTTGTGTTGTTAGAGGTGCATCGTGCTCCTTATTCAAGACACCCTGTGGTGAAGAAAATGCATGCTGACCTTCGTCAGTTGTTTCATTAGGTAGGAATGAGGTGTGATATTGCCGATTATGTGGCTAGGTGCCTTGAGTTCCAAAGAGTGAAGGTAGAACATCATCACCTGGTAGGTCTTCTTCAAGCGCATGCCATTCTTGAGTGGAAATGGGACAAATATCTATTGATTTTATTGTTGGTTTGCCTGTGTCTTCTCGCCATCATGATGCTATCAAGGTGAAAATAGATAAGATAACCAAGGTTGGCCATTTCTCACCCATGATGACGTCTTATAGTGCAACATCGATGGCACGCACCTTTTTGGAAGATGTAGTATGCTTGCATGGAGTACCTCGTAGGATAATGTTTTATTGTGATCTTGTTTTCACATCTTAGTTATGGACATCCTTGAAACATGCTTTAGGGGTTCGGCTGAATTTTAGCTCAGCCTATCACCTCGAGAGAAATGGATAGACAAAAAGGGTGAACCAAGTGTTAGAAGATATGCTCTAAATGTATGCCATGGATCAACAATCCTACTGGGAGGACTACTTGTACCTTGTTGAGTTTGTCTATAATAATGGGTACCATAGTTCTCTTGGTATGGCACCTTTCCAGGCTTTGTATGGTCGACCATGTCAAACTCCTTTGAGTTGGGATAGGCTTGAGGACCAAGTTGTATTTTGTCTTGAGATGCTTCAAGAGATGGAGCGACAAGTGGTTAGGATCATAGAGCAGTTGATGACTGCCCATGATAGACAGAAGAAGTATGCCAATGCCAAGAGATTGAATCAACACTTTTTAGTTGGTCATTGTGTTTTCCTAAGAGTGTGACTATGCAAGAGCCCAATCTACTATGGAAAAGGTTTTAAGCTCACACCATGTTTTGTTGGACCTTTTGAGATCCTTGAGAGGATTGGACCAGTTGCTTATCGACTTGCCTTGCCACCTAGTCTTTCACACATCCATATTGTGTTCCATGTTTCTATACTAAGGTACTACATTCCAAATGTGACACATGTTCTTTATGTTGAGAATGTCTGTCTCAAACTCACTATAAAATCCTAGCCCCTGTGGTTGGTGTTAACTCCTTCATCGGCTTGATAGCTCCACTTCAGCAGGACTTGGAATGAAGTCTCCTCGATGAGCTGATGCTACCCTGCAGTGCCTTCGGTGGGACTATTCATATCAGTAAGAGATAATATGAAGTCCCCCTGATACGACCAATATGTTTGACTATTCACTCTCGCCAGTCCGCAGGCTCCATGGTGGGGCCTGATCAATGTCTTGCGGGAGTGCGGTATTGGTTGAGAGTTGAAGACTAAATGACTTGGTGACTAATGTATATGTCGAAGGGACAAAGGGAGTTCGGTGGGACAGGTTTAAGTGTCTCCCTGACACCTCAACATGGATTTGACGGTTAAACTGTTTGTGGCCGTTCAACTATGGGAAGTTGTAACGACTATTAAGAATGTATGTTGAATGAACATTGAACATTCTATAATTGTTAGTATTGTTCGATTGAATAGAACAAGGGAATTGAAGAGAGTGAATTGGAATCGTAATGCTGCTTGATTTTCTCCAGAGATGGAACAGGATGTAAACCTCCGGCAAAGGCTATGATCCTGATATTGTATTGTAACTTGTACGCTTGTTGTTGAATAATACAATGGCTCTATGTTTTGGAGTGTGGGGTTTTTTACCTGAAAAGGTTTTCCCCATGCAAGTCTTTGTGTTCTTGTCTTCTGCTCTATCTTTCATTTTTAGTGATTCTATTTATTGAATCTGTTTAATGTATGTTGTTGAAATTGGTTTAAATTGCAATCACTTTCCTATAAGGGTCAATGTGGGAAATGAACTATGTCTGATTTCGCTTTATGGCATAGTAGTATGTGTTTTGAAACAATCAAAAAAGATGATTGTTACTGCGGACACTTACTGATCTCATATGCTCATTCTAGGATGAACTGTATTTTCCCTACACTTTATTGGGGTGCTTTTCAGGTCAAGGAGGGCAGGTAGCTTTCTTTGGAGCCTATCTATATTCTACAGCATCAGAGCCTGGCACTTCAGGGTCGAACCCTGGATCAGGTAAGGGTCCAATGGGACCTGTTCGATGATTCTTTAGCAACATGGGAGGATGCTACATCGTTGAGGGCCTTAAATCTCTATCTCTTTAGAGGCTTCCAGGAGTAAGCATGGATCTAGGGGGAGGATGTAATGCCTTAGGCATCTGTGCCTTTTTGTCTTCAGACTTGTGTTTTGTTTTCTGCCACTATTATTAGCAATGACACTTTATTTTGACATCAAGGTGATCTCGATAAGATTCTGTCTAACTTATAGACTTTATTATGATTGTTATGTTATGACTTGTTTCAATGATCTTCTAGCATGTTTTTCACTAATTATGCTCATGTCATTTATGTATGTGTGATTTTCATGTTATCAACTAATTATCGATCTTTGTGGATGATTTGTATTTATGGTATGTTTATGATATGTATATTTATCATGCCACATTGGGTATTATACTATGCTTCATCTATATTGTATTGAGCAAGTACACCTGATGTTTCAATTAAGTGTGCACGTACTATTGTTCCCCAATGGTGGTTAAATGGAGATGCCGCATTGGGACTGTTTATTTGTTTAGCCTCATTTATCCCACTCGTATTGAGTATGGGATGTATCTTGTGTAACCCTAAGTGTTTTTGAATTTGAATCGGTGGCAATTTAGGATTTCACTCATCTTGTGCAAACCCGTAACTTGGTGATTGGTTATTGAGTGTTTGTATGATTTTGACGTTTTGCTTATATTATATGTTAAAAGGATTTTATTTAATTAGGAATATTTTATATCCCACAATGCTTGGTTCAATTTGTTTTTGAAAGGAAAAATATTCTCCTAGTGTAATTTTCTATTTCAAAAGAAATTAATTAAACAGGGAATATTGTTATGTCAAAAATTTGATTCATTAGCATATTTTTATTAAAATATCTATGTTAGTGAAAATGAAATAAATTAAATGTTTTAAGTTTAATAGTGCAAATGTAATGTTTTAATTCATTTTGTTAAATAGAAATATCTAAAAGTGAATAAAGTATTTTTTAGGGAAATAAGGATTTTTGGGGGTTAAAAAGCGAAAGACTTATTTTATGGGATTCTTCTCCTCTCAAAATTTGCTCTCCACTCTCTCAAACCCTCTTATACTTGAAAAGAAGGAATTTCTCCATGCTTTGAAAAGAAGATCTATTTGTTGATCTGAAGAAGGAATTGGAATTGGATTTGTTGGTGTTTGCTTGGTGAAAGATTGAACAAAGATTGTCTCCATCTCTTCATTCCTTTGGATTTTTGGCTTGTTTGAAAGGTATGTTGATTTAAATCTCTTCATGGATTTCAATTTAAATGATTTCTCCTTCATGCCAAGCCACCAAGAGTGGATTCCTTTGGCCTTCATTGTCAGGATAGAAAGTTTAAATGATTTAAAGTTGTTTTTAAATATATTTTTTTATGCAGTTTTTTTGTCGAATCACCCACATGGATTTTATTTGATATTTGTGATGTTGTTCACCATAGCTATAATGGTTAGTTCACCATTTTTCATACACCTTGAAACATAGATGTTAGAAAAATGGCCCAAAAAGTCAAGCATTCAAACATGGTGGATTTAGGGTTTTATGTGAATATTGCATGATGTAGAAAATTTAAAATTTACATTTCTAAACTTATCTTGATGTATTATAATGTGAGATTGGTAGTCTCCATCATGAAATACCATTCTACATCTTTTAAACCTATGTTGTGATTTTTGTCACCTTGATTTTTGTGCCACACTTAATTGGTCAAATTGGTGCATTGGGTTTTTAAGAAGAGGTTTATGGTTAGGAAAGGAGTGGCTCTCTTACTATATACCACGATACAAAGTGATCGATGGGTTTAGCATGTGGAAAGTTTAACCAAGAAAAACATTAAACACATTTGGGTAACAAAAACTTAATTACAAGATCTACGCCAACTGTAGGGAGCTTTCCTAGACCCAGTTTTAAGGACATGATGTTTCCACAGTCCATGATATTTTATTATGTGTGCTTCTGGCTTGACTACGTGTTGCTTTTTTTATTTTTACTAGCAAACCGGGTCTATTTTATAGTGTGTGCTTCTGGCTTGACTGCGTGGTGCTTTTTTTATTAAAAAAAGCACCACGCAGTCAAGCCAGAAGCACACACTATAAAATAGACCTGGTTTGTTGGTAAAAATGTCATGTAATGGTGGAGTTGGTGAATGCAAAGAGTAGACCCCTTGGTAGGTGGCCCACTAATCTCATGCTATGAGGAGGTTTATGCCCTTGTTTTGACACTACTTGTCCTAGCCTACTAAGTCTCTTCCTTCTTTCCACCAATGGAGATAGACTCAACGTGTGTTGTGTTCATTGCATTTGTTTGTGCATTATAATGGATTAATTCAGTCTTTAAAATATGTTGTGTGGTATACATGTTGTTTGGTGTGTGTGAATCCTTTTTCCCCTTGTTTGGTGTGAGTGTGTATTCTTCCCATGCAACCATCTCCTTAGTACAGTGGGGTGGGCCTAATGGCACCACATGGTTGGGTGGCAATATACCACCGTTGGGGACTATAGGTTCTCCAAGATTTGATTGTATTCACGTGCAAGGTGTGGATCTCCCTTTTGTTGTAAATTCCATTGTCATGTAATTGCAAGCAAAATGTATAATATATCAAGGATGTTGGTGTCCTAGACTTGTAATTCATTGTTGCATTGATTATTATTGTTTGATCCTCCTTGTATGAGGACTTGTAAACCATCCACATAAGTGGTGGTGATTCACTCATTTGGTTTGGTGCTTCGATGTTGGTGTCAAAAGCATGTTCACATTGTTTTACTTACCTTCATATTTGACATGTGCAAACAAACAGAGTAAAAATGACAAATCATCCTTTGGTGCTTAAAAAGAAAACATTTTTGGAAAATGTGTTATTGGATTGATGTTAAATAATGTATTTAATCATCGTAGAATATTTCACAAAATTCTGGGTTGAATTGCATAATTCTGGGCACGTTTGGCATTTTCTGGGTTTTAGGCCCTATTTTTAGCAGGACTACAGTGCCTAGCGCTAAAGTCTAGTGGACCACAACACCTAGTACTAGTTTCCTATGGACCACAATGCCTAGTGTTGGAGTCATGGGTAGTGGGATCCTCCTATGGGCTCCGTACACTGTTAGGAAGCCTCGTTATGTCCGTTCAACTCTCTTGTGTAGATTGTTGATGAAAGTTGGACTTTTGCCCTCTAGAATCAATCCATGTATGAGTTCTCTTGATGTGTTTGTAAACCTAGGTTGTTTCCCTCTATTGAATTGGGAAGCGTGAATTGCACTAAGCAACTAGGATAGTCTTCCACTGATACCGTCGTGTTTACGCATATCATGGTGATGTTTTGTGAGTATCGTAATACTCTTGGTTGATGCACATCATGTGTCGACTCTTTAAAAAAAATTGTTCCATATTTGGTTTTGTCGAGTCGATGCCTTGGGTGAAGGCTTGTGGCATTACATATTATTCGAATCAATCTTAATGAAGTACTTTGTGCCAAGTTCAAATAATTCATCATATCATCCATCCTTCATAACATGAATCTATACTTAATCGTGATCTTATTTATTCTTTGAAGTTTGTTCACATTCTCCGCTCGCTTCCTTTCTTTGGTGTTAGTATTATAAGTACCCAACATGGACTTAAATTTTCTTTGATCAAACCTTTATTTAGTAAATTTTGCAATTATGGGTTCAACTCTTCATTTTCTACTAGTGTCATTCTATGCCCTACCTTATTTGGTAAACTCATGAATTCAATTCTTCATTTTCTGCTAGTGTCATTCTATGCACTACCTTATTTGGTAAACTTACTCTTGGAAGTAGGTCCATGAGATGGTGAATGCTCCTTATTGGTTGTAATCCATTTAGCATGTTGTCTCATATGATATCATTATACTCCATTAACAATTCTGCAACTTCCTTCTATGGTTCTTTTGTATCTATGATGCCACATATTTTGGGAATCAATGAAAACACATATTTTCACCATCTAAGAACTTCCTTCCATACACTTAAACAAATTTTGGCACTACCACAAACTTATTTTTCTCTCCTTCAATGGTACTAAAATATGTTTATTGTCATCCTATTGGAACTGTAAAATTTTGGCAAAATGTTACATGCCCATGATGAGAAAATTGATTACAGCACTCAAAAATGCACCTATAAAATCTATCCCAGGAGCCCACTTTGAAAATTCACAGCTTGAGACCTATTCACTCTTATGCCAAAATACTTTACAAATATGTCCATCTACCATATGTAAGTGTGTCCACCTGATTTCAACTCCCTATAATCTGATTTGACAAGGTTTTGAAGCACCAAGTTGAAGAGTTCTGGAAGAGTCTGCTGTCTGTACACTGTAAAAACTGCCAAGGAGGTCAACCTTAGAAGTCAATATCTATGAGTTGGATGGTTTTCACGACAAACCAATTGGTGTTCCAGATTTGCCCCATGTTAATGTACTTTCATGCCAATTTTTAAAACCCCAGCATCTCATTTGCTATTTTTTCAAAATCAAAAGCAAATGGAATTTTCACTATTTTGATGACTGCATTTCCAGAAAAGTTTCAGGGAGGTCAACTTTGACCTTTGATATATTGTGAAGAAGATGGATTGGTGAAAGACCCTTTTGAATGCATGCTGATTTGACCTAAATGAACTAATCCCCCAAGTCGCAGCCCCAGAGGAATAGATTTGATATTTTCTTAACATGGCAAGTTGGTGAGTTTCAGATGATTTTTGAGGTGCAGTTTCAGAAAAGGCTAAGTGAGCTACTTTGGCATTGAATATTTTGCACATCGGGATGTATTTTGCCAAGTCATTTGTTGCACTGAATTCTTGGTTCAAATGTCTACACGTTTGTGCATTTTCATGGCTTTAGGAGCTAGTTTGACTAGTTTTCCAGGGCGATTCTGGAGGCTACTTGGCTTGTTTTGGTCACTGTATAAATATGTCAAAAAATGGATTTTGATGATTACCCATTTCAATTTTTCACCTCAGAGGCATATTGATGTAGTGTCAGAGCAATTCATAGTAAACCGTTGTTTAAAAATGAAAATTTTTTAGTCGGGCCCACATGGGGACCCGACATGTGTCACACAATTATTGTTGCAGGGCATGTTGGAGTTGTATGCCCAAATGGATCTTTGAGGAAGGTGATGCCTACAAACAATTACATGCTTTTTTATGAGGTTCAAACCAATTTGAATCATGTTGAGTTTAAGTTTGAAATAGAGAACTCGGGATGGGTATGCTACCACAGGATCCAGTAAAAGTGTAAAATTTGAGTCTTTGTCCAATATCTATAAAGATGATGCTAGCAAGGCCTCTACTGTGGAAAATGATAAAAGTTTCAGACTCATAGAACCATCCAAGGGTTTTCTTAGGATGTTTTAAAGCTAGCTGGGGCTCTTGGTTGGTGGCCATCAAGAGATGTTACTTTTATTAAAAACCATGATACAGTATCAACATAGGGTCATTGGCCTTTTCCAAGTGATCCTATTTTGAGGGACTATGCATATATTTTGACACACCCTGGCACACCAAAAGTCTTCTATGACCATTTCTTTGACTATGGAAGTTTAATATAAGATCAGATTATAAAGCTGATGAAAATTCAGAGGTCACAAAATTTGCACAACTGGTCTTCTATCAAGATTTTGGAGGCTAGTACCTATGTTTATGCTGTAATGATTGGAGAGATTTGCATGGAGGATGGTTAGAGATCCATGGAAGACATGGCACTAATTTTGACGACAAATGCCATTTCTGCAATGAATAATGAAAGCATGATATTAAGCGAATTGGGCCACAGACTTCTCAAGAACAGTACAGAATGGTTCTCTCGAACAGGACGCATATGAAAGCAATGCTTGCTACACAGCTTAATGAATATGTCAAATCAGGAAGGGTTCATAAGGGGTTTGTAGTTCAGTTGATAGAGTATATATGTAATATTGTACAGAATGGCATGATTATTAGAGTTTTGAAAGTAAAGCAAGAAACCCTAGAACTGGTGCAGTGCTATGGTGGAGTATGCAACAAGATATGAGGAATATTACAAAGAAATAATTTATTGAAGAGACTCCTTCATATCAGAGTGAGTGATTTCCAAGTCTCTCTAAAATCCTGAAGGAATAGAGAAGGCATGAAGAAATCATTGAAGACACTAGCAATTATCGACATGACATATTACATATTCCCTTCGATAAGCCGAAAAGGTGGATACATAAAGTTATCAAGAGGACTTTGTATTTTCAAAATAACATGTTAAAATCTTTCCCCGATAAAGGTAATTAATACCTCATCGAGCGGACAGATGGAAATCGGGAGGATATAAGACTTAACATCAAAGAGACATTACCATATCGGGAAGACTAGCTAATAGGTCTCTTCAACAGACCAATCTCCAAGAGCGTGTAAAACATTATTAAGTACCATTGAAGAGAGTCTCATATCGGTAGGAGATTATTGAAGTCTCTCTAATATGCTGATGAGGTGGGTCCCGAAGACTTTTTACATGACCAGATCAAAAGGCATAAGGTATACAAAAGGATATCGAAGTGACTTTCATACATCGGACTAAGTAAGTTTAAGTCCCTCCGATGGAATGAAATTAGAAAGTGTGTGAATTGCATAAAGTGCAAAGTAAAGTTTTAATAAAATAATCAGCGTGAATTTGATGTTACTTTGGGGCATATTATTTTGTCAATAATGTAAAATGCAATTGCAAAATGTTTTCCCTCAGGAGTAAAACATTTTTACCCTAGGAATTAAGAGAACATAAAAATCTTGGAGTGGGTAGTTATTTTTACCCAAAGAACATTTTATGGGTCAAAATACATACAAGTAAATATGAAGTGAAAATTGACAGCAAAGGAAGGAATATAATAATCATTAAAATCATTTTCACGGGAGTGCAAAGATCAAGGAGATTAAAATTAAAATATTTTGATCTAGATAATTAATTAAGTGAAGAGTTGCAACGGACAAATATGTGAAGGGTCATAACCCTTGGAAATATAATATATTTATGAGAGATAAAAATCAAAGAGGAAGGATCATCATCAATAGGAGCAATTAGTAGGATTAGATAGTAGATAGAATATACCAGAAAATGAAGACTTCTGATGCATATTGTAAAATCTTTTGAAGCAATTTAACGAAGAAGAATATTATAATCTGGTGGTCGACATTTTGGTGTTCAATTATTTGGTGATATTGATTCATATAAGTTATCTTGATGTCTCTAAAGTGGTCTTTTATTATTATTCAAATTGAGTGTATCAAGCATATATTTAATTTGACAAGACACATTTGTTGCCTTTGTGTGATTCATGTTGATTGGTTTCTATGATAAGTGAATTAAAATTCTTTGAAGAGATTCATTTTAATTGGTTTTTGCCCAGAATTAAAATCCTTTTAAATTAATCATCTTAACTAGTTTCCTTCCAGCAAGAATTAAAATCCCTTCAAATAGTCACAGTGACCTGGGAAGATATCACTGGGATTTACAGTAAGAAGAACCTAATAACTGACAACCTTGCACGTATATACAAGATATAAACATTTGAAAAGTGCCAAATAATTCAAGTTAAGCCAAGGGGGAGGACACATGTATCATACACTCTTGACTTCGTTGGCCAAAGTAGATAGAAAGTACTGGTCATATTCATGATAAAGAAATATTTCATAAAAACCTTATTCACACATTCAAATTCTGAACATTAGCAATAGGATTAATTGTTATCTTTGCATCTATTTCACATTTGCATGCCATTAAGAAACAAATTGTCATAGTCAAAAGTACACACAACTTTTTTAAGTTCATAATCTGCTTATTAAGGTACTCCCGCCTAGGTCCAGCAGAACCTGAAGTGCAGGGAGTAATAACCCATATAGTGTCACTCCATTTTGTTGGCCAAAACCTTGTTAGTCTGACCATAGGATCTGGTATACCCTTAGGATTAGCAAGCTGCAATTTTGGGAACCAACAGATTTGGCGACTCCACTAGGGATAAACCTAAGAAAAGCTGGTAGAAGACCATAATAATAGAGTCAAGAAATTAAGAATCATAGCTCTGCTGGTGGAGAAAAACCCAGAAGATAAAATCATTCTTCTCTAAGAGAGGTAGCAATTCTATACAAAAATCCCAGACACATTGTGTATGAATAATAAATTGAATATCAGAATCAGCAGTTTGAGAAGGAAGAGGATGAGTATTTACATATTCAAGAAAGAGGACAAGGTTCCAGCATGAAATTTGAATATCACATACCCCCTTAGATGCATTCTTTAACCTAAGGAGACATGAAGGAGAATCTAGATGTGCTTTGCTCAACAGAATGGTGGATATCTATATGCAGATACCTTTTAATCTTAGGCCTGATGAATCCATATGCACTAAGTGGTTCATGATAGTATATGAGCCTAATTCAATTTATTGGCCTGAACCATTAAAGCCAATTACTCTAGACAAGGTGGGTAAATTAATTGGTATCATAGATAAGAAAAGGTATGAGGGTGTTGTTAATGTTAAATTTAATGATGACATTATTGATAAATATGGAGAAATTGATCGAACAATACAACCAATAGCAGAAACATGTGCAAGTGAATTTTTTTCATATTTGAATGAGGATGAAGTTGTAGAAAACCAATTCTCTACCTTGGATCAAGATTGCAATATTGAAGATGTTGCTGAAGACAAAATGCCTAAGGAATGCATCAGTCATGAGGCAAGTAAAGAAGAAAGTCTACTTGACAGTGAACAAATAGCACATCCATTAACAGTTGAGTACCATGATGACACAATTGATGAAGAAGAAGTATGCACACCTGATTATGGTATACATAATAATCTAAGTGCATTTCATGATCAAACAATGGAGGCGCAGCCATTTATGCTTTGTCATAGCATTGATAATAATAAGTTAGAAGCTGAAACACAAATGGACAGCATGCCTTGCAACAATGAAGAGAGTAATGATTGCAATCAGTCCATAGAGGATGGGTATGCAAGTGAAAATGTCTATTATGATAGCCTGAATGTTGAGGAAAATATAGAAGGCCTCCCCTCCATATCAGATTATGACTGTACTTTTGGCAAGGTTGTTGGAAATTCAATCCTATACAATAAGAGCAATGTATGTCATGATGAATCCATTGAGTATCCAGATTTTGATGACAACCCTGTGAATTTTGATTTACAACAAAGGGATGTTTGCATCTCTTATGGAGGTCAAGAGGAAAAAGTAGTGAAAGATATGAAAGAAGAAGCATTTTCACTCAACAGTGAGCAGATTTCAGATTTATTAACCATAGAATATCAGAAGGATATGCATGAAAATGGTCATGAGCTTCTGTGCCCTGCTCACATAAACTTTGACAAAGATAATGTTCCTTGTCCATTTGTTTTTCCTTCCCCAAATAAACAAGATAATGCTGCATCAACTTGTGAGGGAAACAAGTATACTGATAAAATTGTCATATCTGTTGTATCATTATCCAATGATTTTGAGTATTGTTGTGAGATTGATCCTAATGAAGATTCGTGTGATCTCAAGTCTACTTTTCACAATGATGAAGAAATTCTTGAAGTTGATCAAGAACCTATGTGTATCCCTGTTCAAGAGGGGATATGCAAATCAGAATTAAAGATCTTTGGCTCACATGAGAAAGATATTGATTTGCACATCATGAATAATGCATGGTCAACATCAATCGGCCCAAATGTGCATATTGATAAGTGTATGGATCAAGGGTTGATGTCACTACCAATTAGTAATGTGGAAAATATTGAAGATGTTTCAGATCAGGTTGTCTCAGAAAAAGTTGATATGGCAGATTTCCCAGACTCATGTGAGAGGCATTTGGATGATGGAATGACTAGCATAGATGGTTATGATTGTTTTGCTTCATACACACCTGGAAGTTGCTTGCTTAGATGGCATCAATGGCCCTGTGATAATTTTAGATTTTCTATGCAAACTCATGGTCTTAGCTACATGGTGAATTATGAGTGTTTTCAATTTTCAACTCAGCTAAGAGATCATTTCATGATGCATGATAGTGACTAGAATCATGGAAGCTGTTGCATTGAAAGTAAATGTTCTTTGTATGATGAATATGGCAAAAGTTTATCACATGATGGAGAAATCTTTCAGATTATGCCTAATTGTGAACTGGAGAATGGTAAAGGAAGTATGGAAAATGCTGAACATAGTGTTATTTTGGAAGATTTTAGTGACAGTGGATATGTCCTGGCAAATTTCATAAATATCTTCAAGTGGAGTTTGATGGAATCAGATCAAAATAAGATATTTGATAGAGGTAAGCAGAGGCCTTTTTTTTGGTGGCCTCGTGTCGTTAGCTATGGTGTGATTTCCCAAATCATATCAGTTCAAGGAGGAGAAAGAGAAGCTGGACTCTATTGCCCAATGAATAAGACACTCGATCTACTCCACCAGAGATCTGGGATCTTGTTATGCCCACAAGGGGAATACATCCCCAAGCAAGAGCCACTATTGGCACTGTAAAATTTTGGCAAAATTTTACATGCCCATGATGAGAAAATTGATTACAACACTCAGAAATGCACCTATAAAATCTATCCCATGAGCCCACTTTGAAAATTCACAGCTTGAGACCTATTCACTCTGATGCCAAACCACTTTGCAAATATGTTCATCTACCATATGTAAGTGTGTCCATCTAATTTTAGCTCCCTATGATTTGATTTGACAAGGTTTTGAAGCACCAAGTTGAAGAGTTCTGGAAGAGTTTGTTGTCTATACACTATTAAAACTACCAGGGAGGTCAATTTTAGAATTCAATATCTATGAGCTAGATGATTTTCATGACAAACCAATTAGAGTTCTAGATTTGCCCCATGTTAATGTACTTTCATGCCAATTTTTAAAACCCCAGCATCTCATTTGCTATTTTTTCAAAATCAAAAGCAAATGGAATTTTCATTGTTTTGATGACTGTATTTCCAGAAAAGTTTCAGGGAGGTCAATTTTGACCTTTGATATATTGTGAGGAGATGGATTGGTGAAATACCCTTTTGTACGCATGCTCATTTGACCTAAATGAACTAATCCCCCAAGTGGTAGCCCCAGAGGAAGAGATTTGATATTTTCTTAAGATGGCAAGTTGGTGAGTTTCAGATGATTTTTGACAACACACAGTTTCAGAAAAGGCTAAGTGAGCTACTTTGGCATTGAATATTTTGCACATCAGGATGTATTTTTCCAAGTTGTTTTTTTGCACTGAATTCTTGGTTCAAATCTCTACACGCCTGTGCATTTTCATGGCTTCAAGAGATGGTTTGACTAGTTTTCCAGGGCAATTCTAGAAGCTACTTGGCTTGTTTTGGTCACTGTATAAATATGTCAGAAAATGGATTCTGATGATTACCCATTTCAATTTTTCACCTCAAAGGCATATTGATGTGGTGTCAGAGCAATTCATAATAAAAGTTGTTTCAAAACAAAAAAAAAATTAGTCAGGCCCACATGGGGACCCGACATGTGTCACACAATTATTGTTGCAGGGCATATTGTAATTGTATGCCCAAATGGATCTTTGAGCATGGTGATGCCTACAAACAATTAGATTCTTTTCTCTGAGGTTCAAACTGATTTGAATCATGTTGAGTTTGAGTTTGAAATAGTGGATTCGGGATGGGTATGCTACCACAGGATCTAATAAAAGTGTAAAATTTGATTCTGTGTCCAATATCTATAAAGATGGTGCTGGCAAGGCCTCTACTGTGGAAAATGCTAAAAGTTTCAAACTCATAGAACCATCCAAGGGTTTTGTTAGGATGTTTTAAAGCCAGTTGAGGCTCTTGGTTGGTGGCCATCAAGAGCTGTTACTTTTATTAAAAACCATGATACAGTATCAACATAGGGTCATTGGCCTTTTCCAAGTGATCCTATTTTGAGGGACTATGCATATATTTTGACACACCCTGGCACACCAAAAGTCTTCTATGACCATTTCTTTGACTATGGAAGCTCAATATAAGATTAGATTATAAAGTTGATGAAAATTTGGAGGTCACAAAATTTGCACAACCGGTCTTCTATCAAGATTTTGGAGGCTAGTACCTATGTTTATGTTGCAATGATTGGAGAGATTTACATGGAGGATGGTCAAAGATCCATGGAAGCCATGGTGCCAATTTTGACAACAAATGACATTTCTGCAATGAATAATGAAAGCATGATATTAAGCGAATTGGGCCACAGACTTCTCAGGAACAGTACAGAATTGTTCTCTCGAACGGGACGCATATGAAAGCAATGCTTGCTACACAGCTTAATGAATATGTCCAATCAGGAAGGGTTCATAAGGGGTTTGTAGTTCAGTTGATAGAGTATATATGTAATATTGTACAGAATGGCATGATTATTAGAGTTTTGAAACTAAAGCAAGAAACCCTAGAACTGGTGCAGTGCTATGGTGGAGTATGCAACAAGATATGAGGAATATTACAAAGAAATAATTTATTGAAGAGACTCCTTCATATCAGAGTGAGTGATTTCCAAGTCTCTCTGAAATCCTGAAGGAATAGAGAAGGCATGAAGAAATCATCAGAGACACTAGCAATTATCGACTTGACATATTACATATTCCCTTCAATAAGCCGAAAAGGTGGATATATAAAGTTATTGAGAGGACTTTGTTTTTTTAGAATAACATGTTAAAATGTTTCCCCAATAAAGGTAATTAATACCTCATCGAGCGAACAGATGGAAATCGGGAGGATATAAGACTTACTTAACATCGAAGAGACATTACCATATTGAGAAGACTAGCTGATAGGTCTCTTCGACAGACTGATCTCCAAGAGCGTGTAAAACATCATTAAATACCATTGAAGAGACAGTCTCATATCCGTACAAGATTATTGAAGTCTCTCTGATATGCTAATGAGGTGGGTCTCAAAAACTTTTTACATGCCGAGATCAAAAGGTATAAGGTATACAAAAGGATATCAAAGTGACTTTCATACATCGGAGTAATTAATTTTAAGTCCCTCCGATGGAACGAAAATAGAAAGTACGTGAATTGCATAAAGTGCAAAGTAAAGTTTTATTAAAATAATCACCGTGAATTTGATGTTACTTTGGGGCATATTATTTTGTCAATAATGTAAAATGCAATTGCAAAATGTTTTCCCTCAGGGTAAAACATTTTTACCCTAGGAATTAAGAGAACATAAAAATCTTGGAGTGGGTAGTATTTTTACCCAAAGAACATTTTACGGGTGAAAATACATACAAGTAAATATGAAGTGAAAATCGGCAGCAAAGGAAGGATTATAATAATCATTAAAATCATTTTCATTGGAGTGCAAAGATCAAGGAGATTAAAATAAAAATATTTTGATCTAGATAATTAATTAAGTGAAGAGTTGCATCGGACAAATATGTGAAGGGTCATAACCCTTGAAAATATAATATATTTATGAGAGATAAAAATCAAAGAGGAAGGATCATCGTCAGTAGGAGCAATCAGTAGGATTAGATAGTAGATAGAATTTACCAGAAAATGAAGACATCTGATGCATATTGTAAAATATTTTGAAGCAATTTAACGAAGAAGAATATTATAATCTGGTGGCCGACATTTTGGTGTTCAAATATTTGTTGATATAGATTCATATAAGTTATCTTGTTGTCTCTAGAGTGGTCTTTTCTCGTTATTCAAATTGAGTGTATCAAGCATATATTTAATTTGTCAAGACACATTTGCTGCCTTTGTGTGATTCATGTTGATTGGTTTCTATGAGAAGTGAATTAAAATCCTTTTAAGAGATCCATTTTAATTGGTTTATGTCCAGAATTAAAATCCTTTTAAATTAATCATCTTAACCAGTTTCCTTCCAGCAAGAATTAAAATCCTTTCAAATAGTCGCAGTGACCTGGGAAGATATCACTAGGATTTTAAAGAAGAGCCTGATAACTGACAACCTTGAACGTTTATACAAGATATAAACATTTGAAAAGTGCCAAATAATTCGAGTTAAGACAAGGGGGAGGACACATTTATCATACACATCCTAACTCTGTTGCCCAAAGTAGATAGAAAGTAGTGGTTATATTCATGATAAAGCAATACTTCATAAAAACCTTATACACACATTCAAATTCTGAACATTAGCAGTAGGATTAATTGTTAGCTTTGCATCTATTTCACATTTGCATGCCATTAAGAAACAGATTGCCATAGTCAAAAGTACACACAACTTTTTAAAGTTCATAATCTGTTTATTAAGTTACACCTGCCTAGGTCCAGTAGAACCTGAAGTGTAGGGAGTAATAAACCATATAGGGTCACTCTGTTTCATTGGCCAAAACCTTGTTAGTTTGACCATAGGATCTAGCATACCCTTAGGATTAGCAAGCTATAATTTTGGGAACCAACACATCCTTCGTCACAGTGTGAGTGTTCTTTCTCCCATTATGTATAGCTTTTCTATCATACTATCATGGTCCACCAACAACAAATGGCATACATCTATTGACATAGTACCACATAAAACTTTATCATGATATGTCCCTATCCTAAATTTTACTAAACATTGTTCACTTACCAACACCTTATGCTCTTTTTACAACCAATAAATCTTATACAGATTAGGATGTCCCAATCTTTTTAGTTTCAACTTGTCAACTATTTTTTTCAAAACTAGATTATCTGTTTTGCCACTATCAATATTGTCCAACCATGTAGCTAGATACACAAACACACACAACATAACTCAATGAAATAACAAATAATATAATTGATCTTTATTGACTCATAATTTTGAAATACATTACAATTTTTTGCAATGGGCTTACAACACGAGACCTTGGACTTTAATGATATATGGGCACCAATATGTGTGAACTATAGAATTCTCTTATGCTATTGCAATACAAAGCTTTTGTTTTGCCATTAAATATTCTAATCTACATCTAATTCTCCACCTTTAAAATTACTTGACTGACTCCTATGATCATGAATGATGCTTATATAGTGATCCTTTATCCTTAGGAATGGTATGTGTTGGCCACAAGATGGTGTAAAGCATGATAGAAGATGAAATGTGCAACCTTGAAATGTGTAGAAGGGAACCTTCTAGAATGGATGTGGTGAGAATCATGTAATGAATGTCGATGTGGTTCATACCATGAACCTCCTTGGGCACAATAAGCTTAGAAAAGTAACCAGGTGTTGTCATAAAGCTTGTACAGTCATCGCATAATCGAAACACTAACTTTATATTGAACTATGATATGTTTGGCAATGAATTTGGAGCTATGTATATGCCTTTATGATGATAACAAGTTGTTGTGATCAAATGATGACTAGAACATTGTTGTAAACTTGTAAACAAAGAAACATGAAAGAAAATATTCTTGAGTGATGGAATATTGCTCTTACACCCTGGATGCTCTTGCATCATCTTCCTTCACATATCAAAATAAGCAACAATAAAAATGTTGACTAATGAGCTAACAACGCAATGAACATGACTATGGGTGGTGGTTTTAATACCATGTGTGTTAATTAAACTCATTAAGCATGAATAGATTGATAACATGTTTTTAATTATTTCTATTTAGTTATATTATTGGGGAGTAAATAGTTTATGCATCAAGTTTGATATTAGAGTCATGCATTGGAGATAAATGATGGAGATTATTTTGTACTGGTTTATTTTGAAAGAATATAATAGGAAGTGAATAGTGGATAGTGGTTTGTGCACTCTTGTAACAATAGATGGAAAAAATTATTCAATTTGTGTTTGATGCACATTGTAGTATGTGCACTTTATTTAGTAAGCTATGGATAATGATGATGCACATTATTTGTTGTGCGCTTGACATAGGTTGGGGAGTTTTCTCTATACCAAGTTGTTGGTCATCATAGTAAAGTAAAGAATATGGCCTTTTATTCCAAAACTATCATTTATAAAGTTTTTAAATTGCTCATAATTTTTGAATTTTACTAAACACTTTGGAATGCTATTCCTTGAATGCTAACATTTGTGCAACTTCCTTCTATGGTTATTCTTTTGTATCTATGATGCCACGTATTCTGGGAATCAATGAAAACACATATTTTGTGAAGTACACTTCCCAAAAACTATATCATAGAAATAAATAAATTACCTCATTCTCATTAATAGAAAATAGATAAGATACATCTTCCATATATGTAGAAATATCAATTACATCTTACAAATACACGTACTAAATCCAGGTGTTAGCACAATAATATAATATACAATGATACATCTTTGGCTCTCATTCCATATAGTCATCTCAGTACAATAAATAAGTACAATATCAAAATTATACAAGTATGATAAATGAATAAAGTCACTATCTCTGGCTGCCACTAACCAACTGGTCTTCCGCAAAGGCAAGAGACAAGAACATGGTTCAGGCACTTTTCCACCCAACCACGAAGCATTACACTTCCCTGGAATTCTTCCTACATCGAAGAATACCCGACCTTGCACAAAGCACCTAGCAACCTGGAAACAATAGGCAGGAGGGAATATCTAGTGCAACTTGATGCCCACATACATTTCTAACTAGAATGTGCATAATCTCGCAATCAGGATGTGGCAGAGAAACATATCAATATAACTAGGCATAAATTTCATCTATTTCAATAAACACACAGCTTTGGCCAAAGCACTTAAACATATCAGTCAAATCCCAAAAAGAGGATCAGCCTTCTCTGTTAGTCCACATTCAGCACCCTATCCTGCGAGGTAAGCCCAACACACTCATAGAAAAATAAATTAATTTCTTTACAAAAACAATCCATGGTAGCACATGCATTTATTCAACAAACAATTACTATTACTTTCTTGCAAAAATTAACGTGAATTGAAAATTATACTTTTCTAGCAAGTACGGGATCTATGATGATTTATGCATATTATATTTCTAACAGAACTTCATGCAGTATTTATTTCAATTGCAAATACTATCTATACTCATGTTTTTCCTAACCAATTCTTGTTGTTTTTCAACAGAGATAAAGAGATAATATAGAGATCTCTAGAAACCAATAAATATTTTCATAATAACTATCTTTAATATAATTTTATAAATACAATATAATCACATATAAACATCATGCTAAAAATAGCAGCAAAGATAAATAGACACTAATTAATACATATCTCGGAATTGACAAATTGGGTAAGGTTGATTTTTTTTATATGGTTTAAAAAACTTAGTTTCTCACCTTCCATAAAAATTTCAGAGAAACTCAATTCATAAAACGAAAGTTATTGATATCGCAAAAGAATATTTTTTCTCATGACAGATTTACCAATTTACAAAAAAACAGTCCACTTGTTTTAACAACTAAAAACAAAATATAAAAGATGAAATTATAAAAATTGGAGATAAAATTTATCCCCTAATTAAAAACCATATATCTAGAAATTAGAAATACTCAAATCACAGTATAAGAGATATGTCTAAACTAAGATAGGTTACTATTTTTCTTGTCAATCTCTTCCCAAGTTTTCTATTATGTTTTTTTTTTTTTTTCCATACAAGAAAAATTAATATTTTAATATTCTAAAAATTATATTCAGATCAAATAACCTGTCAAATCTTCCTACTAACTTTTAAGAATTTCTAAAATACAATTCAACAAAAAAAAATCTAATCTTCAAAATCAATGAAACTATAATTTGTCAAAATCTTTCTTTTTGTACAAGAAGCATATAAATCACAATTTCTTTACACAATCCTATATTCAATTATTAACCAAAGTAAATCTTTGTTAAAGCCTTTCATGACAAGAATCCTAACCTAATCCTTGTAGCAATTTGGTAAAAAAAATGGAGATGAACCAATCAATTCAAAAACCACAACAATCCTTCAATTCTTTACAAAAAAACACTTCCAAATCCTTAAGCTTCAATGACCTATTTTTCTTTTCTTCTCATTTGCATAGTAAAATTGATAACCAAAAAAAAGAAGGAAAAAAAAAAGGTTAATTCTCTTCTTTTAATAACTATTCCTATTTTTTCAAAACCTAAAAAGTAAAATATAATATTATATTCTTAATAAAAGTAAAATAATATTAAAATGACTTTATTCATATTCATGCACATCCTACTAAAAATAAATATTAGAAAATATAATTTTTTAATTCACAAATATGATAAATTTTTATAATTGATTGTCTAAATATTTAAATCAGACATGCACATTCAATAATTAAATAAATTAACAAATTAAAATAATTCAACTTATTTCTTTTTCCAAAAGAAATTAATTATCAAAATAAATAAATAAAAGAAATAATATAATGCTCACATAATTAACCTAACACTATTTATTTATTTATTTTAAAATAAAATAATTATTCTTCTATTAATTAATCTTTTTTCTCAAATTGAAGTAAATATTATTATTTATTTCTAAATTCTAAAATAAAAGCATGCACATAATTTAAATTTATTTCAACTATAATAATTAAATAATTGAAATACAAATTGCATTAATTTTTATTTAAAAAAAATATTAGAAACTATAATTATCTAACTAGATAATTAATTGTAGATGATGGCGTGGTTCGGTGGTTAAGTCGCTTGGTTGTAGTGGCGGCCACCAGAGTTCAAACCCCTGCTGGGCCAACAAGCTCGCAAGGATTTACGCCTTCAATGGGCCAACGAGCTCGTGGGTTTGAAGTGTTCTTGCTAGGGGATGAGGTCCCCCATGTTGTGGCCTCACCGGTTCATTGCTCCGGGCAAAAGCATTCGCGTGGAGCCGAAGGGTGTGTCGCACCAGCGTTGCCAGTCACGTTAAAAAGTTTACCAGGTGCATTTAAAAAAAAAAACTAGATAATTAATTTAAAATAAAATCTAAGCATCAAATAAATAATTAGCTTTATCTATTTATTTTATTTTCTAATTAACCTTAAGAGTTAATTATCAAATAAATAAATAGATTTACTTCTATGCACTCAAATAAATTAATCAAGCTATTAATTAATTTATTTCTAATTAGTTACTTATCTTAATTTAATCATTATTTAATTTCCCACACCATTGGATCATTTCAGGACACTTCAGCACCAGGACCTCGTTCACCTTCCTCAATACATGTATTTGTCACACAACATAATCTTGCCACACACACCTTAGTAGCATTGTTAGGAAATAATATAACTAGCAATTGCACTGTAGCGTGCAATGGGTACGTCGTGGAATGTTGAAGAGTCATAAATTGGATGGTTAGGAAGAACCGATCTAACATATAAATTATCATCCAAACCTATTGAAATAAAATGTCTTTTGATTGGCAGGTATGACATAAAAGGGAATGCAAACTAATATGACATAGTAGGGTATGACATAAAATGTATTTAAGGCCGTTTATACTGAGGAACAGTATGAACAATCTATGAAAACGTAACAAAAACTTTCTATAAAAGTATATAAACAGAGGGTCTGCAGAAACATTAAACAAGGTTGAGTGGTTTTCAACTCATTTTTGTGTACTATAAATATTGCAATATTGTTTAGCATCGAGTATAGAAGAGACAAACTACTCGTGCTCACATATACTGATTCACAATATGAATAATCTCACCAAAGGTAACAAGTTTTTTTTCTTTTTGAAGAGTACAAATATTCAAAAGTCATAAGTTAATGCAACTCGCCAACCATACAATAATAAGGTTAAACAAGACTTTTGCCCACTAAAAAGATGAACATATCAATGTAGCACGTTACAACAATAACTATCAGAATCCTCCCTAGCATTTGAACTTATATTTTCCCTGCACATTTAAATTTATAGCATCAGTAGTAGTATTAGTATGAATTTTTTCATAGTCAAGTGGTCAACATCATTTTTAGCATCTAGGAAAAAATGTAATAATATATTAATATTAAATATTTATTTTTGAATATTAGAAATTATGATGCACGAGCACCCCAGGCAAATCGGCGATCAGCATCACCCAAAAATATTTCTGGTTTGGTTTTAAGTTTTAACTTGTTTTAGATTTCAATTGGCTTCTCTTGACTTTGGAAGTAGCAAGATATTCAATTGATTTGGCCTGTGGAGTAGGGTTTTGGTCTGGCTTTGCATATGATAGATAGTATGTTCGCGATGAAGAACTCTGGCAATGATGACCCATTTATACAATGTGATCTAAAAGGATCTAGGAGACCAATCATTGTGTAGTATCACAGCATTATACCAGACAGAGTTTAGCATGCACCATGGGCTTCATCACAATACCAACATGGCTGAAACTACTAGAGCACTTCATGCATAGGTGTGTCACTTCATATGGTACAATATAGGCAGCAAAGTTTGTAATATAAATGTTAAAAAGGAGATGGAAATGGTAAAGAAACAGCACAATCATATGGAGTTGCATTTGAATTATGATTTGGAGAAGAAAATATAGAAGTTAGAATGCAGTCATGCAGAACTGTGAGAGGACATCGAAACACTTGCATGGATTCATCAACAGATTGCCATCAATCTCAATCCCTTCTTGAAAATATTGCAATTGATGGGTCATGTTGTCTTCTTGTTTGCACCTTCATATCAGGAGATCACCTTTTGGAACTAATGATGGGGCGTGGACTATGGCCATCGTGGCTTTTGAGATATTGCAAATTTCAATTAGAATTTCAAATAAATAGAGGCAACACCTCATATGTTGTATCTTTACCTTTTTGAAATAAATTGCCACGTATATCAAAGGCAGAGAGGAGGAATTTGGGTAGTCTTCTAACAAAATGTACACGTACAGGTTTCTATGTATAATCTAGGATATGAAACACTTTATGTGAGGCATCTAAACTAAACATATTACCACATGGAAAAGATATACATAATAGAAGTTTTGGCGAACTCTTCTTTACAAAGAATATGAATCGAGGGCACTAAAATAGTTCAAAGAATAAAAAGGATGGTCACATAATTTCTAAGCAATCTACATAGCATCATAAAGTAACTCAAAGGGTCGCAGCAATTTGGAAGGAGTTGTTTTGACTCGAATCTACATTCTCTTCATTTTATGTCTTCATATTCCATGGTGTCAAAAGAGATAGGGCATCACTAGATAGTTATAAAAGCTTTGTTCATACAGAGTGAAGGCGTTGATCTCTGGAGAGAGGGAAGAGTATTTGTCTTTGAATAAGTTGTAGAGTGGAGCCAGAGGTAGAAGGTAGAGTCGGCTAGATTGAAGAAGACAATAAGTGTGATAGAGAGAGGTCATTATGGATTTGTATGTAAATAGAATTGCAGATTTTGTGTTGCTATTTTCTTTTATAAAGAAGTTTAATAAAATATGAGTTGAATTGCAGATTTTGTTGCTATCTTATTTTACGAATCTTGAGTTGTGTTTTGAGCAAGAGGGGGATGTTCCTCTTTCATCAAATGGTATCAGAGCAAGGTGATCTTGAGAGTGCAGAGTATGTACCAGGATTGAGGTCAGCTATTCTCCAATGAAAACTAAAGATGGTAGAAGGTGTTGAGTTCCATCACAGAGAGAGAGAGAGAGAGAGAGAGAGAGAGAGAGAGAGAGAGAGAGAGAGAGAGAGAGCATCTTCTAGAAGTCTTCTTGGGAAGAGAGTAGTAGGAAAAGTGTTTGATAGAATATCAAAAAGGAAAAGTATGAGGTTGGTCTTGAGAAGACCTTTGGGAATTTCATTCCTTGTGAGGAGAGAGAGATGATGGCAGAGTTGGATAATACACTACAAGATTTGCGACAAGAGACACGGCATGTTCTGAGAGAAAGTATAGCAGAGATGAAGATGAAAAAGAAAATGGGTGAGGAGTCCCATATTTCTTCTAATGATGTTTTGTATGTAGGTGGATTTGTGTGTGCAGAAAATGAGGACAAAGATGAAGAAAAAGATGGAGAAAGAAAAGAGATTGCAGCAGAAGAAGTTGTAGTGGTTGAAGATGAAGTCATGACCAGTGAGGATGAAGAGATTGAAGGTACAGTGATAGAACTTGAAGAGGTTACAGCAGAGGGTGAGGAGAAAGATGATTTGATGTTGCAGATTTTGGCGATGGCAGAAGAGGTAAGAGAAATGAAGGTTGAAGAAAATGATGAAGTGATTGCAGTAGTAGAGGATGTAGTTGTAGCTAACAAGAATGTGGAAGACATCGCAGTGAAGTTTGATGTTGTAGCTGTGAATGTGAATGAGGTAAATCAGTTGTGTGATATTATTTTGTTTTCATATGTGGTAGTAGAAAATGAGATGAATAGAGGACAAGAGAATGTTGTGTGGTTGTGTGTAGAGATGGTTAAGGATGTTGCGAGATATTGGTGGAGGTGGACGGTTAAAAGTGGGTTTGAACCCATGGAGGAGGAGAGGAGTGAGGAAAGAATTTGGTGCAGGAGGTCAGGCTTCGGTGGACATGAGTCTACAAGGGGAAAGAGGAGGAAGAAGTGGTGTTGCATCACAGAAAAATATTTCTGGTTTGGTTTTTAGTTTTAACTTGTTTTGGATTTCAATTGGTTTCTCTTGACTTTGGAAGTAGCAAGATATTCAATTGATTTGGCATGTGGAGTAGGGTTTTGGTGTTTTGCATATGATAGATAGTATGTTCTCGATGAAGAACTCTGGCAACGACTACCCATTTATACAATGTGATCTAAAAGGATCTAGAAGACTAATCATTGTGCAGTATCACAACGTTACACCAAATAAAGTGGAGCATGCACCATGGGCTTCGTCACAATACCAACATGGCTGAAACTACTAGAGCACTTCATGCACAGGCGTGTCACTTCACATGGTAAAATATAGGCAGTAAAGTTTGTAATATTAATGTTAAAAAGGAGATGGAAATGGTACAAAAACAACACATGCATATGGAGTTAGAGTTAAATTGTGATTTGGAGAAGAAAATATAGAAGTTAGAATGCAGTCATGTAGAACTGCGAGAGGATGTTGAAACACTTGCATGGATTCATCAATAGATTGCCATCGATCCCAATCCCTTCTTGAAAATATTGCAATTGATGGGTCATGTTGTCTTCTTGTTCGCACCCTGATATCGGGAGATCACCTTTTGGAACCAATGATGGGGCATGGACTATGGCCATCGTGGCTTTTGAAATATTGCAAATTTCAATCAGAAGTTCAAATAAATAGAGGCAACACCTCATATCTTGTATCTTTACCTTTTTGAAATAAATTGCCACGTATTTCTAAGGCAGAGAGGAGGAATTTGGCAGTCTTCTAACAAAACGTACACCTACAGGTTTCTGTGAGTAATCTAGGATATGAAACACTTTATGTGAGGTGTCTAAACTCAGCATATTACCACATGGAAAAGATTTACATAATAGAAGTTTTGGTGAACTCTTCTTTACAAAGAATATGAATCGAGGGCACTAAAATAGTTCAAAGAATAAACATGAAGGTCACAAAATTTCTAAGCAATTTGCATAGCATCATAAAGTAACTCAAAGGGTTGCGGCAGTTTGGAAGGAGTCATTTTGACTCAAATCTACATTCTCTTCATTTTGTGTCTCTTCATATTCCACGGTGTCAAAAGAGATAGGGCATTGCTGGATAGTTATAAAAGCTTTGTTAATACAGAGTGAAGACATCGGTCTCTAGAGAGAGGGAAGAGTATTTGTCTCTGAATAAGCTACAGAGTGGAGCCAGAGGTAGAAGGCAGAGTTGGCCAGATTGAAGAAGACAAGAAGTGTGACAAAGAGAGGTCACTGTGGATTTGTATGTAAATAGAATTGCAGATTTTATGTTGTTGTTTTCTTTTATAAAGAAGTTTAATAAAATATGAGTTGAATTATGGATTTTGTTACAATCTTATTTTACGAATCTTGATTTATGTGTTTGTGAGCAAGAGGGGGATGTTCCTCTTGCGTCAAATTATAGTTTAAGAATACCAATGTTTTATGTCAGGTTGTTACAAATGTAAATATTATACAACATAAAGTGAATGTAATTAAGAGGCAATTTTAATATTTTAGGTTATTTTGTGGGGAAAAGCCTTGTTCATGCATAGGCAGATAAAATTGTATAGAGAACTATTTAATATCTACAATTCCCTGTCATGTAAAGAAGTAATTACTTTTCTAGGGTGTAATGACAAAATACACAATATTCTGAACGTGTAAAGTGCAAATTATGTATAGCTATTTATTTTGTATGATTCCATATTTTCAATTTCCAACCGAAGAAGGCAAAAACATAGTTTGTGTTAAGATGGAAAAAAATACAAGGACAAGAATTTAGATGTATAAGAATTAATCTGCTAAGCTATTTGTGCAGGTAGCTTCAGAAGAGTTGAGTTGGGCGATTGAGGAGCCTTCCCTCCTGGAACGTTCCCTCAATGGATTGAAATTTGTTTTTGTGGATGACAACAATTTATAAAAATTAAATTCTAAAAATATACGACTGGTTGAAAACAAAAAGGCTCATGGATAATTTCTTCAAAAAGATTAGCTACAGCCCTTACTCTAGTTGATTTTAGACCAAGATCTTGAGCAATTTGGAAATAAAGCCCAACAACAGAATTTTGTTCTGATTGATTTTTCACATTTGCATTACAGTCTCAATATTTTCTCTTTATGTTGCATCCCATCTAGCAGAGTTAATGTTGAAAATGTGTTTTATAATATTATGAATATAAAACAAAAGAGAAGCCCTCTCTTGGTTTTGTTTCCACATCTAATTAGAGAGATTGTTAACATAGAACAACTTAAATAAAGCTTTAACAAATAAATTGGGGGTGAATTTCTTCTGACATTATTTATGCCTCCTCTAGCGGCATCATGATTTTGGAAGAAGTTGTTGAAAGCTACAACTCTTTCTACATGTATAGACAGGTACCCTTTATATCATAAATTA
The DNA here is from genome assembly GCA_027924645.1 of Cunninghamia lanceolata. NCBI lineage: Eukaryota > Viridiplantae > Streptophyta > Pinopsida > Cupressales > Cupressaceae > Cunninghamia > Cunninghamia lanceolata. The sequence continues at coordinate 357,440 of BSBN01001848.1, read as the reverse complement.
CCTGTAAGCTTAGTAATTAATGGAAGCTGTGATGGGTGAAATGTGGGATTAATCAAATCAATAACAAACCCAATACATCAATGAAATATGAAGGAAAAAGGATTTAAAAATAACAAGATACTTACAACCTTTACCTTACGCCTTCCATTGTTCACCTTTTCTTTCTTGATCTTGCTGGAGATGAAAATGGCCCTCAGAAAGCTTGCTTCCTTGCTTCGATTCCTCAAGATGACAAGGAGAAGTTGGCTCTGATACTTGTTGTATTTGAAGATGAGCTTCAAACACAAATGTCAGTGGATAATAGGTGAAGAGATGGTGGGGGTGTCAATGACGCGCTATAGTTCCTGCAGCATAAGTTTACTCGAATGATGGATGATATAGAAATGGAAGAATAGAAGGGTATTTATAGACTTGTGAGAGAAGATCAACAGTGTAGAAGAAATAAAAAGATCAATGGTAGAGGATGTTTGAGGGAACGTGCGTGAATAGAAGAAGGACATGTGTCATTCAAAAAGGAAGCTTTATTGAGTTAACTGCTTTCTTGATGAGGATGAGATTTTATTTCTTAAATTAGAATATATTTTTCTAATTTAAGAGTTTGTTGATAAAAACAAAGTTTGCTTTAAATCAGTTAACTCAACTTTTGCTTTTGCATGACAAGGAAGATTTATTTTTAGAAGAAAATGATATAGATAAGAGTGGATGAAATATAAATTAAATAAATAAAATTTATTTAATTTATGTGCATCATGAATAAATAAATAAAATATTTAATTGTATTTATTTTTAGAAGGATGCAATAATTAAATAATTTAAACTTATTTAATCATTTGATGGAAAATAGAAAAATAAGGAAATTAATTAAATAAATAGGATTTATTTAATTGATTATGGAGAGGGAAGAAGATTTGATTTGATTTTTGGCTTTAAAGAAAATAAATCCTAAAAATATGAGATGAATAATAGATGAAATATCTAATGAAATAAATTAATTAGATATGGATGAGTTGCATTTTTAGAAAGAAAGCAAGAAGATATTTTTAAAAGAAAGCAAATTAAATAAATTTATTTAATTTATCTTGTGCAAGATAGAAGAATAAAATAAAATATTTTATTATATTTTATTTTAGAGACTAAGAGGATTTAAATAAATTTAAATGATTTATTTAAATTTGGAAGAATGCATTACTTAATTAAATAATTAAAAACTATTTAATTGTTTGGAAGAAATAAATTAAATAAAGGATTTTATTTAATTTTGACTTTAGAAGAAGTAATTAAATATTTTTGATATTTAATTAACTTAGAGAAGTATGAATTGAATAAATAAATTTAATTATTTATTTATTGATAGAGGAAATAAACTTAAATAAATATTAAAAATATTTATTTGGACAGAGGCGTGTCATTTTTAGGTGTATACATTTTGCCCCTCTTTGATGCAATGTGTTTTATCACGTTGTTTCAAAGAATAAGATTTTCTAATAAAAATGATACATGCCCCAGTTTGCCCCTGGTACAAGTTTTATGACAAGATGCCCCCTCGGGAGATTGGACGGGGAGAAGGTAGAAGGTATGAGACGGACAATCTCACGATGAGATAGGTTGACAAGAGAAGAAATGGTTGGATGCAGAAGAAAGAGGTGAATGATATGAGATGCAAGATAAAATGATAACACACACAAGCAAGTAAGCAAGTATGCACAAATAATACAAGAACAGGCAAGGTATTGCCCCTGTCAAGCGGTAAACCAATGATATACTGATAACGATATACAACATTGTTGTCATGGCAGGGAACGATAGATCCCTAGAGCAACATGATAGGATAATGTCTGGTTTCAGGAAAATGAAACATGTCGTGTAAGACGCGTGTTTGGTCTGATTTTGACAATGCAACATCCTGTATAAGACAATTGATTGATTATAACTGATTGAGTTGGTTTACAACCAAACAAGGATCAAGACCACTGATTGTGAGTGGATCGTTTGACAAGATTGACTAACATGATTGGTATGGATTAAGGATAGACTTGCATTTAGATCATTGCTCGGATTGATAGCTAGAACTATTGACAAGAGATATGAAGACAGATAGAAATTTGATTGATAGAAGAATGACTCGATAGAAGGAATCACAAGCTTTTGCAAACATTGATACTCTGAATAGAATCTTTATCGCATGGGATAGTGTGCAAAATGTAAATGGATATGGATATGAGATGCAATTAGATACGTTATGGATGTGGATATTTGTCATCTTGATGTTGCAAGTATTTTGAAGTGCTTACTTCATCATTGGGCTTTTATTATGTTGTAAGAAAATACAAGCATCTAGGTATAATTAAACCGAGATGACTTGAGTATCGCTTACATGGATTTTCATTTAGCAAGTTAATACAAGCATCTAGGTATAATTGAATTGAGATGACCTGAGTACCTCTTGCATTTCAATAGACAAGGATTGCCCCTTTTCATGTTCATACCTTCGAAAGTCCTCGATGATCTTTTACTAATCATGTCGTTAGACAAAAGTCATCACATTACCAAAGTTTGATCCACAAATAGCAGACAAAGAAAATGATTATGCCCCCATCATAGCATCTCTAACTTTTGGCATCCTTGAGTAGCATAGAAAGACATAATAACTAAAAATCAAGATCTTGTAAGTTAACTGGTTCACAAAACATTCTTGCATTAGATGTGTCTTCTTGCCTAATTGATATAGAATCGATCTGAGTGTTTCGGTATACTTGCTTTGCTTTGGATAGGTTGATGCTTTTGTGCCAAGATTTTTGTTGTTTTGGGAAGCTTGCTTTGTTGTGCGTGCTTGTCTAGTGAAAGGGTGCGGATGCGGATAGAGAGAAGGACAGACGACAAAATATGGAATGGATGGGAAGCGGAGCCTTGGGGGTAGATTCACAATGACCTTGCCTACATGACGATGCAAAGGTAAGGTAGTTTGGAGTTGACTTTGATGGACCTAAGATATGGATCAGATGATATGGAACAGATATGGATCAGATATGGAACAGATATGGACCAGATATGGATCGGATGATACTAATGACAAGGAAACGCCACTGATAGGTAGATGTATGGGTGACAGTGGACACAGATGGTTAGGTAGAAGGAATTAAGGATGTGACCGCCAAGGACTATGTCACATAGGAATAACATGCCCCATTATAGGTAGAATACTTAGGATTTTTCATGGCGATGCTTATGATGATAGGAGGATGAAAGGATAATGAAGGATTTGCGTGGTTTGGAGGGATAAGGTATGTCAAGAGACATCTAGAACATTTGTCAACATTGTGACCCCAATATTTATTAAGATCAAAGAAATAGAGGAATGGAAGATCAGGATGGATAGACTCGACAGTATAGCTATGTAATGGATAGAGGAATAGGATAGGAAATAGTGAGGAAAGGAATGATAGCAGAAGGTGATATGCCGATGAGACAAGGTGCCCCCAAGTGTAGGTGACATAGGAGATCAACTTACACATGACGCTTGTTTGCCAGGTTTTCATCATGATACTTATCCAAGGTGCCTGTTTGCCAAGTTTTCACCATTGGACGAAAGGATTTTTCTTTACTTTTTTTTCAATTTTTTTTTTGTACTTTTGGATGGGATAGATGGATATGGAAAGGAGAAAATCAAGCATCTAGCTCCATTAAAGGTGATAGTCTTGCTAGATGGATGTTGTTGCATGGACTATGTCAAGTGTGCTCATAGATGTTGCTAGGGATTGCACGAAAGTGAGATGGAGAATGGTAGATAACAGATTATGGAAGGTGCGATAGTGGATTATGATGTGAATTACAAATGGAAGGCTTATGCAAAAGCATGGACCTTGGGAGTAGGATGGGGAAGATATGTAGGAAAATAGTGGAAGAAAGGGGAGATAGAGTTATGTGGAAGTGTCGTGGAATCGAAGGGAACCATGACCAACGGTTGCACATATCATGATAAACATTGAAGCTAATGATAAGAGAGTGTGGTGTAGGAAGCAATGGAGATTTTTGCCTGGTGGATGAGTGATGTAGGCCTTTAGGGACCCACATAGACTTAGTATACTTCTGATTTTTATTTGTTGTGGGATGGAAGGATTTGATACTTGTGGATGGCATGGGAGAAAGTGGATGGTTGGGATGCTTTAGAGGTGGATGCCTCATTTGACTTGATGGCTTTTTGCTTGGGTACCCAAACCTTTTTGCTTGTAGATTGAACTTGTGAAGGTATGGGCTTGGGTATATGCAGCTTTTATGCAACTTCTGAGATAATTATTTGTTGCTTGGGGACCCACACCTTTTTTAGTTTGGCATTGAGGTGTATGGGTGTAGGCAACGTTTGATATGGATGTTTCTTTGATTCTTGGCTTTTGTATCCTAGGTCATGAGGACTCTTAGGATTTTTGACTTTATAGGTAGAGGCATCCAGATTTGTGCTTTTGAATCCCCTAGGGATGGTGGAAGTGAGGTTGGTGGAAGCTCGTTGTTTAGACACCATGTGCATTTGTTGGCCATGATAGGGATATTTAGAGGATTTATAGATGGATGGATAAGGTGTTGGAAGAAGTGGTGGTAAAATGCATGGAGGGATATTAGGAGTTGGAAGTAGCAGAGGTAGATTGGATGGTGGAAGGTGTATGGTCACATGCTTTTGACAATTGTGGGAAGATGGGGGTGGAATGGTGACATATGTTTTGGGAATATGATAGGATTTGCGATGGACAATGGTGGATTTAGGAGGAGTGGAGGAAGTATCAACATCTTGAGATTGTTCATCTTGGGTATGTATCCAAGGCCATATGAAGGTGGAGGAACTTTGACATGGATAGGCTCCAAAATACCTTATTCATGAAGGCCTAAGCCTTTACCTTGATAGTTCATATTCTGGAGTATGTGGTGGACCATGGGATTATGTATAGGTGCACTAGCAGCGAGTTCCTTATTGGATGAGGAAGGCGAGATAGCGGATAATGGTTGTTGGTGTTCTAAGGAAGAACATTCATGCATGAAGGTAGTAAGCCCAAGGATATAGGATGACGGATTTGTAGCTTGGTCAATAATGGATGGTGAAGGATCACTAGAATCTTGATCATCGTTATGCTCTTTAGGATCTAAGTTATTGGGTTGATCATCCACGTGCACTTGGGAGGCAAGTGTCTCATCAAGGGAAGTGGAATTTGTTGGATCATGGATAGGACTAGATGGAAGATGGGTAGGAGTAATGGAGGTTTCTTGCTCATGGATGGGTATGGGATCATGTTGTTCATGGATAGCTTCTTCATAAAAGATAGTATCTTGATCATAGAAGAGATATAGGTTATGGATGGGTTAGAATTGGATTTTCTCTTCATGTATAGGATCAAGTTGCTCATGGATAACTTCTTCATAGGGATTATCTTGATCGTGGAGGAGATACATGTTATGAATAGATTGAAATTGGATGGGGGTACTTTGATCTTGATTTAGATAAAGGGTGGATGTTTCGACATGCTCTAAGGTGTGCTCTTGACATAACTCTTGATGTGCTTGAATGGAAGTGGATAGCTCTTGGATAGGCTTGACATGTTCTTGATGGTTATCGCCATGAAGGTACAATAGCTCTTGACTTGGGTTCATGGTAGGAGACTCTTCGATAAGCTCAAGGAATTAAGGATCACATGAAGGGGTTGTAGGATTTGACATGTTATTGGAAGCATCTTTTGTAAGGTCAAGGACTGGATTTTGGGGACATGGTTAACTCTTTGCTAGTAGTCCTTGGATCACATCCTTCGCAGGTGTATGGGTAGATGAATGAGGTAATGGATGAGTGGATTTGGCTTTCTCCATAGCTTTTCTTTTGCTATATAAATTTGGAAAATATTTTTCCCAAAACTCATCTGATTCTTTTTTGGTTGTCCATATAGAGTTTAAGGAACTAGATGGCGGTGTTGGTGTAGGACTGGTATGTTTTGGGATAAGTGTCTTAGCAGGTGGCAAAGGAGGACTAGTAGACGGAGTGGTATACGAGCTCCAACTTGGTGTGGTGTTTGCCTTGTCACGAGTATGGGAAAAGGATATACAATTTTGGGGCGAGGCATAGCTAGTACTGGCATGTTCAGCTTGCAAGATTGCCATTTCTTGTTGTAAGACTTGGATTTGTTGAGCAATTGCTATACAATCTTGGGGCGAGGGACCTAAGTTTATTTGTAATTGTAGATATTGGAGTGTTTGAGCAATATATTCTAATTGGTTTACCATCTCTACAGAAATTGACACAAGACTAGAAAAGTTTACTGTGATAGCTACAAATGCGTGGAAACAGAGGATAAAAGTGCAGCAGGTCAAAGCATATGCGTAGATCTGGCAAAGTTTGTTTTTGCAGAGTTTTTTGGCATGTTTTTCAAAAATTTCTATTTTTGGTTGAAAACTTGGTCTTTTGTGCTTCTAATCTTCAATTATGGCAGATAAAGACACAACAAACACAAAGAAGTTTTCATGATTTTTATCTTTTATTAAATTTTTTGGTATTTTTGTGGACTTTTTGACACAATAACAATTACAACCTAGGCTGGAAAAGACAGTATTTGTTGAGTCCCCTAGCTGTGCATATTCAAAGCATGTAGCTCTAGGATCTGGTAGCACTGGCTCCCCTCCACGGCACTCACTTCTCACGCATACCAGATCTGGGTTTCCTTAGGCTCATACCCCCACCAAACCATAGGATTGTCCCTGCTACCTCTACTAAGAATCACATGAATCAAGGCCGCTTCAAAGGCTCTGCCCTTTATGTTTTTGGTATACTAAACAAGAGGCTAAGTAGTCAAAGCAACCGTTCGAGTGGTTACACGTGCGGCGGCACTACTCTCTGTTAAGGAGTCTCCCAGCCTCCAAGGGTTACGCCTTGGAGGGTTTTGGGGGAGGTTGGTCGTCGATGTAACACAACAACACTCATTGCAAGAAGCTTTCACTTCAAGCATAATTTATTTAAAGTGGATTGGTAGGGCTTGGCTTTAGCCTGTTTCCACTCAGGGTCGTTCCCACTTGGACAGGCCAGCATCCAAGGGCAGGCCCCTCTAAAGGTTATATAGATGGAATAACAAGTCTGGCGTTCTGGTCACCTAGTAAAGGGGAGAGCATAAGCCTATTATCATTCAACAGTCACAGTAGACAATGATTAATCCAAACCTAGTTAAAAGGAAAAAAAACTAAATGGGCTATCTACTTGGGCACTCACGCATTTGTTAACTTTGAAGTGTTTAAAAGATAGCAATGTTTATTTCCGTTTGTGAGATAGCCATGTTCTAAACTAGGAAAGAAAGCAACAATGTAAAGATAACAGTAATGCAAATATAGCAGTGGTTCAATTACTATCCTCCTAGTTAAAGACTATGTGAGATTTGCATGCATGCATTTTTTTTACTTTTTCCCTTAATTAATCTAAGTGAATTAATTAATGCAGCTAAATGATCTATCCAGCCTCTAATCCTGCAAGACAAATGTTAGCCTAAATCTGAGAACTACAAGAAAATCCTAAGACCACAGTGAAGAACAGATGCGTCGCTTGACAGTCTGTATGCATAGAAACAGAGACTGCAAGCGTCGTTTTACAGATGCACTAAGACAGGTGTCAAAAGCGTAGGTAAAAGAGACAAATGAGTCATAAAATAGTATAAAAGCGTCGTGTATTAGGATGCATGCACCAGAATTATGTAGGCACTAAAACAGGAGGTAAAAGTGTTGGTTCAGAGGATAAATGAGTCGGATGCACCTGTTAGAAGCCTGTATGACACCTGTACGGAACCTGTCACTAAGAAACTCAAATTTTTGGTTAGATCAGGGGCAAGGGCCCCACAGTGGGAGCCAAAATGTGATGGGTGAAATGTGGGATTAATCAAATCAATAACAAACCCAATACATCAATGAAATATGAAGAAAAATGATTTAAAAATAAGAACAAGATACTTACAACCTTTACCTTATGCCTTCCATTGTTCGCATTTTCTTTCTTGATCTTGATGGAGATGAAAATGGCCCTCAGGAAGCTTGCTTCCTTGCTTCGATTCCTCAAGATGACAATGAGAAGTTGGCTCTGATACTTGTATTTAAATATGAGCTAAAACACAAATGCGAGTGGATAATAGGTGAAGAGATGGTGGGGGTGCCAATGGCGCGCTATAGTTCCTGCAGCATAAGTTTACTCGAATGATGGATGATATAGAAATGGAAGAATAGAAGGGTATTTATAGACTTGTGAGAGAAGATCAATGGTGTAGAAGAAATGAGAAGATCAATGGTAGAGGATGTTTGAGGGAAAGTGCGCGAATAGAAGGACATGTGTCATTTAAAAAAGAATTTATTGAGTTAACTGCTTTCTTGATGAGGATGAGCTTTTATTTCATAAATTAAAATATATTTTTCTAATTTAAGAGTTTGTTGATAAAAACAAAGTTTGCTTTAAATCAGTTAACTCAACTTTTGCTTTTGCATGACAAGGAAGATATATTTTTAGAAGAAAATGATATAGATAAGAGTGGATGAAATACAAATTAAATAAATAAAATTTATTTAATTTATGTGCATCATGAATAAATAAATAAAATATTTGATTTTATTTATTTTTAGAAGAAGGATGCAATAATTAAATAATTTAAAATTATTTAATCATTTGATGGAAAATAGAAAAATAAGGAAATTAATTAAACAAAAAGAATTTATTTAATTGATTATGGAGAGGGAAGAAGATTTGATTTGATTTTTTACTTTAAAGGAAATAAATCCTAAAAAGATGAGAGGAATAATAGATGAAATATCTAATTAAATAAATTAATTAGATATACATGAGTTACATTTTTAGAAAGAAAGCAAGAAGATATTTTTAGAAGAAACCAAATTAAATAAATTTAAATGATTTATTTAAATTTGGAAGAATGCATGACTTAATTAAATAATTAGAAATTATTTAATTGTTTGGAAGAAATAAATTAAATAAAGGATTGTATTTAATTTTGACTTTAGAAGTAATAAATATTTTTGATATTTAATTAACTTAGAGAAATATGAATTGAATAAATAAATTTAATTATTTATTTATTGATAGAGGAAATAGACTTAAATAAATATTAAAAATATTTATTTGGATAGAGTCGTGTCATTTTTAGGTGTATATAGAAGCAACACATTATTGGATTCTAAACTTGATTGCTTTTGTTTTTCTTAACTTGCAGCATATGTCAATGGGCAAAGAGAAGGTAGGATAGTCAAAAAACCATTCAAAATGGGTGAAAGCTTGGTGAAAGGGCTCAAAGATGCTCTAGCTTTGAACATTCTGAATGAATTTGAATATTGCACACGATTTAAATATTGTTGAATTTAAATATTAGATTGTGTTGTAATATTTAAATAGCTAGAACAATCTGAACACTATTTTAGATAATTTTAAAGAGTATATTTCAAAAGCTTAGAATTGATGGGGTTATCTAAAATAGGAAACTCCTCATATTTTCTGCATTGTTTCTTTTGGTTGATTATATTGAAATAGAAAAAATCAGAGGTTGGTTAGGTAACTTATAAAAAACAAAAAAGAACACCAGCCTCTATAATTCCTGAAAATCTGTCTAAACTATATAGGGCAAAATTATATGGATGGATTGAAGGTATGACACACCTGCCTCTATTATTACTCAACTTATTTTTAAAATAGTTTTATCCAGAGGTTGTTATCTTCAAAAGCACGTTAATACCAAGAATAAAATTATGGTGACATTTATGACAATTTTTTAGAGGTATGCCAAATGACTCCAACTCGAACATAATCCACTCACTAAGCAAGCAAGAAAACATTTAAATGTTTTTTTAGGCATTTTGTCAACAATTAGCCTCAATCTAGATGATTAAAATCTGACCACAAATATATTGTTTGCATCAATTCAAAGATGGATTCTTCAGTAAGATAAAGCTATATCAAATCTATCCTTAATTTCTTGTAGAACCTTCCAAAACTTTAGATCCTTCATTTTGTTGGAATATAACTTTTCTTTCTGCTAAAAAATCTCAACTTCTTTTCAAAAAGACATCGATTTCATGCATAATATTTTTCTGTATAAATTTGGAAGACATGATTCTAGCATAAGAACTACAAAAACTACCTCTTGGATAAATTTTGCAGTTATTTTGGCATAAATTTAGGGACAATAGAAGAAGCATTCCACGTTGCACCTATGCAACTATATGAACACTGGCCTCATGTATATTTTTATTGTCATTCCAACTCACTATACAAATCACTTGTCCTACATGATATAAAATGGCATTCATATGCATCATTTCTTGAACTTAACAAAAATATATTAACTACATTTTTTGGGGGTATTCATGTATATGTTTAGTGTCAGTGCAGCTCACTATACAAATCACTTCTCCTACGGCATGCATATGCATCATTCTTGAAATTAACAAACATATGTTATTCATATAATCAATAACAAAATGAAATGAATCTAATTATGCAACTACCAAAAGTGTTTGATACTTAGCAGTCAGGACAATATTGTTCCTTAATGAAGGTCTATTCTTCTTCTATTGATGTAGATTTGAAAATTGCAAGATACTTTATTCTCACCTCTTCAAATTTATTAATCATGGAGGTCACTCTCAAAGTGCAATTGGGCAATTTTCCAAAGCTAAAAAACTTGAAGAAATGTATCTATTTTTTAGTCGTTTTTCATTATTGTTCTTCAAGGTTATGCATAAGTTATTATATGTATTGAATTCCACAAATCCTAATCTAGTCAATTTTCATACTAAGTTCAGTATATTTGAAAGTTCAGTTATGTATTAAATGCATATATGGATCAAAAGGAGAGGATCTTTCCAATTCTCTATGAGAGGAGATGGAAAGCTTTCAATATGATAGGCTGCACCAAACTAATTCTAGCATTTGAGGGAACTCTTATCATTTTTTTGGTGTAAGGGAAGTGTGCTTTACAATGATGCCTCAATGTTATTAGCAATCCATCTTTCATAAGAACCCCACAAGAATTGATTCCATGCTCATTGTCAATTAAAGTGATGGCCCAAAATTATGGCCTTGCCTTCTTATATAACTGTCTTAATACTATTTTCTAATAAAATGACATCAATCATTATCTTTCCTGGTGTTTTTTTTTGGGACACAAATGTATTTTCAGAGTAATTAGAAATGAAATATGCAAACAAAAGCAAACTGAGTCGAACAATTGTTTTTGATTTTATTGTATTTTTAGAGTAATTGGAACCATAAGATGCAAACAAACAGCAAACTGAGCCTAACAAAAAAAGTTGGTTATTTAAAGTACAAACTGAGATTTCATGAACAAATATATATATATATATTACATGTCTAGCAAGAGAATGCCGATCTGAATACCATGTCCAATACAAGCTAAATTTTATGAATTACAATTACAAATGGATGCTTTGAGGATATTATATGGTATTAACGAAAAGGAAATATATATACAAATTGTTAATCTATGTTTCTTTAATTGAACCCAAGAAAATAATGGAAGTGGGCAAACTAACCTTTTGTTCCTGTTAATTTTTCCTATCCAAGTAGTCAAGAGTGTGCATGCGAGAGCACTGACAAGCGTTCCTCTTCTTGTTTGTGAAGAGCAACATATGGGTTATGTTGCATGCGTGCATATCTTTGGAACGTGAAGGTTGGGCATATTCGAAGACAGGCAAGGTTGCAGACTCTAAAAATAGCTATGAATATCAGTCCCTAACGATCAATGTTGCCAATGTCGATTGTTGCCCTTAGAAGTGTAAGGCCTTGCGATTTGTGTATTGTTAAGGCATATGCCATTTTCAGCAGGATCTGGCGATGGCCACCATGGCTCAACGGTGCAATGGGTACATTTCTTGCATTATTGTGATCCCAAACTGGGCCTATGTAATTTTTAAATTTAACAACAACAAATAAAGGAAGTTGCGGCAGTTTATCAGCATCCTTGTATACAATTGCTTTCACCTGTCCTAATGCACCATTCACAGGACCTGTTTGCACCCACAAATTAGAACATAGCATAATTTCTTGGCCAACACTCAAGAGAATCTTAGCTTCAAGTTGTTCATCATCTGGATTTGGGCATGTTGCCCCTTTTAGTTGCTTTGCATTAGACAAGGCAATTGGTATTGCTAATGTTTGCAGCATATGTTTATTATGTAGTGAAACTAATTCATTTGTTGGAAATAAATGTATGGAGGATAGAAAAGGCTCCTACTCGATAGAGGTGAGTGAAGAATTTGAACGTGACATGAGAACATGCCAATCTTCAATTGTAGGCTCTGCATTTCTTATATTTGAGAGAATTAAATGGAAGGCCACTTGTTTAGGATCATCACTGATTTGCTGAAATATCTTGGTCAATGTAATCACTATGGTGAAGCTTCGCCATAGTGTTCTGCCATAGGAGTTTGAAGCATACATGGGTATGTCTTTAATTGATGGTAGTTGGCCAAGGTCACCAAAGAGAATGATTGAGAGTCCCCCAAATGGGATATGATTGTGGCTAGGGAATGCCTCACGCAACCTGATGTCAATTTGTTGTATCAACTTTGGTCCAATGAAGCTCATCTTGTCTATCAGAATGTAACGAATGAAATACATGCTCTCCTAGAATGCAACAAGTGCTTGTCCTTATAGGGGGCTCATTTCTCTAATTGGTATGTAGAGTACAAAATGAATTGTAGACGCTTGTATGTTGAAAGCTGCAACACCAGTTGGTGCGAGAGTAGCAATGGTGATTAGCCAGGCGGAGTTGTTCCCATGAGTGTGGATTTGATGCTTGAGATCAAATGCGACTTTCTAGTTCCTGCAATTCCTTGAACAATTATTTTTAGTGGTGGTTACAAACCACTGGCAGAGAGGTGCGACACAATAATATCGTATGCTTTCTGTTGTTGGACAGAGAGGTTGCTTTGTGCTTCTTGATCAAGAACATGTTGGACTTGAAATGTTAGCTAGTAAGAGTCAATGAAATCAATAGCTGTCACTTTTAGTAATGGATTAAAGGTTGGAGATGTCCAGTCATGGTTTAGGTCCATGCCACGATGACCAAGTATGTCAAGGCTGTCTAACTGAAATGATATGCTTGGATGCAGGCTTGACAAGAACTGCCATTCATCAATATTGTTATCTCCCACGCCATATCCATCAACTGAAGGACCATCATCATCAGTATTTGATAGTGGATCAGTTGGTGTGTGATGCACATGCCATGGATGGAAGTTGTATGAGAATCTTTCCCAATTTGCAATAATCTGTAGTGTTGATATGTCAATGTCATCATGAATGCTACAGAATGGGTGGTAGAGTAGTAGTTCACTCCAGCAGAATGCTTCAAAACACCTATCATCCTTTGCTGGGATGGTAGTAAAGGGTGAAAGTTCAGAACTATGTCCCACTTTTATAAGAGAACGACCAACACAAACATATTTTTCTAACTTAAACATCAAAAAAGTCATATGTATGTTATGAATTTTAAAATAACATAAACTAATTAAATGTAGAATTTTTAATGTAGTTTATGCTTATAATTTAAAAAAAAATATTTAAAATAAGTGGGTATTTTTTTTGTAAGTTTAATTAATGAATTTTAAATGTTGATATTTTTTGAAAAAAGTGACATCAATGGGACGTCAAGAAAAATATAGCAAAATTGTTTTTTTTCTTTAATTTTTTTTTCCTAATTAGCCAACTCAAATATCTAGTGCATGGGAAAAAATATATAATTTTCGATAATTTTTTTTATAATTTTTTAAAGTCAATTTTAATCAGAATAGAGTAGTTTCCATGGGACATCAACTTTTTTATAATATATAATTTAAAAAAAAAAAAAAAAAAAAACCCTTTTGGAGAGGATTCTCTCCTTTAGTGAACTATATATTTTTCAAATTTTTTGAATATGTGTTTCCTTTTTATTTTTAATTTCTAATCAACTCCATGTTTGATTATAATAACATACTTGCAATAAATTTAAAAATAATCCTAATAAAACTTATCAAAATATATAAAAAAAACATTTATAAGATCTAGATTCCAATATCTACCAAAGAGTATTTTTAGATTTTCATGAAAATGCCCTTTTGTTGGAGAAATTTACAGTTGAACTTGAAGTTTTGTTCAATTTGTTGTAAAAGGGGGGGTTGGCTGCCACATGGGATGCCACATAGATAGTTCCGGGCTACACCCTTCTGGGTGGAACCTTCAATGTAAATTTGATTTAAATTTTAAAAAATATGTTTATTTACATTGAAGGTTCCACCCGAAAGGGTTCCGCCCAAAACTCTTCATGCCACGCAATGCCACATAAGTTCCACATGGTTCCGGGTGAAACCCTTCTGAGCAGAACCCTTTCTATAGAAACTATTTATTTGGCTGAAAGTGGGACACAACTTTGAACTTTCACCCTAAAGCATGGGATTACTCGAACAATGGCCGATGTGGAATACTCTCTCCATTTGTTGTTTTTGCATGATGCTTTGAAGGTCCATTTTCATGTCATTTTAATTAATGACAGTGCATCAAGCTCTATATGTCGTGCTGGATGTATGAGTCAATGAAGGTAGGGGAGGGGGTGGTTGATGTGTTTGAGATTGCAACACATTGGAAATGTTTTTGGTTAACATTCAAACAAATGGTCTACTAGATATGGAGAGGGATAGTTTTTGAAAAAGGTGGCAAGTCTCTTGGGCACCAATGTCACGATCTACAAGGCTCTCAAATAGCATTTTACGAAAAGCTACTGATGCTGGCTTATCAGAGTCGAAATTGGTTGAAATGCAAGTCATCATAATGTGGTATGTTTCATACTAGTGCTCAACTTTTGCTGCATATTTTGCAATATATTTTAGAACTGCATTGGTTGAAAGAACAGGTTGGCAATCTACATTAGCTCTCCATATAGAAAGGATATATGGGTTGTGAAGATTCAAGCAGTCATCATTGCGGGCAGGGGTTTGTTTAGGTTGGTCATTCTCAGCAATTGAAGAGTTGATCTCTCTTGTAAGTTCCAAGGGGCTTTATAACGACATGCAAGAGATGCCCCTTTCCTTCGCAAGCATGTTAGTTGGGTACATTTTGTATGGCGTTGCACATGATTGACTAATTCATTGTAATCGGTGGAAGGGTTGGTTGCTATTATCATTCTTGTGTCCATCAAGCAAGGGTCATCTAGGATATTTCGATGGAAATTTTGGTTCCTAATTTGAAGACTACGTGGGTTCCAGGTAGAGACATATCTATCAATATAGTCAATTGTTCTTTGTATAGATTGAAGGTTATTCCATTGCAATTTTCCAATGTCAGGTGCTTCTTGGAGCTAGAGGAAACCATGAATATGTGCAGATCCTCTATGTTACCATTCGTACCTAGTAAAAGAGATTGTCAACAAGAAATGAGGAAAAAAAGAAGTAAGAGATTTTGGTTAGTGGAAGGCTTATACTTGTACCAGTAGTCACTTGCACCAAGTAGTTTCTCTGAGAACTCTTCACAAAATGTTGTAAATCTATGGTGCGTGTAGAGTGCAGCAAGGTGTGGATTGCAAACTATATTTTGCACCCTAGAAGCCTCTGAAGGATCTGTAGGCATGGTAGTCGGCATAATGCAATGTAAATCAGGCCATTTTGTATCTGTTGCACTTAAGGTGAAGAATAGTGTTGGGCAACTAATTTGAATGACCATGTCAGAAAGCTCCCCTCTACGTTTATTCCAAAATGGTCATATGCCACGAAGTGCTGAGCTAAAGCACATGAGTTGATCAGTGAGCCTTTCATCAGGGAAGTCCTTCAATCTTTGGCAAAGGTCAGTAGTTGTTGTTGGAAGCGTATCGTCTACCTGCTTGTTGACAAATACTGATGTTGTGCTTGGTTGCGATGGCACATGATTATGTTGAGAAGGATATATCTAAAGCGCAGGTGCTGGCCAAATCTATTATCATGATATCTTAGTAGATGAAGAGCATATTCATGTAGCTTAACTTCTTTCATGCGTTGTTGTTTGAATGTGGTTGTGCCAGTTGGAAACAGAGTGGGGAATGCCATTGCAAACAAGCCTTCAGTGGTGTGCTCATTTATTGGCGATGAAGAAATGGGAGGCCATTCTATAGTAGGAGCTTGTTGTCCATTCCCTAGTTGTAGGTAGGCTCGCACTTTTTCCATCTCTCTACATGTCGGTGGTAGGTTTGCTACAAATGAAGTTGTACTTTCAATAGTTTCAGCCTCATCAATATCTAGCTGTATTGACTCTAGATCTATGGGAATAGGATTAGAAGTTGTTGCATACATAAGTTATGAAATATCAGTGGATTCATGGGGCGAAGATGACAATGCATGCTCATTCACTTGCACATCTTTGTAGTATGGATCATTTTGGAGCTTATATGTCAGTGCCTCATGAACACGTGACCTACTAACATATAAGCTATACTTTTGTTGTTCAACATTTTCTTTGTTTACTATGATGATGTCTAGTTCATCTATACGTCTAGGCAAGGAGTTTGTAATGCTAGAAATATCATGTGGAAAATAGATAGTATGACCACTATATTTCAGTTGCCCGCCCGCCCGCCCCCCCCCCCCTCGTGCATGCATTACTTGAAGAATCGGGTTAACTCTTGCTGTCAACATCTCCTCAATTTGACTTAGTTTTTGCAAATAGGCAGGTTGATCACCAGGGTCCATGTTGTTCCACTTTGAGAAGCGATGGCCATTTTTTCTGATATGCATTTATAACAAGTAGGGACTCCATTTGATTGCCTAGTTTTTATTCCTATATATTTTTCCATGCAAACTAAGCATGTTGACATTTTTGAGAGGCTATCCAATTTTGACCTAAATTTTTCTCTGGCAGTATAATAATTTTCTGGGAAACATAGAGGAGGACAAAGCTGCATAGATGGGGTGGCCCGTGCATGCCATATTGTAACTGAGGGGCAAGTGTTTGAAGGTGCGGGGTGTTGTTGGAAGGAGAGAGTGTTGATGTGGATGCTTCATTCTCAAGGATGTGTTTGTTTTATCATCCTCTTTTGTTAATATTAGTTTTCCTTGCATGGTATTGTATACATTACATTTCATTTCTATGGGCTCGTTTCACTAGCATCCTTACATCTTCTACTTCCATTGTAGGGAATGTTGAAGATTAAAGGACTTTGAATTATATATACATCATGAACATGCAAATATATATCACATTTTGAAGCATGAGAATTGAAGATATTAAAGTATCTGCAAGAAATATTGTAACATGGAAATTAACATTAATGTGTACAAATATAATAAACCAACAACAAAGTAAAAACATAATGGCAATTATGTTTCTTTGAAAAGAACTTTATAATCATTATAGACAATTGAAGAAGGCAATACAATGTAGAAAACTAACCATGCATATAGAAAAAATAGGGGAACATATCCCTATATATGTTTATATGAAGGTACCCATCTTTGTAAAAAGGAAACATATAATAGTTAGAAGTGAGCTTCACATCATTTGAGGTTCATAACATTAGAGGAGCCATACAAATCCATATGTGATTATACACAACAAGATTTTAGCACATGTTTTAATTGAGTTGAATGGATGTAACAACAATGCTTTGTGTTTCCTGTCCAAAAAATGAATTCATTCTGATAGAAAGATTAAGTAGGAATTGGTAACCAACAACACTATCTAAAATTTGTTTGGCACTGTCAAGCTCTGCTAGTAGAAGCTGATAATCTTCTGCACCAACACCCGACAAAACATTCACTAGTCCTTCAAATGCAGTAACCTTAAGAAGCTCACTAGTGCCATCATGTAAGTCCATTTTAAGCATGTAGCTAAAATCACATGCTAAGAGATTAGTAAAACACTCTAGGCAATTAAAATTATTGGTGGAAACTTGAACAACTTTCTTCTTACATTTCTTATTCTCAACCAACAAGGGGCAAGAAAGGTAATAGAAGTTGTCCAAGTGGATTTTTGAGATAGTGGCTTTTACACAAACATTATTTTCCTCTGCAAACCTTGTAGTTACAATCTCTGAAATATCAATAGGCTTTGCAAATTTGTGGGGGTGAGAGGGTTATTCGACAAGGAAAGTAGAGGCTAGAGAAGCTCTGTAGTGGAATACCATGTCTTCAATGTTGAGGCTTCTAACTAGTCTAGATTGATTATAATTGTAGTTGGGAAGTTAGTGTCGATTGATTTTCCATGCCATGAGGTAATACAACTAGATTTCACAAGAAGAATGGGGGGTTTGGCTATAGGCACATTCCTAATATTTGTTTCCCTTCAATTTGGCAATGACAACCCCATAGTGTAACATCTATGCTACAACTTGGCATGTCAATGACTATAGCAGTACACTTAATTGTTTCAGTCCCATCTCTTTTACGTATGGTTGATGTAGGGGAGATAGATAAAAGTAAACCAATGACATCGACAAGGGAATTAATAGGCATTAACTCCAGTGTATCTATGCTCTTTATATGGTAACTATGAGTGCCCGCATGCTAGAGTCTATGCATGTGGAAGGAGTTATTGTTGATGAGCTGTGTAGGAATATTTCGAAAGGGTTTGTGGAGCTACTGTATCTTGTGTTGGCCACTTTTATACGACCATTTGAGATGAGGTAGAGAGAATTAGATTGAACAACATGATAGAACTCATCAACAAGTTCATTGAAGCAAGTTATATGTATTTCAAATCCTGCTTTGTCTATGAAATCGAAGCCAAAACCTTTACCGTCATGACCAACATTTTGGAATTCATGGATTAGAGTTTTTGTCAAGGCCCTACCCTCGATGGACCATTGCCTATGGTATGTAGTCAATTTTAGAATTGGCATTGTTTGAAAAGAGCCAATCTTTTGTTGGTCTTCAACTCTGTTGCCTTCTTGGAGTGAACATTCTTTGGATTCATAGGGGGCTGATAGTTGTTTGGAGCTACTTTGTGGGAGGTAGGCTGGAGCTTGGAGGAGAGGTACTGGAGTTCTAACTATTGTTTCACTATTTGAGATTAAATCAAACTTAGTAATTATGATAGCCCTGCAACAAAAGGAAAATCAACAATTTAATAAGAAGTTGTAAATCAACCAGATAGAGCACTATAACTAAGCCTTGAACGTGTGGGCGTACGTGAATTTGTGGAACTCTTGCAAGTGTAATCTCCTAGACAAATAATTAAGCTGTTGGCTAGGGCTTCTTCTGTAACAAGATAGTTGAATTGGTTTGGAAGTAGAGCATGGTGTGTGTGCATACCATCGGAGAGTTGTAGGCGGTATTTGACATTTGTAAAGTGTTCCTAATGGATGGAGTCTACAGATGTAACTTGTAAAGAAGGGTTTAGACTATCCATGCCTGCAAGAATGTTGGCTATGACATTTGTAGTTAACATTGTTGTCATGAAGTTAAAGTTGACAGGAAGAAATTGGCCTGCGAGTAATATGGACTAGGAAAGTTGGGCACAAAAAAAAATAAACTTTGTTTCAAAACAAAATAGGTTGACAATTTTTTTTTTGTATTGTTTTGAAGATTTTATATTATTGCTTTGTTGGTAGATAGTTAAAGCATTTAG
This sequence comes from Cunninghamia lanceolata, assembly GCA_027924645.1. NCBI lineage: Eukaryota > Viridiplantae > Streptophyta > Pinopsida > Cupressales > Cupressaceae > Cunninghamia > Cunninghamia lanceolata. Next base: position 337,849 of record BSBN01001848.1, on the reverse strand, counting down.
AGCATTAAAGTTTATACCACCATACAAAAAGAGGTTTGTTAAAAGAGGTTTTTGTGATGAGCAAATTTGACCAATCATTTAAAGGAATCACTGGGAAGTGGAGTTTGATTCGTATGATTTATTGGATTGAAGTATTTCACATTATATCAAATTATTATGTATCAAGCCGACCTAAAATCCAGACATCACAGTATAGTAATAATGTAATATACCAATATATATTGATAGATATAATTGAAATATAAATTATATCTTGTTATTTTATAGAAGGTATGTATTTTAATTATATTTATCACTATTTGTAATGAATTGTATATGTTATGATCAATATTTGTAATGATTTATATATAGTAATAGATACATTGGAAACATATGTGTCTTGTATGAGATTTAGCCATATTGAAATAGTTTGTGTTGGGTAAATAACTATAGCGATCCAATATTTCACAATCATTGTATAGATACAAGTAAAAAATAATCGAACAAATTCAAAATATGTGTAACAATGTGTCCAATTTTAACAAAATAAAGCATCCACTTATTATTAGGTGAAGAGTTCAAATTTACTCAAATGCATGTTGCTAGGCAAACATATAATATGTCTAATCACATTTTTTCAAATAAACCGTATTTTTTGCAGCAATTTTTGTCGCTTCTTGCCCTAATCATAACCCAATTTTCTCTTAAACTAACTCTAACCCTAACCCACCCAATATTTTCCCAACTTTCTCTCAAATTTATCCTAATAAATTGAAAATATCTTTACCTTTTGGTTTGCCAAGAAATCCCCACGAATTTTTTTTGTTTCTATGTAAGTCCTGGCATGTAGAAGTTGGAACCAAAGGCAACAGTGCAATGGTTGATCCCACAAAGATTCAGAAGCATTAGGGTGGCATTTGTTCAGGCAACTATATATATTTAGTTTTTCAGTATTTTTTTCCAGTTTTGTCTACATCCTAGTAATTGGCATTTTTGGTGGCCTTCGGAGTGGAATTTAGGGTCAAGACTTTCATCGATTGCTTTGAGCAGTAGTCGCAGGCACAACTCGATGCAACTCAATCTAGGTCTCCAGGAGATCTTTCCAATGAGTTCGAAAAGTCTGGATTTCAACTAGCTGGCTAGAAGTGATGACCCTGCCTAGTGGGGTTCTGAATTTAGTAGTTTTTTGAAATTTTAAAAATTTGAAAATTTGAATTTTAGTAGTTTTTGTCAACTTCCAACTATCCATTTCAAATTCTATGGATAAGGTGACCTTTCACATTCTTTCTCATTTTATATAATCAACTTTTGATGCGATTAAAAATCCTCTTTGGTTGCCTGCGACTTTTTACAAGTTCTGCACATTGAGCTTTTGTTTATTCTCACAATACCACAAGCTCAGCGCTAGGTATTGTTATCTAAATTCTCCATTAAATTTAGATCAATGGTGTTCTGACAAGTTAAAATATCGTGATGGTAGATCCTATTGTACTTAGTTTATTGTTATGAGGTTAATTTTTTTGATAACATGGATATCAAACTCCATGAATTTTGTTATTGTTTGACTTAGTTAGTCAACATCAATAGAAAACTACAGTATCACCTCTAATGCCTTACATACAATGGTAATGTTCTTCTTGCATTTAATTAACACTATGTTGTATGACTATGTGTGTCAGCAATAGCAGACATGGTTAATAACACATGTTAGTAATGCTATTTGTTTTGGAACATGTAAAAATAACAATTACTTTGTCATACATAATAAAACTTACAGTTTCCTAATTCACCACCCTTCCAAATAATTTTCAAGCTCAAGCCTAAAATGGGCTTACCAAATTCGAGATGAGTTCAAATGTTCCAAATACGGCCATAACATCATTGTTGTCATCTTCTTCTTCACCATCAGCATTATCTTGTGGACATTATAATTATATTTACTATTATTACATATAAATAGAATTTACCTACATGGTTGTGGTAAGACGGTAACACACTAGTATAGGAATGATCTAGGCTCTAATGATCAGACTTTAGCAGACATGATAAAGTTACAAGAATTTACTTATTAAAGCTTGAACCATGTTTAAAAAAACTTTAAAGTGTTTGAATGTAACAAAGTATCCCCAAACCTTGTTAACTGCAGCCTATATAATCTCCACCAATATTTCCCAAACAAGTAAAAGTTAAACATATTTCATTATACATAAAATAATAGAGGTACCTAGAGTATATAATGCTCATCCCTGTGGCCATGGATACCACAAGTCACCAGAGAGCACGTTTTTACTTAGAAAACGCTTGACCCAAGTGCTAAGAATGCCAAAACGCACAACTCAATCTGAGCATTCAATCTTTGCAATAAATGTATTTTTACAACTACAAGTATAACAGTATACGTATCAATTGAAGAAGATAGCAGCCCAACGACCCCCTATAAACATCCATGCTCACATCTAAGCAGCTTCCATCCGATTTTAAATTGCTAGGTAATCCCTTTTTGTCGAGATAAATGGGCTTAATGTTGCACAAAAATGAATGATTTATCTTTTTTATTGAAGAAATGCAATAAAATACAATAGAGAAAACAGTCTACAAGGGACTGGAAAAACAACCGAAACACTGCTAAAAACTTTAGCTAGTGCTCTGAACCAATGCAAACAACATCCTCCTTTTGAGGTGTGATATTAAAAGGAGGAGGAAGATTATTTGAAATGCATATACATATAACATTATTTATTTATGGCTTGATTTGTTTATTTGTGATGAGATTAATTAGTTATTAGAGCAATATATGAGTTTTTTTTCAGGATAAAGAAATCTATTATTTGAAGTTTGATACAAGTAAAAAAGAATCGAACAAATTCAAAATATGTGTAACAATGTGTCCGATTTTAACAAAAAAAGGCATCCACTTATTATTAGGTGAATAGTTCAAATTTACTCAAATGCATGTTGCTAGGCAACCATATAATATGTCCTTTAAAACTTGAAGCCTTTTTATTTATGTCATGGTGCAGTTACGTTGACAGGTATTCGAAGGTCACATCGTAGGATTCAAAAGGCGTCCTTTTCTAGTTTGGAGACTACTTACATATATACGTGTAAACAAGCAACATTGCAAAAAAAATATAATACTTGTTCATGTGTTTGACAAGTAAAGCTCAAATGAAAAAATGTTATGGAGGTTGCATTATATCCATAGTAACGCTCATAGTATAGATTTACATATATACGTATTAAAAGGATACATTTCAAAAAGATATAATACTTGTCACATGTTTTGCAAGTACATCTCAAATGATAGAATGATATTAGGGGTTGCATCTCCTCCATAGAATTTATCATAGTATAGTTCCCTAAGGAAAGTGCAGAGGCCTTCCATCTTAGCAAAGGTATCATGGAATGTTGACAAGGTATCATATAGTTTTTCAACATCCAATGTTTCTATAAAAGGTGTCATCTCACACACATTTTTTGACTTGCGTACAATATCATGGTAGCTCGATGTCACAATTGAAGCAAGATGCTGGACATCACTTTGAAAGTCTTTTGGTTTGTTATTTGAAGAACATGATTCAGCTTGCATGGTTGGGGCATCTAGTGGTTTGAAGGGGTTCACTACGCTTTTGCTTGTATTTGTGCTAGAGATTTCAATGGTATCACTGGCATGTATGGGTTCAACGATTTCTTAAGAAGAGTGCATAAATAAGAATATATAAGTAGAAATGGAGATAAATTTATTTGTAACTCTAGCATTATTTTATTTGTCAATTAAAACAAAATATTTAATTTAAATAAAAATAAAGTGTAACAATTATAATTATATTGGGTGGAGTTTATTTTTTGGAAACTGTAAGGGAGAGATTAGTCTGTGGAGGGATCCTAGGCATTATTGCATTTGGCATTGAAATTTGTTGATGTGCAATTTTTTTCATAGCGATAATTGTATGCATGTAGTGTCTAGTTTAGGATCATAGTATTTTTATAAAAATATTTATTTTCTTACTAATCTTGAGTGTATATTCATTTTCATAAATCCTTGTGATGAAGCAGCTCAAAAAAATGGAAACTATTAAAGTGCGTACTTTAAGAAATGGTCTCTTTCAATTTTTAGATGAAGTTTGATAAATCCAATATAGAAAAGCAATATTTTGTATTCTGGGCAATATTTTGTCATAGTGGAAATTAAAGTTTAGACTGAATTGTAAGATTTTAAAGGCCAAAATTTCCTCTTACAAAATATTAATTTTAAAAAAGATGTTAAGACAAGGTGAGTATAGAAAATAAAATATAATACCCAATAAATTAGGGTTCAAATTGTTATAAACAATGGTGAAAATGTCGTAATATTACAAAATTTTTTTCCCCATATCTCTCCTTTTTTTTATTATTATAAATACGATGACCAACTACAACCTCTAATATTCTTACAAAGTATTGAAGGGGACAAACATTCATCACGTATCCATTGATTATTACGTGTGGCCTACTTTATTTTGAGTTTATTTAGAAAATAAACTTGAAGCATATGTCATCCATTTCATGGGAAATTTTATTGCTCTCTAACTTCGTTGTTTTCCTACCATGTGGGCAATTAGATATGATTCCCCACGTTGGTATTATTGTTTTAAGTTGGCACATGATTTGTGTTCCTGATTTATTTTTCTAGCTAGTTTCATTGTTCTCATTTTGTTTCAAAAGTGTTAAATTTCTCCTTATTTGCATTTTTGCTAATAGGACCTAACAGTTTGTCTCTACGCATGAAGGGATTTTGGTTCGCAATATTATCTCCTTTAATAACATTCATATATTTTGATGAACTCGGCGAAAAGAAAATGTGACTTTTTGATATTTCCTTAGTGCAACCAATATGAATGCCTAGGAGAACACCTATCATTCTAATCTAATTTTCTCTTCACATGGTATTTACTCAAAAGCAATTTCTAGTTTGTGAGGTGTTATATAACAATAGTTTTTGGTCCTACATATTGTCATTATCTTTTTGGATATTAATTATTAATCTATGCTATTTTATTCAAAAGCTGACTTTTAATAAATGTCTTTAAAACATACTCACCCATGAAAAGCTAACCAGACCTAAAAGTCTTATGATGAGGCGCTTCAAACTCTGAAAGGATGTATTTATAAAACAAAGTAATAACTCTTTTACATCTACGCCCAAGAGTGTACAACCTAGATGTTGCTTAAGATAGCTGAAAGGGAAAAATTGAAGCATATCTATCAAGCAAAGTGCGGCTCATATATTATGACCACTTTTAACCAATTATATCTAATTATAATAAATATATCAGATATTTAATATTTATATCTATTTATTATTTAATTATAAATCTAATAAATATATATATAAACTATATTATAATTGTATATTATTATATTATATTTAATATAATGTAATTTTTAAAATATATTATCGATATAATATTATATTATAAAGTTGTATATTTATATTAAATATATTATAGATTTAATATTTATATATATTTATTTTATATAATAAAATCTCTATAATAATTATATAATTGTTGTGTTACTTGGATGTTATTAGATGTTGTTTAGGTTGCATTTCACAAAAGTTTAACTCTAATAAATATCACCTAATTCTCATGATAATAGTACTAATTATGATATGAAATTCCAACTCGAATTTAACTACTTTATATCCAATTTCAGAGTGATGGTTGGAAGGGGGCCTCAAAAAAATAATTATCATTTCTAAGTTTTGAGCTTTGACATACTAAATACATTTTTTTGGCATGATAAATGAATAAACAACAATTTATATTAATATTTATAAGCAAAACCTAAAGGCACAGAAAAAAGGTCACTTATATTTTATATTTAACAGATGATTCAATTTACAACTCACTTCAAAGACGTAATGTTGTCAACGGATTTGACCTTCGGTTTAGGTTGCGGTTGCTTTGGCACAGTCAGATAATCTCTAACAGGATTGGTAAAAAATGGTCACATGTCTAGATAAAATGTAACCCTCATCAAATGATAACGCTGCCTCTTTTCAAAGGCATGCAACCATGAGCAACATATGAAATAAGCTGCAACAAGCATCATATAAAGTGGGTCATGACCAAATATAGAGGAATAATGTACAGACAAAATGTAAGGTGCGAAGTTCTAAATGAAATAGAGAAAATTATCTGATATAATTCAAAGACACCAAAAGATTATAGTGCAGCATAAAGAAATGATAGTGCAAAAAGAATGAAGGTTCGACCTTATAGCACAAAAGTGCCAGAAGATAGAGGTCATCAAGTGCGGCCTCTTAGAATCATCATACAACATTTCAGGTTGGCGGCCTATATGTAATGTGAAGGCATGATCGATAAGCAATATAAAACACAGTTTTAAAAAGAATTGAAACAATATATTAAGGAACAAATATCCTAATTTATGTTGTTTAAGAGAGATTTATTCAATAAAAGTAATAAAATAAATATTCAAACAAAAGAATGATTGTGCCATACCTGTATTATAAGCTTCAGAGTGAAATAGTGGCAAAAGAGATCGGAGAAACCCAAATGCTGGCAAGAGTGTATAATTTCTGCAATGCAAACGAAACTATAATACAAACTGGAGAATAGGTGGCTATATAGGCTGGCAAAGAAGTCACTTAATGTATAGAACTAAATATCTAAGATAATAATTTGGTGAATGCGTCGCTCGAAGGAATGCCGTATCCTGACAACATTAATTACATATATTTATGACAACATTAATTATAAAATGACCAAAGAGAACCGAATATTGTTTTATTACAGCGATTAATTTAAATATTATTACATAAAGTTGATAGATAAATTTATTATGTTTCAAGTTAAAAGCAGTTTCTTAAAACTTTGACATTAAAACGGTATAGAATGTCACAAAAACCGCTTACGAATAGATAGTCTATAGTTTATATTCTATTCTATGTAATATATATTATAAACCACTCGAAAGATAGATAGTATATAAGAAGGTTTTGTGATATATTATATATAATATATATTATAAACAACTTTTGAGTATGGAAAAATCACCAAATATTTTTTATAACTTAAATAGATATATAATATTTTGTTCTTTAATTTTTGGGATCGTTTAAATTGGTGAATGCATTCGATGTTGATTTAATATAATAGCACTATAGTTATAAAGCTTGCTATTGTATGTGCAATTTCGTCCTAATGATCCCTGGGTTGAAAATAGTTTTGATGTTTCATAAATTAACTATTTCTATTGTAGGGTTTCATCACATCAAAACCATTTTAAATCTATGAGTTGAATATGCCGATAGGAACAACAGACGAGTTTAGAAAAATTTAGTATTATAAATATGTATGTTTAAATTACACAAATGTATACTTTTAGCAACTAATTTATGTGAGGTAATCTTTTTTAGGGCAAGTGCGATAAATTGTGTGGTTTAATTTTCCGCTGAGAGTAGGAAGATCTTAAACCCTAATGAGCTTAAAAAAAGGAAGTGGAAACAATTGAAACCCCTATTTCTATCTTAGTTATGAGAGGATTTAGAGATTTTCACACTATAAATGTATCTAAATATATCTATATGTTCGTAAAAAAGATAGTTATCCCTTTGTAAAGCTACAAGAGCACTATAATGCTCACATATAATTTATTTTTTCTCATTAATTTAATTTATATATTAATGTCTAAAAATCAAAATTAATTCAATACATTTATTCATAAAAACGATAGTTATCCCTTTGTATAGCTATAAGAGCACTATAATGCTCCCATATAATTTTATTTTCTCATTAATTTAATTTATATATTAATATCTAAAAATCAAAATTAATTCAATAAAAAATACCAAATTCTAATATTGCATGTATATTCTTGTTTAGGTTGTTCATTCTCTTTCAATCCATTGTTATAATAATACAATACTTAAAAACCTGAAAAATTATGTAAGAACACGTAAACAACAAAAAAAGGAACAATATTAAAAAGAGAACATTTAAATTAAAAATTTATTTCTTAGACTTCTACCAACATTTCCCCTAGTTTAAGATAGTACATTTATTTCTTTCTGGTTCGCTAGTTTTTCTAATTTGTGGGTTTTATTTTGTTTGCTGGTGCATTTGTATTATCCTGCAACTGTACCCTAAAAAAACATAAATACAATATACGAAGTCAAGTCCCAAAGCCAAGGGGAACTTGACGGCGCAGATCCTTTCAACGAAGCGATCGGATGGCTCTGAAGCAAGCACGAACTTTCTGCGACCCCAAATCTACTACTCCAAAAAATATATCTCCTCACTTTAGCACTTCGATGTGATAAAGCTTTTATGGATGCACTTTAATTTTTTTGAATTCAACTGACAGAAAAAACAACAGAAAGAAATAAATGTGAATTGTAAAAGAGAAGACCCCAAAAAACTTTGGAAAATAGGCCCAAAAAAAATTGTAGATGAACAACGGAAACGATGATCGACAAACTACACATGTATGGATATTTCAACACCGAAAAGCAAAATGACAAACGATGAAAAGGGAGACTAAAAATCTGGTAGATCAAGCGGTTGGTGAAGCTGCAATCATCTTGCACGCTTCTGCAGCACAGAGGAAGATCAATTTTGAAAGTCAGATCACTCTCTCACAAAGGGAACGCCTTCGACTGTAATGTGTCGTACCTGTTTGTATATTTTTTAAAGATTTTTTTATGTGTTATTTTAATTTTTAGAGGTGTTCTTTTAGACTAGAGAGAAGATACATAAGGGGTTTTAGTTTTCTTGCAGATGTCTGTTACCAGAATACATAATATACAACATATAATGCAAACCCAGAAAATGTATAATAGATATGAGGAAAATATCAGATACCCAGATGGTAAAATGGCCAAAAACTAATTACTATCACGTACCCATATCTAGAAATGCAACTTTGTATTTATGTTGTTGCCGAACCAGCAATGGGTATAGCTAGAATCACTCCAAATTCATTACAAAGCTGAGCAGATGGATATATAAAGCATGGATCATTCATAAGACCCTAGACGCCTCTAAAAATAAGAGATATAATAGCTGCAAGCTCAAGAGATTAAGTATCTATGAAACCCACTACCACCAGGAAAGGATGTACGGCCTCTAAGAAGGATGCATCAATAACAAACAATAATTAAACTCATGCAGCTGTGACTGCTTTTGATCTGTAAGCTAGTACGGGTCTGGGTATCCAAAACAGAGGAAGATCATTGCACATAAACACCCCAAAAACCCTCCAAAAGTGGTACGACCTCCTACTGATGTGTACGACCAACAAGTATTTGGAATTGCAGTCTCAAAGCCCCCACAAACTCACTTCAATATGCCACTAAACAATAATAGTAGCTGTTGTAAACAAAACTCAAAATGATATGATCTTCGAAACCTCAAATTCTCCAAGTCTCAACTCCATTGTAGCACAATAGTGAACATTGAATGTATCCACCTCTAATGGCACCTTTGGGTGATCTTGCACACCTGTAGAATGCCGTTACTCAGGGAGGTTTTCGTCTTCAAGAGCCTTTGGTTTGAATCCTCAAACCTCTCATAAGAACAAACCCTATCAGAACTCACAAAGAGAAATATCATAAAACATGGCATAGCAAATGAACTTCTCTTTTCATCTTTTATTTTCCTCACAAGATGGGCGTTGGTATTAGTGAGGGCATAATATAATTTTAAATTTATTTTAATCCCCCTTGGGATGGGCGCCCATGTCCTCATAAGGTGGCCTTTTAATATTTGGCTTTTTTCCTAAGTCACTGCCAATATTTATAAAGTCCCTTTTAAATAAATATTATAATCTTTGGACTTTAAAATAAATGCCCAGATGATGTTAGAATGCCATGATCTATAGCTCACCAGAAAGGTCTCAACAAGACTAACACAACCCCATTATGAAAATCTCGATCTGACACCAAACCTGAACTTACTAAAAATAGTAAGTAATGACCAAGAGCAATCAAAGACAACTAAGAGGGTGCCAACTGGATCCACTAACCTTGAACCACAACTCCATCACCGACAAACACCTCCACAGTCAAACAAACCACAATTTCCTAACCAAATTGCTAGTCCACGAGAACCCAATGATGGACTAACCATGTATCAAGAAGGGGACATTACATTGACGTAATCATATAATCACCTTTATACACTTAACTATGGTAATGAAATCACACATTATGCATACAATGCATTAAATCAACACTTTACACTCAACATAATTCAATAGAGCTTATCCAATTTAACCATAGAATTAAAATATCATAGGCTCACAAAGAAACGAGAAATGAGGGATGTTACAATATATAGACATATATATACTTAATAATAAATCTATCAAAAATCAATCACTTTAATCAAAAGAAGAAAAGAGAAAATGATTACATGGTGAAACCGTGCATTTGAAATGAACATACATAGTAAGCAAAATTGCATATAGATAACTAATCGTTAAACGTCATAACCACAAACAATATTCAAAGTAAAACACATAATCAAGACTACATATCCATGTTACGCAAATGCATAACAAAGCCATTTATTAATACAATATGTAATGATGCAATATGTGAGTGTGTGTGTGCAATGGGTTTCTGTCATGCCAACTCTTTTTGTGGCTAGGACACTTCTACCTCAAACATGTTATTGCCTTCGACATGTTCTTGCACTCAGTTGCACTCAAATTCTCATCAATAGGTTGGTCCATAAAATCATAGTTGAAATACGAGAAATCATAAATCCATAATCATAAACATATTAATCCATCACTTTATTGACTTTCATATTTATGCATTTATAAAAATAATGATAATTTACCTTTATGCACATGTCATTATCCAATAGTAAAATAATCACAATGAAATGTCCAATAGTCTTGTTAAATATATTGCAAGCAAAAATTGAGATGTGACATATTTTCACGTCTTAGACTATCTAAGAACTTCCTTTCATCCACTTAAACAAATTTTGGCACTACCACAAACTTATTTTTCTCTCTCCTTCAACAATACTAAAATATGTTTCTTGTCATCCTCCATCACAATGTGAGTGTTCGTTCTCCCATCATGTATAGCTTTTCTATCATACTACCATGGTCCACCAACAATAAATGGCATACATCTATTGACATAGTATCACATAAAACTTTATCATGATATGTCCCTATCCTAAAATTTACCAAACATTGTTCACTTACCAACACCTTATGCTCTTTTTGCAACCAAGAAATCTTATATAGATTAGGATGTTCCAATCTTTTTAGTTTCAAATTGTCAACTATCTTTTTTGAAACTAGATTATCTGTTTTTCCACTATCAATGATGACTTTGTAACACTTTCCTTAAGTCTTGCATTCTGTAACACTTTCCTTAAGTCTTGCATTCTGTCCTGAACAAACTTTTCCTCTGTATTGGCTCTTCTTCAGTATCAAGTTTTAATAAATCTCTTCTCATGACTAGTGACTCACCTTTGTCTAGTTCATCTACCAAGCTTTGTTATCCTTTGAATTCTTCATTAGCATATGCAGTTCTTGTACCACCTTTAGGTCTTCTATTGATACTTTTTTGACTTTGGAAACATTAAAATGCTTTGTGACCTTCTTCTCCACACTAGAAACAAGTTCCTTTGAAAGATCTTCCATCACCTTTATCATATCTTCCTTTACCTCTTTGGTATCCTTCTAATCTATCATTATGGCATGACATACTATCATTGTGGTAAGAATTACCACTTCCTCCTTCATTACGGTGTGTATTGCCACTCCCTCTTGCTTCTACATCTTCATTATAGGATCTTTTGTTGTTGTACTGAGATCTACCTCTTGGAAATCTTCATTGTCTTCCTCTTTGTTAGTTTTGTCAGCTCTTAAATCTTTTGTTCAATTTATCTTCTACTTTTAGTACAAATTGATATGCTTCTTCTACCCTCTACAATCTCACTAGGCTTAGATCTTCCTAAATAGTCCCTCTCAATCCATTAATGTACCTTACAAACTTTTCCTTGCTTCAATATACACTTGGTCCTAATGATCATCTTATAGAATTCCTTAGTATATTCCTTCACAATCTTCTCCTTGTCTCAAATTTTGTAATCTTTTCAATAATTCTAACTCATAATCAACATGTATGAATTGATTATTGAGTTTTGCCACCATCCTATTCCATTTTTTAATTTTTTCTTTCCCTCTTATGTTTCTCTTCAATTATACTACTTTCCACCAAACAAAAAGATGTCCTTTCAACTTAGTCTTAGCAAATCTAACCCTTTCAGGATGAACAATTTCTTCATACTTGAAATATTTTTCTAGGTTATTTATCCAATGAATTAATTCTTCAGGATCAAAATTATCGAACTAGATAAAAATGTCAACTCTAGGTCTTCTACCAAGTTTGGTGATAGCTTTAAACATCTTGATTTATTTATTCTTCTTGATCTTCCACATCTTGTTCGACAATTGGTACATTCTCTTCTCTTTCAATTTCCTCACTACCACTTTCATCATTTCTAGGGTTATGACTTCTTCTTCTACCTTATTCTACAACATCCAACTAGATCTTCATTACTTTCATCATTTCAAACATTTCTTTTGTCCTTCCAGTAACATTAACAACTCCTTGACCTCTTTGTAGAGGCAACTTGTCCTTGGTTTTGATACAAATTGCCTCAAGGTTGATGGTTTGTCCATAATCACTCCTAGAATTGCCTTACAATCTCTACTTACAAGCTTCTTGAAAATTGCCTCAAATTTGATGATCTATTTACAAGCAAAAACCCTTGACCTTCACAAGATTCAAAACCATAATTTGACACCATTTGATGTAGTTATGATCGAAGGGTCCAGTTGAGGATTGTCCAACCATATAGCCAGATATACAAACACACACAACATAACTAAATGAAACAACAAATAATAGAATTGATCTTTATTGACTCATAATTTTTAAATACATTACAATTTTCCGCAATGGGCTTACAACATGAGACCTTGGACTTTAATGATATATGGGCACCAATTTGTGTGAACTATAGAAGTCTCTTATGATAATGCAATACAAAGCTTTTGTTTTGCCACTAAATATTCTAATATACATCTAGTTCTCCACCTTTAAAATTACTTGACTGACTTCTATGATCATGAATGATGCTTATACAGTGATCCTTTAGCCTTAGGAATGGTATGTGTTGGCCGTAAGATGGTGTAAAGCATGACGCATGATGAAATGTGTAGAAGGGAATCTTCTAGAACGAATGTGGTGGGAATCATGTAATGAATCTCGATGTGGTTCATACTATGAACCTCCCTGGGCACAATAAGCTTAGAAAAGTAACCAGGGGTTGCCATAAAGCTTGTACAATCGTCACATAATCGAAACACTAACTTTAGATTGAACTATGATATGTTTGGTAATGAATTTGGAGCTATGTATATGCCTTTATGATGATAACAGGTTGTTGTGATCAAATGATGACTAGAACATTGTTGTAAACTTGCAAACAAAGAAACATGAAAGAAAGTATTTTTGGGTGATGGAATATTGCCCTTACACTCTGGATGCTCTTGCATAATCTTCCTTAACATCTCAAAAGAAGCAACAATAAAAATGTTGACTATTGAGCTAACAACGTAATGAATATGACTATGGATGTTGGTTCTAATACCATGTGTTAATTAAACTCATTAAGCATGAATAGATTGATAACAAGTTTTTAACTATTTCTATTTAGTTATATTATCAGGAAGTAAATAGTTTATGCATCAAGTTTGATATTAGAGTCATGCATGGGAGATAAATGATGGAGATTCTTCTGAATGTACTGGTTTATTTTGAAAGAATATAATGGGAAGTGAATAGTGGATAGCGGTTTGTGCACTCTTGCAACAATAGATGGAAAAAATTATTCAATTTGTGTTTATGCACATCATAGTATGTGCACTTTATTTAGTAAGCTAGGGATAATGATGATGCTCATTATTTGTTGTGCGCTCGACATAGGTTGGGGAGTTTTCTCTATACCAAGTTGTTGGTCATCGTAGTAAAGTAAAGAATATAGCCTTTTATTCCAAAACTATCGTGTATAAACTTTTTAAATTATTCATAATTTTTGTATTTTACTAAACACTTTGGAATGTTATTCCTTGAATGTTAAATTATTTATTTATTTATAGTTAGAAATTATTTCCTTGCATTTGAGTAGGTGGAGGGGTTATAGAGCTCAAAAATCACCTTGAAGGAGTTGTATTTAGCACAACAAAACAAAAAAAAGCGCACTTAAAAGTTCATTTTCAGTAAAAGCACATAGACAACATGATGTATGATTTTCTAAGAAAAGCACTTTGTAGCTACAAAAACTTGAGAAACAAATATGACTTTTGCTTTTGGTTTTATTTTAGACACCCTCATGATACAAGATACCTATGAAGCTTAAAAATCAACCAAGTTAAACATGTAAAAACAAAGCCATTGATTTTTATTCTAGATTAATATGATTTTCCTTTTTCCAAGTTAAAAATGTTACAAAAAATCTAGGCATTTTTATCACATTGAATGGAAATGGTTTATTGAATCTTTGTTTCAATTTATAATTTTATCCCTCCTAAATTTTTAATTTGTTTGATCCATGGACTTAAATTCTATTGATTGAGAGGGGTTGCGTGGATTGATAGGGAGTCCATTTTGAAATTCAAGTGTTGTATCTAATTTTTATAATTGAAATCTATATTAAATGTGATTTATGCCCCATTTAGTGAACCTTACATTTTATTTTTGTCTAATAAATCTTCATTTACTAGTGGCGAGGTCTCAAAAAAGATATTAATTGCATATGACTAGGAATAGAAGGAATTATTTATTAGAAATAAGATTTTTAAATATGATAACTTCAAACACATGGTTCATTAAACAATTGATATAAATTTGATTTAAGATTAGAAGGTATACATTAATGTCCTTTTAAAAATATTAATTATGTATTTAATTTATGTGTTTAGACAAAAGAGTTGTAAAAATTCAAACTAGATGTATTAGGTAAACTTATGTTCCACATAAAGTTAGATTTTGATTACCAATATTTTAATTCATTTGTGTTTAGACAAAAACAGTCTAAAAACTCAAACTAGATGTATTAGGTAAACTTATGTCACACCTAAAGTTAGATTTTGACTACCAATATTTTAATTTTATTTTGAGTTTTGACCAAGTATTTGTATTTTTAATATAAGACATGAATAATTCTACATATTTTTGTGTATTAATGATTATGTTAAATTAAATTAATATAGTAGTGCATAATACTTTATTATATATTTATTAATATTTTTATATTGAAAAGGCAGTACGAATAAATCTTAATATAACTTTTATTAATTTATTTTGTCCAACTAATTTATTATAAGACTTTATTAAATTATTTTGTCTAACTAATTTATTAAATTTTTTATTAATTTATTTTGTCCAACTAATTTAATATAACTTTTATTATTATTATTATTTTTTGGTAAATATGTGGGATTATGACCCACAACCAATAAATGAACATAACTTTTATTAAATTAATATAGTAGTAAATAATACTTTATTTTATATTTATTAATATTTTTATATTGAAAAGAAGTACTAATATAAATCTTAATATAACTTTTATTAAATTTTTTATTAATTTATTTTGTCCAACTAATATTTCATTTAATATATAGTCATACGGCTATCTAAAAGTCGGGGAAAATAGTAGGAAGTATGATGCGAGCAGCGGGGAAGAAAGTTTGGGTTATTAGGCTGCTGAAAATACTTTCCTCTAAACAGGGGAAATACTCGGGAATTCCGTGCAGGTCAAAAATCTGATCCTTCGCTCGCAAAGGAATGGGGAGAAATGGAGATCTGAAGGAGGAGAAGTAGTGCAGATTGAACAGTGAGTTACCTCAAGAACTGAGCGATCTGTAGCGGCGGCCGGCCGTACGCTTCACTCCATGTGACCGGCTAAACACTGTGGCATTCAGCTATAGCTGGGTTGACACGTGTACGTGGCGATGGGCAATTGGAAGAGGTACTAGACAAGGCATCTCTCCGGTCTTAATCCCGCAGAGCTGTGCCCGCACGCTGCACCCACCTACTAATTTTGTTGTGGTCCTTTTCTTTTCCTACTTTAGTTTCTTCTTTTTTCGTTTTTTTAATTCACGGATCCGCGTAATTTTTGTGGCGGCTGATTTGGTCGAGGGTTGCATTCTCAGGGTTCAGAAAACCCATTTGCAGGTTTTTCACATGGAGGATTATAGGGGCTTTTGTTTCTCGGTGGGCGTCAGAAGACTTTGAGATCTGTTTGTGGTTCTGAAGTTTTCTGAATTGTGGTTAAAGGTGTCTCTTGAAAATTTGAGAACGAATTACAGTGTTCCTACATTCCAGGATCTGGTAGATTTTGTCACTTTGGTGTAGATTTTGGCAGGTCGTGGTATGGGGAGAATGATGTTTTAGGGATTCACGAAATAGTGGTTTCAATGGAGGCAAAATTTGGGATGAGTCAGTGTGAAAATCAGGTTTTGCAGTCGCCACATCACAAAAGTCTTAATTTCATCTCGATGTCTAAGGGTAAGCAGGTAATTGAAGATGGAAATGGATATGGAGGGAGGAGACATGAATGGGATGGGAATGATTGGGAATGGGATAGTCGTCTCTTCACGGCTAAGCCCCTGCATATCTCTTCAGTTGAGACAGAGAATACTAATAGTAATGGTACTGGGGGCTTGATTACTAACAATGCATCAGAGAAAAGAAGAAAGGTGTTGATGGGAGAAGAAGAGGAAATGGCAGAATGCCTGACTTTGAAGCTGGGAGGGAGTGATTATTGTTCCAGTTCCATGGCAGCGAATGAAGTGAGTAGGAGTGGTAAACGGCCTCGCGCAACGCCTGTGTCATCTCCTCATCCTCATCCTAAGTGTCAGGTTGATGATTGTAAAGTTGACCTCAACGCTGCCAAGGACTACCATAGGCGCCACAAAGTTTGTGAAATGCATGCCAAGGCTAACAAGGCTTTAGTCGGCCGCCTTATGCAGAGATTCTGTCAACAATGTAGCAGGTTAGTGTTATCACTTCAACTCTCTTTTCGATCTTAACAACATTTTCATTACTTTTCTAGCTTTTAACATTCTCAAGGTAGATTTAAATGGTTTAAACGGGGTAGCATGTTCATTCTATTACTATCCAATACATTGGTCTGGCCGTAGTCAATTCTCAAGATGTGAGTTTGGCCATATGCAACTACATTTAAGAGTTAGATAGCCTACTCTGCACCATTAATGCGCTGATTTACATATATATTGCTGAATTTGGACTCGTCAATTGCAGTATTCTCCCTTGGATAGTAATGGCTGCTTTGTTTATTGATTGATTATTTCCTTATGTATTTTTTGTGATTGTAGCTGTAAATTTAACGATGAAAATTATCAAACAACCACAACAATAGAGTTAAAAGATGAAATCAACAGAATGTCGCAAATCTCATTAAAAATTGTAGCACTATTTCATGAAAAATTCGAGTATAGTTCAGGGAAAAAGCAAAATGAGGGGTTTATATAGAATTTTGGTGGAAGAGAAAATAGGAAAGTTGCCATTTATTCCACGGAAGATAATTTGGAGTTAAGTGATGTGGGTTGGGGAAAGTTTCTAAGATGGAGGGGAGATGGAAAATGGAAATGATAAAGGAGAGAGAGAAGAGTGAGAGATGAAAATGGTAAGTGCATAATTTTAATTAAAATAGATTTTAATTAATTTGTGGCATATGAATAATTTTTTTCTTCTGCGTAAAAAGATCTTTTATATATATTCTGAATTTTGAAAATTACAAAAGGGCTACTGCAGCCTGAATTGCAGTCATACATTCTGCATACTATCCCTATTTCTGCAAACTGTCCCTATCAGACCACGCAGGGTCTCAACAAAAGGTGGATAAGGACCACGTAGGGCCATAGAAAATCAAAATTTGCCCTCATGGCTTCTGTAATTCTTCTGTATAGCATATTAAACTATCTACCTTTTAACCAGTCGAGAACAAAACTTGAAAGATTTTAAAACAGAACCAAAAATACCGGGGGGGAACCACTGTGGCACATGAAGTTCATCTCCTGCGCCAAGACCTGGAAGGACTGCACCCATTCGAACTGGCCGTTCACAGCGTCCATTTGTAACATCTTTTTGAGGAAGGACACCGATTTCTTTACCTTTTCTCTGTGCTCTATCAAAGGCATGCCTTTCATATCGAGGATGAAGGGAAACACTTTAATCACTTCGCCCTAGTCCTGAGGCAGAGGGATATCTCTTGGGCGTGGGACCCCAATCCCTGTGCTCCGAGAGTCTTCTCCAAACCACCAAGAATCTCTGCTTTGAAGATGTGGTATATGAATAATTAAATAAATAATAAATATTTATTTAATCATAGAAGAAAGAGGTTAGATAATTAAATAAATAAATATATGTATTTATTTAATCATAAGGGATTGAAAACAATTAAATAAATTTAGATATTTATTTAATTTGGAGGAAAATATTAAGATAAGGATAATTAAATAAATATAACTATTTATTTAATTTAGAAGAAAATTAAGACATGGATAATTAAATAAATATAACTATTTATTTAATTTAGAAGAAAGATTCCAGGGCAATTTTTTAGTGTCTACAGTGATAACAGTAAAACTAATTACAAAGCCGAAGGATTGGCATAATATGACAAACAAGACATATGAAGTAATTATGTCAACCTATATGTTCAACTTAAACTTAAAGCGTTCTTTTGTTTATACAAACTTCTACATTCAGCTTGTACCTTATGGCCTACCTTAGCATGCTTAGTCTGTTTTAGTGAGGAATTCGATCATGTTTTTCATTTCTAGCAGAAAGACAACCTGAATTAATGGAAAACTATATTCTGTGTAAACTTGTGAGGACACTGTTTCAATTTACAATCAGCATCATTTAGAAGTAAAAGTAAAATGAGTTTATTGTTTAGAAATCTTATTAAAATTTGAACTCTTGCAATGTACAATTAATAATTATTATCATTTTTTTCTTTTTAAAGATAACTAAGGTCAAAGGACCCTAGGTCCTAAAAAATCCTGGCAAGATTCCAACTCCCAGGTGGTATTTAAATCACCAACTAATACAAATGAAAGATAAGAGTGAAAAGCTGAAGAGGCTAAGCAATTAGAGGTCTATCCATACATCAGATTAAATTCCAAAGAATCTAAACAATTAGCACTCTATCCTTATTATCAGATTACCTAAGGGCTCTAGCTTGCTAGAATTAAAAGCAGTGACAGCTCATCCAACAACCCAACAGCCCATACTTTAAACATTTGTCATTAGGATGATTGGGCTTAACCACCCGCTGAAGGCAGGGGAAAGGAGTCTAGAGTTAAAAGATCCTTGAACTGTGCTACTCAGTCCCATCTGAAAATACTGGACACAAAGCAATATGACAGCCAGAAGTAGCATTCCAACCACAAAACAGTGGCGACCTCACTTCTTTCACACCCACAGACCAAGTGACATCAACAATTAGTAGTGCAAAAGTATGGAGCTTATGCCCTTAGCTCAAGAAGTAGCCAAGCATATCAAAACAGGTTCATCTCTTTAAGCCAGCCAACAATCAAACACTATAGGGGGAGATATATACAAGTAGGCTAACAAGATTATTCATCCTACAGCAATCCCTTGATCATTGACAAATCAAATCTGAAAGGTAAAAGGGACTGAGAGTACCACAACCTCTCATTACTCACACATATCAGGAGAAGACATTGATACTTGTGCAGAAGGACATTCTCAATAAATTCTTAGAGCATCAAGTCCCTCAATTTGGCACCCTCCTGATATCATTTATATTAACTACACATAAACAGGGTTCGTCCAAAACCCAAACTATTATTTTAGATTAACTAAATAAACATATGTTGTATGGTGCATAGATGGATGCTTAAGATATGAATGCAAGTGCACACTTGGGGTTACTATCTCACAAAAATGCGCCTAATCTCAAAATACAATTTCTGCTCAGTCAGTCTGGAAGACTCAGAAACTTAGATAGTGACTGGACATTGTGTAATGCCCCCCCTTTGAAATTAAACCAAGATAAACCCAAAACGCCCATAATAAAATATTATAAAAATAATTATAAAAAAGGGGCCTCAAGTAAAATTAAAATATAAAATAAGTAAAAATTAAAATATCAAAATGTAAAATATAAAATATAATATAATTATAAAATACAAAAGTAAAATATTAAAGACTAAAGTTTATTTTAAATAATAATTCCTCTCAAATAAGGGTCATGAAGGAAATTCAAAGAGTTATGTCTTTTGGAGGAAAAGTCTATTTAAGGGTGGCCAAGCAAGGAGAAGAAAACAGGCATTGAAAAACAATTTTATTTTCTGATTTACACTCTGTGATGGAGCATTGGACTTTGGTTCAAATCAACCTGAGGACGAAAACCCTCTAGGTCTAGAATTGGAGGGCGAAAACCCACAATTCCTTGGAGTGATTTCATACAGAAATTACCAGTGGTACAGATTTGATCAATATCAATTTTTAGAAGTGACATGGTTATTTATTTTCTGCCGTCCAAGTCATGAATTATGTGGGAGGGGGCGATTATTGTTTGGATTGAAATCGCAGTTCTTTGTTTGGTAAATATTAAACTTAAAACAGTTTACCTTGCTGCATAGAGGGAGACCAATCTTGACATGGGAGCCGCAGCTGAAGGGGCGATTATTGTTTGGATTGAAATCGCAGTTCTTTATTTGGTAAATATTAAACTTAAAACAATTTACCTTGCTGCATAGAGGGAGACCAATCTTGACATGGGAAGTGGAACCGCAGCTGAAGGGGAACAATGTCTGACACCATCTTGATCTTTCAGACCAGTAATTCCTATCGCAGATATTTAGAAGGGAGCTATTATAAAATCTGAAGCCGTTCCATACAAAGTCTGAGGGCAGCCTTGGAAGGGGTCTACTGCACTTTGAAAAAGGATTTGTCAAGTTTTTCAGGCTAACCATTCTATATTGTGTATGAATCAAAGTATGTGACTTGGCCAACTTATTTTGAAAAGAGATTGGAAATTGTTTTACAATCTGCTTCAAAGAAATGTACAGAATTTGTAAGCCTGCTGCTGTTATTTGTTATATATAATAATATTTTGGTTGCTGAAATTTATGGTACTGTACCTGCATTGGTTTGTGTCAATATTTCAAAGCTGCGATCAGAATTACATTTGATAACAAGGGACTCAAAGATTATTCATAATTTCCAACTTTGCCATTTCAGCTTTGGCAAAGAAGTTTGATATTCAATATTGATTTTGTAAGAAGAATTCACAGCTACTTGTTATTTAATTATTTCTGAGGATGGTTATTCAGCTGTACTTTGCATTGGAATTGGAAATATATTATCAAGTGTTCCAGTAGTTTGGATTTTGGGCTAATCTGTTACAAAATACCAGTTTTGAGACATTAAGTTCAGCTAGGGATTGGTGAATTTGTGTAAAATAAGAATTTTTTTAAAGGGGATATTACAAATTGGATGCAAAAGTTATGCCTTGAGGAACATAGGTTGACCCAAATCCTTAAACTGGCAATGTTCTGTCCAGACAAACCCTAATTCAGAGCATCAAATATGTACCTTACCCCAAGTGTAGTATATCATTGGAAAAGTCCCAATGCAAGAAATCTAGAAATCACCATGAACTACAGCTAATCTTTGTGAATTTGTTGCGAGGTGACACTGTGAATTATGGCAGCCCCAAGTAAAATGTTTACTGTCAAAAAGCAATCGACCAGAAAAATCTAAATATGTTTGTCAATTTCCAAAATTCCACTTTTAAGGACTCTGTCTTTGCTGTGATATTACTGTGAACATGCAAAGCAATCTTAACAGGCTGTAAATAAAAGACCACTTCTCAACACTAATTTCATTCAACACCCTAGGTGTTGTATATCATTGCGAAGCTTTGAGGAGAGGATTCAAAATATGGTTGCACAATTTCTATATTCCAATAATAAGTACCGCGAATATGCTGTGAGCTGATTCTAAGCATAACTCACAATTAATTCAGATTCTTAAGGTTATTCATAGCCTCCAAAAGCATTATGGAGGGTTGATAAACTATACATGTATTCAATGTTATCTCATCATTCCAGTGATTGAGAATGGATCAAATCTACATTGAAATGACCAAACAATATGGCAATGACACACCTATGTGGCTCAGAAATGAAGAATGTAGCTATGCTTGCTCTCTTACTCATTTTAATTTTTAAATGCTGAATGAAGAGGACGTACTGCACAGGTATGAATGGTTGCTAAATTTATAGCATAAGGTGGTTATTATTGGAACAAATCTCAAAGAAAAAGTGCACATTTATAACCTTTCTATATGTCCACCTATAAAATAAAATTGCTGCAATCAACAAAGGAATATTGCTGCGAGTTTCAATTTTATTCACTATTGATGAAATCCGAAATGAATATTATACAGTGCAGTGCCATAAAACCAAGAAAGAGATAAGTTCAAAATTGTACTGATTCAAAGAGACTCACTATTTCCAACAATGGATTCACAAATGCAACCTTTAAGGTGAAAAACATATATACACACACATAAATACTGTTGCAAAAATTCATCTTACATATTTAATTAAACATCCAGAAATTTTGGAACCAATTCTCTCGTTATTTCAATTAAAGAATTTGAAGTATTTGCTGATCTTGTAATCACAATGCAAAAGTATTCTGTGTGCTACAAATATTGCAAATCAGTATGCTTTGCAGTCTATTTGTAAAGTCCCACACCAATTTTTTTGATTTTTGCAGATAAGTAAATGCAAATGCAACGTCTTGACACTTTCTGATCACCCAGTTCCCAGTGTGGGCAAGGTGAGAGCAGACGGTGTTTTTGCTCACACACAGCTATCTAGATGAATGCACTGTTGTAATGAAAAAGCGGCAAGCCAACTAGAGCATGCAGGTGGTAGAGTGGACCCAAATCAACACCTTTTCGGCAGACAAGCATGTGTGGTAATGCAAAGCCACTGGCAGAATAACTTAGGCTTGATCAAACCAAAATGGTTGATTGCAATGCAAGCTTGTTTGATGCCAAGACTGGCTATGAAATGCATCTAAGTTTAGTGGTTAACCATCCAGAGTTTACAATGTTGAAATGCACATAAACTGACGGTATGCCATCCAGTTTTTACAATAAGATATTCATGAATGCAACACTTTTGGCGGTACTACCATCCAGAATTACAATATGATTAATATTTGAAAACCCAAATATATCCGATCAGCAATAGGATTAATTCCAACAATATCATCCACTGAATGAGCTTATGAATGATCACAATGAACTAAAATACTGAAGATGAATACTCTTATGATTCTCTGCAGAAAAGCTAAACATTTCTACTCCAACCAGCAACTAGGATTTAACTGAGAAAAATAAGTTTACATACCAAGGTGTATGCAGTCTAGACTGTAGCACTGTAGCAAGGTAAAACTCTGTAAAGTCTGATTTCTGCCTTAGTATAATGGTGCAGCAGTATACTGGAGTAGAGGAAATCAGTCCCTCTTATGGCACGATTCACAAAACCCATCAATGCTCTGTTCAGCTAACTTAAGTGCTCAAAACCATGTCCAAACTGCAGTGGGTAGTCATCAATAATTGTAGCACTGAATGAGATTTTGCAGCTAGTATGAATGCTGTTGCAATTCTGCCCCTATTCAGATTAGGGCACAGCAGTCACCAAACTCTGTTTCCCTCTCCACAAGGTGGCAGTTGGCTGCAAGAAGGACTGTTAGGCAGTTTCAGACCCAACAGCTTCCAAATATGGCAGCAATTTACTTCCTTATTGGTATGGCTGTACCCCCAACACCCACGTCATGCTGTAGCTTGTATGCAGCAACAACTATTAGTATTTACTCCATTTTATATGGTCTTTCCTTTACTTTCTGACCTGCAGTCTGCAGCAACTAAGTTGACCAGCAAAGATACTTTGTCATAAAAAATCAGCACCAAAGATGCTTAATAATACTGCCAGGAATTAGTCAAATATATGACCAGCTAGGGTTTCTTCAAACAAAATGGTAGTTAAGAATGCAAGCAAATGAGATAAATCATAACTATCAATATCACTCTGGAAACTCACACCCAAACCACAAAAATCACATAACACGGAACTCAGAAACAACACACTGATATATATTTTTTTTTGTATTTTCTGAATGAGTAAACACCCACACACAAACTGAAATATAACTCCACACCAACCAGAAAACTGAAAACCACCACACAAAACCCCAAAATCATAACAACCAAACTGAACTTTGAAAATCTGGAAATCACAAATTACTGAAGCTCACGGGCAATCCCTGTGTAGAATTGCACGGAAAGGCTAGGAGGATTTTCGTCCTCGAAACCTGCATGACTAAAGGGTTTTTGTCCTCATGAATGAAAGAACTCATGTTCATTCTTGAGAAATAAAATTGATAAAAATGAGTAGGTAACCCTTTTCTGTGCACAACTCCTTTTATAGGCACTTATTAGGGCAACCAAATATTATCTCTTTTGTTTCACTTTTCCCCTCAATAATAAAATAAAGTGACTTTTCGAAGTCATTTAAATTTGATAGCACTTTAATTCTTATTTTCAACGTCACTTTTAAAATAATCTTTTAGGTCACCACTTTGTACCCCATGCCTAGTGTTATCACTTTTGGCCCTCTTTTAAAAACACTTTGTGACATTGGCCACCCTTTTTTTAAAATAAATAAATAAATAAACATAAGTTGTCTTTAAGAAAATAATATAAAGTATCCTTTAGACAACTTATGTTAATTATTTAATTATTTTTCCGCACATCAAAGTTGGTGCTCTCCAAGGATGTTGGAATTCTCCAAGAATCTTGAAACTTTCCAAGAATGTTGGGAATGGACCCAAAAGGGGACATTACACTATTTCAATCCTACAAAGATAGGTGATATTCCATATTTTATCTACACATGGATATGCATACTACTGTGAGTAGAGTTTCGTTTTACAAGTTTGTTTGGGAAGAATCAAGAACCACTGTTCCAACATATTGGCTTTAGCCTTCTCCTAAGTTTGAGAATTTTACGAAATAAAAATAATAAATATGAAAATACTGTGGTCTCAGTTAATTTTTGAAGATTTCTGAATGGACTAAGAGTGTACTCCCCTCCTTCGACCATCCACTACTCCATGACTTAACTTAAATCTGAAACTGAATGAACACGGATTATTTTATCTGCATAATGAAATAATAGTTGTTTCTTTTTTCTTTCTCTCTTCCTCATAAAAATACCAAGGAAACAATAAATATGGTATTTTCATTTCAGTTTAAAATAAACGAGCAAGGGAAAGGAATTTGTGCACATGTATCTGGTTGTTGGTCTGCAAATTCCATTTCTTTGAGACCAAAACTACAAGATTTATGTTGTGTTAATTTGCCTGGCCACCCTTATAGTAACTATATAGGTGCATGGCGTGGAAGAGGATGCTTGCTCATTGCCTCTTACTCTATTCTGAAACATATTAGTATGCCCAATCACAACATTCTGTTTTCCTATTGTGAATGTATACCCAAATCTGATACACCAAACTCTCCTCTTCTTCCATGAAGTTATTGAGGAAGTTGAGTAGTAGGGAAAGTTAGTAGGAAGAATTCATACAAAACACGAGGTAACCATAACAAAAATAGTTTCCAGCAAGAAAAAAAGGCAAGAAATCAATTCAACTCCATAGTTTGCAGCTATTACTGGGAAGAGGCATTCTCAAGTTAAAAGTAAGAAATTATAACACCAATGCTGCTTGCTAATCATCTTAGAGGATTGTTCCTCTCACTCTTATGCACCTACATGCTATAGGATTGTACCCCTTCTTTTGTACCTGAAAAAATTAATAGAACTCGCAAAATATAGAACTGTCACTTTTTTGTATTTTTTGGAAAAGCTAATGAAAACTCACAAAATATAGAGTTGTCCTACTCTCCTATATCTTAGAAAATAAGTTGTTAGTCATAGGATTGTACAATTATATCCCTTCTCTCATGTCTAGCATATAGAAATATAAATAGACACAAAATTGAATCGGTATTACTCCAATTTATTCATATCAATGAAATTCACCGGATCTTGACAAATACTCCTTCCTCTCATTCATCCTTTCATTCTCAGCACATGTGCTCATCTAAAGGAAAAATGGCTAAAGAAGGAAACATATACGCATAGGTATCCACACAAAAATCCAACAAGCTAGGAAATAAATGAATCTCTTTTTCACAATCAGGAATAAGCCCAACAATAACTTATTTGGTTTGAACCTAAGTTGCCGAATCGGGTACGGGTACATGGGTACGGTACGCCGGTACGGCAATTTTTTTGGGGGAGTTGGGTACGTTTGGGTACGTCCGTGCAAAAAAAAGAAAAAATAATAAATATATATGTATTTGCAGCCTAAAAGACAAGAATTACATTCAGAATGAAGATGACAATTGTATGGACTGATATGCTGCAAACTGATTATATAATAATAATACTGATATAAAAATGCAATGATTCCAAGACACTAATGAATTATTGGTTTGCACAGTAATGTTCATCAGAAATATCCAAATCAAGTCATTAGCTTTTAGTGAATAGAACATGAATTGAATTTTATATTGCAGCAACTGGGTACTTATAAATTTCTGATATAACAGCAATATCCAACCAAAACCTTTACGCATTCAATTCTAAAATGCTGATGCAAACAGCAGAAATACAGCAGAACCCCTTAAACAATTATTAATATTCATATTGATATCAACGATAATTTGTCAAAACTTGAATGTCATGATAGATATTCATTGTTCATTGGTTGAAAACTTCAATATTAAAACAAAACAAGTAGTAATAACTAATCACTAATCAGCATTATATTGGTCATCATGAAGACCAACATCAACATCATCATTGACATTGTCAATAGATAATCCAGGTAGATGAGAACATGATGCAGTATTGACACTATCACTAAAAGTATGCTGGCTATCTGAGTCCACAAAAAGTGAAGATTCCGTGGCAGCTGAAAAATCCAAGTCAGTTCGCTCTGGATCTACATCCCACAACTTTGTGCCCCCTTCCTTGTACTCATTTTGTTTGTGAGTAAGAAGGCGCAAGTTGGAATGCACAAAAACTAACTCCTCTGCCTTACTTGATGCCAATCGGTTGTGTTTCATTGAATGGATGAAGGAGTATGTACTCCAATTCCGTTCAGATGAAGAGGAACTAGCAACCTATTGAGGCAAAGTGAGAGTTACGGTTATAAAATTGTAAATCAAATTTCAAATTTGTTTCAAAATTTTAAACTAACAAGTTTATTATTTTAAAAATGAAAAACAATTCAAATTTTAAATTTAGAGAGTGCAATAAAAATTAAGAAACTTACTTGCGATAAAACTTTGATTGCAAGACTTTGCAATTGTGGTGATGTTACACCATTGAGGTACCACCAAGTATGAGCATATTTCCTATACTTGTCACGAAGAGCTGAAACACTTTGATTACTTGTCACGAAGAGCTGAAGTTACTTATGGAGCCATAAGATTGAAAGTGAAATCGATTTAACAATCTATCCACATTTTTGGCATCCTTTGGCTTAGAGCAAGTGTAGTCAGTCAACTTCAACGGAAATGGGCATCTTTTCTTCTTAGCATCATAATACCTCTTTCCTGCCAAATAAGCTTGTCTACACATTTCCAAAAATATTATATAATTTGAAGCATATCTTGGTAATTTGAGTGGGGGAAATTCAAAACCTCCTATACGGATATAAGTAAATTTATCATATTGAATGAAATAACTGTCAAATCCCATTATCCAATTGGTAGCTTCGGTTGAGATTCTGACCTCAGGGTTCTCCCAAATCCTTTTGACCACAAGCATTAAGAAAGCATCATTCACTCTTCTATATACCTTATTTCCATTCACCTCCTGCAATTGGGGGAAATAATCATATACCTTTACCTCTGGAGTCAGTGGACCTGCTACCTATAATCCTGGCCATCTAGGTTGTATGGTAGCCAATAAATAAATCAAGTATGAACACATATGAAATCTCTCCTTATTGTGAAAATTTACTAATTGATCATGGAGTTGATCATTTATTAGCTTGGACCAATCAATGTATTGTTTTCCAGTACGAATCACAAGAATATATTGGCACATCCAATTTTCAAATTCATCACATTCTTTACTGCCCATTACTCTGTGCAGCAGAGTAATGATGTCTAAGATCTCATCTTTGAAATGACCCCTAACCAAATTCTTGGGTAATTGGGAGCCTCCCTTTTTCTCCTTTTTTAACCAGGTGGTGGCTATTATGTCTTTACATTTCTTCGTTCCATCCAAGTAAAAATTTGTGGCTCTCCCGTGTTACATTGGCATATTCTCTGTGAACAAGTAAGCCCAATCTATCAGCAATGGAGTTGTCATTCAATTGTAGAATTACTTGACCACTCACGGTTCGACGACTTTTACTTTTTCAAAACTCAGTTATCGACAAAGTCTCCATTTCACAAACTTCATTCTTAAGCGTTGTCTCCGTTTAGTCGGCGAAAAATAACTTTTACGAACCACCTATGCAGCTGACTATAAACATCCATTATTTTATCGACTTTTTCATCATTTCACGAACCAAGTTGAAAGGCGCCACTGTTGTCGGCAAATTATGATATCCACAAACTTTATTGAGTTAGGCTAAAAGCCTAAAACATTCCTTCTTTATCGGCAGAACAATTGGCAGAACAATGACTATCGGCTTATCAGGGAACCGGAGAAAAATAAAACTTAAGAACCAAGACTTCACTTCACAAAGGACAAAGATAGCCAATAAGAAGGCATGCCAGGGTGACTTGTCGGGAACCAAAATTGAAAGTTCATGAAAATAAAGAAAAGCTGACTATAACAAAGTGAGACCATGAAGACTTGTTAGGAGAACTAAGAGTTCAAGAACTTAAAATTTTGCCGATAAGTTCACGAACTTGATATTTTTCCAACAAGTTTTGTCGATTGAGACATTCCCAACAAAAGAAAGAGATTAGCCAAGTTTTGAAAAACTCAAGTTTGCCTACAAGGCATTATAGCGGTAAGGTTCCAAAGTTCAGAAAAGAGAAATCTTGCCGATAAAAGAAGAAAATGGAAGAAGACTTAGAAACATGACTCAAAGACACAGGGGAAACAGAAGTGAACCAAAAATTTCAATTTTGGGGAAACAGATACCAAATGATATGGACTAAGGAAGATGATTGCAACAATAGAGAGAGAGAGGGATTGTCACAACTGTACATGCTCTACACTCATGATACAAGGTTTCAAAGGATATTCAAGGAAACTTATAGAGGAAGGGAGTTTCTAAGAAATATGTACAGCATTCAAGAATAGACAACAAGCCCATGTTGGAGAAACTCTTCAGGATGCAAGCATCAATTTTAGATGAGGATTGCAGCTATTTGCTGAGTGGTGAATATCTCTTTGAGCTGTTAATGGAGAGGCTCTTTATTGTACTAGTTCTTTTTGGGCCCAATAACTTTGGAAATGCTAATAGTCTTTTTATTATTCTTTGTGGGCTGTTCTATGTTTAAAAACCATGCCCATGGTATATGCTCTTAATTACTTATGCGATATCAGACATCTACTACAGAAGAAATCTTTTATAGTTACATGCATAGCTGCATTCCATTTATGCGGCATTGACATGGCATCATAAAAGTATAAATGCAATTCAACTACCTGGGTTTAAAACAAGCAAAAATTGGCAAAAAATCAGGAACTAAATAACAATGTACTAATTGTAGAAATAAAGATTTTTTTTTGTTTATTTCCTTTAAAAAATATTTTATTTAGATAAAAACAGATGTTATACATTATTAAAAATGCTGGTTATAAAAAATTGCATAAGACTTCTAAATTTTTTATTTTACTTTCACCTAAGAGGGTTTATATAAAAAGCATAAGGCTGGCCCGAAAACTGTAGGCTTTTCTGTTATGACACATGGCCTACTATTTCAGGGGCAGCCCTGTCTTTTTTACTTAAACCCTCATTAGGGTAAATTTAAAGAAAAACCCTCATCATGGTCTAAAATTTATCTTCTGAAAGAGATCTATTCAAAGTATAACTTAAAGAAAATTTAAAATGCCCTAACCCAATACCAAAAATGTTAAATCCGCCTTTGCTCTGTATTTTTGTCCATTAAGTGTAAAAATAAGCAAAAAGAGATCTATATAAAAAAACAAAACAACTTTTTGAAAAAATGAGGAAAACTTGGGAAATGGCACAACTAATGTGGCGCATCATGATTATTTGGGGTTAATTGTGGGTTTTCGAATGTAATGCTACTTTTGTTACAGGTAAAATCAAAATTTAAAACTCGATATTGAGCCGTATTCCTGGCATCGCATAGCTGAACAAATAAAGTTCTGAGATGATTTAGAAATATTTTGTAAGGGTCATGCAAACCAGGTTGGTCATCTAAAACTGCCGATGAATAATTTTTTTAGGTTTCTCTTAAAAATTCGTTACTGATTGTTATGATTTCTGAAGGTATAAGAAGAAGAATCTAAAATAAACAAACCAGGTTTTCTTCACACACAATAATTGAGATAAGATGTAACAAATGCTTCCTTAATGCTGTTTGAATGGCAACATTTAAGATTGAATGATCTGTGCAATAAAGTTTACCCTAATATCTGAACAACTTTTTATCATTGAATCTTGAGCAGGTTTCATCTTCTTGAAGAGTTTGATGAAGGGAAGAGAAGCTGTAGAAGACGGCTAGCTGGTCATAACAGGCGACGGAGGAAATCCCATCCTGACGCCATTATTTCTGGAGCCTGTTTGAATGATGAGCATTCCAGTGGATCTCTTATTATAACTCTGTTGAGGGTTCTATCTCAGTTACAAAGTAAATCTCTTAAGTCTGCTTCTATTTTCCATTATGATGCAAAAGTAAAGAACACCATTTTTGCTTGTTTTTACATACAATTTTTCAATCAAGAAGGAAAGGAAAGACAAACCTTTGATCTTGATTTCTGAGATCTGAAGAACCGTTCATGACTGTTAGCTTTGTGATTGAGAAAACAGTGAAAAATAAAAGCAGCAATCGATATTGAACTTGTGAGTCGTGAAGAGACATATGAAAATATTTGAGAAAGAAACATGCTGACTAGTTTATATCAACCATTTGTACAGATTGTGCTATCCACATAGCCAATGTCAAACATTTAAAAGGTGTAGGATTAATATTCCAAGTTATATTAAATGGATTAGATTGTGAACATATCTGTTGTCATGTGCAGATAATGAGTTAGTTATATTTGGTTTCCTTCACTTAAAAAGTTAAATGTGTAATCTTTCCCTGATTAATTTCATGACTTTGAAACAGCTCAAAGCTGAATTTGGCCCATCTTTAACAGAATCAAGTTTCTATCATATTAGATATTTGCCGTTGTAGGATTTCTAGCTTATTTGTCACTCACCTACCTTGTCCTTGAATGAGAAAAGTGTGCTTTGAAGGCATTACATGGACCAGCTTCACAATCTTGGTATGGCGCATGTATTGTCTCTCTCGACCATTCTGACTTTAATGACTGTCTTTTCTATCCCTCTGTTGCTTAACTTATTACATCTTTAAGATGTCAAAATAAGAATATCAAAGTTGCATCATATTTATTTAGATCATGTGTTGGACTTCAAATTTTTCTTAGACACTAGCAATGCACTTTGTGCTTCTGTCTTCCTTGTAAACTGTATGTTTTACTACATATACACATTTCCAAGTTAATCATTCAGAAACCAGGGTAATGTGAGAGTTAATAAAATATACAGAAGACATTCACCATTTTGAAGCTTCTACATTTTAGAAATTGTGCCATGCAGTTTGGGAATTTTGCTTGATGAAATGTCATGTTAACAAGTTTAAAATAAGAAGCTATTTGATGAAAGACATTCTTTCAGAACTTTCCAGGCACTGTAAGGATGGTCGATATTTGAGGGGAAAAAGTTTCAATTTTGATTATGAGCCAAAAGCAGATAGCTTAGTTCTTTATGTAGTTTGGTTTTCTTCACAGGGTGAGAGACACAACATCAAAGTATCAACCATGGAATAATGTATTCAACATTTTCTGTGGGAGGAACCTAACATTCTGGCTTCTTTGCTATGCTGGAATCTTATGGACAACTATTTTGAATCATAGTTACCTAGGGATATAGGTATGGATAAGGGTGCAGGTGCTGGTTTACTATTCTCAATACGTTTCTCTCTCAAGCTACACAGGGTATAAATATTAAAATCATGTATATATATATATACAATCTTCGGCAATACTTGATTGGTTTTGCTCCCCAAATGTATATATATATATATATATATATATATATACAATCTTTGGCAATACTTGATTGGTTTTGCTCCCCAAATGTATATATATATATGTATGTGTATATATATTAATATATATATATATATATATATATATATATATATATATATATATACAATCTTCGGCAATACTTGATTGGTTTTGCTCCCCAAATGTTTAAAGGTATTAGAGGAGTACAACCTCTGGAAGCGATTCTAAGTTTCATCTTAAACAGGTGCAACAATTCAGACTCCATGTGCCGAAGTGTATTTGAAGCACAACAATTAGCTTAGATATAATGCAAGAAGGCAAGATGCACTGTCTGAACTCAAAATTGAATCTTCTAGGCCCAGAAAAATCTAAACTATTAGGGGGATACAAAACCATATCCAGATAGCAAAAAAGAAGACCAGTCACTTGAATTTAGCTGAAAGCAGAATGTATTTAGCAGAGCTGAGAGATGCTTGAAATGCAAGACCAAGAGTGGAACATTTGGATATACTAAAGTCAATCAAATCAAATAGTATTTACCTTGTGATTTTGGCAACTTATTTCCAGTAAGAAACTAGAGATACTTGTCTCCTGGATTTTAGTTAGAACACCTCCAAATTTAAAAATCCTGGAAAGAAAATAACTTTGCTTTATGTTTCTTATAAATTGGGTACCTATGGGAGATAGAGGACATTCTGAGAGATGTAATGTAATATCAGTTGACATTTCCAGACATTTTTGATTCGTGTTTTGGGCCTTAAGAGGATTGATCTGTAATTTCATCAAACAAGTTGTAGAAAGTTAGAAACTATGAAATCACTGAAATAACCTACTGTCCTACTTGCTCAATCACAAATGACAGTTAATGAGGGAAGAATGCTGTGTTAGAAACAGATAAACTTCATGAAAATTTGCAAAACAACACACAACACAGAATTTTATCCTGGAAACCCCCCCATAGAGGGAAAAACCAGCTGGTAGTGGCAAAGGCTCAGCTATGTATTGAATATTTTTATCAATAACACAAGTGCAATGAGGGGATACGACCGGTTATTGTTCCAATTGCTTCAATGTCAAGCATACACAGTCTCGTACGGTTGAATTCTCCTTGCTCTCACACATACAACACTCTAGAAATCCTCTGAATCCTTGCACTAGCTTTGTGACGCCATCCTATGGATGTTTGGAACCTTTCCTGTGCACTGGAAGACCCCAATTTGGAATTGGAAGCACCAAAAATCAGTCAGTTTGTTTCAAATTCTGTGTTCCCTGTGTTGTGATGAAACCATCTGTTGTCATCAGGTAGTGGTTTTGTTTCCACTGCGGCGGTTTCATAACCGCTCCCTGTCGTAAAACAGTGGTTTCGTCTTATCGACAGAACCAAACTAGAGTTTCCAACTACTGGATTTTGTTCAACTAATGAAGATATTCGACTGTTTGGATCCATATGGATCATAACACATAACATAAAAGAAACAACAAATTACATTGAGGCAATGCATATTTATTCATATGTTTGGTAGTTGATCTGCTGGATTCACTTAATGGACTCATAAATTTAATTAACTCTAATGATTGTCACTCAAAATCTATGCAACTCTTAATTTGTTTTCTAAGTAACACCATCCCTAATATTGGTGTCAATATTCTGACACCCTCACTTAACAAAAAAGTTTTAATTTTAGCTTTTGACCTTACTTAATGCAAAAGCTGGAAGGTCGCCACAAAGGTTTTACAGGAACTAAAAGATGATTATAGAATTTGATGATGAGGAGCATGTGCCCATTGAGGCATTTTGGCAACCAGTTGTGATGCATACTGCTGTTCTAGGAAGGTGATCTTGCCTACATGTCGTGTCTTCAATTTTATTGTGACATGAGCAAAAACTGTAAGACTGATGTCTTTGTCCAACAGATCTGGAACTAAGCACCATCAGGCTGCCAGATAACCATCGGTGCACTGTCAGGCTGCCAACATGATCTGACATACTTTTGTTTAACATTTTCAAGGCCAAAGAGTTGTCTTCTCAACCAAAATAGCTTTTGCATCAAACAAAATTCCAACTCATACTTTTTAATTGGACTCTATCAAATCTTGATGATGAATCTAGTTATCTTCCAGTTAAAGCACAATAAAGGTTTTAGCTGTATCATCCATAATCTTCAACTCAGCTAATTTGTCACTTTATGTTGATTTAGATTTTATCTCATTGGGCATTATGAATTATCCACTCCATTAAGCATAAATGCAGTTTCAATTTTCAGATATGAATATAATAGCCCTTAAAATTTTCTATGGATGCTACAGTTGATGTCTGCAGTTTCAGAAATAAAAACTCAAAAAACCAAATGAATATACGTCTAAGCCTGTTTTCAGTTGATTTTAGCACTGCAATCTATGATGCTAGCCCTTGTTTAAGGGGTGTTTTTGATCTAGCTTGCTGAAAGTGTTTATATCTCAGTCTATGGCATGTTTGCTAGGTCATGACAATGGTGTGTTGGGCGGGAGCTGTTTGACAGTGTTTTAAGTTTTAAGTTTTTAACTCCATATTCATGTCTGAGGAGAATAGATAATCTGCGAATGAGCTTATGGTCTGAGTATGCATCTAAGTATCTGTTGCAAAAAATTGAAATATATGCTTAAGGAAATATAAATCGTCTATGGAAATGGCCATTGTCTTCAAAACATCCCTCTGTTATATCTAGCTGTAAATTGTGTGTGCCTGCCATACGCTGGGGTCTTTCCTGCTTTCTTGTGTCTTCGTCTGTGCTGGTTCTTGTTCCATAAATCACGATTTAATCTTTGCTCTTCTCCATTGTACTGGAGTATTGGTGCAAGTTTTGCACTTTGTGTTGGTGTTTTCTTGCTTGGATTGATGTCTCGTGGGGTTTGCTTCGTTGCTTTAGGTCATAGCAAAAATATTTCTTGGGAATAACTCGGCAAAATAAAAAGATAAAGATTTTTTCAAAAAATCAGGATTTAATTGGGAATTCAAAAAAGACAGAAAAAAAGAGAAGAGATAGGATTTAATTGCACAGAGATAGAGAGAGTGAAGTATGTGACAGTTTACTGCATGAATTTTTGAATATAGTTTTTTCCTAAGTTGCCGAATCGGGTACGGGTACGGGCATAAATTTTTTTGGGGGTTGGGTACTTTTGGGTACCTCTGTACAAAAAATTTAATTAACTTAAATATAATATATTATATAAATAATAAATACAGTTTATAATATAAATTCAATTTAATTAAATTTAAATACAATCTATAATATATAATTTAAATTATAATTATAATTATATTATATAATATTATAATAAATATAGTCTATAATTATATATTATTATTATATTATACTATATAACTATAGACTGATTAACAATAGAATTATAAAAATATAATTAATTATTAAATTAAAAAATATTAAATACAGATTAAAATTATACTATGGTAAAACAGTTAAGAGTAACGTTATAATCGTATAACAAATATATTATTATTATTATTATTTTTTAATAAACTGTAAACTAAAACCTTACTTCATTTAAGAAAAAAACAGTGATAGATCGTTTTAATTTTAAAATGAATATATAGTATAAAGAATATATTGAAGGTAATTTTACTCTATGTGAGCATGTTCGGAATTGTCTCACGCTGTAAAAAAAAATGCACGCCGGAAAATTTTCTAAAGTCCTCTGTTGTTCCATCGGCGTATTCCTTGAAGCTCCTATGAGTAAATATATTCCTAAACGAAAAGATATAAAACAAAATATATAAAAAACTAAATATATTCCTATACGAATATATAGTATAACAAATATAAAAACTAAATAAAAATCGTGGGCGCTGGTCGTCCTCCCGTCGCGGCAAAGTCGTCCTCCCTCCTGCGCGGCAGCAAACTCAAACTCCTGGTCGTGGCAAACACAGACTCCTGGCATGGGGTTTTGAACTTTTGTTGTTTTTTTCCCTTCTAAATGTGTAAATACTAAATAATATATATAGGTTTTCGAATGGAAAAGTTAAAAAAACGTCATGAAAAATCTCATCGGGTCATGGAATCAAGTCAAAATCAGTGTAAAAACTCCACATCGGCGATAGAATCTCAGGGAATCGTTGAGCAGAGTCATGGGATGTTTCAGAGTGCAATAACCAGAATCCGGAGCGATTCTGCAAGGTTTTTTTGACGGTACCCGATTCCGGGACGTATCGTACCCGGAATCGGCAAGGTAATGAGCCGATTTGGCAACATAGGTTTTTTCATTAATTTTCAGTTTGCTGATTACATTGCACAATGCATAGTACTTTACTACATGGTAACATACTACAAGTACATAGTTCGACTTCAAAGTTCAAACCTGAAAAAGTATTACAATCTAACCTACAAAGTACAAAGTACCAAATACTGGAGTGAGCCAATGACTTGCTGCTATGAAATATGCTACACTAGAGTGCTGCAAGCCCTGATGATAAAGCTCTAGGGGTAGAGCCTGTCCTAATACGTTCAATCTCCTTAGGATCAATCTCAGCTTTCCCTAAGATATTAAGATCTTTGCCATCAAAAAGTGGCTCCTCCATATCATTTGTGACCCATTCAGAATCTGGATTGATCTAGTCAAAGTCAATTGGTTGATCTTCCTCAACGTTAGTTGCTATTGTGAAAAAATTCAAATCCGAGTCCTTACCATAATACTTGTCATTGTCCTTACCATCATCAAGTGTCGTTTACCCCCCATCCAAATCCAAGTCTCTAACCATCCTCCACAGCCGCCTATTACAGTTAAACCCAAACCCAATCATCTGAACTCTTCCTCTTTCTTCAACCACCCCTTGCCCTCCATGTAAGCAAGCACATACCACAGGCAACTTGCTGATGTGATCCCAAACTTGTGCAATGTCATCCGCGAGGGCTCCACATCATACTCATTGAGATCAAGGCTCGTGCCCATTCCATCAACGATGATTGGACTGCTAGGAGGGATGTAGAAATGCTTAAAGGCTATTTTGAAATTTGGAACAGATGGTTTAGCTGTTGAAATTTACAAATGTCAAAGTAGTTTTTTCTTCATTTGATCAAAAAACGAGTTCAATTCACATCATAGTGTCATAAAATAATAAATTATATCCATATTAATATTTTACAAATTTCATTTGCAGAAAATATGGGCACAAAACAAATTTTATTTTATTTTTTCTAAACTAGAGTGGGGGTCTAGGGGTGGCAGCCCCCAATAGAGTTGAGGGACAGTGCCCCTTGTGGGGGTTTGGGGGGTAGATGCATCTGCAAATGTTTGCAATATGCTCAATACATCCAAAGGACAAAAGCTTGAGTGAAAATGGTGAATAAAAAGATGTTCTTCGACAGTTTATAGATTGTTTTTTTTACAGCAGTCGAGTTTTTCCCTCAGACTCAACGAGTTTTGTTGATTCCTAATATTAAGGGCATTGAGTAACTAGGGTCCATACCTAAAGGTAGGCTCGTTGGTGAGGAGGATAGCACATCCACTGACCTTGAAGAGGCAATTGGTGATCGTCATTGAGCACTTGGTCCATACAAACCAGTGTTGTGAAACACTAGAATTGAACACCATTGCAAATGAATTTTCTTGTACCCTTAACAATTCCTTTGCTAGATCAATTGCTATTAAATTGGCATTGCAAACCATGTTTACTAAGCTATACAACATTATGTCTTTCCTCATCTTACAATGATTTATTTATTATTGTACTTACCACCAACATCAGGGACGAAGAAAAACATGAAAAAAGCCTATAAATTGAATATATAACCAAAAACTTGTGTTGTGTAAAAAACCTTGAAAAAATTGCGAATCGATAATAATCGTTTTTTTTGGCAATTTAATTGGGATTAAATTAGATAAATTTGGGATTTAATTGGAATAAACTTGGTAAAGGTGATTTTTTAAGTAAAAAATGTGAGTTTTTTGATAAAAAAACTAGGATGCAGTCCGATTGGCGATAAATTGCAATTTCTCGTGATTTATTCGTGATTTTTGCTCCTATGCTTTAGTTATGAGTGTTTTTTGACCTTCTAATACAACTCTTCTCCTTTAATGATATATACTTGAATATTTTAAAAAGTGTTTGGCTTCTAATGTTTGAGACAAAAAAATGAAAAAACATCGCCTTGATTACACTTGATCAAAACTAATTTTTTCATGGTTTGGGTGCCTTTGAATTGTGTGGTGGCCTAATGACATTGTGGAAAACTCAAAAGATACACAAATTCTAAAGGAAAAATACTAATAAACTAACTTTGTTAATTACATTGAAATAATAAAACATTATTCATATGTTAGGTAGTTGCTCTAACTTATCATTGACTAACACATAACTCTAATTTGCTCTAACGATGGTTACTCAACACTAATGCTGCCTTTATTACATTATGGTTAATAATCAAGATGATTCCTAACATTGGGATGTTAATGTTTAAAGAGTAGAGGTGTGTTTCTTTTGTTTGATTGAGGTAAAATTACATTTATATACAGATGGAAAGAGAAGAGGATGACAAAAGAAGTTGGAGAAAACAAACTAAAGTGTGTCATCGCCACAAAAGTAGATTCTAGTACCTACATGAACAAGTCTAACAAGACTCTAGTTGTATCCCAAACTAAATACTTGACCTGTCCAAGCAAATGCCTTGCCTTGCCTTGCCTTGCCTTTGTGATAATTTGATTTTTTTTGTAAAGGAGGCTGAATTTGGCTCTCTTGTTTGCACTTCTTTTCTAGTTGGGCAGGTTCGTGCTTCAACAATGTTGATGCTCCAAAATGACACACCCAATTGGGGGTCAAGTATGCCAATTTCGAGCGACAATGTTAAATATGCCAATTTTGGGTGACAACGTCAAATATGCTAGTTTCAAGTGACAATGTTAGATGCCCACATGCACACCTCAAATGCGTGAGAAACCTCTGGAGAAGACTACTTTCTATCTAAGCTAAAAATTGTAGGGGAAAGAGATAGGAGGCAAAGGGTTGTAGAGAAACAAAAATAAAAGTAGGCAATGTGCCAAAATAACGGATCAATTGGAGCTCCTCTACAACATTCAATCATCTATTTATCCTAAGTGTAATGACTATTGATAGTGTTGGTTCAACCCACTTTCACTTGCGGACCATAAGTAGGAAGCCATTACAAACCAAATAGATAGATAGAGGTCACTACTACAGGTGTTGCTTTGGCCTTGGATGTTAGGCGTGAACTTAGTGGGGGCACCCCTCTTAGTCCTCGGCACTCCCCGATGAACATTCTTAGATCTTGTATTGGTCCCTTCATAATGATTGATGATGGCACTGGCGACTTCACCATTTCTAGTCCAGATAGTGATACTTGATGTTCTTCAATTTTCCTCTATGGTTGCTCTTTGCTCTTCGAGGTTTTTGTTCTCCTTTCTTGACTATTTGTACCTTTTTCTTGACCACTTGTTTTGGTGGTCCCTTGTTGTTTTGTATTCTCTTCTTTTGTTCTTCTTGGTGTAATGTTCCCATTTTCGAGTCCTATTGTAGCACAGTTGGAGTTGACTTTCTGGGTTGGTGACAACCTAATCAGAAGAGTATTTCGATGTCACCAATGTTGCTGCTGATACATCTTTCCTTGAGGTTGTACTCCTTGCGTGGGGGATGTGAGGCTCATAGTGGTTCATTCTCTTGGGTTTGCAGCAGTTGTATTCCTTATTTTGGAGGCGTCTGGGGTCTTTGGACCTGAACATTGCATTGTATATTCATTTGCCAACATTTGTAATGCATTTGGATTGATTCTGGCTATACCCATTGCTGGTCCAACAACAACATAAAAACGAAGTTGCATTTTTGAACATGGGTATGTGATAGTAAGTAATTTTTGGCCATTTTACCATCTGGGTATATGTTATTTTCTCCATATCTGTTGTATATTTTCTGGGTTTTCAGTATATGCTTCTATTTCCATATTATTTATGCAATATCACAACATGCAAAAACAAACATGAACCCTAAACCCTAAACCATCAGAAAAGCAAAAAAAATTGGCACAGAGCAAACATATATCCGAGGGTGAATGTTACACTTGGTGGGACCTTTCTAGGTTTCTCTTCCTAGAACTCTCTATTGTATACTGTTGTTCTTGTGAGTCCCATTCAAAATTAGAATGTCAAAATTGATTTGGTCATTCATGGACATTAATATAGTTTATTTCTTTTTCTTTTTTCTTTGAGGTGAGTTGTTAAGCAACAAAAACAAATACTGTATGGTAATTAATAGACCCAAGGATCCTTTACAAAGAGGGGAACCCTATATTTATGGAGTGTTGAAAGGGGAATGGCAATCTTAACCATTGATCCAATAGGGAAATCTGATGGATGAGATTAAAGTGCATGCTAACCTAAAATGGGCCTCTTGTCCTTTTGGGCATGCTCTTTCAGATTTTAGTTCCTTTACGAAGGGGAGACTGTGGAGATCATGACAACTTATAACAACTTGTGGGTTCAGTTCAGTGAACCATACTTTATTTGGAAGCTTGTTTTATAGTTGCTTCTAAGTGATTGCCTTAACTTCTGTCTTAAGAGCGCCATTGGTTTTAGATGCTTTTCCAAGATATTCCATTGAAGTTGTGTCCTGTTAATTCAGTCATCAAACCTATAGTTTTTTCTTGGGTCAGAGGTCTAGGGCACTAGTTTGGGATTCAATGGTTAGGCATGGATTGAGAGGGTATGGAGTACCATAACTTGAGTGTATGATCTGTTGCAGATGGACAATTCACTTGTGCATTGTCCAAGACAAATTCGCTGCCCAACCCCTTTTCCTTGAGAGCATCTTCAAGCTTACATCTATGTTCACAAACTCAATTCCTAATGTGATGCATCCTTTGGTTGTGAGAGATACTCATATTTGACACTTTGTTCTGTAAAGAGGATTGCCTCCTTGGCCCTTGCTAGGCATCAACACAATTATTATGTTGAGACTTATTTGCTCGTTCAATCCTTGAACATCTTCATTAGTCAGATCCCTCCATTTTGATACTCCTTGAATTCCCCTCTGTGCCTTATTTCAAAAAGATGACCACTACAGCTATTAGAAAGAATATATATTGACAATACATCAAGGTTAGACGAATCTTTTCTGTGCACCCTCTCTACCCAACCATGGCCTTCCATGCGAAACATTTATTATAGACTTTGGATGACACCATTGTTCAAACTTCAGACTAATCATCTCCAATACCATTTGTCACATGGGTGGACGATGCAGCTTGGGTAGTTGAGAGTGTCCTCACACTAGTTTTGAGTTAAGATGGATCACCGTATTCTGCAAATGAGGGGGATGTGTTGTCTCTATTCCCTTAGGCAGGTGGAGATTGAGGAGTACCTTAGTTTCAGTGTTCAGTCTATCTTGAAATCCAGAGGAGGTATCAGTGTTTTTATAGAGACTTCCCTATGAACCTTCTTTAGCTACCCCTGTTGAGGTGTTACTTCCTCTTCCTGCAAGAGGTTGTCATTTTCTGGCATAGGGCTTTTAGATGGGATCACTAGAGCTACATATTATTTATCTCTTGTCAGTTCATCATCACAATAGTTAGGGATACTAAGTTCCTTTTCGATGCTACTTGTTCACACATAGAGGGACTGATTTGTGAAGCAATGCTCATCTGTACCCGCATTCTAGGTCTCATGGATCTGCCTTGTTTTAGACTAAGAAGGAAGAGGGAGAACAAGAGGGAAGGAGAGGAAGAAGGAAGGAGGAAGAGGATTTGTGTCCTGATGGAGGATTGTATCTCTTTAGAGTTGATGGTCAATCTTGATCAAATAGCATCAAAGCAGGTCTGATTTCTCCTTGCTAACATTGCAATGCTACTTGCTGATGCTACCTTACAGATCCCAATCTATTTCTCTATCATCTTTTTCGATCCTGTGTGAATTTAATGAGGCGAGAGATAGAGAAAGAAATAAAGAGTACTAGTATCCATGAATAAACATAATAGGTCAGCAGGACTTAACAGCTCATCGACTAGATATATCAAGAGGGAGTAAAAAGTGAGCTCTAACATCTAGATGAAACAAGGTACTGAAAGCTGATTGCTAGAAGCACACCATCAAAATATTTTAAGTAAAAGGCCCTAAACATTTCAGAAAAGACAATGTTATGCGATATAAACATTACAAATTACCATGTGTAAGGAAGACCTATCGTCAAATAAGATAATGCTGATGGAGTCCATGGCTAGAGTTGAAGGCTGGCCCTAACCTATATTCCAGTGCAGAGAAGATTTAAGGACTGGTATCCTCATCAACAACCACGAAAGAGCCAACACAAGATCTGATAGTGTCCATAGGAGAATGACCTGGGTTAGGTGGGCTTGGTTGGACAATTGCGGGGGAGGGGGATAGGGGCACAATAAATGTCTCCAAGAAACTCTCTTAAAATTCATGGTTGATGATCTTCTGGAAGTAGACAGCATTGTTTGACCGGGACGCGTCCCCAAGGGTCCGAGTGATGTCCCTGATCCTGGGGACTTGGGTGGGGGACTTGGAGGGGGGGACCCTCTTTTTTCAAGACTGGACAGCCTGCTCTGTTTGGTGCATAAAAATATAAAGGTTACTTTTTAAGGAAAAATGCTACAAATTCCTAAAAAGATAAAGGGGGGGGATTGTCATTGCAAATTTAGTGCATTGTATTTTTTTATTAAAATTTGAGCTGCCTTTAGTTTGTATTTATTTTAATAGTCGGCCCCTTACCATTGCTGTCCCCAAAATTTATCAAATTTTTTTCCATCCCCAAAACTGCACCTCCAC
Organism: Cunninghamia lanceolata; assembly: GCA_027924645.1. Classification (NCBI taxonomy): domain Eukaryota; kingdom Viridiplantae; phylum Streptophyta; class Pinopsida; order Cupressales; family Cupressaceae; genus Cunninghamia; species Cunninghamia lanceolata. The sequence goes on along the minus strand of BSBN01001848.1, from coordinate 294,601 downwards.
ACCCTTGTGTCCTCTTGCCTTGGAAGCTTGGGGGAACACTAGTAGACAGGAAGTTGGTAATACGTATTTGTTTGGATCTCCTAGAATGTGGTCAAAGAGGATTCGCTGACCCTCTATGCCAAAGAAGAGTGAATTTCCTTGTATGAGAAAAGAAGAATAAAGGTTAAAGATTTTAGATTTTAGGACCCCTCTTCAGGGAAATTATAGGATCAATCCAATAGAGGTTCCCTAGTATCTGCTAGTAAAGGGCAACACAATCTCACTAAATTACCACCATTTATTTAGGTAACTCCACCATCTTAAGGACACTTAATGTTTGAAGATGACCACTTTCTAAAGTCAAAGAGCCAAGCACCTCTTATTAGGATGGCAACAAAAGGTATTGAGGGACTCTTCAGAACCTCCATCTATGTTACCGGTTCTTCTGTTTTTATGTCAGGATCTCGGTCCAGTACAGCCCTGGTCCGGATCCTGGTCAGGTCCTCCCGGGGATTCGTCCAGGGTCCGGTTTTGGGCCTGTGTGTCCGTCCGGGCCGAACCCGGGGGAACCCAGGGAGAACCTGGCCATTTTTGACAGACTTTTGACAACCCCATTAGCACGAAGACCAAAGAAAAGACTGCCTAACAATGTTCTGCCATCTTCTTCTCTTTGCAATTGATTCTTTTGTCCATAGGGATCATGAGAATAGCTGTTCTGTTGGTGATGCTTCAATTTTGTGAAAAACCCTCATATATTTAATTTCCTTGTTGAAAATCCTCTGATTTCTTTCCTAGAAGACATGCTGGTCTATAGTTGGTTGTCCAATATCTACAATGTACATGAGTTTCAATAGTAGGGATTTGTCAGGACACTCTCCGCTTGAAAGGCAACCCCATATATATTTCGGTGGAATGTAGCTCAGCTCCAATTGCTACCAAATCCTTTGTCACATTACAAACAAATAAGGGTAGTGAAATAATAGTTGGGAGATGGTTTTGCCTTTCCGATGAGCATAGGCAGCATCAGGAGTGGCCAGCCCATCCTCTTTGTACTAAGTTGTCATTTGTTAGGATTCTGGCTGTGCTTACGAGCCAAAAAGTCCAGATACTTTATGAATACCCTCTTGATCCACAAGCCCAAAGCCAGTGCCAATGCCACTGCTAGTGCTAGTGCCGCTTTTTGTGGTTCTTCTAATATACCAATATCCGCATCATCTAATATGGATTGTGATGATGATATTTTTGAAGACCCATATGACACTGATGCCTAATTAGTGATGGCTGATTGTTGACATTTGACATTCTAATTTTGAATTGTAATATATCATGACATTCGTGTTTGACTAATTGACATTGTAGTGTTTTTAATTTTTAATACTAGTGTGATTTTGTTTATTATATGATCATATTCATGATGCTATGGTATTCTGAACTTAATTACTGCTGCAAATATGAATATATTTCTGATTTTTATATGTTTTGTATAGATGAACCCAAAACGAACCCACACCTAAAATTTCTTTTGACCGAACCAGCAAACCGAAGCCCCGAACCCCAACCCGAACCAGTACCAGGATCGGTAACTTAGATCTCCATAAAGCAATAATATCTCACTTGAATTACATGGTAGATAAGAAACATGAAAATAAAGTGCTCCTCCCTCTCCAGATCCTAGGGAGTGCAAAGGCGAGAAATTTGGAGAATATAGGGGTCACCGAACTTTGTATCAAAAAATTTAGATATGTCAGTGTACCGTCATTTGATAAAGTTATAAATGAGCTGGATAATGTCATGTATGATGTCACTATTCCTTCCTTGGTCTTGTTTGGATATTTCATTTCTTCTTCTCCTGTAGAATGTCCACCGTTGACTTAAACATGCAATTGATGGCTTCTATGTGAATGTATAGGTCTATCTTGAACTGTAACAGTCCCAACATACAAATCTAAATCACTGGCTTTATCCCTGTTAAACATTGTCTGTAACTCCCTGTCTGTGCGCACTACCATGAATATGCATGTGCAATGTGCATGGTCTGGCCTGACCTTTGTTAGAGATTTGTGATGGTGCTGGTTTCCAGGCTTGCCGTCCAGATCCAGTATTGGTCTTCATAATTTTTGTTCTTTTTTGAGGGTCTTTCCCTAACATGGTTCTTTGGACCTGTTTTGGATCATACGCTTTGGGTTTTAACTACTTAAACATGCAATTGATGGCTTCTATGTGAATGTATAGGTCTATCTTGAACTGTAACAGTCCCAACTTACAAATCTAAATCACTGGCTTTATCCCTGTTAAACATTTTCTATAACTCCCTGTCTGTGCGCACTACCATGAATATGCATGTGCAATGTGCATGGTCTGGCCTGACCTTTGTTAGAGATTTGTGATGGTGTTGGTTTCCAGGCTTGCTGTCCAGATCCAGTATTGGTCTTCATAATTTTTGTTCTTTTTTGAGGGGTCTTTCCCTAACATGGCTCTTTGGACCTGTTTTGGATCATACACTTTGGGTTTTAACTACTTTGGCTTTACCACCTTGACTCATATTTGCATATTTGCATATTTACATACTTTATTTATATTATTTTAGTATTGCATATTACCAGAACCCAGGGTTTATTCTACCCCAGTCCTTTTTTATTGTAACTGCATGCACTTTGAGAGTCCCTTTGATCTATTTTATCATTTGTGGACATTAATATAATTTCATTTCATTTCATTTCCTGCAGAAAATTTGGAAGCTTCTTATGCGTGTTTGTGTACACACACAGATGCATGTCTGTATTTATGTAGTGAAAAAGTTGAGATTCACTGGCAAGTTGCTGCATTTGTTTATTGTATCATCTCATAGGGGTTTGATATACGAGCTATAATTCTTTTCTGGCTTATGACATAAGCATAAGCATTATAAGTCTTAGCCTCGTGTCTTTATAATGGACAGGTGCTTATTGTGTTTTTTGATGTTTTGCTGAGGGGTTTTCTTTCTACTTATGCTAAATGCGCCACTTTGCAGTCAATAGAAATGTTTGCTTTATAAATAACCCCCGTGACAATTAGATCCAGCAACCTAGTTTGTGCTTGTCAAAGTTTCTGGGTTGCTACAATCTCTATTACCAGAAAGCTATTTGCTGTGTCTTGATATTTCCATTTATTATTGCTTCTGAATGGTGGGAGCCTAGAACAACTCCATGTTGTGTTTACCACACAGTTACCGGATACTCCACCCCCTCTCCCTTGGTACACGTATCGCTATATTGGATACAGATACTCATAGGATACGGCTCGGATACGTCTTGGATACCATATCCGGCCGTACCAAAAAAATCCTTATTTTTTTCCCATGCCAGATACGCGCAGATGTAGCATTCTCATGATATTTGTGTCGTACCCCAAAAATATTAACCCTTGAATGTTAAAAATTGCTGCAAGCAATTGTTCCATGACCTGGCATGCTGATTTCTTGTTGCAAGGAAGTATGCGGGACCAGCATGCACACGATTGGAAATATGTCTTTCTATGCAATTGTATTTACTCAAATAATCACATTCATTCTAAAGTTGGAGATATAGTGTCAACAAGCAATGGAGGTGAGGCAAATTTTATTAATTGGTGATACTTTTTTTAATTTTTGGTTTTTTTGTTGTACTTTACATTGTAAACTTTTATTTATTTATTAGGTTTAATACATTTAACTTTTAATTTAAGTTTAATTCATTAATATATAATATATTTGTTAAATATATATTATTTATATTAAATTTAAATTATTTAATATTATTTTTTGCTAATATATATATGTTGTATCTAGCCGTATCCATATTAGGGGTCTTGAAAAATAGCCGTATCCGTATCTGATACCATATCTGTATCCGATACCATATCCATGTCCATATTTTGACTTACAAGATAGAGAATGATTGACACAAAACATTAAAAACTACCTAAAATGAACCTATATAAACTAGTGATAAGCAAGCTAAGTGTCGTAGTATACAGAAATATAGGTAACCAACTCTTAAAATAAGAGTTATTGTCATTTTTCGTTTTGAGTTCAGCGTTATTTATTTAATATCTATTGATGTAATCCTCTTACCAACTGTTTTCTAATGGATTTCACAAAAAAAAAAAATATGCTCATTGTTCATTGAGGCTACATCTAGGAGGATGCTAACTATGATACCATGATGGTCCATGAATTCAAAAGAGATTAAAATAGCAAACAACTCAAAGTCATACAATTCCAAAGATATAATGGTTACTGCTAAGGCCCATGTAGTACATATTTATCTTTACAATGCTTAAGAGTTTAATTGATGAATCATGACATATCAAGTTAATTCTTGTCTGGTTTCCGTGAATATTATTTCTGTCATTAATTGATCATAGAATAGTGCATCTTAGGCGATATGGGCTAATGACAAATTCTTTGTTATATCCTGAGTAGCTGAAAAGTCCAATAAGAAATTTTCTAAATGATAATGTAGATATGTTCTCAAAGTTGCTGCCTAGTGGTGAGAAGCAATCATTATTACCAGCTTGTCAACACTCCAAATCTCTGTTTTAGATATTTAAAGTCTTGCAAGATACTTAGCTTATTCTTAGTCTCATGAAAATCCTTCTGATAGCTTCTACTTTATGTTCAATAGAAAGTTTTAGGTATTCTTGTCATGAAATCACATTGAATTTTTACACCTGTGCAGCACCAAATAATTCTGAGCACACAAGCAACCAGGATCTTGTAGTCCAACTTTTGAAGAAACTGGCTAATTCAGCTGATATAAATGATGGGACAAGTGCAGCAGCTACAAAACAACCCACTGTAAATCAGTGTGGCAACCTTCTCACTTGCAATACTACCTCAGAAAGTGGAAACCCTTATGACTCAGTCAAACCTCAAGATGTACGCAGTAACATGCTGAATAGTTCAACTATTACATCATCATCGAGATTGGGAGTTGTTGACCCTCATCCTACTATATTCCAGCTGGACAAAATTTCTAATATTCGTGGCAGTGAACAGGCATTTGTTTCAACCCATGTTCCATACAATGTGTTTGTTCAACAAAACTCCACGCATATAACTGCCAAATCAGCCGTGCCTCAATATTCTATTCAAAAGCAAGTTGAGTGCACAGGATCTGTGCCACAGCATGCATGGTTACAACAAAATGAGCAAAGGGGTCCCGATGTTTCAAATGTTTTTGATTTGAATAGTGTAGATAATACATCTGAAGAATTATCACCTGCATTGGATGGGCCTTCAACGTTGATGCTTCTAGGAGGAATTGATTCTAGGAGCAAGCAGAGTGCTCCTCTTTATCATTCAGGGGCTGTATCAGACATTCATCCAACAAGTCAACGTCAAATAAGTGACAATGCAGAATCTGGCTCTGACCAATCACCATCTAGTTCCCAATTAGATGGGCAGGTACAAAATCCTACACACTCAGGACATCCATTTTAGATGTTTTCTGTCTCTTGTATTAAGGTATATGCTCTTCATTTTTGATGAGCAAGGAGTAATGCATTGTGAACACTTAACAGTATTAAGTCATGTTTTAGCACCTATATTTTACAAGATTTTCCCAGCATATGTGTGGCTTCAATTTCAGTAGATGACTCTGTCATTTTTTTGTTGCCTCCAATCTTGAGGCTGTGCTTTCTCCTTGCCTTGACTTGCTTCTACCTGAATATTCTTGTTACATTGTTATCTGTCCATATTAATCTGAAGTATATTTATCCTCAATTGGCTGGTGGGGTGGAACGTTTTCTATTATAAATTTATACCAGAAAGATTCATTCAAAATTTGCAACAAAATATCTTATATGAAACCTATCTCATTTTCCTCTTTCCTTCTAAAATTTTTTGGTAAGTATTTTATTCAAGGTGCTGGTTGGGTTGCTTGAGATTGCACTTGTTAAGAAGTCCCAATCTCTTTCAGTTTGGCTTAGCTCGGATGGTCTCTTTTTCCTATTTCATGTTAATGTAACGGATAACTTAAACCTGAGCAATGATTCATTGTCAATATCTTTATAGAAAGCCATTAAAAGTTTATTAGTAGTGGCTATTAGCAATACTAATCTGGGGCCTCAAGGGCGACACGGGCAACGACACACTAAACAGATTCCATCGTATTGACCAAAAAAGCTCTTTTATCTGATGTGTATCTTAAAATGCTATGTTACATAGTTATACAAGAGAGGAAGTTGATGAGACATTGTGGGAGTTACTGGTTCATATTCTTTGTTTCATCAGTTTTTACAAGTACCGCTGAGTCGCTGACTAAGTTTGCTAGTTAGGGCTGACACTGTCAGATTTATGCGTTATCAAATATGATGATTTTGAGCTTCCCTGTTTGACCACATATGCTTAGGATGATGCTGAAGCTGATGGTGAAGTTAGGTGACATGACGTACTGCGAGGTGATGAAATTCCTAATCCTTTTAGATGAGCTACCCCTTCTTGAGAAGCAATGGTATTGTTGTGGTAAGATGAGAGAGTAAATATGAAAAGTGTTCTTCAATTTTAGCTTTGGCGATTTCCCATGAAAAGGAACTTGTCCTATAGTAACATTTTGCCCTGTAGGTAGGAATTTACAGATTCCTTGTGCCTTTAACCATGGTGTCAATGACTTGATCCACTTTTGTTGCAATACTGCAGTCGGTATTTATTTCTACCGGCTAAAGTTCTTTTGCTGCATCTAGTGTGTCTGACAAAGGTGGAAAATAATGATGCAAGAGTTTTCCATTGAAAACTGGATGAAGGCTGAGATAAGTTGGAAGATTTAGCTTAAAGGCATCATCTCCAACCTTCTTAGTGATGGTGTGGGGACCATACGAAAGGGGAAAAATCCTGCAGTGATATGTTGTGAGCCATTCCTTATACAAATGAAAGCCATTTTCTATCATCAAATTTGAACTGGTGTGGTGCACGATGCTAATCATGACTCTGCTTGTACTTAGCATTGGTCCTTTGTAGAATTGTTGGGGATTATTGCTGAAAGTGCTAGATCTGCTCAATGAACTTGGCTGCTTTATCACCTTCATTTTGGGCTAAAGGAGTTGTTAGACGATGGCTTAGTATAAGCTAATAGTTAGAGACCCAAATAAAACTGAAGGGTTGTGTTCAATAAAGTTGCGAAGAGCCCTGTTGTAACTATGCTGATTGAAAGTTATATTTTCACCCTAAATGCAACGCTTTTTGAAATTCGACATTCTGAGAAGATGCATGATCATCCTATTCTAATTCAGCGCTTTTGTTTGTCCATCAGTTTGAGGATGGGATGTGGTGGACTTCATTAGATGTGTCTCCATCATTGACCAAAATGCTTTCGAAAAACTGCTAAAGGATCCTGTATCTTTATCAGATATGATGATGATTAATAATCCAAAATCAACTGATACTTTTGATAGAATATTTGAGTTGTTTTGTGAGCCAAGATAGCCTTTGTACATGGTGCAAGAATTGCTGTCTTTGAGAATCTATCTACTAGTACACACACAGTCAGTACCATGGAAGATGATTCCGACGTTTTGTTCAGTACTGGTAATGGACTATACATTCCTTTCTTCTTGTTGGTCTGCTTGACTATAGCACATGCAGTACAAGATCTAGTGTATTTTGCAACATCTGACCTGAGAAGTGGCCAAAATAAGTACTTTGATATTGTGAGGGTCCTTTCAACTCCAAAATGATTTGCAACCTTGTAGAAGTGATTCATTCATATCAACTTTTGATAATTGGCTTTGTGCGGTACATACGTGTCTCAAAATGGAATTCATTTACCATTATGCAATGCTTGATAGATTTACCACAAAGTATGAACCTGATTTGTACAATTTTGGCTAAGTGTCAGTCTCATTTCCATATACATCATGCATGGAGAGAAGGGCCTGGATTGGGGGTGGACTCAAACCATCCACTATGGGATTGACACATACCTTCTTACATTGGATGTTCAAGCGAAATTGTTAGAGATATAAAGATCATTTTTGATGCTGCTATTTGTTCTTTGTTTGCAAGAACCGGAAAGATTTGTGATCTGTAGAGATGATGATTTCCTTTCCCAATATGTAATGCTTCTAGTGTTTACATGCATGGTCGATGGTGTAAATCTCTTCATCATATGTGGGATACCTTCTTACAGTGGTAATGATTCTCACTATGGTGAGCATTGGGTGACCAAATTGAGTGAGAATACCTGAAATACATATTCGGATGCATCATTCTCAATCTCAAATGGTTGTTGAAGATCTGGTAACGTGAGCATTGATGCAAAACAAAGTTTACACTTGAATTCCTCAAATGCATTCTGTTGTGTGGCTGACCAACTAAAAGTTGACTTTGTCCCACTCTTGGTGACTTGGTTTAAAGGGCCAAGTGATGTGTGAGAAACCAGGTACAAAACTCCTAAAGAAATTTCCTAATTCCAAGAAACTGCAAAGCTCTATTCGGTTTTTGGTGTAAGTCATTCCTAAATGACACATATCTTGGATGTATCCACATGTACTCCATGTATGTCAACAATATAATTGAGTTATTGTCTCTCCTTTGGGGAAAGTTTTTTTTTTTTTTTTTCCAGATTTGCATACAATTTGTGTTGCTGCGAAGTGTTGATCACTTCTTGAATGTGTAGAAGATGGTACATATCTTGTTTATGATAACGAACATAGACAATAAAAAATGAAGCTATGAATGGATAAAGGATGTCATTGATTATCTACATGAATGTTGCTAGAGCATTGGTCAAGCCCAAATGCATAATCAATCATTTGAACAAACCTTCATTTACTTTGAAGGTTCTCTTCAAAATATTTATGGTTCAATAAGAATCTGATGCTGCCTTGACTTAAGATATATCTTCGTAAAGAAATTGGCACCGTAGAGCTGGTCCACTAATTCTTGTATTCTAGGAAGGGGATGGCGGTTCTTCACAGTAATCTTGTTTAAGGCTTTATAGTATATGTACAACCTCCATGCGCCATCCTTCTTTACGGCAAGCACAATTTTGTTGTAAATTGAAGAGTTGACTTTGATGTGTCCTTTATCTATAAGTTCATGAATATGACGTTTGATCTCTTCATTCTATAGGAATAAAGGATATGTCCTTTATAGAAAGGCATTAGGAAGAGGTAGTCTTGGAATCATATCAATAGTATCCTTTGCCTCACAATGCATAGGTACTCTAGTTGGAGATTGGAAAATATTCTTGTATTCCTCCAACAATTGGATCAGGTATTGTTATTTTGATGAAAGAGGTGTAAGTGTTAGCTTGTATTGCAAGTATGTCTTTCTTGCATTTGGGTCTTACCATCAGGAGCACAAATTTCTTACTAGAACACTCGAGCTTCTTTCATTGCATGGGCTTTGATGAGTGAACGCTTAGGGGGATACTTTATGTATGTGGTATCTATACTCACCAGCATTTATGACCATGCATGGGATTTCCTTCAAGGATTCCATGATGATATAGATATGCTCACCCAAGCAAATCATCACATATGTATAATGGTGCTACATCATGGAGGACTTCATCTTGCAAAGAATTGATTATGTACACCAAGTGGCACTGATCAGTGATGCATTTCTTTGAATCTGAGTTGAACCATCCAATGGTGTATGGTTTAACTTGTGGGTGAGGAGTCAATGACAAGTTCAATCTTCAAACTGCATTGGGAGAAATTCAGTTATTTTGACTCCCCATTGTCAACAATGAATTGCATCATTTGTCCATTGACGCAATTAGAGAATGGAAAAGTCTCTTTGCTTCTTTTGGATTTGTATTAGAAGAAGAGGCACTAGGGTTAGACTCCATGATCTGTTCACCTTTGTCTAGTGCTATTATGGTAGAAATCGATGCTTTTAGCTCTGCAAGAAAGGCTTTTTGAGTGCAACATTCCTTGCTTGTGTAACCGCTAGAATAGTGTACAGTGCGTCACTTGGCATTCTTGGCCTGCTTCTTTTGCTCTTTATGCAGTGTGTTCTTTTTGATGTGATGTGGAAGTCCTTATCCTTGTTGATTTGAGTTTTGCTTGGCTCCAAACTTGGAGTTTTATCTATGACTTTTCATGACACTTGGATTTATTAGTCTTTGATTTGTGCTTGGGTTTTACTCCAAATTTGCAAGATCTTCTAACAGAGGGATATGGAGGAAGTCTATGTTGGTTTAGATATCTGGTCTAAAACTTAACCTATACTTCAAAATGGGATTCTTCTTTGTGTAGAAGAGGAAAATATACGATTTAGCTAAGAGGTATTAGCCAAATGAACTTTTCACTACATCCACATTAGGATTGTTTTAATTTTCTACTGTTTACTATTGTTCAACAGAATAATGTTCACAATCCTTAGAGTGCTACAGAAAGAGGCAATGAACAATTTTAACTTGCTATGAAAATGAAGGAAGAACTGGTAAAATACTGATTACTAAAAATTGGAAAGGAAGTAGCAAATTTCAATCACAAAATTGAAAAGAGGAAAATGAGAAGAACCTGGTGCGAGACGAGGGAGGCCATTGTCTAGGACACCAACGCGTTGCGCGGATGTTTGTGCATCGCGCTATAGTCTAGAAAGTGAGAAAAATAAAAATCAGCAACTTTGTTCCAGATTATCTCGTCCCACCTGCACAACAAAAGACAATGACAACTTCCAGCTTATGAAATTGAAGATATATTACTACGCTTGAAAATAAATAAATGGAATAACATAAATAAAATGGAAAAATTTACGAAACCAACGTGTGGTTGAAATCTTCTTCTTTAAACCTGAAATCTGCAAGGGGAACAAAGGAAGATTGGGGTTGTTTGGGGTTTGCCTGAAGGCAAACCCTTGCTTTGATATTTCTACCTCCACGGACAACCAATGTTGAAAAATGATAAAAAACAAGTGTTTGCTAATATCCTCTAAGTATGTCTAGATAAATAACAACAGTGACAATAATATAAATGAAAATGCAAATACTATTCTACTCAAATATAGAGCAAACTAGTATGCTATTGGAAGAGAGGGAGGAAATGAGGTAACCCACAAAATATCACAAGCACATAAATGGATTACACCAAATGGATAAAACAAAGAGGGCGAGATGGAACACAATCACCTCTCAAACAAGGATGAAGACTACCAACCAAGAGCAAGGCCCAAGGGAGAACCCAACAACTAGTGGTTCCACAAAACCCTACAAAGATATTGAAATCTGAAAGAAGACCACATAAGCTTGAATAATTCAATATAAATTTGCTGTACTTTGTTATAGAGCCAAGAAGATTGTCAAAAATGTTGATAATATTGTTCCAAGAGTATGGTAGAATGCTGGAGCTAATAATGGAGATGCAAAAAGTTCACAAGATTCACAAGAGATGTTTCAAAATGAGCAACTTGGAGGGAAAATAGGAGAGGCAGGTCAAAAAGAGGTTGTTTGAGGGCGCAAAAGTGTTACAAAAAATCTTGCATGTCATAGAAGGTGGTAAGTAATGTTCATAAACGATCATTGGACGCCACATAGGCTTGGGATTTTGGCATGTCGCGTGGACGTCCACACTAAGCCCTAGTGTCTGAGTAACATCAGCTTCTAATTTCACAGAACACCTTAGGACATGCAAAGAATCAAAACACTTAAAGGAAATTTTAAGAAAACAAGCACAAGGGTTAAAACATAACACAAACGTAGCATCTGTGGGTTAGGAGAAAGGCTAAGGCAAAGCTGAAAAATGAACCTAAAACATGATAGGGGAGTGGACACTAAAATGAGCGAAAAACGTAGCGTGAAATTGCAAGGGTATCATCACTGATCCATAAATCACTGGATTGATAATCCTAGTGATACATTGTTAATGGACTTATATGTTGGCACCAATTCTACACTCTCAACAGATTGTCTTAATGGCTTTTTCACACCCATAGCAGTATTTAATGTTTATAAAACAACCGTGTAATAGGTAAAACAAACAACAAAACAAGAGAGAAACACACACAGTCATAAAACAATAGTTCATCTAGAAAACCCAAAAAGGTAGAAAATCTCTAGGAAGAGTATGCCAGTAGCATCCCACTCACTATTTAGTGTTATTACATGTAGAAAGCTGCCAATAAAATGGTCTTTTGGGTTTGCACAACAACAATACAGCTCCCTTGTCTCCACTCTGCTCTTGCACTCGACAAGAACCTTGCAACACGGTCTTTCTCCTTCACGCAACAATGAGAGTGATTACTCTGCCAACTGAACCCACACACTAAGTCTTCGACTGCCCTCTATTCCTCTCTGGTCTTGCAATGATGGGAGATGGATCAGTTGCTGTAGAATGTTAACAGTCAGCCTAGCATAACTGTCCAACCATCCAAACGTCCTCATAGGAAATCCAATCGATCTACATTCCAGCTCTAATGGTTGCCAACAGAGAAAAGCACCAGATAGACATGATCTACCACGACTCCATGGTGAGGCGAACATGTGCAGCTTTGAAGGAAAACAACCTGCCCAAAGATGTTCGTTGCTCTAATGTCACCCAACACGGGAAAAGCAACAAACACGACCCTTATAAAGTCAAATGGCTGCCAAAAGTGTCAAATCTGCCCTAATCTCACTCTGCTTCCCTAAAATGATCTTCAACATGTCATTAACACCAGAACTGCCCTAAAACAAGTAATGAAATGATTATTTGTTTTCTAAATCTCCTAACGATATTTCGGACCACGACCGAGACAGCTGTAGAAACTTACCTCCACTCATAAACCTGCTCCATATTCAATCTGGCACAAAAGACTGTTTGCGTAGCCAAAAGAACATCTTATGCAGCAAGAGACATACCTGTGCTGCAAAGGCATCCAGTGCAACAACTAGGACCTTGCACAACAACTAGGATCACTTGCATAGCAACTGAGATCCTCTTGCATAACAACTAGGATCACTTGCGCAACAAGTAAGATCTTGCGATTGAATTTCGGATCACACCTCCCTAACTAAGGGGCTTTTGGTCCCCAAAAGCCTTAGGACACAATTAGAACTTCTTTCCACATCTTCATGAGACATCTACTTGGCCTTGTTCGGGAACTACCCATTCTCACCAATAAACCACGCCTCTTGTTCTCCTCATTTGGTCTGCCTCACCTTCTCATCAAGAATGACATCCTCCTCCAATTCATCCATCTTTGGTGCAAAATCATCCAAAGAAGGAAGAACTACATCCTCTTGCTCTTAATCCAATATAGAAGGCTTGAACAAGTGTAACCGGTCAACATTGATCATTGAAAATATCTTTATTTATAACAATTCCAAATGAAAAGCATTCTGCCCTACCTGCTCAATGATTTGAAACAAGTCATACTGCAAAGGTTTAAGCTTTCTTGAAGGTCCTTGTTGTCTCTCTTTGCCTAAGTAGACCCGAACCATGTCACCAACATGAAATTTATGCTTTGTTCTATGCTGATCATGATGTCTCTTATACTTGAGCTAAGACTCCTTTAGTCTCCTGTGAACCCGGAGGTGTATCTATCTCACTTTCTCCATGAACTGTGAACTTTATCAACTCTGGGTCTCCATTTTCCAAAGTTTTACTTTATTGTTTAAAACAGATATCAAGTTCGATCCGTAGAATAAAACCAAAATTATTCTCGAAAGGCGAAAGGATCAGCGAAGAATGAATGGCCCTATTGCATGAATGTTGAGTATACACCGAGGATACCTCTACTTATGGCCCCTTAGTAGCTGCACCAATGTTTTGTTCACAACTTTCGTCTGGCCACCTGTTTGAGGATGAAAGGTGGTGGACTGTTTGAGCTTGGTCACTGGCTTTCTGCAAGCAATCATCACACATGTCTTGCTGAAACAATCTGCAATTACAAAAATATAATCATTGTCTCACTTAGTTCTTTGAAGACCTCCAAAAAAATCCATGGGGATATTTTTTCAAGGCCTTTTATGCACTAGCAATGGTTTGTACAACCCCCACTTCTGATTGTTGGGCCTACTCACACTACAAAATTGATAACTATGAACAAACTTTGCAACATCAACTTGTAAACATTGCCAATAAACATATCATTGGAGATTACTTATGATCTTATTTACACCAAAATGTCTAGCTACATGTGATGTGTGCACTTCTTGCATCAGCAAAACTGTTGGTTCTCTTGGCACATAAAGTTTACCTGCTTTGTACAAGAGTCTTTCATGAAGGTAGTAATCTTGATGTTTCTCGTTGTGTACAATCTGATATACCTCATTGAAATGTGCATCATGCTCATAGTCTTCTACATACAGTTTACAAGAGAAAGGCTCCAGCTTAGGTAAATTACTTACTACGGATAAAAGAGGTGGTTTGGACAACATATCAGCCACCTTATTCGTCACACCATGCTTATACTTGACCATGAGATTGAACTCTTTCACTGCAATAACTAGAGCATATAGTTCCTTGTCATAGGTGCTGTAGCTTAACACGGGCCCCTTAAATGTTTTCAAATGATAACATACAGGCCTACCTCCTTGCAACAACACCATACCCATAGCATAATTGTTGGCACATATTGCTACCTCGACTGTTGCTTGCAAATTGGGTAATGCATGCTGTTGTTTGTTACCCCAATGAAACTTACTTCCTTTTCCCATGATTTCATGAAGCAAGGCAAAAATAGGTGAGAAGTTTTTCATGAATTTTTGGAGGTGCTGTGCTGCACCTACAAAGCTCCAAGTCTCACTCATGGTAGTGAGCTTTGGCCAATTAATTACTGCTTCAACCTTGGATGGACTTATCCTTTTCTCTCCCTTATCCACTATGTGACCAAGGTACACTAAAGAGATTTTAGCATACTCACACCTCTCACCATTCGACAACAATTTATTCTTCTTAAAATCTCAAATACCTTTTCAAGATGAGACAGATGCTCTTTATAGGACCTGCTAAACACCGATATGTCACCTAAATAAATGGTAACACAAGAATAAATTAATGGTCTCAATACCTTGTTCATGAGGTACATGAAGGTGGCTAGTGCATTACATAATCCCAATGGAAGAACCAACCACTCAAAAAGACCTTGGTGTATTTTGAAAGCTGTCTTCCACACGTCCTCTTCCTTGACCCTCCCTTGGTGGTATCCAGATTTAAGTTACAACTTAGACCTTGGTGTGTTTTGTAAGTTGTCTTCCACACGTCCTCTTCCTTTACCCTCACTTGGTGATACCCAGATTTAAGGTGCAACTTCGTAAAATATTTTGCATGTTGCAATTGATCTAGAAGACCATCACTTTGGGGCAGCAAATACTAGTTTTTCATGGTTATCTTATTTAGTCCCCAATAATCTATGCACGTCTGCCATGTTCCATCTTTATTGGGTACAATGACAATGGGAGATGCACATGGGGAGGTACTTGGTCTGATTACCCCTCGTTTCAACTTCTTTAGCTGCTCTTTAACTTCTTGTGTCTCGATAACACTCTATCTATAACCCCAAGCTTGGTAAAGGACATTTAGGAAACAATTGAATCTTGTGATCTATGGCTCTCTTTTGGGGCAGTCCCTTGGCTTCTACAAACAATTCAGAAAATTTATTTACTAAATCAATCACACCTTGCTATTCTTGACGAGTATAATGTCCATTTAGATCAATTGTAATGTCCCCTTTTTGGCACATAGACCTTTTGTGTGTATTATGCTTGTTCCTAGTCTTTCAGAGGCTTTTCGTCATGTTTGGGAGAACTCCAACATTCTTGGAGTGGCTGTGGCTCAGTCTTGTAGAGCAGTTGTTCGTGGTTTTGAGTTCGGTTAGTCATTTGGAGTTCATAGATGGTTTCGGAATTCAGTTTCGACCTCTCAGGTGCTCTCCAACTTTCCTGAAGAAACATGCTATTTTTAGATAGTTAACCGATGGCCTCCGATTTTTGTCCCAAGTCTTCTATTACACTTTGATATGGTCAGAGTTGTTCAATCAGTGCATTTCTATGCTTTCGGTAGTTTGGGACTATTATTTGGTAGTTTAATTAATATTTCACTAAAGTTGCCTAAGGTTTGGAATAAGTATTAGCAACTTAGTGTAATATTAATTATAAAGTGGCATTCCCTTCTTGGAGTGGATTCTTTTCTATGGCATTGAGCTCAGTTGGTGTTCAGGATTATAGTGATGCTTTCAGAAACACTTTCGGCTTTCCGATTTGCTCTCCAAACTTCTTGGAGAAACCGTCTATTTATAGTAAGTCACCTAGTTCGCATCATTCTTCATCCCAAACCTTCAAGATCATGTTGGTATGATTTATTTTGCAATTCGCTTCAGTTTGGGATTTTCCGTAAAGTTGGGTGAATTATTGAGCTATTAATTATTAAATTCACTAAAGTTATCTAATGTCCTAAATATTTTAAAAGATAACTTAGTGTAATAGCTCTTTGGGAAGGCAATTAAGTCTTTTAAAAGATACACTTAAAAAGGGGACCTTGCACAATAAATATTAATATTATTTCAAATAAAGGTGTTTTGGAGAGGAAAAAAGTATTATAAATTGGAGGAGAATATGAAGAGGTAAAAAGAAAATAATATTCTATTTCCCTCAAATGTTATAAAAGGAGGATAGGAGCTCATTGTTTGGATTATGCTAGAGAATTATATTGTTGTGCTGTCAGATTGAACTTGCGTGTTCTTCCATCTCTTGAGACGAAAACCCTTTTGTAGATTCCTTCTTGAGGACAAAAACCCTCTTGAAGTTGGTGTGGTTCCATACAGGAATCACCATTTGTGCTGCAGGCAGAGTTCTAGAGCAATCTCATACAAAGTTTGCCATTGTACTCATTTGGTTTTGATATGTTTTGAAGTATTTTTGGTTGCATATTACTATGAGATCATTTGCTATAACATTCTGTGATTTTGAAGGGTTTTAGTGAAGACTTAGTTTGATGGGCCGTACCATTTTTTGATGGAGGCCGTACTTCTCTAGCTGCATATTTTGAAGATATTATCAATAAAGATTCAGTTTCAAATTTGGCCACTGCATTTTCTAGAGGGAATTAATGATAAAGTGAACATTTGTGGAGTTGTTATTTGTTGGTCTTGCTACATTGGTGCAGGGCTGTACAGTGCTTGAGAAGGACGTGTGAACTTAGAGACTGAATTTGTTGAACATACCAGGATACTGAGAGGGGGGGTGAATTAGTATCCTAATAACCTTCAAATCTTCTGGAGCAATTTAAAACTTAAACATTACAGTAGAAACATAAACATGAAAGATGAACACAATGCACATCAACACATAACACCAGATATACGTGGAAAACCCCTAAAGGGGAAAAACCACAGTGAGGATTAACTCACAATATATGAAGCTCACTGCTATAAAAATTACAACTTTGTTTTAGGGCAACAACCCAAGGAAACTACTACTCCCTATTGACTTTGTTTTGGGGTTACTCCTAAGGAAGCTACTACTCCCTGAAGACTTTGTTTTAGGGCTACAACCCAAGGAAGCAACTACTCCTTGAAGACTTTGTTTTAGGGCTACAACCCAAGGAAGCAACTACTCCCTGAACTGAGAATGAACTTAGAAATGATTACAGTATAACAGTCCTTATATTGCATAACAACTGACATTGAAGCTCACACCTTTGAAGATTGCAATTCTACTTCTTCTGAAGATTGGATCAATTAGGCACACTCTTCACTTCCCTTCTGTCACAAAAATGTCTTCAAGATGAATCAGGACAGCCCTTATTGCTTTTGCTCTTTCTCCTTTAGTCGCACATCATAATGCATAACATGTTCATATTCTACTCTTTACACACTCATATTCTTATTTCACAATCATACTCCACCTAGATCAACTAGGTTCACAATATATACATGATATTCCAATTGCTTCTCTTCCTTCCAAACATCTGGGTGTACCACTCTTTGCGGGTGCATGCCAGTCAAGCCATTGAGAAGAAGTGCCGGACAACTTCAAGAACAAAGCCTCAGCCTGGAAGAGCAAATGACTCTCCTTGGCCAGAAGAATTACTATGATAAGGTCCATTCTCTCTACTATTCCAACATATGCTATGTCATGTTTCCAATTAATGCACAAAACAAAAGTCAATATAGAAAGCTTTCTAAGAAAATTTTTGTGGGAGGGATCCAAGGAAGAGAAAAGAATTCCTTTAATACACTGGGAAAAAGCTTGCTTGCCTAAATCCGCTGGGGGTGCTGGTCTCAGAAGATTGAGGGCTCAGAACTTGGCACTGGGGGCTAAGTTAACCTGGAAAATGTATAGAGAGCCCCAGCGTCTGTGGTGTAGAATATTTCAAAACAAATACTTGGATTGTGAGGAACCTAGCCGCATACTTACCATAGGTGACACGAGGGTTGGCTTGGCAGTTTGGAAGTTCCTCTGGGAGAGTCGAAAAGTAATCATAGAGCACCTTACTTGGAAAATTAATAATGGGAAATTGGCTGATTTTCGGACCGATTCTTGGAACGGCCACAAACTGCTATGTGAGGTTGATGGCATGGCGGCCCACACGGAGGAAACGCAAGAAAGGTATGGCTCGAACGTCATAGACTATATAACTAAAACTATAAACAATGTCGGAGAACATCTAGCATGGATCGATGTGGATTTATTTCCGATACCAGAGACAACAAAGCAAGCTTTGAAATCGGAGTTAAATCAAAGGAAGTTCCTTAGAAATGAACAAAATGATGAAATAGTGTGGTGTAGATCAAATGCTGGAGAGTACTAAATCAAAATGGGGTACACAATACAGAAAGTAATTCAATCAGATCAAAAGTGGCCTTCAATTTTATGTTGGCATTCCTCGGTGCTTTCCAAGGCCGATGCTTTCCTTTGGACGGAACTCCATAAAAGAATACTAACGACCGAAAGACTAAAAATGTTCGGTTTCAATGGCCCAACGCGATGTCCGCTATGTTGTGTAGACACAGAAACGGTTAACCACCTTCTCTTGAACTATTCATTTTCGGCCAATTGTTTGGACTGTTTCCTATAGTCTCTAGGTTGGATGGGGCCTCGACATAGGGATATCTTGGAATTCATGACGGCATGGCCTAGCATACAAAGGAATGCCTTATGGGCCGACATTTGGATTGTTGCCCCCTCCATTTTGGTTTGGCAGATTTGGAAAGAAAGAAATCGAAGGATTTTCAATGACAAATAGCTGAAGGTGGAGGAAGTAATAAGGAAAATTAAGGAGAGCATTTGTGAAGTAGTAATACTAAATGTCGATTGAAGGCAAATACAATATTCTCTAAATGGGATGAGGAAATACAACGGATTTGGATGAGACTGAAAATACCAAAAGGTGAATTCAAAGACAAAAAACGTAGGAGGTGATGAGTCTAGTTTATGACTCAATTTTGTGAGAATTTATTATCCATTTGCTGCAGTTATCATGGATTTTGGTACCTAGATCTTGATCTTTTTATGATATTTCCTCAAAACCATAGATAGTGGGCATAGGTTATTTCCTATAATCTTTAAATGACATTGACATGCTATATTAACTATCTATGTTAATTTTACATGTGGATTAATGAATGTTACTCTAAGATAGTTACAAATATGCAGTTATTGTGCGTACTAATATTGTTATGCAGATATAATTAGCAGCCTATAAAATCGAGAAAGATTCTGTCAGTTGGTCACTCGCCATCAAAGTCAACAAGGTGGTCGTTCAAATGTCAAATGGAGGGAAGATAACCGCCTTGTAACCGGTCTTAATTGCTTGTTGAGCAAATATAGAAGTTACTGTTGTGCTAGATTTGCGTCAAAGCGAACATGCTTGACTAGATTCCATGCATGCATAACCTCCTCCACTTTCTATGCTTTCCCTAAAGTGGCGTCCTCCTAATCTGTTGGAGTTGACTGCCTTGCTAGGTAGTTGGTTTGTAGTTTTTCTTTTTGTAAATAAGACTCAGATGCTCCTTCTAAGGGGTTGATTAATCTGAGGTTGTACTCGCATTATTAAGTTTTTTAGTAATACAGTTATGTTGCTCGTTTGTACTCATGTTTTCCAATGAATAAAATGAAGTTATAAGTTTGCATCTTTGAGTTTACATTTGTCTTAAGGGATACTCATCCAAGGGGGCCCACTTGGTGAGCATTCCATCCTTTAGTTTAGTTGTTATTTTCTGTCAAGCAGTTAGTTAAAATCTGGCACTGTATGTTCTTGCAGCCACTAGAATTCCATTCTGTGTCTGTTCCTGCAGCCAAAGCAGACAGAGTAGTTTCCTGTTTGTTTGCCCAGATTTTCATTTTCTGTCATGCACTTCAGCTTAGTATAGTTGTTGGTTGATGTTCAACATTTATGTTATTTCTTTCCAAGCAATTTACTTTCAGCATTATGTCTTTCATAGCCGTAGAATGAATGTGGCTACTTTGGGGTTCCTAGTGCACATACTGTGTTGACCCATTTCAAGTTCATGTCCCTGGGTTGACAAGTTAAATGCACCTTCATAGTGATTAAGACAGCTATTTAGGTTAGATGTCCAATCTCTGAGTCACAGCTTTATGGGCTTAGTTGTTAAATCATAGTAGGAGACCAACATTTTTGGCACCGTTGCCGGGGATGGTGTCAAATTAAGATCTTTGGAGTCATTTTTAGTATTATTTCTTGCAGAAGTATTTTTGAAGTGTGCTCTTAGTATACCCCTCATTTTGGATGTAACGACCCACAATCTGTTCACAACATTCTTTGTGCGAGTTGGCTGATACTGAGTGTATACCGCATGCATAGAGGCAGAATAAGAGATGCCTTAGGGAGATTCCTTCCTAATGATCCTATTCTTGATGACAACTTAGTTAAGTATCCAAACTACACAGCAACAGAAGAAGAGAATCCTTTTCCTGATGCATTCCCCAATTTGAATAGTTCTGAAACATCCTCTGAAGAGCAAGCTGCCCAAAACTTGATTGACAATCCATTTGCTTTGATAATCAGCCAAGCAGCTATGGCTGCGCAAAATAGACCCAATCAACCAACCTTTCCATTTCCTATTGCTCATCAAAATGAAGTGGATAACCTCAAGAACATCCCTGCTTCAATTCTTCCCAAGTTCTATGGACTTGCAACAAAGGATCCAGACACCTTGTTTGAATTTGATATCCTCTGTAGAAGCTATGACTACACCACTAATGCTCATAGGCTTAAGCTGTTTCCTACTACCATGAAAGATGCTGCATTGAGATGGTTTATGGGTCTAGGTAGTGATATTGTCAATACTTGGGATGAGATGAAAGAGAAATTTCTTGAGAAGTATAAAGACTACTGTAGGGGTGGAGATATGAGAGGAGATGATATTTTCAGAATGCAGCAGAAAGAGGATGAAAGTTTGTAGGATTACATCTCAAGGTTCCTGTTTTGTTTGCAAAAGTCTCCCCATCATACACTCAACGAGGAGTCTCAAAAACTTCTCTTCTTCAGAGGAATAAGTGAGCATTGCACGGATGCCTTGGATTTGATGGGAGGAGGAGATATTACCCAAGTGCCTTGGGAGGATATTAAGAAGATGTGCCAGAATTATTCTAGAGTAACTATGAAGAAAGGAAGAGGGTACCATTCCCTCATGGGCAAAACCCCTACCAATGGAGTTTCAAGGATGGAGATAACTCACTTGCTATCTGATTTTAAGCAAGATATCATAAATAATATGGCCACTCATTTGGACACACTTCAAGCAAAGAAGCAGCAAGACGAGGCAGAGGCAATGTTGGCAGAATATTGCCCTCATTGCAGACAAAAGAAGAGGGACTGCAGATGCAAGATGGTAGCTAATATTGACAGTAAGCAGATTCCACCCGAGTTCAAGCCAATCCAGGTTGAAGAAGATCAAGTCTACTATGTTGCACAAAGGAGGCCATGGGCTCTAAGACAAGGTATGCCACCAGATCCATTATCATTTGTTGGACCATATTTCAATACTTATGCATCTGGTAACCACTGTTAACAACCATCTCTATCCAACTATGGAGGATATTCACCTCAGCCTTGGAATAACCCTCCAAACACTTGGCAAAATTACCAAAACCCTACACCCCAGTGGCAACAACCTCAAGGGAATTGGCAGTCACCTCCAGTAAACTGGCAGCAAACGATTCCAATGGAGGGGAGGACAGTAATGGCCAAACCAGAGAACTAATTACATGCAGCCACCTTCTCAGCCCCAACAGCCTGCTATAATGCCTCTTGCTAGTTCAAATTCAAATACACCTAAACCTACTCAGTTACCAGCTCAACCCTCACCTAACCCAAATAACAGACCACAACAACAGCCGGTATACTCTGCTGATGCAAATCAATTCCCTGCATATGCTGTGAATGTAAGTGACATCCACTTGCGTTCAGGAACTACCTTGGCAGCTCCTTCCACACCCATTATTACCGAGCTTCCTGAGGAGGAAGAGGCACCTTTAAATGCCCCCATTCAGCCAAATGCACCTGAAAATCCTGAACCAGTCCCAGTCAAGCAGACTGCACAAGAACCACCATTTCCACAGAGGTTGGAAACTGTGAAACAAAAGGAAGAGAAAGAGGAACCCATCTTTGACATTCTAGAGCAGTTGAAACATGTATGTATCAAGATCCCTCTATTTTAGGCCATAAAAGATGTTCCTATATATGGCAAAGCAATCAAGGAAGCATGCCTTAAGAAGCCAAGCAGAAAGAGGAAAGACCCCACTATGGTTCATGTGGTGGGACAGTTGGCTGACATCATACTTGGGAAAGTGACTGTTCCCAAATATAATGATCCAGGGAGTCCTGTGGTAGGAGTTGTTATAAATGGGATCCAAATAAGGAATGCTCTGATTGATTTGGGAGCAACAATAAATGTAATGACCAAGGATATCCTGCAGCAACTAAATGTTGCAAACATGAGACCTACTTCTACTGTCCTGCAACTTGCTGATAGTTCTACTGTTAAACCTGATGGGATAGTAGAGGACCTTGTGGTATCCGTGGACTCATGGGAATATCAAGCTGATTTCATGGTACTTTCTCCTAAAGCTACATTGGGAGGGTATCCCATCATTCTAGGAAGGCCGTGGTTAGCCACAACTGATGCTTATATTGGATGCCGGTCAAGAGACATTACCATCTCTGATGGGAGAAGCACTAAAAAGCTTGTTCTTTACCCACCTGCACAACCATCTCGTGATATGGATAATCCTGCTTGGCCACATGTTGGTGAAGAGGCCGAGGAAGCTAATTCTGTGGTACAACTTATGATGTTAGGCAGAAGCTCTTTCATGCAGCTTCAAGAGGAAGATGAGGTATTGTCTAACATAATTCAGAATCATTGTGAAGTAGAGGAAGCATCATCCTCTCATTCTGCTGATCCAGTGAAGACACTTATTCCCACTTTTCCTGCAGCAACAGGTATGTCTCATACATTGCTACCACAAGAAATCAAGGTACCAAACATTAGTGAAGCAACTATGGTAGAGTTAACAACTCAAGTGGAGATTTCAGAAGAAAGATATCTGAATATTAACCACAAATTGACTCAAGAACAATAGCCGTCTTTGACAAACTTGTTAAAGAAACACAAGAATGCCTTTGCATGGGATTACCATGACATGAAAGGACTAGATCCCACATTATGCACCCATAGGATTTACATAAGGGAAGATTGTACACCAGTAAGACTGCCACAAAGGAGAATCAACCCTGCATTAAGAGAGATTGTCAAAGAAGAATTACAAAAGCTATTAGATGCAGGGTTTATCTACCCAATCTCAGATAGCCAGTGGGTGTCTCCTCTGGTTCTCGTGCCCAAAAAGGAGGGAAATGGAGAGTTTGTATTGATTACAGAGAATTAAACTCTGCCACCAAAAGGATCATTTTCCCCTTCCTTTCATAGACCAGGTATTGGACTCACTTGCAGGAAAGCAGTACCCATCCTTCTTGGATGGGTTCAGCAGTTACAATCAGATACAGATTGCACCAGAGGACCAAGAGAAAAAAACCTTTACCTGTCCTTGGCGGACTTATGCCTACTCAGTGCTTCCATTTGGCTTATGCAATGCACCTGCAACTTTCCAAAGGGCAGTCATTAGCATATTTTCTGATATCTCACATGATTGCATGGAAATCTATATGGATGATTTCACTACTTATGGTGCTACTTTTGACAAGGCATTGGAAAACTTAGGGAAGGTTTTGGAGAGATGTGAAGACCACAATCTGTCCCTGAACAGTGCAAAGTGCTTCATGATGATGTAGGAAGGAGTAGTGCTTGGCCACTATGTCTCTCCAAAAGGAATTCAGGTAGACCCAACAAAGATTTAAGTGATAATCAATCTGCCCATTCCTGCAAAGCAAAGAGATGTTAGAAGCTTCTTGGGTCATGCAGGGTACTATAGACGGTTCATCAAGGATTTCAGCAAAATAGCAGTCCCATTGTATACTCTTCTCACTAAAGACGCTGAATTTCAGTGGAATGAAGACTGTAACAAGGCATTTTCTGATTTAAAGGCAGCATTAACTCATGCTCTTGTACTCAAAGGGCCCAATTGGGAGCTCCCTTTCCACATCCATACTGATGCATCAGATTATGTCATAGGAGTAGTCTTAGGGTAGAAAGAAGGAGCCATTGAACATGCTATTTATTTTGTCAGCAAAAACTTGCAGGGAGCTGAGTTCAATTATACAGTGACAGAAAAGGAAATGCTGGCAGTAATCTATGCCCTCAACAAATTCAGGCACTACATAACAGGTTATCAAATCTTTGTGCACACAGATCATGCAGTCATTAGGTATCTCATGAACAAACCCTTGATATCAGGTAGATTAGCAAGATGGGTGTTGCTAATGCAAGAATTTGACATTACCATTGTGGATGAGCTAGGGAAGGCCAATGTTGTTGCAGACTTTCTTTCAAGGCTGACTACATCAGAGGACAACCAAGTCATTGATGACTTTTTCCCTGATGAACACTTGTTTTCCATCACTGTTCCAACACCCTGGTATGCTGACACAACTAATTATCTGGTCACAGGGAGAGTCCCTCCTCATTTCTCTCCAAAGGAGAGAAGGGCGCTCATTGAAAAGTCTTTTCCTTTTCATGGATTGTTGGATGTTTGTTCTACACTGGACCAGACCATGTCATGAGGAGATGTGTGAGGGAAGATGAAACAAATGATATTTTGCATGCATGCCACAATGAACCATGTGGAGGGCATTTTGCAGCCAAGAGAATAGCAATGAAGATTTTAAATACAGGTTATTACTGGCCAACACTCCACAAGGATGTAGGGAGATATACAAGGAAATGTGACAGATGCCAGAGGATGGGATGGCCAACCAAATCTGATGAGATGCCCCTTTACCCTTAGCTAGTTATCACTCCATTTGATAAGCGGGGATTATATTTTGTAGGACCCATTGATCCTCCATCCAATGGTAAATCCTATATCTTAGTATGCACTGATTATGTAACCAAATGGGTAGAAGTTAAGGCCATGAAGCATGCAAGAGATAACAAGGTTGCAGAATTTCTTTATGAGGAAATTTTCACACGGTATGGGGTTCCCAGAGAGATAGTGACTGATCAAGGAGCTCAATTCACCTCAACCCTAGTTGCAGCACTAGTCAATGAGTACAACATAAGGCACAAGAAATCTACTCCTTATCACCCTCAAGCCAATGGCCAAGTTGAGGTGACTAACAGGGAAATTGAAGCCATTCTGACCAAAACTGTGGCTGTCCATAGGAAGGATTGGGCAAACAGGCTGCCAGAAGCTGTCTGGGCCTATAGGACAACCTGGAAAACAACCACAGGCTTCACTCCTTTTGAGTTGTATGGAAAGACAGCTATGATGCCCATTGAATTCGAACATAAGACTCTTTGGACTGCAATAGACTTGGGGATGGATATCTCTGAGGCACAAATGGACAGAATCATGCAGTTCAATGCTTTGGATGAGATGAGGAAAGCAACCTTGCATCACACAGAGGTAGTGCAGAATTAGAGAATAAAGTGGCATGACAAATTCATCAAAGACAAGAAATTCCAGCTAGGTGACTGGGCATTGCTCTACGAATCAAGGTATCAGGATAATGCAGGAAAATTGCAGACAAGGTGGCTAGGACCATATGAGGTTGCTGAAGTTTTCCCCAATGGTGTTGTTCAACTCACCACCATTGACCCTATTAGATTTAAGCTACTCGTCAATGGTCATCGCCTCAGGTTGTATCACAAGCCAACTTCGAAGGACGAATTCCTACAACAATTCACTTAGCATGCAACTCCCGAACTTCCTGCAGCCAAAGGCAGCGGACCTAGTGTCCCTCCTTCTGGCTAACCAAGGTACGACACTTGTCATAATAAAGACTTCCACAAAATCATAATAAAGACTTCCACTTTTGTGGGGGTCCACTTCTTCATTCATTCACCCATTCGCCCATCCATATCCATCATTCTCTCTTCTATCACGTTGCCATGATCTCACTTCATTCCACCTCACTTTATTCCGCTCCACTTTCATTCATTGCTCAATGAATTTCTTAAAAGGTGACCGGTACTTTCTCCATCATTTTTGCAACTGATCTTCCAAAAATCAAGGTACGTGCGCATCAATTTGTTATCTCTTACTTATCTTTTAGTATATTCATTTAATTACTGTAAATTAATGTCAATGTTCTCCATAGCATGTAATTATTCCTTGCCCTATCAAATCAAGCATCACCATTCCGCATGTGAGGACACATGCTCAAATTTAGGTTGGGGGGGAAGTGTGAATACCATGTCCACGTGTCAGTCCATGTTGGTTTACGCCAGCACGTCAGCAAAGTTTAAAATTGAGTTGATTTGAATTCTGAGTGAGATGATGGCTCGCAAGTGTGAGGTGATAGCCTTCATTGATTACTCCTTTACTGCCTTAACTACTCTTGTCATAAGGAAAATTCAGACGACATTGGTGTTGGAATTTAGCAGTGTTGTAGGAAGGCGAAGTTTAGCTTTCAGATAAAGATTGCAGGAAGAAAAACTTTGCAGAGTGATTGTTTATTTTCAGACAGCTAAACAATGGGAGGTAGGTTAATTCGAAATGAACCCTCGGTTCATGAAGTATTACTGCAGGATGCACCCAGCCAGGCCGAGTTTAGAAATTGCGGGTGGTTAGATTATTTCCTGAAGCTGAATGGTTTTAATGAAGATGTTGCATTGGAATTTGCCCAGACATTGTCTGAAGGTAAGGCCACGGTAAAAGGGTTAGAGGTATTGGCTACTGAAGAAAGAATTGCAAAAGTTACAAGGTTGCCTACTGATGGTGAAAATTACCCTATTTCTAGAGATGCCAGGTCAGCTAGGGCTGAATTTATGAAAATTACCCTATTTCTAGAGACGCTAGGTCAGCTAGGGCTGAATTTACAGAACCTGGTGACCCTCCATTAAGTGTGGACAAACAGGGAGCCAAGAGAACCTCTCTGCCTGAGCCATGGAAGCAAGTAGCTGTTCATGTTGTGAGGTACATTACTTGTGAAGGTCGTCAGTCGAATCTACATTCTGTGCATTTCAAACTTCTGAATCATATAAGGCACGGGAGAAGAATGAATGTGCTGAATGTGCTATACCACCTCTCAATCATGGCGGTCGAGACCCAAAAAGGTAGGGCTAATTTTGTTTCCCACCATTGTTTGATCAAATTGTTAGTTGAAAAGTCTCTGCATGATGTGTTTGACATGACTTGGGAAGAATTCCTAAATATTGATCAAATTAGACCAAAGCATTTGCGACCTACGGTTGTGCCCCAACCTCGTAGGACTAGGAGGAGAGTGAGTTCTGTTGAAGCTACTCCTGGAACCTCAACTTCTAGCGTAAACCCTCCTGCAGCTGAACAAACTATAGAGATTAGTTCTTCTGAGGCAGAGCATTCAGACAAAGAGAGTTCTTCTTCAGATTCTGATGATGATGTTCCTCTTGGCAACCTAATTCGAACTAGGGCATAGAAGAAAGAGGTAGAAATAAGAAAGGGTAAAGCTAAAAAGCAAACTGCAGGAAAGGAAGTGCCAAGCTCTAAAAAAAGTAAGGCTGACACTGACATGCTATATGCCTTCCTTGAGCATGAGAATTCTATTGTTATAGGATCCCATGGGTTGGAAGTAATGTAGAGAATATCCATTGGCAAAGCAATATTTCTTTTTGGTATTTATGAATTCTTCATTGATGCTAAAGGAATTTTAGAAATTGATGTACAATGTGGTAGTTAATGGTGATGAACTTGTTAATATAATAACATATGATATATGATGTTTTTGATTAAAGGAAATTCTTAATTTGATATTAACTCTAAGCGTATGATTATATCTGTTTACTGCCAAATAAGAACACTAACTATTGCAATGTAAACAAAATATAATAGAACATACTAAGAGATTGTAGACCAATATCAATGATTGCTTTATTCATTCAGAGTAGTGCTCTAATTTGGACATTTCGGTGCTCTCTTGGCACTCTCGAACACGTGAGAATCCTTTTGACTCTTTTGGAAACTTTAGCATTCTACACTCTCGTATTGTCCTTAGGTTCTCTTTTCTCCACTTCAATCCTTTGCCCTGGATTTTTTGCTCGGTTTCCTCTTCTATCAACGACTCTTTGATGCCTCGAAGGTTGCAATCATATGCTTCCCTCTGTTTGTGAACGAGTCCTTGGACTTTGTCTCCCAATGAAGACTTTTCTCATATAGAGAAGGCATAGTTGGTTCCTCCTATTGAACTTGGTTTATGAGATCTACGCATGCTTCTTTCGGCAAGGGAAGATGTCTAGTGATCTTGACCCACTCTTCTTTCGTATGGTTGAATATTTTGATGTCTTTGCTCCCAACTATGGCTTTGACTTACACTTGAACTCCAAATTTTGCTTTGAGTTAAGACTTCGGCTTTGATTTTGCATTGATGGACTCTCTTTGGCTACTTCCTATAGTCATCTGCTTCATTCTTATTGCTCCACCAGCCTTAGAGATTGTTTGATCTCTTGCCCCGCTCCTTGACCACTTTGTGATCTCTTCCCACCTTCGTTAGGTCTAAGGGCATTAATTTTGTGAAGTATGATGCTGGTCTATGCTTCAATCCTTTGCTTCATGACAATTCCTCTCCTTCTACCTTTGATTTATTTGTTGCTTGTGTGCTTCATGATCTCGTTCGTCATGCGGGTCTTGTAATATTATGAAGTGTCTGGGGAGGATTTGGGGAAGTTGGTCAAGGAGTGTGTTCGCTTCTTTGATCATCACTAAATTATTCCAAATTTATTTTCTGTGGTACTTGTTTCCTTTTGGCTTCTTTGTGTAGATGCTCTTGTACAAATATATCCCATAGGTACACCAGATCCTGTGTGAGATTGTCCTCTCTTTCTTGATTAGATTCCGCTGTTTCGTCAACCGGTTGTCCAATTTATATGGCCATCTTCCAAGATTGAACCGACACTAAACCTTGTTTAAATCCAACCGGACTTCTTAAAGGTAAACAAAATATAACATAACATACCAAGAGATTGTAGACCAATATCAATGATTGCTTTCTTTGTTCAAAGTAGTGCTTGTACAAAATGTAGGCCAAGGATCATTTGTCAATATCAGACTACTTTCTTTGACTACGAGAAACATATATAAAGTGCTTGACTGTTGCCAATAGAACACAACTGTCGGCAACTACTTATAACCAAATCATAGAAACTACCCACAAGCCGACAATTAATTAACATAAAGTTGGCTACAACCAAAGTTCCAAAACATAAGTTTAACTTACTCTTGTTAAGGTTTAAAAAAAAACGATGAGATTGTGCGGTATTTTGTGCTTATTGGAAATGAGTCTTTACATTGGTTAGGTTCCTTACAATAATTACGACTCAGAGGAAAAATAAGAAAAGCGGAAAAACAACCACGGAAATTAAAAGGAGCTTGCTTCTTAGATGTTGCATAATGTATCATGTTTTTCTCTGCTTTGGGTTTGTAGCATTTGATGTAGTGTTGTTTGTCTTCTGAGTCTTCTCTTCAGCCAAATGTTTGTAGTTGAAAAGCACCATCTAATTTATTAATCTTTTAGAATATCAGCTCCCTATATGTCTGTGATAGAAGCATACTTTCAAATCTGAGGATGACCATTGCACTTCATCTTCGACAACCAGGGGATTGAATTGTCAGATGTAGTTTTGCACTGACTTTTGATTTTCTTGTTGCAATCAGAGACATTATACACAAAGCATACTGATATGTTGCTGAATAAAAGGTTATCTTGCAATGCTTTTGTAAGCTGATCCCATGTGGTAGAATTCTGGTATTTTTCACTCAGTGACCTATAGCTGGGCAATACCTATGAGCTTCAACTTAGCAAAATCTATCAAATTATTATAATCAAACCAAGTTTCCATACCTAGGATCCAGTTATCATGATTTTTAGATCACGACGACAATTATAGGGCAGGGCTTCAAGTTTGGTCTTTGAGGAGCTTGAAGAAAATGGCGTTTTTTGAACTGTTTTGTATAAACTCCATAATATAGGCTGAATTAATGACTTGCACAGTCAAAGACAGAACCTCATTCTCTACTGCTTTCTTTGGAGGCATAATACAAATACACTTCTTTTTAAAGGAAAAAAATGGTTATCTAAAACAGATGTTGCCTCTTCTTATGATAGAAGCTTACTTAAAATACTGCTAAAAAATCAACATGTACATCCTTGGTCGTTGGGTTCCTTAGGTGCGGACATGGCATCTTTGGAACTTGGGTCTTTAAGGGCCAGGTGTGGCATTTTTGGGAGCTGGATTCTGTGGTGTGATGCTATATTTGAAAAAAAGGGAAAAGACATAGATTTTATACTCAAGGAAAAAATTTGAAACTTACAGTCAGGGTGCACAATCCTGATAACTATGTATTGAGATTAAATCACTCACTTGGTCACGCCATAGTATGAGGCTCTGAATTTTTTAGAAACTCTCCGAGTCCTGATCCAAGTCCCAAGAACAAACAGGCTTGTTTTGTGAGTCCAGCCATATTGGTGGGCAGGTAGATAGTGAGTTTTTGAAATATATTCTCTTTTGTCAGATGCTGAGATTTTGGATCTTTTTTTGGAGTTATAAAATTTTCAAAGCATTTATCAAGTTTTGCTGTCTTGCATGGGTGGAGCCCAAAGAGGTTTGCCAAGTTTGAGCCAAGTCCAAGTTTCAACACTATGGTTTACATTCAATGTAATAAATTTCCTTTTGACTTTTCATAGTAATTGGTGTTGTATCCAGAGTGATTGCAGCCTGGGTACTGGCTGTGTCTTGAGTACTGTGTTTTTGAATGCCCAGTTTATTTATATCTCATGGTCATGTAACCTATGGCATGAATTGGAGAAACCTGGCAAAGTTGATAATCAACACCGAATTTTACATCCAGTGCCAGTGCCAAGTTTTGTGCCAGTGCTAACACATGCATCAGCTAAATATCTATGTCACTACCAAACCCAGTTCCAGCGTAGTAATGCCAAATAATTGTTATTGCCGGCATCAATGCAAACTTGACATTGGCAATGGCGCTAATACCGATTCTGCTCAATTTCATCTGATTGGAAGCATCAACTCCTTGATTCAGTCTTTTTGGTGCCACCTCTTCAGTGCTAGTGAAAGATGGTGCTAGAGGCTTGCACTTCTGTGATGCCATCATCAGTTACAAATCCAGTCTTGTAACAGATAGAAGTTGAACTATTTCAACTTCATATCTGTACCATTTGATTATATTTACATATGCACCTCCCTTTGTTTAGGTTCCTCTTCCCTCAGTGATTCTTCTTCTTACAGAGGACTTGATTAATTGTGTACATGTATTGCATACTTTCTCTTCCACCTTATAACATATAAGAAGTCCCATCTATTGGCACCTGCCCCAACATTCCAGAATCTTCTAAGTTTGGTGCCCCTTTGTTGTCTTGTCCTTACCTTGTCCATCATTGATAACCGATCTGAGAATCCTTCAATGGGCCCCCTTGGTCGAAATTGTGCTTGGAATGTGCTTTGCCTCCCTTACATCCTTGTCATGTGTCTAAATGTCTGAAAGTGTTAAATTTTTTTTTAAGTATGAGGCTGTTCGTGTCTATTTTTGGCCTTTGTCGGGTTTTCAGACTTCTCTCTAAAAGGGTTGGTCGCTGAGCGTACTGCATAAGTGATTTCCCCGAACCCTGACATCCTCTTGCTTTCTTTCTTCTGATCTTTTAGACTTCTGCCTTTTGGCATACCTTTTCGTTGGTCCTTGCCATTCATACATGGTGCTTTACCATTCACCTGCAGCTAATCCCTTCCTAGTGGCTAATCAGCCTGCAAATATTCTTTCGATTTGCTGCTATGTGCTGGGCATCTGGTATTCAATATTCCCAATCCCTGGCTTCTCTTTTCCTCTAAGTTCTAATCCCAAGCTTTCAGGATTTCCATTACTTGCATCCCTCGGGCATCCAATTCCTCAAATCCTCAATGTTAGGCTTCTGGAACATTTTTTACTTTTTTGCTTTGTTTGGGCATGGACATTCTCAAATCTCCACCATTCAAATAGGAACCCTACCTACCTCCTCACATGGTTCGAGACGACATTAATGGCCTTGAATGAAAGCGGTAAGGTGACATGTGGCTCTCCCACACTTCTCTATACTTGTGGACCCCCTCAAAGGCATGGTTTGTATACTAATGGACATGGTTGCTGATGCAAGGGATGTGGTTGCATGTACTTGGTCATGTGAAGACGTTGCAAATGGACATGGATGACCTGCAAGCTTGTTAACCACTCTGACATCTCCACCCAACTTGTATAGTGAAATTGTAATGTTATATATACATGTAAAAAGATGTAAAAAAGGGTTGGTCGCTGAGCCAATTTTTGACTATAAATGTCTCAAGTGGGTTCTAGGGTATCAATGGATGAATTGCCAGCTCTGCAAATGATGAAGCATGTTTGTAGATCAGGTAAAGGGGTAGTCTAGTAAGGTTTTGCATGTAAATTTATGTCTCCATGACGGGCTGTAATATCTTAGGAGGGGCTTTGAACCTAGTTGTTGTCTCTCACTTGCTAGATTTGTTGGCATGATTGTAACAAAATTTGATGAACATATGACATACATTCTAAAGCATTGCACACTCTTTTGTAATGGTCTTCTTTTGTGGCATGTGGGGTATTGCTGATTTGTAAGGGATAACTAAGTATGTTCATTTGCAGGTTTCCTTATCTTTTGGGGTTGTGTATATACGATCTTTGTTCCATTTGCTGATTTGTAGGCATATTCTCATCCTTTTTGCAAGTTGTGACATTGTTGCCCAATGGAGTAAGCACTGATTTGATTGGTGAAAGGCCAAGCACTTTCATTTTAACCATCTCTCTTCTTAACTGTAGGAGTAGGTTAGGTTCCGCCATGCTTGTATGATCTAGTATTGCAAATTATGCTATCTCTTATGCTATTCTGAAATTGATAAATAGTTAAAGGATCATGCTAGTATGTTGTCCCTCTTATCCATGTGTATACAATATTAAGTGGGTTTATTCTTAGGGATATAACACTGCTGTTATCTTTTGGTTTGTGCTAAGAGTGGATTATTACCTGCTTGTTGGGGGTCTTGTAGGTCTGTATGTAGTCAATGCTGACATGAACTTAGTGAAACTCTTGGGGTTCATAGCATTTTGGGTATGGCTACTTAAGGGCTCGAGTCTAATTGTTTCTCTCTCTTTAATTGTCCTGTTGTAGAGACCTCAGGGAATACCCCCTTGGCATTCCAGAGTCTAAAGCAGAAGAAGGAATACCCTATCTTTTGGTCCAATGTTGTCCCTGCCTAATCATAAGCTGTAAGTTATTTGTCCTAAGTTTGACATCCCTGGCACTTAGGAATAGCTTAGCTTTCGGGATTTGGGAACCTACAACTTTGAGCATCAACAACATCTACTATGTTGTCTGCAAGAGATCTCTTGGGATCTAGAACAACTACCTCTTGTTCTCGTTTCCATCCTATGAACAATTTTTAAACAATTTTGTTTTACCAAGCTATTGCTGTTTATGATGGACTATCTTGATTAACTGATAAGAGATGTGCCTGTGTAATAATTTTCTGTTGAAATAACATTTTTGACCCTTTGTGAATGTAGCTAAACCACGGTTCACTGTTTTGTTGCTAACAGTATTTAGATCTTGCTAAAGTTTCAAAAGATTTTAGTGCATTATTAATGAGTCAAAATATCCCCTAAATACCTTTTCAAAATGTGTAATGAAAATCTTTGTAGTCATTCAAGATTCTCTATCTTCCACGCACCTAAAGTATGAGATGCACAAGAGATATTTAAGTGACTATAATGAGTATCAAAATAACTGGTCCCTTATCATCTTCGTCAAACCAAGGAAAATTCATTTTGGATTAAAGCAATTGCACTTGTGGATGCAAAAGTGACATAATTACATGAGTTTTAATCATCTTGCCGTGACATTTTGACCTTGACACCTGATGGATTTGTAACAGGATCGTACTGGACGCATAGTTTTCAAACTATTTGGAAAAGATCCAAGTGAAATTCCTCAACTTTTACGATCACAGGTACTTAGATCCTAAGGAAATAATCTTTTCTTACTTGTATGGTTTATTCATGATTCCAATTTATTTTAACATTGTTAAAATCCTTGAAATCCCTTAAAATGTTCTGATTCTCACAGTAGATTACCGAATTCATCTTTGCATTTGAGTGTGTTATGGGAGTGTGTCAGAATGATTGTTTCTTAATTTCAAGTTAATTCTTCACCGTTTCTTATGCATCAAAATATGTGATATACATCAGATACTTGATTGGCTAGCTAACAGCCCTTCAGATATAGAGAGCTATATCAGACCTGGCTGTGTCATCCTAACAATTTATTTACGCTTATCTGAGTCTGTTTGGGAGGAGGTATGTCTTTTTCAATTGCAGCGTTATTGATTAGTGTCCATGCTGTGGTTGGGAATTTGATTGATGAATTCTTTTCTCCACGCAGCTTGGTACTGGCTTCAAAAATAGTCTTGAGAGACTTCTTAAGGGTTCTGATGATGGCTTTTGGCAAACAGGGTGGATCTTTGCCCAGACAGGGCATAGGATAGCATTCATATATGATGGTAAATTTTAAAACTATTAGATGTTTTATAGGTTGAGAATATTCTGATTTTTTTGTTGGGTCAAACTATCAACTCATTTCTTAAAATGGGCCTAGCTATTTCACCGAGAATGCTTGTATGGGAAAATAAATCTGACTTTACAGTTTCTTTACATACGGAATCACATCTCTAGTAATTAAGTTATTTCTTGGATGCAACTCTGTTTGTTGTCTTACATAACTCAATATTCTTGAATGAAAACTGTTTGTTAAATTTCAGAATTTGCTTTACCTCATCTTTAGCAAACTGATGTGCTCATAATGCATTAGACTGATTATACTCGAGTTTAAATTTTTAAAATGTCATTATTCATTTTGTGATGTGTTCTTGCCATGGTCCAGGTCAAGTGGTTTTTGATGCATCTGCAGATTTTGGAAATGCTCCTAAGATCTTAAGCGTTACTCCTATTGCCATTACTTCTGACATGAAAGCCAGTATTGTGGTCAAAGGACTTAATCTTTGCAGTTCAAACTCAAAGTACAGCATCTTACTTAAGTGATCTCATAGACACATCTGCAATAAAATTTAACACACAACACTAAATTAAATGCATCTCTATTTTTCATTTTCTATTGCAAACATGATTCTTCTCTGCAAAATGTTAAGAATACATGGTGGAATGTGACATGATATTGCCTGTATTCGTTAAGTCTTTCTTATAGAATCTATGTAAACATTAATCTTCATGTGCCATTTTTTTAATGCACAAAACCAATGAAATCTAGTTTTTTGTTTTTATTATGCAGGATCATTTGTGCTTTCCAAGGAAAATATTCAATGCAAGAATCTTCAATTGAATACATTCGGGAAGATAGTGATCCCAATCTTCATCACACTGATCAATTTGAGGAATGCACACAGATTCAGTATCAGAGATTTTCATGGATCCCACCTAATTTGAGTGGAAGATGCTTTATTGAGGTTCAAATTTTGTTGCAAAACTTGATTGATTAAAAATTTTGCTTTCCTTTCTTGCAAATTTGTGCAATAGATGTAAAAATATTTTTCAGTTCTTATTGGGGTGGATGTTTCAGGTTGAGGGCCATGATCTGAGGGGTAGCTTCTTTCCTGTAATAGTGGCTGAACATGACATCTGTACAGAAATTCGCACACTAGAAAGATATATTGAAATCTCTTCCAAGGCTGGCCAACATGAGGCAACAGAAAACCGTGGTTTGCAAGTGAAAGAGAAACTGGAAGCAATAGAGTTCTTGCATGAACTAGGTTGGTTATTTCAGAGAAGTTGCTTGATACATGAGCCAAATCTCAGTGTCCTGCCAACTACTTTTTCACCTATTCGATTCAAGTGGCTTCTTGAATATGCAACTGAACAGGACTTGTGTGCAGTGGTGAAGAAAATTCTGAACATTTTGTTTAGTAATTATGTCAACTGTGCTGATTCTTCAGCTATATCCATATTAGGAGAAGCTGGTATTTTACATAGGGCTGTGCGGAGAAATTGCCGGGAAATGGTTGAATTTCTATTAGCATATGTCCCTGATTCTATGACAGAAAATACAATTGGCACACCAGCACATGGACACGAGAAACTTCATAGTTCTAATAGCTTTGTACTCAAACCTGACATGTCTGGACCTGCAGGGCTCACACCACTTCACATTGCAGCTAGCATGAAGAGTGCTGAAGGTGTATTGGATGCGCTCACCAATGATCCATGCCAGGTAATTGAAGCTATCTAGATTGTGATGAGTTAGTGTATCCTATTAGTCAATGTTATTATTTCAACATAATATATATACTTTTTAGTTCCATTAAGTTTAAGGTCTTGAAGTTGCAACACATGCACTCTCAAATAGCCCTTGGGAGCATAGGCAGGTTTATTTTAGTTAGAAATATTATAATTATGCTAGGATATGATCTTGGCATTCTTAGAAGTCAAGATCCCAGTGGGAAGGTAATCTTACCTTGATAATTCATGCAAACATTATCCAGATTGGAGCAAAAGCATGGACAAATGTTCGTGATCAAACTGGAAGGACTCCTGAAGAATATGCATTGCTTGGAGGCCAGCATTCTTACATTGAATTGGTTCATAAAAAACTTGAGAAGAGAGGGACACCTAAACACGTTAGCATTGACATCACTAAGTTAATTCCCAATGAACAAAACGTGCTAAAGAAGAAAAATTGTGGATCCCCTTCAGCATCACTGGAAGTCTCTAGAGGAAAAGGTGAAGTACAAGGGAATAAAGCAGACATAGAATTGTCTCAGAAGTTTGGACAGTCGGTCAGTCTTTGCTCTGACTATGGTAAGATAAAGCGTTTGCCATCTTATTGCAAACTTTGTGCTCAGCAACAACTCCACAAGCGCAGAGCAAATAACCTTTTATACAGGCCTGCAATGTTGTCCATGGTGGCTATTGCAACTGTGTGTCTCTGTGTCACTCTTCTTTTGAAGGGACCACCTCAAGTTCTCTTTGTCCCACCTCCTTTTAATTGGGAATCGGTAAAGTTTGGAATCAGGTAAAACAGTTGGGGATGCTCATTAACAAGATTGGAGCCCCAGATGCCAATTCTCTGCTGATTCAAGTTTCCAACCTATTGAGTTCATCACTAGATTCTGATTTATGCTCTGTAAAATTATTTTTACTTGACCACCTTCAGTGTGTATATTAAATATTTATCAAAAGGGAGACATTTAGCATGCTCAACTCCTGTAATAGATTAACTCGTTGAACATTTTGGCATGCATTTAAACTAACAAGGGGGATACTATTCTGGAATTCTAAAGATGTACAGAGTCTGGACATCTTTTTCCGAATCATTTCACAGGCTGCACTACATGTAGCATATAGTTTCATTTTTATGTAGACATTGCTGTTTACAACTATTTAGTACTCTGAAACAAACTTAGAGATTTGTGCTTTTACTTAACAGATATCAATATATTCAGTCACCCCCAAATATGAAATAACTAAAGATTAGTTCCTTTATTATTATTGGGTAGTGACATGCAATGCCATTTATGGTGATTAAATTTTTTAGAGGCAAATTCATTATTTCCCCTTTTATTTATGGACTGGATTGAAGTGAATCAGAAGGGTGAGGACATATTTTGATGCATGATTCTATATTTTATACCATCCACTATATGATAATATCAATTGGGTCTTGAAGTAGATAAGAACAGAAATATCTAGTATTGTTTTCAAGAAGTTAAGTGTACTGCTGTATGTACTTAGCGTAAGTATTTTAGTGATAGCAGATCATTAACTTTAGCACCATGACCATATACAATGGAAATTTGTGAGCAATTTCTTGTCAATTGCAGTTTTCAATTTATTTTGTTTTTCAGACACTGTGGTAAGTGGCAAATATTAAAAGTTAAAATTACGTAAGTATGCAAGCTCCGAATGTACTGAGCTTCCTGAGCTTGCTTGCGTAGATGAAATCTTGGTCTTCAACAACCTGCCAACATTGATATTCAAGGTGAAGTAATTACTGCCTGATATTGGGACTGGGACATTGCAAGCTCCAATATTGAGCTTCCTGAGCTTTCTTGCATAGACAAAATCATTGATCTTCATCAACCTGACAACATTAATATCTAAGAGGAAGAAATTACTATCTGATATTGTGTCTAGGACATCATTTTTATGAGAAATCCAATCCAACCTAAAACTTCGTTGCTTCCCCATATACTTACAGACAACTACATACATAGTTTCCCATACAAATGAACTGGGAAGGCCGTTTAGAAACAATAACAGTATTTGCAGTATTATCCATTACCCTAATATGGCAATTGAAGCATCTGCCTTAATCTTCCACAGCTCAAATAATTTGACTATTCTGTGTACTTGGAGGACCCAAAATAGGCATGCTATTGTACCTACACAGGGAGGGAGATAAATCTTAAATCACAATGTCACAAAGCATGGTAGTGGTCATTAACAAAAGGAAAAAAAATTCTTACAGCATGTGCATGTCCGTATGTCTTGTGTGGTTTGCAGTGGCTATCTCCATGACCTGGATACTATAACCTTTTGCATTGCTTATGGATGCATGCATACATAGCCATGAAACTCGTCACTATATCAATTTGCTCTTGAGCCTCATCTTGAGAAACACCAATATCTAGAAAGATATTTTGCTTTATTTGAGCCATTTCCTGTGTGTTACAGACCTAATTAACTACTAGTTAAGAACAGAAATATCTAGCATTGTTTTCAATAAGTTAAATGTACTGCTGTATTTACTTGGCACAGGGGTTTTAGAGATAACAAATCATTAACTTTAGTACCAAGACCAGATACAGTGAGAGCTTGTGAGCAATTTCTTGTCTATTACAATTTTCACCTTAATTTGTTTTTTGTAAATGCTGGTTAACTATTAAGAATTAAAATAAAAAGAGATTACATTAAATATGCAAGCTGTGATCATTTCGATCTTTTTGAGTTTGCTTGCATAGATGAAATCGTTGATCTTCAGCAACCTTACAACATTGATATCTAAGATGAAGCAATTACTACCTCAATTACTACCTGACATTGTCGTGAGGATCTCATCATTTTAATTTTTTTACCAGAAATCTGATCCATCCTAAAACTATGTTGCTTCATCTGATACTTACAGACAACTAAATACATAGCTTCCCATACAAATGAATTGGGAACACCATTTAGAAATAATAACAGTATCAGCAGTATATATATTCTTGGATTCAGAGAGGGATCTATTGGGGCCCTCACTTGTAAATATTTTAGTACATAATATAATTTGATTACAGATAGAGAAGAGAAGATATAGGTTACCTTTTCTATATACGTTGTTTGAAAAAAACTAAGAGATTTTGATGGCTATATTTTAATGCATTTTATGGCCCCTAATCTTAAATAATGGCATGTTTTCATAATAGTTAAGTGGACCTATACCAAAAACTAGAAAACAAAAAAAGAAGATTTTTTTTTTAAAACATCTTTATCACCACATATACCACATTTCTCCACACCACGAATGGCTGCCTCCCCCTAACCGTCCGCTTCATGAAGGACGACCTCAATGAGTCCGGGTTGACCCCAACCATCTTATAGACCAGTGGACACCGGGAGTTGGAAAGCATACACCCTTAGAAAGCTTCTTGCAAAATTTGGTTGGGACTGTTTTTCCCTGTGTTAGCCTTGGCATGGTGATTGCACTAGAGATTTCCAACAAGCTGTTGTTGTGGGTAATTGACAGGGTTTTGCACGTCTCAAATCCCTTGGAATGCTCATGCCTCATGGAGCTCACGGTTGACCATTACATTTTCTTTTCTTGCAACGTTGACATCTGCCATTGTTGCCTCCTTAGTCACCAACAATATTTTACCATGCTTTTATAAACATACAAATTCTTTAGTGTATATGTCCTGCAAGAACAAACGGAGTAGCCATGCCCACAATGCCTCATTCAAAATTGCCATCGTAAGTTTAGCCACAAAATCTGCCCTAATACAAGCCTTCGATTTAGGTGTTTTGCCATCTCCCAATCCAAACTCCCCTAGCAGCTCCTTGATGAGACCCATGGCCACTGCTTCTTCACAATTAAAGATTACATTAAGGTGCTTGTTTGAGACATGACCCTGTCGATATGGATGCCTCTTGGAAGATTTAAGTTGTTGGCGTGCCATATCAGAGTTGTGATATGAACACCAACACCCAACCAAACTAGAAATCCGTGTGCCAAACTGACCTTGCAAAACACCAACACAAAAAAAGTCATGTAGAAAGCAACTGCCAAACATTTCTTTAAAACACATTCTCATAGATGCAACTAATAGCACCTCATGGGATGTTAAACCATTGTCATATCAAATGAGGGAGAATAGAGTTTGAAGATATGGCCGAGATGGTTGAGGAATGGATATCAAGCAATGATAATAAATTTACATGAGTGCAGGGATTATGGTAGGTAATAATGATAGGTTGGGGTGGTGGGGGACTTTAGGGGCCCTTAGTTTAGGGAGGTTTTAGGAAAATT
Organism: Cunninghamia lanceolata; assembly: GCA_027924645.1. Lineage (NCBI taxonomy): Eukaryota > Viridiplantae > Streptophyta > Pinopsida > Cupressales > Cupressaceae > Cunninghamia > Cunninghamia lanceolata. The sequence goes on along the minus strand of BSBN01001848.1, from coordinate 253,546 downwards.
AAATTAGATAAGCTAGACCATGATTTTGGTGAGGCATTGTATTTGTTTGGGTGGGCAATGTAATCAAATAACACAATTGGCCAAGAAGTCGACCTCTAGGTTAGCCTCTGTAACGACGAGAGACGATAATCTCGTCAAAGGCCTTGCTGATTTGCAATGCTTCTTGAAGTGCAAAATTTGCACTCCATTGCAAATCTAGTTTTGTGTTCATGTGTGTAGTTCAAGCCATAGGCTTAGCAAAAGCATATAGCCAACCCAAAGGGGATATGGCTTGTTTTGATTGCCAAAACCAATAAAGGAGGAATGGATGTGATTGACACTTGTTTAGGAATGAGCATGATCCTAAAGAAGGCACATAGTACTGAGAATATTGTTTTGATTAGGGCAATTTTGTGAAGATTGCTCAGTAGATAGGGCTTTATGTGAATTTGGGCTACTATACAAAGGTAGGTTGGATGATAGGCAATACACAGCAATTAAGAAGCATAAAGAGGAAATAGAAGAAGTTTAGGTTTGAAGTTGCACTTTTGAGCTATGCTCAACATAAATATTTGATAACTTTGTTAGATTATTGTGATGAAGATGATTACCACTTATTGGTTTATGAGTATGTTTGCAACATATCTCTTGATGAACATCTTTACAAGTGTGCAAAGCCATTGCAATGGAATTATCGGCAGAAAATTGCACAAGGTACAAGAAAGTAAAAATGACGGAGAAGAGGCAACAAAATTGTTGAAAGGAATGGTAAAGAATTTCTCCCAATAATTCTCTAAGGAAGGGAACTTGCACGTGATTCTAAATGCACAAAATTCATTAAACATTTAAGATCTAATCAAACTTGTAGCGGGGACTCAAGTTTATCATGTGCATTTTCAATCATCGAAGGATCGTGTATCAAAGGTAGAGTTGATGAGGCAAGTGGGTTTTTGTCTCCAATGATGGAGAAGGGTTTAACACTAAACAATGTCCTCTAGAATGCACCCATTGATAGTTACTACAACAAAGGGAATTCTAAAAGGACTTTTGGACTTTGAGATGCAATGCAAATTTTGTGCATATTCGACAATCATTGGGTTCTATGAGGCCATATTTCTCAAGGCATTTTGTCAAATAGTTCACCTATCAAGATAAATTGATAGAGACCCAAGTGGAACTTGGAGAGTGGATGGTTACCATTTCAATTGCTAAAGAAGTAAATTGTGCACAAGAAGATAGCTACAATGCATTTTGAGGGTTCCATTAGATGCATTAAAGAATGGGTTTATAGTAATCAAAAGCACATGGTGCCATGTCTTTGCCAACAACTCAACATCAGATGGATGGGCCAATCTAACAACCCCTACTTCATTTTTAGATTCTAAATTAGTGTTAGATTAAAATATCTCGACACATCATTCCTCAACTAAATTCTCTAGTTCCAATGCAATCTCTACCCAACTCACATAGCTGGAGGATGCCCATACAATTTACTTGTAGGACTTAACAAATGTTGACTTCACACTTAGATCCACTTATAGGATTCACAATACATTTCACCTTTGTTAAGGGCTTCATAATCTTATCTTGATCCATTTCTTCTTTCTCCTCCTGTTTAACCATGTTAGCTTCTCTTCCAAGAATCAAACCTAAGCTTTGATACAATTTGATGTAGTCTCCGTAAGGGGGTCTAGTGAAAGACTATCTAACCATGCAACCTTAACACAAAACATTCATCATCATGCACAATGGAATTCAAATATCATAACAATAATATGAAAGTTAACTAGATCAATATATTATCCTCCACAATCTTAGATTACATCAAAATATCTACCTCTAGGGCTTCCAACAAATCCAAACCTCAATTTTAGTGTGTTAAACAAGAGTGTGACTACAACTATCAAACTCCTCAGGCTAATTTCACTTCAATAGCTCTTCCCTCAATTGATGGACCTTCACTTTGTTATTTCTCTGTCGTACTCACTCTTCCCCCATCATTTCTTAATTAATTCACCACCTTTTATAGTAAAGATTGACGTAGTAGGTTGAAGCCAACCAAAAACATAGTAGAATCCCCCATGCATTTAGGATAAAGATCATGGGACCAATAGATTTGAGGGTTCCATTAGATGCATTAAATAATGGGTTTATAGTAATCAAAAGCACATGGTGCCATGTCTTTGCCAACAACTCAACCGCAGTTGGATGGGCCAATCTAACAACCCCTACTTCATTTTTAGATTCTAAATCAGTGTTAGATTAAAATATCTTCACACATCGTTCCTCAACTAAATTCTATAGTTCCAATGCAATCTCTACTCAACTCGCATAGCTGGAGGATGCCCATACAATTTACTTGTAGGACTTAACAGATGTTGACTTCACACTTAGATCCACTTATAGGATTCACAATACACTTCACCTTTGTTAAGGGCTTCATAATCTTATCTCGATCCATTTCTTCTTTCTCCTCCTCTTTAACCATTTTACCTCCTCTTCCAAGATTCAAACCTAAGCCTTGATACAATTTGACATAGTCTCTGTAAGGGGGTCTAGTGAAAGACTATCTAACCATGCAACCTTAACACAAAACATTCATCATCATGCACAATGGAATTCAAATATCATAAGAATATTATGAAAGTTAACTAGATCAATATATTATTCTCCACAATCTTAGATTACATCAAAATATCTACCTCTAGGGCTTCCAACAGATCCAAACCTTAATTTTAGTGTGTTAAACAAGAGTGTGACTACAACTATCAAACTCCTCAGGCTAATTTCACTTCAATAGCTCTTCCCTCAATTGATGGATCTTCACTTTGTTCACTCTTCCCCCATCATTTCTTAATTAATTCACCACCTTTTATAGTGAAGATTGATGTAGCAGGTTGAGGCCAACCAAAAACGTAGTAGAATCCCCCATGCACTTAGGATAAAGATCATGGGACCAATAGATCTAAGGGTTCCATTAGATGCATTAAAGAATGGGTTTATAGTAATCAAAAGCACATGGTGCCATGTCTTTGCCAACAACTCAACAACAGTTGGATGGGCCAATCTAACAACCCCTACTTCATTTTTAGATTCTAAACCAGTGTTAGATTAAAATATCTTCACACATCGTTCCTCAACTAAATTCTCTAATTCCAATGCAATCTCTACCCAACTCACATAGCTGGAGGATGCCCATACAATTTACTTGCAAGACTTAACAAATGTTGACTTCACACTTAGATCCACTTATAGGATTCACAACACTTCACCTTTGTTAAGGGCTTCATAATCTTACTTGGTTCCATTTCTTCTTTCTCTTCCTCTTTAACAATTTTACCTTCCCTTCCAAGATTCAAACCTAAGCTTTGATACAATTTGACGCAGTCTCCGTAAGGGAGTCTAGTGAAAGACTATCTAACCATGCAACCTAAACACAAAACATTCATCATCATGCACAATGGAATTCAAATGTCATAACACTAATACGAAAGTTAACTAAATCAATATATTATTCTCTACAATCTTAGATTACATCAAAATATCTACCTCTAGGGCTTCCAACAGATCCAAACCTCAATTTTAGTGTGTTAAAACAAGAGTGTGACTACAACTATCAAACTCCTCAAGCTAATTTCACTTCAATAGCTCTTCCCTCAATTGATGGATCTTCACTTTGTTATTTATCTGTCATACTCACTCTTCCCCCATCATTTCTTAATTAATTCACCACCTTTTATAGTGAAGATTGATGTAGTAGGTTAAAGCCAACCAAAAACATAGTAGACTCCCCCATGCACTTAGGATAAAGATCATGGGACCAATAGATCTGAGGGTTCCATTAGATGCATTAAAGAATGGGTTTATAGTAATCAAAAGCACATGGTGCCATGTCTTTGCCAACAACTCAACAGTAGTTGGATGGGCCAATCTAACAACCCCTACTTCATTTTTAGATTCTAAATCAGTGTTAGATTAAAATATCTTCACACATTGTTCCTCAACTAAATTCTCTAGTTCCAATGCAATCTCTACCGAACTCACATAGCTAGAGGATGCCCATACAATTTACTTGCAGGAGTTAACAAGTGTTGACTTCACACTTAGATCCACTTATAGGATTCACAATACACTTCACGTTTGTTAAGGGCTTCATAATCTTACCTCGATCCATTTCTTCTTTCTCCTCCTCTTTAACCATTTTACCTTCTCTTCGAAGATTCAAACCTAAGCTTTGATACAATTTGACGTACTCTCCGTAAGGGGGTCTAGTGAAAGACTATCTAACCATGCAACCTTAACACAAAACATTCATCATCATGTACAATGGATTCAACTATCATAACAATAATATGAAAGTTAACTAGATCAATATATTATTCTCCACAATCTTAGATTACATCAAAATATCTACCTCTAGGGCTTCCAACAGATCCAAACCTCAATTTTAGTGTGTTAAACAAGAGTGTGACTACAACTATCAAACTCCTCAAGCTAATTTCACTTCAATAGCTCTTCCCTCAATTGATGGATCTTCACTTTGTTATTTCTCTGTCGTACTCACTCTTCCCCCATCATTTCTTAATTAATTCACCACCTTTTATAGTGAAGATTGATGTAGTAGGTTGAAGCCAACCAAAAATGTAGTAGAATCTCCCATGCACTTAGGATAAAGATCATGGGACCAATAGATCCGAGGGTTCCATTAGATGCACTAAAGAATGGGCTTATAGTAATCAAAAGCATATGGTGCCATGTCTTTGCCAACAACTCAACAACAGTTGGATGGGCCAATCTAACAACCCCTACTTCATTTTTAGATTCTAAATCAATGTTAGATTAAAATATCTTCACACATCGTTCCTCAACTAAATTCTCTAGTTCCAATGCAATCTCTACCCAACTCACATAGCTGGAGGATGCCCATACAATTTACTTGCAGGACTTAACAAATGTTGACTTCACACTTAGATCCACTTATAGGATTCACAATACACTTCACCTTTGTTAAGGGCTTCATAAGCTTACCTCGATCCATTTCTTCTTTCTCCTCCTCTTTAACCATTTTACCTTCTCTTCCAAGATTCAAACCTAAGCTTTGATACAATTTGACACAATCTTTGTAAGGGGGTCTAGTGAAAGACTATCTAACCATGCAACCTTAACACAAAACATTCATCATCATGCACAGTGGAATTCAAATATCATAACATTAATATAAAAGTTAACTAGATCAATTATATATTATTCTCCACAATCTTAGATTACATCAAAATATCTACCTCTAGGGCTTCCAACAGATCCAAACCTCAATTTTAGTGTGTTAAACAAGAGTGTGACTACAACTATCAAACTCCTCAAGCTAATTTCACTTCAATAGCTCTTCCCTCAATTGATGGATCTTCACTTTGTTATTTCTCTGTCGTACTCACTCTTCCCCCATCATTTCTTAATTAATTCACCACCTTTTATAGTGAAGATTGATGTAGCAGGTTGAGGTCAACCAAAAACGTAGTAGAATCCCCCATGCACTTAGGATAAAGATCATGGGACCAATATTAAATGATTTCTTTGTGAACTTTACCTTAGAATTGGATGCACATCTTTGAGAAGTATAAACAATCTTTTTTTTTTGTGACAAGTTATATGACTCCAGGCTTGATGCAATTCTAAAGATGAACAATCTCGGGACCATTGATGTCATCAATGGCATTATACATTGGTGCAAATCCCAAAAACATAGTGCACACCTCATAGACCTTCAATAGCTAATTTGGCAAGTCACCTCATCCAAATAACATATCCATTTAACTAACACATAGACACGCTCTATATGCTTAGTTGATGCTTTAGACAAACTCTCATAACAAATTGATACATATGTGTTACTGCACAGATGATTTTGTCTTTAGGTTTGACTGCTTAAAATGATAATTGTGTTTGTTGAGAAATCTAATTGCGACAAAGCAAATTGATTGCTACCAAACTAAGAACTCTACAAAAGACAACCAAGATAAACAAAACATTTTTGGTTGATGCAAGATTGCTTATAGGCTTGGGATGCAAGATAGTTATTGCAACAAAGGGGATTCTAAATGGACTTTTGGACTTTAAGATGAAATGTAGATTTTGTGCATATCCAATAATCATTGGGTTGCATGAGATCATATTTTTTGAGGCATTTTGTCAAATAGTTGATGTGCCTTATGCTTACAACTATAGGAGGTTCTCCTTCCTCCTACCAACTTGATAGAGACCCAAGTGAAGCCTAGACAATGGATGGTTACCATTTCAATTGTTGAAGAAGTATATTGTGCACAACGTGATAGCTACAAATGGATTTTGAGGGCTCCATCAGATGCATTTAAGAAAGGATTTATAGTAACCAAAAACACATGGCACCATGTAGATTGGTCATGTGATTGGAATAAGGATATGGTCACAATCTTTACTAATGACTCAATAATTGTTGGATGGGCCAAGCCAATGACTTCCATTGTATTGTCAAATTATAAAGAGGATGTTAGATTAAAATGAGCACAAACCATCGATCTTTGAAGATCAATAGCTCCCGCTCCTTCCCCAAGTTTTTACAAGATGTGCCAGGAAGCACCATTGGTGGGAAATGATTACTTGGCAATTTTAAGAGTTTAACATTTACACAAAGTGAAACTATGGTTTTATACAAGTAGCTTTGGCTTTCATATATATAAAAGAGTACTTATTATATTAAGGCCTTGCCTTACAATAATAAAACAAAAGCAAAACCAAGCCCACATTTTAGTAAGACTTTGTCTCAATAAAAATAAGTGGGGATCGCATGGATATTTACCAAAATCTGTGTGACCTATAAAAGAGAATAACTAGAGCTTTGTCATCAAGGCATAAATTTGATAGTTGTATAGCTGTATTTAGACATTTTTGCTGTAAAATACAATGGAAATTTTAAAAAGACTGTGGAGAAATTTTGCTCAAACTGTCAAAATTTATATAGGATTATGATAATATATATATTTGATTTTTATATGATTTACTTCTACTAAGGCATGTCAGTATTTGAAGGGCACCATTGAATAGATAACTATCATAAAAAAATTGCTTGACGAGTAAGGTTGACCGTCAAATTTAAGCCCTGTTTGTCATTGAAAGGGAAAAACAAGGCGAACTTGCGACGAAGACATTCACAAGAGGAGGTCGTTATATGCATTAATTAGTCCACTTTGAACTAGCAGTCATGGCCAACATAACGTAAGCATAGTAGTAATGAGGTGGTTTTGGACATTTGTTGACAACAATGGCATCATCATGGTGGGAATATTTTTTAGATCCATTTTCATGTGATAATTTTGCATTTAATATTTTTCTTCTCTCCTCTTCTTAACTATATAATGCAATAATTAGAGAAAAGGGGGACTTGGATCTTTCTCAAGTGAATCTTAGCCCTTTTTTAACAAAGGTTGTGCAAACTAGACTTTCAAGGCATAAGAATTATATTATTAATCAATCGCTGGTAGCAATTACAATTGTGTAGATTGTTCTTTATCTCTTATATTTGCCTATCACACATGTTTCTAATAATTAAAATTCTTCTTTTCTTTATGTTTTCTCATGGTTTTCTTAGCAGATCTAGGCAACCAACTAGAGGATGAAACTATATTTGTGTTTTTTGAACCCTATTCTCTAGCTTTTCATTTGCATCGTTTAGGGTAGCATTGATTCATGTGTCTAGATTCTTACCGATCTCTCGCAAAGATAATCATGCAAATATTTGTTTTCTTGCCTTTATATTATTGCAATAGTGTCTTTTTAATTTCTATTGATTATTGAATCTCATTCTCTTAATCCTTGTGTAGGTGAAGGGTTTTTCTATTCTAACACATCCCCATTCTAATTGATTTCTATTTTATGGTTTTTCTTCCCCCTTTCACCCCTGTTAGATTAGGTTAGTGTTAGAATAGACAAGGAGCCAACCCTGCAATCTCGGAGGTTGTCTTGCAATAAGATCACACTTTTGCAAGACTTCCCATTGTTGATGCTCTCCACATGGTGTTAGTATTGAAATGCATGTGTAATATTTGAGTATCAACACTTCCTCCAAAAGAAAATTTGATTTCTAGTTTGGATGTGTACCTTTTGGAGCCCATTTACCAACACTAGGGAATTGCCTTCTAGAATGAGCTTTTTCCATCCCAATGATTTAGTGAGCTAAACCATGAAATAGTGCTTCATATTCTGTTATATTATTGCTATGGGTTCTCAAAAATATGGAACCCTCATGTAGAAAGAACAGATAACCATCTCTAAGAATGAAGCTCATTCTTATTATCCAAAGATTGCCTCTTGATGCGCCATCAAAGTTGAGTTTGACAAATTCATTCAAGGGTGACATACACAACTTTTCTAGCATTCCATTTATCTATTAACCTATTAATGGGGAACATTACTGTTAGTGGAACATTTGACAGTTTTTTAGCCGGAGGTTAGTTTGGATGATGTGTCCCAAGGCCGGGGCATCATGGTGGCAGAATGCTTGTTTGAAACATGTGACAATTTTTGATCCAGAGGTTAGTTCGAATGATGTGTCCCCTATTGGTCCCTCTCCTTCGTGTCCCCCTACGATTTTTAGATCCCTTGCGGGGACTTCTGCACCAATTCAGGCTGAGCCTGAAGGTGTGTTGGTGACTGATTGTGATTGTGTCGGATACCCTTCTTTGACCCCAGTTGTGGCTCTTTCTGACTAGGATCTGATTGCTACTTCGTCAGTTCCAGTTTTATCTTCGACTATGCCTGCTTCATTGCGCGAGCGTTCTGTGGTTGTGGCGTATGTTGAGGATCCCCTCCTCTCGCCTTGCTCTGAGGATTTAGACTCTGAGTTTTCCTAGATAGTGGTTCAACGTAGAAAGAAAGGGCTCCCCAAATCTGTTGTTGTTCTATGCCCTAGGGTCAAGGCAATTAGATTGGTTCGCTCTTATTCAAGGGTTGTTTAGTTTTGTTTGGTTTTGTCTTACAGTTGATTTGTTGTATTTGTGTGTTGTTTGTGTGCCATTGTTGGCCTATTTGTGGCCTGTTTGGTCCAACCCTTGGGGCTTGTTGTAAAGGGTTCAACACCCTGGTTTGTTGCTTATCTTAATTAAAATCATTATTGTTGGTGTTTTAATTCACACCTTTTATACAATCTATACAATGTTTTCTGGATGGTTTGCATTCATGCTAAACAAAAATAAAGGTGTCTTTTAGGATTCTCCTAGGGCAAAAGGCTGACATGCATATTAACTCAAGGCGAAAGGTTTTTATGTTTTTGAGTAAAAATAAACCCTACATAGCTATTAAGTGTTCGCTCTTTCTAGCTAAGCACAAAGATTGAAAAAATGTAAGACACAAGGATTGAATAAGTTTAAATACAAGTATACAAATACTTTAGTAATACACATAGTAACTTCAAGAAAATCTACAATACAACACTGCCAAACTTGTTAAAAACAATTTAATTTAGCTAAACACATATATATGAGATGTTATAAGCTAACAAGATAATTACATTCAAATCTACAAAAACTAGCGTAACACCTATTGCAATACAAAGCTTTCAATAAATGTTAAAGGATATTCAACTCACTTAAATACAATAACAAATAATATGCATAACACTTCAACAACAATTTCACTGGTAAAATAAACATACTAAATTTAAATGAAAAATTGCTTCCATTCAAACTAAACTTATTACAAGATTCTATTCACTAATACTAAATCTAACTTTAGACAATCTTCAATTGGACCCTTGGTAGGGATAACTACAAACTATGAACGGACCTTTTAAAAGGAAGTATAAATCGCTCGTCTCCTAAAAACAGTGATGACTAAAAATAGACAATTAGGCATCCGTCTCTGGGTGATGAACTGATGATTCGTATAAAGCTTGTTCTGCTCTAAATATGGCAATTCCTCTTGAAGATATCTGAAAATTTGAAAATTCACCCATCTTTATGACTCAAACCTGATTTTACCTCTTTTTTGAGTCTGATATAAAACTTCTGATTTTGTCTTGGTGATCTTCCTTCATAAATTATACTTCTACTTTCGCTTTTCGAAAGTCATGACTGCCTGTTGTTATAAAGTTGCCTGATCTGTTGTAGGTGGCAAAGACCCTGCTGATATGACAGGAAGACCTATTGTTGTTCACCAGAATCTTGTTGATGATCACCAAACCTTGCTGAAATAATGAATGTCATTGCTCTGTTGATTTATCGCTTTTCTGCAATGAATCTGATTGAAAAACAATCAAGTGCATGAATGGGCATGCCCTTTTATGAATAGCAAATCCTTCCTTGACAAATTCCTTGTCCACCCATCACCAAGGGGCAAGCTTCAGTATGTATGATTTTGCATGAGATTTTCTTTGCAAAAAATTGTCTTCTCCTGCATTGTGCCCGCCTGAACAAGGTGAAAACGAATTTTTAAAGCCATAAAAAATGCTTGCCTTCTTTGTGGGACATCACTTTAAAACTATTTTTCCTATGTGACAGGGCTTGAGACGTCTTTCCTGACTGCAATTTTTTGACTGTGGAACCTTACCCCTGTGTATGACATGCTTCAAACCACACTGGATGACGATCTTTCCTTGCTTTAGTAAATTTTATCAACTACTTTATGTCCGTTCTTTGTTATGATAGGCGTGTTTGAAGGTTCTCTTTATCAACACTGCAAAAATATGGACAAGACATGATGAAGAGGAGGAGGACAACCATGAATAAACTCTAAAAACATGACTCTTGATTTGACCAAAAGAAGATGATTTTGGCTTTAAATTTGGCCTTGTGCAAAAATATTTCATATGGGTACACGCTATATAGGGGCCCGCAATGTATACTTGTGTTGTAGGAGAATCTTAGAATAATTGGTTTAATAGTAGATTAGTGTTTTATCATTGGGTACACAGTCAGAGTCAGGCTATCTCTGAACCACTTAATAAAAATCACTTTGAAGTACCTAAAAGGAAAAAACACAACACATCACAAAAGAGGACACATGATACTACATAATGTAATAATAATTACATTGTAAATTGGGAAACACAATACAATATGATAAAAACAAAAGTATTCTTTTAGGGTTGTGAATGAAAGAAAACAAAATGGGTTACATAGAACTATTTACAGCTAAGAAAAGTAAGAAACATTCCTAAGTTAAGAATCTAATCATGATAGCACATAGTCTTGCAAACGATGTGAATGATCTATAGCGAAGAAAGGTTCAAGTAGACTTTGAGGTTCATGCACAGAAAGCCCTAGTAACAAATTCATCAATGTTTTCTAAGTCATGATAGTCTTCCATCTTGTTGAAATCCAACCACATCTATTGGGGATATTCTTTTTCCTTATGAATATATTTTGTAGAATCTTGTTATTGTAGAATACCTTTAGAAATAATTATCACTTCATATTTTGTTTCCTTGTCACTATCTTGACATTCCTCATCCTCACATGTTGCTTTAACACACTCTACCATAAACTGTAATGTCCCTTTTCTATGTCTGCCTTGAATCTGCCTTAGTTCTCAATTTCACAGCTTGTGAGCTTGAATATGTCCTGCAAAACACATTAGAACATGCTTACAATGATATTTTTCACATCTACGTTAATAGATTCATAATAACATCAACAATGCAAAGTCTAACTATTTAGGAGACTCAATCATAAGAGAGTAGAGGAGAATGAGTCCAATGGGGTGTCTTTAGATCCTCAACCCTAGGCCCAAGAGTGGATATACCATCCACCTTGGCCTCATGTGGCACATGCCATCCATATGAGGTGGTCTACCTAGTGATGCATCCGTTCCCGTTATCCCCTCATCTTATCATTTCCTTTTCTTTTCTATATGATTGGTCCCTTTGAATTCACATGTCTATGATAGAGGAATGAGATTACAAAAGGTGTCCAGAAGCCATCTCTTCTAAGCCCAAAGGTGGTACCCTTTGTACTCTTGTACCCTTTGTACCCCCTTGGCCCCAATGAGATTATTCAATCCCCCCTAGAGGGGTGGCGTACTTAGAAGAGTGCCCAACCCCATTATCCCTCTTGCACCGCATTTCACCTATCATAGAAGTCATCATATTGGTGTATGGAATTATGAAAAGATCTTGTGTTAGTTTATAAGCATATTTAAAAATAATAATCCATATATTAAATTACTAATATGTAATTTTCCTAATAAGAACAATTATTAATAAATTATATATTAAACAACATATCAAATAACATGTTAAACAATATATTACTCTACATGTTAAACATGTTAAACTATATACTAAACAACATATTAAATTACATGTTAGACATGTTAAATCATTTACTAAACATACTAGTAAATACCAAACTGCTGCTGTTTATTTATCTCTGCTGATTTACCCAGACTTTTTTCAGAACTTCCAATATTCTTTTCCTTTCATTCGATGCCTCCCATTGCTCACTGAACTCTCCCTTTATAGTCCTTATCCATGATGTCTCCTTTGGGAAAGGATGCGATTCTTCCTAAGGATCGCATCTTTCATCATTTGTTTATTTAATGATTTTATTTCCTTTTTGTTTTGGGATCGTTGACCTCTTGTTCAGCGTTGGCTATTTTTTTATTAATAATGGTATTTATTTAAATACTCACATTTATACTAATATTCATAATTTAATACTTACGTTTATATTAATATTATATTATTATATATTGATAATAATATCATTATTTATATTATAATAATATCGTTATATTATATTATATTATTTATATTGATAATAATATCATCATTCTTTAATCTATAATTATAACAATATCTTTGAAAATTATAATTATAATAAAATCAAAATTATTTATTTTCATCCTTTTGATATTCATTACATTTCAGTACTTCATAATTTGTATAATTATGAGGGCATTACATTCTATGGACCATATAAGGTATTAAGGAAAATAGGAGAAGTAGATTACGAATTGGACCTCCCTACGAATAGCCAAATTCACAATATATTCCATGTATCTCGCCTCAAGAAAGTTTTGGGACAACACATTGTTCCCTATGAGGAATTACCACCACTTGACGATGAAGGGAAATTGATCTTGGAGCCAGAACAGATTCTTAATGTACGGGAGAAAAGATTAAGGAACAAAATCATCAAGGAGTACCTTGTCAAATGGAAAGGCCTACCCACGAAAGATGCAACTTGGGAAGGAGCTAAGGTACTTGATTATCCAAATCTTAAGTTGCTTGAGGACAAGCAAATTTGGGAGGGGAGGACTGTAATGCCCCCATAATTATACAAATTATGAAGTATTGAAATGTAATGAATATCAAAAGGATGAAAATAAATAATTTCAATTTTATTATAATTATAATTTTCAAAGATATTGTTATAATTATAGATTAAAAAATGATGATATTATTATCAATATAAATAATATAATGATATTATTATAATATAAAGAATGATATTATTATCAATATATAATAATATACTATTAATATAAACAAAAGTATTAAATTATGAATATTAGTATAAATGTGAGTATTTAAATAAATACCATTATTAATACAAAAAATAGCCAACGCTGAATAAGAGGTCAACGATCCCAAAACAAAAAAGAAATAAAATCATTAAATAAACAAATGATGAAAGATGCGATCCTTAGGAAGAATCACATCCTTTCCCAAAGGAGACATCATGGATAAGGACTATAAAGGGAGAGTTTGGTGAGCAATGGGAGGCATTGAATGAAAGGAAAAGAATATCAGAAGTTCTGAAAAAAGTCTGAGTAAATAAGTAGAGATATATAAACAACAGCAGTTTGGTATTTACTAGTATGTTTAGTATATGATTTAACATGTCTAACATGTAATTTAATATGTTGTTTAGTATATAGTTTAACATGTTTAACATGTAGAGTAATATATTGTTTAACATGTTTGATATGTTGTTTAATATATAGTTTATTAATAATTGTTCTTATTAGGAAAATTACATATTAGCAATTTAATATATGCATTATTATTTTCAAATATGCTTATAAACTAACACAAGATCTTTTCATAATTCCATACACCAATATGATGAATTCTATGATAGGTGAAATGCGGTGCACGAGGGATAATGGGGTTGGGCACTCTTCTAAGTACGCCACCCCTCTAGGGGGGATTGAATAATCCCATTGGGACCAAGGGGGTACAAAGGGTACCGCCTTTGGGCTTAGAAGAGATGGCTTCTGGACACCTTTTGTAATCTCATTCCTCTATCATAGACGTGAATTCAAAGGGACCAATCATATAGAAAAGAAAAGGAAATGATAAGATGAGGGGATAACGGGAACATATGCATCACTAGGTAGACCACCTCATATGGATGGCATGTACCACATGAGGCCAAGGTGGATGGTATATCCACTCTTGGGCCTAGGGTTGAGGATCTAAAGACACCCCATTGGACTCATTCTCCTTTACTCTCTTATGATTGAGTCTCCTAAATAGTTAGACTTTGCATTGTTGATGTTATTATGAATCTATTAACGTAGATGTGAAAAATATCATTGTAAGCATGTTCTAATGTGTTTTGCAGGACATATTCAAGCTCACAAGCTGTGAGATTGAGCACTAAGGCAGATTCAAGACATTCATAGAAAAGGGACATTACATAAACTCATTGAAGCCTTCTGACTTTTCAATACTTATGCCTTCATTGATCATAAATGGATGTTATCTTTTCTTAACCTATATGTCATGAATCAACTAAGTCTTGGTATGAATTCACCTTAAATGAAATATTATCATACTTTGTAGTAACCTTTTCTAGCACAAGCTCATTGGTAATCAAAGAATGTTCAACACCTGCTTCCTCATTGACGTGTATGGGGGTTTTTGAGGACAAGGATGAAGAGGAGTCAAATTCAAGAGGAAGTTCACTATATCCTCCACTAAAGACTGACTCTCAAGGTGTTCTAGAAAATTATCAAGGCTTGGTAATGAATCTTCCACATATAGTTCTAATATGATGAGTAACTCTAGAGTTGAGATATCTTCAAGAAAAAGATCTTTTGCTTCATCTAATTGTGGTCCATCACTAACATCATGAACAAAAACATCAACCTCTGGTAGCAAATTTTTAAATCTTTGGTCAAGATATCTATTGAGATTTTCATTATTAGTGCTTATGGTAACTACTAAACTTGAAGCTAAAAACTTCTAAGGTAGTAAAATATCTTGATATTTTGGCAATGGAGTTATTTATTGAACAAAATTATCAACTCCTTTTGTCAAATTTTCTATTTTTAATTCTTTAGGAGATACTACCTAAACAACTTGAATGGTGTGGCATTCTTTGATTACATTCAATGCATGCTCTTTGAACAACCCTTTGAATGATGAAAATAAGCCATTTGATTCATCATCTTCTTTAGTATCATCTTTCTCAATCAGAATTGGAACACAAATTTGCTCCTCAAATGTTTGTATAACCTTAACCTCCTTAGAGAATGTATGACACATTTGGGAAATATTAGACTCTTCTAGCATCAACAATCTCTCTTCGACATCAAAGAACTTAAGCAAAGTAGGTAGAATATTTGCTTCTTGTGGATATTGTTGTTGTATTTATAGTTCATAATATTGTGAATAGATGAAATCATTCCATGCATGATTAAGCAAATTTTTCCCTAGCTTATTTGGTTTATATTGGACATAATCCATCATATAGCCTCCATGAGGTTCATCTAATAGATGTCAAGACCCTAGAGTTACATTTGAAGTTTCCAATAGTTGTTTGAACCTTTGCATTTCAAGACAACTTCTTCCATCATGTTTATTTGTATTGTGGAACATGTATGTGTATGAAGATGATGTTTTTGCTAATAGCCTTGTTAGAGGAGCATGCAAGTTAGGCCTATTATTATAAATGGTGAAAGAACTATTTTTCTTGAAGGAGGTGGATATTGTTGAAGTGGTGGGATGTTTAAGGGAAACCATTCTTTCATATTTGCCACATCATTTATCACTCTTTGCAATAAAGGAATAACTATTTTTTGTCCTAATGCCCTGATTGAATTGCTCTAAATCCCACTTGAAGTGATCGTATGTGTTGGAAACTTGCTAGTGTTGTCATTGATGTCAACTTTGTTACATCCCTAATTTTGGCTTTGTTTTTACTATTTACTTTTACGTGAATAGAAGTGAATTTATGGAAAAATGTTTTGACGTTATGATTTAATGTCATTGGAAAAACATTGATTTTATTGCATACCAGTTTATGTGATTAAGTATAATGCATATGATTGAATGATTCAGCAAATTGTATTATGAGAATTTGATTTTTTATTCATAAGGTTTATGAATGGACTAAGGATGCACTAATCATGATCTGGTGATTGCAAGATATATGCAGGGAAACAAGTTTTTGACGACTCTTCGAGAAAGAGAGAGAGTATCTTCTAAGGAGAGGAGAATAGACCTTGGGTTAAAAACAGTCATTTGCCAACTGAGTATAGTGTACCATAGTTAGTTAACTCTTATTGATTGAGGTAAGTCATGTTATAGAGGTTATTTTGTTGATCGACTTGACAGGTTGTCGAAGTTATTTAGAAAACCTTTTGGTGTCTTCTTGCGTCGATCTTGTCATTTTGAGAAAAATGACGTTGACGAGGAAGAACAATAGTTATTTTATGACTAGCGTGACCTTCTATTGATCACATTGTAAAAAGGGATCACGTTTGCATCTTAAAGATGTAATTGGTTAAATTGTTAGCATGTTTATAGTTTTAACGTTGAATATTTCGTTGATGTCAAAACAAAGTCAACATGATATGCTTGTTTACATGAAGGGGAGATGTACTTGACCCAATCACACTTTGTGCGTAGGTATTACGTCACATTAATATCATTCTTATTGATACTAATATATATGGTCTTGAATTATTATTACGTTATTATTTTTTTAAGGAATTGTTTAGAGGTTGTCAGTCGATTTAAAAGGATAACAACCTTTGTTATAGAAAAGAATATTCTTTCTTGTCTAACTGAGAGCTTTGAATTTTTTTGAAGTCATTGTTGTTGAGAGAGTGGGGCTTTATTACCCACATTCTCCTTTTATTGCAAGCTCAAGCCATGAGTATTAAGAGGCTTTTTAAACGAAGTGTTCCCGGCATGTGGAGAAGTCTTTTAATGACTTGTTAGTGGGTCTTTAAGAAGATGACAACCTTCTTTTATGATGAAACATTCTTTCCTAACCAACTCGACAACTTTGAATGTCTTAAGGGAGTCATTGTTTATGTGAAGGGTGGTAATTAGTACCACGTTTCCTTCTAACTCAGCATGCTCAATCTTAGAGAACTTGTATACTTATCTAGTGGAGTTTTCCCACAGCTTAAGGGAAGTTGTTCAACAAATTTATAGTGGAGTCTTAATTATCGACATGCATGGGAAGTAGGATAATGAATTAGAAGGGGAGTTTTAAATAGACTTAAGGTGTAAGTCGAGGGGTATGGGAAGTTAGTTTTTGGTGGAAGATTAGCTTGGGCGTCTGATAAGGAGAAGAACGACTAAATGCTATCTTACGGAGAAGAGCTTGTTTAGCAGAGTAGAAGAATAGTCATCACAGAAAGAAGATATAGTCAGTAGTGGAGGGAGGAGGAAAGCTCTGCGAGGATGACCCTAGGCTGTCAAAGTATCTTAACAGGTTCTTTCCTTATGTGAAGTCTTTTATTATTATATGATATACTTGTATCGATTCATACTTTTGAATAATTACTGAGTCGATATTATATTCATTTTGAGGTTGATGTCATGGAATGACACATGGCCGATACTTATAAGAAAGAAAGCCTTCTTGTTAAGTTATTTTGTCCTTTATAGTTGTAAATCCATGTTGCATTAAAAAGAAGGTTTGATTGAAAGATCTCAATACTTTTGGTTGACTTTTAGTAGATATTGTATTTATACATATGCTTAGTCAAATGAAAGAATTAACACATAGATATTATGAATGTATTACTTGAGAAGTTTCTGTAACAACTATATACGTATGTTCATACTGAATATAGTTAGTATATGACACTGTGTAAACTATTTATGTGTCTTCATGTTCTTACATGATTGTAGGTTTCAATAGAAAATAATACAAGTCATAGGATACTATGGATACTGTATTCTTCTGCTCTTAGAGAACCACCAGTATATATTTATATGCTAGTTTTGTGTTATAGATTTTATATTGTATTACGTAAACTTGATACAAAAAATATTGTCAAGCTAGTGATATATATTATAGTCTTTTTTATTTGCTCAGAAACGAAAGAGATAGTAGTTTTCAAAGACAACACAATGTATACTTGAATAGAGAAACATTAGACATTTAAACTTATGGTAATAACAACTTGATAAAGTCTTTTTACATCCTTGGGAAACAATTCAAACTTATTCAAAGTTCAAACTTGTTGAGAACCTTTAGTTTAACTATAACTGAGGTATACTCATTTTTGAAACTAGTTAAGGGTGGAGAAACGTAAAACGACCTCATAATCAGAAGAAGACTAAGAGGTTAACCATTTTCTTACGATATTCTTATTTTCAAGATTAGGTATGTTTGTTATCCCATTGAGTTGGAATAGGGAAAATAAACCTATGCTCAATGGAATTCACGACGTAAGACATTGTCTAAATGATTGTCAAGCTTAAGGACTTATATTATAGTTTCCTTGAATTACTCTGAAAAATAGATAGCAAGGTTCATTGACTACATAGGATACGGTTGAAAGAGTAACCTTTCGACATTGATTAATAATGGATAGCAAACTTGAAATAGACTTATCCACCTTTTGGTATTAAATCGATCATAGCTGATGTATAAACTTGATTGGAACCTTTTGGTTGGCTCTAACTAAGGTTTTCTTGTAAATGAGAAATGGTCTTGTTTAGAAATTTTGAAACGACTTTTTGTTTTAGTCAAAAGAAGACTAGGGGATAATCGATTACTTAAAACCCCTTTTGAACTTGAAATAGAGTGTTTGTTATTCCATTATTATGAAAAAAGGGAAGACTAAATATGAGTTTAGACCCAGTTGGGTTAATAATATTTAATGTACCTTTATGATTATATAGGTTTGTTATTCCATTATGATGGAATAGGGAGGACAAAACCTTAACTTGACCAAATAGGGTTGATATATATTTTATATCTTTGTGGTCATATATAGATTGTGAATGAAGGGGCAAGTACCCTATATATGTTTATTTAATCTTTCTTGTAAGAAAGGAAATAATTTCCTAGACTATGATGCTTAACCTAGGTAAGGTAACCATCTTAGTTGTTTATATATCAACTTAAAGTTCTTCAAGTGTCGATAAGTTTTGGGATCTTAGTTTTTGCAAAGATGCAATGAGTATCCTCGTACAAAAAGTTAATCCATAAGACCTATGGAACAATGACAATGTTTTGAAATCCTGTCTAAGTTGGGAAGACTAAAATTGAAGTTGATAAGACTATATAGTAAAACATAGTTGACCAAGTCAAATTGTAGGAATATGATAGTATCCAAGTCGAGTTGGTGGGTTGGTGGACATTATGACTACGTTCATTGCAAATGCCTATTTATATTGAATCTTTGGCTAAAGTAATGTATATGTCTGTGTGCATTGTCAGTTCACCATATCTGGATTGCATAACATATTGGATAGATCAGACTTAGCTAGAGGATATCTAGGGTTGTATGATTAATAGCGTTATGTAGGATACAACACCAGTACTCAGATGGAAAATTATCGTTGGTCACCTTAGGTCTATACTCTTCATGAAGGGTAGGGCCACTTCCAATTGGAAGATGTGTGGGATACTGCCAGTTTGTGGTTGGAGGAAAAGCATTGGGAAGATGCTTTCTCTCTCTCTCTCCAACAAAAGACATGCTGAGGCTTGCAATAAGGATGTCAGAATTCTAGATGTAGCTGTAGATGAAAAATTGGAACAAAGACAATACAAAGATAATGATAACAACACAATACCTTTACCTTTGAACCAAGTCCTCCACATGTGATAGAACAAAGTAGATGCACCCAAATCTACTAGCTTTGTTTTCTTTGATGGATGATTGATTGGTTGGAATGTTGATTGCTCACTTCTACAACATAACAATAGTGTGAAGATGATGGATGAGTGGACCTAGAATGATTTCAACAGCATAATGATACTTGAAATGTGGATGCCCAAATGGTTTAGGTGATGTTTGATTTATAGGAGATGGGTGATGGGAATGGACAACTAGGATTAAATTAGAAATGGATGGCTAGGATTAAGTGATACAAGAAGTTGTAGTCATTTGGAAAGTGTCTCATGAAGGTTGAATGAGAGGATTTAAAGTCAAATGGCTTCCACCTTACATGGAGACAAATGTGGAGATAGAGACAAAGGTGGAATTAAATAATAAAATTATTTAATTTTGGAAAGGAATGATGCATTAATTAAATAAATCTCTAATTTATTTAATTAATTTGGATGAGGGATGATGTGGAATACATTTATTTATATTTATTTAATTAATTGGCTATGGAAGGATAAATGGGATTAGTTAATAAATATGATTTATTTAACTAATTGGGTGATAGAAAAAGCAAAATGTCTCATCAGGTGTCTCAAATGATGTATCAATAAGGCATGGTCAATTTTAGGTGTCTACAACAACATATCCATTGGATATGTGACTTGTGTTACTTAAACTATGTAAAACTTTATCTATTGTAGATGTATGTAATTGAAAAGACATAATGTCATCTTTGTATATTATATCATGTTGAATATTTCAGAAAATAAATTATGTGGATTGTTGTATCTTGATTCCAAGTTAAATTAAAAAGAAAAATAAATTCTATCTTTTTCACCTTATATATTTTTATCTCATGGTAAATATTTAATTTTAGTCTTGTTGGAGAATTTGGTTGTTACATATGGTATCAAAGCTACCAGGTTTGGCACTAGGGCTTATGAGTCCACTATGCTAACTTGTAATCAACATTAAGTAGTTAACTAATGTTTGGATTTCTTGTGCTAGGATGGTGCATTTCAAGATGACTGCCAGGAAGTCAGTTATCGAGAATGAGCATTACCTTAAAGCCAAGAGAGAGCATGAAGCCATAACTAAAACCATTGAGGGAACCAATAATGACAATGACATATGATTGAGTGATACTGAAACTCTCAGTAATGGTATAACTCAAATCAAATGAGTGAAAAAGGAAAACTTAGAGGCAACCAAGATGGCAGCTTGGATCATGGCTAATTCAATCCTAGTTGATACACCTATGATTAGGAGAGACCCTTGTATACCTCCATCTTCAAAGATTTTTGTACTTAGGTCTGATAGTGAATCAAAAGGATATACACCTCTTGATCAAGTATTTGATAAAGAATCAGAGGGATTTACTCCCCTCGATTATGACCTTTGAGTCATTTTTATGTATAAATAAGGAGGTAGTTACTCCTGAAATAAACTATAATAAAGATGATATTATTTTGTACCAATCCATTGTTTGTTTTGAGTTAAATATGTTTTGGTGAAATGAGTCACATTAGATTCGAAAAACTATTAGATAACTTAGTATTCTCAGGTGTGAGAAAATGACAACATGATTCATACAAGAACAAACATGGGTGAGAGCCTAGAAGAGAATAACCCACTAGTTAATCTCATGGACAAATTGGACAATCCTAAACCATGTTTGCAAAAACCAAGGAGAGACTTGGTAACTTAGAAAAGAAGGTGAGAGATCAAGGAAACCCTGACGGAGAAAATGAGATTTCTCATGGGATAAGCAGGGAAAAATTTCTAGAAGCTTAACTTGTGTGTAGTGAGAACTCTGAAAACTGTGGACCCCAAAAGGAAGCAAAGGATAGGCTTGCCTTAGAAATTTCCAAAGATATGAATAAAGTCACTCCATCAAAATTTGATGGAACAGTGACTGGAACAATTGAAAATATTATTTCTCCTAGAGTTTTGGATAAGTTTCCTAGAAGAGCTAGATAAAAAGGGTGTCAACTCTTTGTAGTAAAAATGGAACAAATGAGGGAAGTCTGGGAAAGAAAAGTGTCTTTTGAAGGAAGGTATCCTTTTCTTCAAGATTTCTAGGATGTTTTTCCAGAGGAACTTCTAGGACTACCACCCAAAGAAGTCTTTGATTTTGTATTTGAAATTAAACTGGGATCTGAGCCTATATCAAAAGCACCTTACCGTATGACTACTAATAAATTAATGGAATTAAAAGCCCAACTACAAGAATTGTTGGCTAAAGGTTTGATTAGACCCAGTGTTTCACTATGGTGCGCACTAGTTATCTTTGTCAAAAAGAAGGATGGAACTTTACATTTGTGTATTAATTACTATTTTCTCAATAAAGAAATGATAAAGAATAAGTATACATTACCACGTATAGATGATCTCTTCGATTAAATGCATGGAGCTTCTGTGTTTTCAAAAAATTGATTTGCGATCAGGTATCATCAATTAAGATTGAAGGATGAGGATGTCCACAAAACAACTTTTCGGGCAAGATATGAGCACTATGAGTTCATAGTGTTACCATTTGTACTTATGAATGCCCCTGCCGCATTCATGAATCTCACGAACGGTGTGTTTAGAGATTGTTTAGACAAGTTTGTTCTAGTCTTCCAAGATGATATTCTTACTTATTCTAAGAATGAAGAAGAACATTTACAACATTTACAAGTGGTTCTACAACGGTTAAGGGAGCATAAGTTATATGGAAAATTTTCTAAGTGTTTTTTCTTCCAGAAGGAGATTCAGTATTTAGGACATATAATATCTATAGAAAGAATATCTATTGATCTAGCCAAGATCAAAGCTATTCTAGATTGGTCTATACCCACGAATGTGCATGAAGTGTGTAGCTTCATGGGTTTGGCTGGTTATTATAGAAAGTTTGTTCTAAATTTCTCCAATATTGCAAGTCCAATCCCTTCTTTGCAAAGAAAAGGGAAACATTTTGAATGGACAGATAAATGTTAGGAGGCATTTTATCTACTAAAAAAAAGTTGACAACAACAACAACAATTCTGAAAGTTCCTGACCCTGAAGGGCAGTTTGAGGTAATAACTGATGCCTCAGGAGAAGGATTAGGGGGTGTGCTTATGCAAGATAGGTGAGTGATAGCCTATGAGTCAAGGAAGCTAAAATCTTATGAGATTAATTATAAACCACATGATCTGGAATTAGCAGCGGTTACACATGCTTTACAAATGTGGCGTCACTATTTGTTAAGGAAAACTTTTATACTTAAGTTAGATCATCATAGTCTTAAGTATATATTTTCTCAACCTCATCTAAATGCTCAAAAAAGGGATGGTTAGAATTGATATCTGACTATGAATTTGAGATAAGTTATATCAGAGGAAAAAATAATAGAGTAACAAATGCTTTGAGTCGAAGAAAACATATTTCTTAAATTGTCTCTATTCATGTAAACTTTAAAGTGTTGCAAAATTTATCATGCGATAAATATTATGAGCAGGTCAAGAAAGCTCTTATGGTAAATCCTAAGATACAAGGTATGATGGGTTTCATTTTGAGTTTGATGGACTGTTGAGATACAAAGGAAGAATGTAATTCAGCTGAATTAAGAAATCTTATGTGGAAAGAAGTTCATACTACACCATACTCAGAACATCCCAGAGTAACCAAAATTCTAGCAGATGTAAAACCTCTTTGATTCTAGAAAAGAATGAAGAATGATGCAACAAGATTTGTAGCAAGCTGCCTTGAATGCTAGAGGGTAAAAGTAGAACATTAACACCCCGTAGGACTGTTGTATCCACATGATTTACCAGAATGGAAGTGGCAAGTCATAAGTATGGACTTTGTTCAAGGTCTTCAAATGTCTAGAAACAAACATGATGCCATTTTAGTTGTAGTAGATAAGCTCACTAAGGTAGCACATTTTTATACCAGGTAATTTAACTGATGGGACACCAGTATTAGCTAGCAAATTTGTTCAAGAAGTGTTTAGATTGCATGGCATTCTTGAGAAGATTATCTCAGATAAAGATGTGCACATGATGTCAAGGTTTTGGCCAACCTTATTCTTAGCGCTAGGAACTAAACTTAATGTGAGTACAACTTAACATCCTGTAACAGATGGTCAAACTGAGAGAGTTAACTAGGTTTTGGAGGAATTGTTACAAATATATTTCATGGATTAGCATTATAAGTGGGAAGAGTATCTACCACTGGTGGAATTTGCTTATAAAATTACTGTCATTATGCTATCAAGATGACTCCATTTGAAACATTAGACAGAAGAAGATGCTGAACTCCTATAAGTTGGGTAAGCTAGAATATAGGATTAGCATTAGTCCAAAAATGTTGTCAAGAAATGGATGAATAGATCAAGTTGATAGAAAAAGATTGGTGGAAACTAATAATAAATAGAAAAGTTACGCTGATGTTAAACGTACACTAAGACAATTCTTGGTTAGAGAATAAAAATTCTTTTGAGGTTTAAACCCTAGAAAAAGTTTCATAAAGTATGGAATGTATTCCAAACAAGCTCCTAGATATAAAGGACTCTTCAAAATTCTTGAAGTTATCAATTCAATTGATTGTAGAATCATTCTAGTAACAACTATTGCTAGGAGGCATAATGCTTATAATGATTCAAATTTGAAATATATATATATATATATAACAGATGATTATTATATTCTTAGAATGTTTTACAACTACAGAATCCAGGAATTGATTATATATATATAACAGATGATTATTATATTCTTAGAATGTTTTACAACTACAGAATCCAGGAATGGTTATGATCAAGCTTCTTAAATGCTTGAAGTTCGGAAGCTTCGCTTGTGTAACAAAGAGGTTATGCAGTGCAAGGTCTAGTGGGACCAGTATGTAGAGGATAGTGCTATATGGGGAGATTACTATGAATTCTATCAGAAATTTCCCTCATTTATTTTATGCATTTAACAGTTAAAAAAACTTGTTTTAAATTATATTATGATACATTGAATCATCGAGGATGATGAATCTTTAGGGGAGAGATATTTTACATCCCTAATTTTGGCTTTGTTTTTACTATTTACTTTTACATGAGTAGAAGTGAATTTATGGAAAAATGTTTTGACATTATGATTAATGTCATTGGAAAAACATTGATTTTATTGCATACCACTTTATGTGATTAAGTATAATGCATATGATTGAATGATTCAACAAATTATATTATGAGAATTTGATTTGCTATTCATAAGGTTTATGAATGCACTAATGATGCAGTAATCATGATCTAGTGATTGCAAGATATATGCAGGGAAACAGGTTTTTGATGACTCTCTGAGAAAGAGAGAGACTATCTTCTGAAGAGAGGAGAATAGACCTTGGGTTAAAAATGATCATTTGCTAATTGAGTATAGTGTACCATAGTTAGTTAACTCTTGTCGACTGAGGTAAGTCATGTTATAGGGGTTATTTTCTTGATTGACTCGACAGGTTGTTGAAGTCATTTAGAAAACCTTTTGGTGTCATGTTGCATCGATCTTGTCATTTTGAGAAAATGACATTGATGAGGAAGAACAATAGTCATTTCACGACTAACATGACCTTCTATTGATCACATCATAAAAAGGGACCACCTTTGCACCTTCAAGGCGTAAATGGTTAAATTATTAGCATGTTTATAGTTTTAACATCGAATATTTCATTGATGTCAAAATGAAATTGACATGATATGCTTGTCAGTGTAAGTTTATGGCAAAAAATGTGTATTGCTTTTTTGCATCAACGTTTCAGATCACACTCCGTGATCCATCATCAGGATGAGAAGAAGAGAATGAAAATGAGATAAATTGCAGAGAATGTTTAATAAAAAGGAGGAGAGAGGGGTTGGGCACAAGTAGCTGTTTGACCGGAGAGAAACAATTAAAAATAAGAGGGACTAGAAATATACTAAATTAGAAAGAAAGGGGGAGAAAATAAGAAAATAAAAATACAAATAAAGAGGGAAGAAAGAAGAGTTAGAGAGGATGGGAGAAAAGATCAATAAAAGAATAAAAACCAATAAAATCCAAAAAAGAAGAATCAAAGACAATAAATTCAATAGATGCATTCTAAGTAAGAAGATACCTAATCAATGACCAAGAAAGAACTAAGAGGAGATAAGGGGTAAAAAAAAAAGAAAGGATAGATGAATATGTGGAAATAGAGACAAGGACTTAAAATTAAAACTACTAAAAAGTGTAAAGGGAAGTCCAAAAAATAAAATAAAATAAAATAAACAAAATAAGTGTAAATATAAGAAGAAGAAAAAGAAATAAACTAAGAAGAAATAAAATAAAAAGATATAGACAAGGGATACCATAAATATAAACCATAAATGTAATTGCAAAGTACATAGAAATAACAATAAAAGCTAAACATGACAATCAAAGGAAGAGATGAAAAAGTGAGGACAACAACAAAGAGGAGAAAAAAGAGAAAGAATAAAAAGACAATAAATTAAAAACGAGAACGAGAACAATAAATGACAAAGTCCTAAAAAGACCCAAGGAAATAATCATGAGAATAAGGCCCGAAAGAAAGATAGTCTAGATCTAAAGGTTAAATACAAAAAATAAAGGAAATAAATAGAAAAGAAATTGGAAAAAATTACAAAAGAGGGGGGGGGGGGGGGGAGAGGTTAAAATAATAACAAAAAAAGAAAAATACAAAAAATAAATAAAAACAAGGCAATATATATATATATAACGTAGAAAGAGACGAGAAAAAATAGAAAAAAAAAAGATATATAAAAACAAAGAAAAAACGGAGAGGGTGAAAAGACGAGTAAGCAAGGAAGGGAAGAGAGATGAAAGAGATAAAGAGAAGACTACGATAAAAATGAGAAATAATGAGAGGGAGAGAGAATATAAGGCAAGAGAATAAAATTAAAGATAAACGAGAGAGATAATGAATGAAAGTCAAGTTAAATATCAAGGAGAAAAAAAAATTAAAGAGAGAGCAAAAGAGCCTAAAGAAGTGAAAATGGTAAAAAGTAAAAAGGCCAGAGAGAAAATAAAGTAAAAAAGGAAAGCATGAAATGGAGTCAAGTGAAAAAGAATGCTAACCTAAGAGAAGAAAGAGGACAATAAAGAAAGAGCAAACAAAAAAGAGACCAAAGACTGCAGGGGGATATGAAAGAGAAAGAGCAAGGTCACAACCGGGGAGGGGGTTAGAGAGAAAAGCGGGGTGAGAAGATGCAAAGGGAGAGGATGAAAAGAAGGGGGCAAGGGAGAAGAGTGGGGGGGGGGGGAGGGAGAGCTAAGAGGAAGTAGGCAGAGGACAAGGGTGACATGGTGAAAAGAAGGCCAGAAGGTTAGGATAGGAGAGGAGAGAAGAGAGGGAGAAGAAAGAGGGAAAAGAAAGAAGACGAGAAGAGAAGGGGGAACAGACTAAGAAAAACTAACTGAGAGGCAAGGAGGAGAAAGGATCGAGGGGGAGGGGGAGAACTTTTGAGGGAATTTAAAAGAGGATTCCATGTGTGGCTTAAGTTCCACCCATCGTCTCTGTTAAGGTTGGAAGGGTTAGTTCTGATGAAGATGGCTTCTTCAAGTTTTCTCTTAACAAAGTTATCTTCTTTGGCAAGGACATGGGTATCCTTAAGGCAGATATGGTGCTTGGTGCTTGAGGAGTGCTCAGCTAGGGCTGATTTTGTGACTCTTTCATGTTTGATATCTGCACTATGTTCTTTGATTCTGGTGTAGATGGACCTACTTGTCTCTCTAATGTAAGGGGTCCCACAAGAGTAGTTAATTTTGTAGACGCTAGAGTTTGAAAGAATGTCACAAGGGTCTTTGGTGGAAGGGATAAGTCTTTTAACAGTGGAAAGAGGTTTGAAGGCACAGTTGATTCCTTTCTTGCGAAGGATTTTGGCAATCTTATTAGAGATGCCTTAAATGAAAGGGAGGGTGGTACTAAAAATAGTCTCAGAGTTATCCTTGCTAGGTTTAGAGTGAAGGCGAGTTTGGTCTTGTTTGAAGGCTCTTTTGATGCATTTTTTGCAATAACCATTGAGCTTGAAAACTTTGAGGGGTGGGACAACTCTTGGTTTAAGTGGTCATTGTCATAGATGCGAAAAGCTCTAGTGGCCAAAGTTTTGAGGACACTGGCTTTATGGGTAGGATGGTGGTGTGAGGAAGCAAGAAGATAGAGGTCTGTGTGAGTGGATTTCCAGAAAACCCTACGGCCAAGAGAACCATCAACTTTTCTAATGAGAAGGATGTCCAGGAAGGGGATTTCATTGTTAGATTCTAGTTCTTTGGTGAATTGTATGCAAGGGGCAATGCTATTGAGGTGATTATGGAAAATCTCAAGTTGTTCAAGACAATGTGGCCAACATATGTTGGTGTCATCCACATAACATTTCCACCATGTAGGCTTAAGGGGGAAAGAGTTTAAGGCAAGCATTTCAAAATGCTCCATGTAAAGGTTGACAATAACAGGGGAAAGAGGAGATCTGATGGCAACTCCATCGGATTGCTCGTAGACCACATTTTGGAAGGTGAAGAAAGTGGATTTTAAGCAAAGTTCAACCAATGAAGCGATTTACTCATTGGTCTTATGTCTGACAAGCACAATGGAGTCTTGAAGAGGAACTTTGGCGAAGAGGGAAACAACATCAAAGCTAACAAGAATGTCATCCTCATTCACCTTTTTGTCTTTGATAAAGTCAACAAATTCGGTTGAGTCTTTGATGAAGGAAGAAGATTGACCAATAAGGAGAGAAATTAACTTGGCTATATAGGCCGCAAATTTATAAGTGGGGGAATAGGTTGTATCGACAATCGGTCTCAGAGGAAAGTTGGGTTTGTGAATTTTAGGAACCCCATAGATGCGAGGTGTAAATTCCTTGTTGGGCATGAGACACTTTTTGTATCATCATCAAAGAAGAGAGGGAAATGATATTATGTCACATTAATATCATTCTTATTGATATTAATATATATGGTCTTAAATTATTATTACGTTATTTTTTTATAAAAGGATAACAACCTGTTACCTCTCAATCTGACTGGATGCTTATTCTCAGTTGTCCCTACAAGGTAGCCATCAATGATCAATGGGATTCTTGGGCCAGTGGCTAATAGTACAGGAGATAGACTCTATAGATATCTCCTCTTCTTCTTTAGGCTTTGCAGAACCAAGGGGGGTATTCCCTATTCAACATCCATGAGACATGTTTGTGGATTGACTGGGATGTTGATACAAAGCAGATAAATCCTCCTTTATGCAGACCAAAACTGTGGAATAAGTGCAAAGGGGCTAGCTTTGGGCCTATATTTAGTTGTGAGACAGGATTTTGGTCCTAAAACTACTTCTAAAATCCTAAAGGTTTGTATCTGAAGTTTGAGTTTGATTTTATGTTTGGATGCAAAACTGAGACCTCGGGTTGCAACCAAAATACAAGACCAGATCGGTGCCTATCCAGGGCTTGGAGTCAATAGACATATATATGTGAATGTTTATCACAGACCTAAAACAAAAATTAGATTTCAAGGGGATTATGCAATGTCTGCCTTACAGACAATACCCAAGACAAAGTATTTAGTTATTTCTACTTACAAACATCCTTACTGCAATGTATTCTTCTCAATAGTTAAACCCAGAACATTTAATCCACTCCTTGAGCAGAAGTAAAAGATTAAAGCATTCAATATAGCAAACCCATATTCTAGAATCACTAACACCCCTTAGATATTTAGATTCAGAAGAAGAACACATTCAATTTGGAGACAAATAAAAAAATACATGCTATAAAGCATTATTCATTTAAATCAACATGAAACTGATAAATTCTGTGTATAAGATATTCAACATACAACTCATAAACTCACGAAATACCTAGAACAGAGCCACCAATGAGATTGTATCCAATTACATCACCAAGAAAAAGTTGTCCAATTTTCAACAACCACAATGGATAACACAGTTTGGCTTTTATACCAAGACTGTGTACCCAGCAAAAATTTATTACAAGACAAATCAAAAATCTGCCAGATTCAATGCATGAGGAATGGCGCTCAGAAATATTCAACGCTGTGGGGAGACAAAGAGGAATGAGCAGATGGAATTGGGATCTGCACCACCGCTCAAGGACTTTCATCTTCAATCGGGTGGTTGACCTATCCTTTCCGTCGTCCATCTTTTGCAAATCCACCATCAATGCTTCATCTACCCACAGGCCCTTGAGGACGCAACAATAACAAGCCTCTGGAATTTGTCCCGCCCAAACGTGGCTGCGGATTCAAAAATTATTGCTGCTGCCAACTTGAAAAATAGCCGTCGATTTTGATTCCATCACTAAAACAAACGGCTCCAAAAAACACTGAAAAGTCGCGAACCAGTAATACCATGCCATGTCAGCACCTCATGCATCTATCGCTGACTTTTCACCTTCTCATTTTTGCATTTCAAAAATCCTTTGTATATGCAAAATGCATATACATGCAATCAGCTCAATATACAAGGCGAACCCCAAAATATCATGAAGCAGACTGGAAACTTATTCGGGTCCAACTTGCATCTCTTTCCTTTGAACAATCGGCTTGTATATCGGCATATACAAGCGCTTTATACAACCCATGGACTTCAAATTACTATTCGTTGCATTTTATTTCTCCATCATGTCTGGGTTGTATGTCCCTCTGCTTGCATATCTCAATGTATAACTGCGTATACAAACGCCTCATACATACAAGGCGGATCTCAAAAATTCATCCACCGCACCTGACTTATCCCTCGGGTCCGAAATGCATATTTCTACTTGCATGTTTTGAATGTATGTCGGCATACATACAATTGCCTTTGAATGCAACTGGTGGGCCTGACCCTTTTTCTCTCTCTTTTGCACATTTTGTTGCACATTGCCTATGAGGCGGACCCTTATATATTTTGCTTGCATCTTGGAAATACAAAGACCTTTGCATGTCTGCGGGCCTCGCCGCATGTATCTCCCCTTGCCACTGTAGCAAATGCATCTGTGCCCCTTTGTATGTCAAACATACAAACCTTCTCACATACAAACAGGGAATCATCAAGGAATATTCCACCTTTGTATATTTTTCCTTGTATATTTTGCAATGTATAATCCCATTGTATGTCAAAACATACAAATCTGATATACAAACGAACCCGACATACAAGCACAAAATATTCTGGGAATCCTGCGAAAGATTCCCCAATTGTATATGCACCCCTTTGGGCCCGATATGCATTGCGAAATGCATATAACTGATTTCTTCACCATTCTTTACAATTGCAGAGGCCCAAAGTGTTAGAATTTTGAATTTTTGGAAGATGCCTGCGAGTTAAAATACCTGAAACCAGATTGCTCACGCAGGCGGTAACATAGGCTCCGATTGGGGACGTGCAGGCGCAAGGTTGCAGTGAGAACTAGACTACTCCGGGGCAGACCAGACAAAACCCAAAACTCAAAACATGACAGACTATACAAGGCGAGCACAAACTATTTACACCTAACCTACAAATGTGCACAAAGGATGATCACTTATGAAAAATAGGGCTTCAGGAACTGATCGTGCACTGGTAGTTCCAACCATTCACCACTTAGGGCCTGGAGGAAGTAGGAATTGTCTCCATGAATATTGCTAATTTGATATGGACCCATCCATAATGGCTCAAATTTGCCATGTTTACCCTTATCTTGGCCCTTTGCATTCCAAACAAGGACCAAGTCACTTATCTGAAACTTTCTTTCCGTAGCCTTCCTATCAAACAAATATTTCATCTTCTGCTGTTTCTTGATGTTTGTCATGTGTGCTTCTCTTCTGATTTCATCCAATGCAACTAGCTGGTTTATCCTTTCAGTCATGGAGTCCTCAATCTCTGTATCATTCTCTTGTATAAATCTGTAAACTGGCAGAAGGTTGTGCACAGGTAGCCTAGCTGGTGCACCATACACTAACTCAAAAGGTGACCTTCCAATTGATTCCTTCACCGCCATCCCGTTGGCCCATAGTGCCATCCTTAACTTTGAATCCCATGCCCTCTTGCTTTTATCTAGCATTCTCTTAATGATTTTCATGAGGTTCTTGTTGCTTGATTCTGCTTGACCATTTCCTTGTGGGTGATATGGTGATGCATATGACAAATTGATCCCATATTTGTTGCAAAAATCAACAAATTCTCCAGATCTGAAGCACATGACATTGTCCGTGACAATTGTGGCTGGCACTCCAAATCTAATAATAATGTGCTCTAAAATAAAATCCATCACTACCTGACTCGTAGCTTTCTTAGTTGGAATAGCCTCAACCCATTTAGTGAAGTAATCAGTGGCAACAAGAATCCAACTATGTCCTCCACTTGATTTTTCTAAGATTTTCCCTATAAAATCAATCCCCCACTGCTGAAATGGGCCATCTACAGTTACAGTCCTAAGGGGTAGTGCACCTTCATACTTGAGCTTCCTTGAAAACCTTTAGCAGGAGTCACATTTTCTTACCAACTTTTGTGCATCTGAGAAAAGAGTTGGCCACCAATATCCTGCTCTGAGAATTTTGTGAGCTGTAGTTTTGGCCACGTAATGTCCACCACATCCTCTTGTGTGCAGATCATTTAAAATATCAGCAGCCTGATTTTCATCTACACATCTCAGTAGGACACCCTCAGGATTCTTCCAATACAGCTCTCCTTGAAGAATTACGTATTTGATTGCATGTAGCTTCAAGGTCCTTTTCTGACTATCACTGAAGTGGGAAGGACAATTCAAATTCTATAAATAATGTACTATGTCCTTATACCAATCAGATTCTGATATACTAACAGTTTTATTTTGCACCATGTTCACTTGGCATGCTTCTAGATTTGACTGTGTCATCAGTTTTGCCAAGCCTTGTCCCCTTACCAATTTTGTGATCTGTATTTCAATGTTGAACTCTTGTAGTTTATTTATCCATCTGCATCTTCTTCCAATTACCTCCTGCTGAGTAAAAATATCTTTGACTGCTGCATGAGGCACATATGCAACTACTCGAGAGCCTACCAAATATGGCCTAAAACTTTTGACTTCTCTAACCAGTGCATATGCCTGCTTCTCCATGATGTTATACTTTAACTCAGCAGCCTGCAATGACCTGCTGAAGAAAGCTATGGGTTGTTCAAAACCTTTTGTATTTTTCTGTAGCAAGCAAGCAACGATAGTGTGGAAAGAAGCAAATGAAAACAATTGGAATGGCTTAGAAAAATCTAGAGATTTTAATACAGGAGCCATCTTTATTGCCTCTTTGATATTTTGAAATGATTTGGTCGCTTCCTCTTCCCACTTGACAGTTGCACCCTTCATCATTTTAGAGATATCTTTGGTGGTCTCTACAAAGTTAGGCACAACTCTTCTAACAAAATTAATTTGTCCAAAGAAGGACTGAACACCTTTCATTGTTTTAGGGATCTGGATCTTGTCAATTGCAGCCACCCTTTTAGGATCAATCCTGACTCCATCCTTGGAAACAATGTGTCCAAGCAATTTTCCTTCCAGTACCCAAAACACATTTCTTTGGGTTGAGTGAGATGCCATATTCCAATGCTCTAATAAAAATCTGCTCCAGGTGCATGCAATGCTGCTCCTCCTTTTTTGAATAAGCTGTCAAATCATCCTGATACACAGCCAAGATTGAGTCAATTAATCCTGCAAAAGCAACATCCATTGCCCTCTAAAATGTGGCACCTACATTTGTCAGTCCAAATGGCATTCTCACATATACATAGGTTCCCCATGGAGTAGTGAAAGCAGTCTTAAACTATTCTGATTCTTTTACTTTCACTTGATTGTACCCTGAAAATCCATCCATCATGGACAAAAGTTCATAGCCAGTCACCTTCTGCAACATGGCTTCCATGTTTGGCAATGGATAATTGTCCTTCAAAGAAGATACATTTAGATTTCTAAAGTCTACACACAGTCTGATGGCACCATTCTTTTTTCTGACTAGAACAAGGTTGGACACCCAAGTTGAGTGTTTGATAGGCATAATTATTCTAGCCTCCCTAAGCTTCATAAGTTCTTCTTGCATTTTTGGAGCTAAGGTTGGGTTGATAGGTCTTTGTTTTTGTCTAAATGGTTTAGCTCCAGGCTTCAAAGGGATTTCATGCTGGAATAAATCCTCTCTATAAGCTTTCAGGTCCTCATAGGACCAGGCAAAAACATGCTTATATTTTCTCAGTAATGCAATCAGCATAATTCTGATATGTGGCTTGAGCTATTTGCCAATATATACCTTTTTGGGGGCATGAGACGTCCCCAAGTTTATCTCCTCCAAGTCATTCTTGTTTGTTAGAGATGACTTTGTAGCAAATTGGTCCCTATTGTCAAAAGCTCGCTCTAAAGCAACCAACCCTCTAAGGATTTTATTTGTCTTGAGTTGAATTACCTCCTTCCCTAAGAGAGTTTCTTTTCCATCTACAACCTCTACAAGATTCTGAAAATCCATTTCTTGGTTCTCATATTCATCAATGCAATGTAGAAATCTGAGCAAATCCTTATCATCATCAAACACTTGCCAGCTGCATACATTATCTGGCACTGCAGGTCTAATTTTGACCTCAACTTTTGTGACATCTGACAGAGTTATATCATCTGGCCTTATGGCTACATTAGCTAGAAAATCTACCCTAACATTTTTTGATCTCTCTACCCAACTTATTGAGAATGCATCAAACAATTCAATTGTATCCCAAACAACATGCTTATACTGTTTCAACCTTTTATTCCTTGAAGCATATTTATCTCTAACCTGGGAAACAATTAACTCAGAATCTCCAAACACTTTTATCATCTTAATTCCATGTTTCAGAGCCATATTTAATCCTAGTAACAAAGCTTCATATTCTGCAATATTGTTTGTGCAAGCAAACTTTAGCAAGAAAGAGAATTTTAGAAGCTTACCAACTGGAGACAAAAACACAACTCCAGAACCAGAGCCTTCCTTCGAACAAGCTCCATCAAAATACATGGTCCAGAGACCTTGCTGGTCAAGCTCTTGAATGCACATATCTCCTTCCTTATCTGAGATAACTGTGAAATTATCACAGTCAGTGTCCACAAAACATATATGCTCCTCTGACTCTTGATCCTCAACAGTCTCCAGTGATCTTTCTTCTCTAATCAATTTGACATCCTTGCCATTCATTGGGATCATAGCATATGACAGGTCTAATTGCATACTTCCACCAATCAGTGCTGCCCATCTTCTTGACAACAACATGCCATATTGTGGCTTGATATCAACAATTGTTATGTTCATCTTGTAAGTCCTTTCTGGATATGCCGCCAATCTGAAATCCACATCTTTCATAATTCCAATGACAGGTACTTCCCTAGCATCCATGGCATAGCATTTCCCACATGCTTTGTCTATTTTTAATCCAGCTTGCTACATGATAGCCAAGGCATGATATTTGTTGACGCTCCTGAGTCAAGCATACAATTCTTAATCACTTTCCCATTTATGACAAGGGAGACATAAAATGGTTCAACCTGTGAAGGGCACTTTGTCATGGTCATCCCCAGATATACCTCAGGAATTTCATCTTCATCCATACACATGGCTTATTTTTTACCCTGAGTTTCAATATTCTGATTAGCTTGATAGGGTACTCCTGAAATCAGGGATACTATTTTATTTCTGAACTCTTCAACTTTCATCAGCTCCATCAGTGGAACAGAGATCTTTACTTGGGACAAGACATGAGTGATGTCAAAAGGAGCAATATTTTGTATGACAATTGTAGCCTGATCTACAGTTTTATTTTTATCTTGGCATGATCCAGCTTTAACTCTTATGGCTCCTTGACTGTCATTCTTGATTTGAGAAATTTTGTTTTGATCCTCAACCTAGGGAATTTTGTTTTCTGGTCCTTGAGGATTATGACATGTTTTTTGCTTAAAGTTTTGCTTAGTATTGTTCCATTGTTTCTTTTGTGGTTCAGTACCTTTATGACTATGCATTGGTTGGTTTACAAAAGTATTCTCTGGTTGGTGTGAGTTGCTTACCTGAGTTTTACCCCTGAGATTGTAATTGCTTTTAACTTGAGCTACTGCTGCAGCTGTGAAGGCTCTAATTTCTTCATTAGAAGGTCTCCTCAGATTATTCAAAAAATTGTGTGAATCTTGAGCATAGGCATAGTTGTCTTCATCATCTTCATCATATGGAAACTGTTGGCAAACCTGCACCTCATTACTTCTACTTGCATCAACATCATGAGAAGGATACTCCCAGTTTGTAGACAACATATTGACACTTTCATCTTCCATGCAATGCGGCTCATTGCACTCATCACAGGCAACAACATTGCTGTATAAGGATTGAGCAATCAGACATTGTGACTGTGAATGAGGCATTTGACATATGATACACCATGGGGTGTCATTAACAATATTAATAGCTTTCTTCAAAGGATCAGGAGTTTCCTTAACATTTTGAGTCCTTTGACATGCATTGCTATGTGGGAGAAAAGGTTTGCCATTATGCCAATTGGTATTATATGGCATATCATGTAATGATGGTCTTCTTTCTTGCCTTTGGTAAACCTGTCTGTCAAGACCTACCCCTTTTTCATTTTTAGCCATTCTATAACTCAGGTCCTTGACAATAGTTGTCAACTTATCTAATTTATCCTCAGAAGTAGATGCATTGCCTTGAGCGGTTTGAGATTTAGTATTTGGATTTTGTAGAATTTTTACATCATCTCTTCTGTTTGTCTTACCAGATGCTTTTCTGTTATTTTCAATATTTGTTGCAATTTTGAAAGCATCTCTGAGGCTATGAGGACCTTTATCTCTCAATCCATAAGCAGTTTTGGCATCAAAAGCATTTATGTATAACACTATGCACATAGGTTCATTAGGCCTCAGTTGATGTGGCAGTTTGTTCAATACCTTAGTAAATCTAGCATTGAAATCAACAACCTGTTCATTTGATCCTTTGGTAATTCCATTGAATTCATTTATGAAGAAACTTGGGTCAGTCTTGTCACCATATTGTTCTTTGAATATTCTCCTGAAGTCCTCCCATGATGAAATACTTCTGTTAGGTAGACCTTTATACCATTCTCTGGCCTCATCAACTAAGGATTGCATAAATAATTTCATAAATACATCCTCATGCTCAACCTCAAAGTTGTCCATGATATTCTAAATTTTTTTAAAATGGTCTTCCCCTGATATAGTATTATTTCCTAAAAATTTAGGCACTTGCAGCCTCACATGTTTGTCGATAGGATTGGGGTAACCAGGAATGCCGTAAAAAACTAACTGCCTAAATCTGTCTAGCTACATAGGTTGTCTACCAAATTGATTAGCATTGGCATTTCCATTTGCATTCTGATTTCTTACATTATTTAATGGTATTCTAGCATTGTTTGCATTTTGTCTTTGATCATTATGCTGATCCCGGACTTCATTTCTTTGCTGGTTTCTCTGCGCATTTGCATTTTCAAGGGTAGGAATTAAATCATTCTGAGCAACTCTCAGAGCTTGCACTTTCTGTCTCATGTCATCTCTAATTTTTACTACCTGCAGATACTCTAATTCTGCTCTTAAACTTTTGATTTCTTCATCTAATTGTTCCTCTTTGGGCATAGAAGAGGATGGTCCCATTCCATTTTGGTCATCATTATCCTCATCCCTTAGAGACTTGACCTCTTCAAATCTATCACTGGGATCCAAGAAAGGGCGTTCCTGAAAAACCTCTGACCTTATTCTCAAATCAA
This sequence comes from Cunninghamia lanceolata, assembly GCA_027924645.1. Taxonomy (NCBI): domain Eukaryota; kingdom Viridiplantae; phylum Streptophyta; class Pinopsida; order Cupressales; family Cupressaceae; genus Cunninghamia; species Cunninghamia lanceolata. The sequence goes on along the minus strand of BSBN01001848.1, from coordinate 215,773 downwards.
CACCTTGCTATCTTTCATATACATTCTGGATTTCAGCCTCAGTGTTTGAAAAATAAGGTATCGTTTGCTCTGAAGATCCTAGATTGTCCTGGATATTATCACTTCTGGGAGAACCCTCTTGACTAGCTTGAGCAGTCCCCTTTTTTCTATACATCATTTTTCTGGGTAATTCTACAGATAGAGAATTACGTAGGGTTCTTCTCCCTAGCATGCAAATTTTATTTTACTGGTTAGGAGATTGGTTCAGAGTCGCCACCTACAACTAGGAATTGTTTTCTTTTAAAATCAGGGTTCTTTCACAAAGCACTCCCCAGCAGAGTCGCCAAATCTATTACCTCTCAATCTGACTGGATGCTTATTCCCAGTTGTCCCTACAAGGTAGCCATCAATGATCAATAGGATTTCTGGGCCGACGGCTAATAGTACAGGAGATAGACTCTATAGATATCTCCTCTTCTTCTTTAGGTTCTGCAGAACCAAGGGGGTATTCCCTATTCAACATCCATGAGACATGTTTGTGGATTGACTGGGATGTTGATACAAAGCAGATAAATCCTCCTTTATGCAGACCAAAACTATGGAATAAGTATAAAGGGGCTAGCTTTGGGCCTATATTCAGTTGTGAGACAGAGGATTTTGGTCCTAAAACTACTTCTAAAATCCTAAAGGTTTGTATCTGAAGTTTGAGTTTGATTTTATGTTTGGATGTAAAACTGAGACCTTGGGTTGCAACCAAAATACAAGACCAGATCGGTCCCTATCCAGGGCTCGGAGTCAATAGACATATATATGTGAATGTTTATCACAGACCTAAAACAAAAATTAGATTTCAAGGGGATTATGCAATGTCTGCCTTACAGACAATACCCAAGACAAAGTATTTAGTTATTTCTGCTTACAAACATCCTTACTACAATGTATTCTTCTCAATACTTAAACCCAGAACATTTAATCCACTCCTTGAGCAGAAGTAAAAGATTAAAGCATTCAATATAGCAAACCCATATTCTAGAATCACTAATACCCCTTAGATATTCAGATTCAGAAGAAGAACACATTCAATTTGGAGACAAATAACAAAATACATGCTATAAAGCATTATTCATTTAAATCAACATGAAACTGATAAATTTTGTGTATAAGATATTCAACATATAACTCATAAACTCACGAAATACCTAGAACAGAGCCACCAATGAGATTGTATCCGATTACATCACCAAGAAAAAGTTGTCCAGTTTTCAACAACCACAATGGATAACACAGTTTGGCTTTTATACCAAGACTATGTACCCAACAAAAATTTATTACAAGGCAAATAAAAAATCCACCAGATTCAATGCATGAGGAATGGTGCTCAGAAATATTCAACGCTGTGGGGAGACAAAGAGGAATGAGCAGATGGAATCAAGATCTGCACTGCCGCTCAAGGACTTTCATCTTCAATCGGGTGGTTGACCTGTCCTTTCCGTCGTCCATCCTTTGCAAATCCACCATCAATGCTTCATCTACCCACAGGCCCTTGAGGACGCAGCAACAGCAAGCCTCTAGAATTTTTCCCGCCCAAACGCGGCCGCAGATACAAAAATTATTGCTGCTGTGAACTTGAAAAATAGCCATCGATTTTGATTCCATCGGTGAAACAAACGGCTCCAAAAAACATTGAAAAGTCACAAACCAATAATACCATGCCACGTCAGCACCTCATGCATCTATCGCTGACTTTTCACCCTCTCATTTTTGCCTTTCAAAAATCCTTTGTATATGCAAAATGCCTATACATGCAATCAACTCAATATACAAGGTGGACCCCAAAATATCATGAAGCAGACTGGAAACTTATTCGGGTCCGACTTGCATCTCTTTCCTTTGAACAATCGACTTGTATATCGGCATATACAAGCGCTTTATACAACCCATGGACCTCAAATTACTATTCACTACATTTTATTTCTCCATCGCGTCTGGGTTGTATGTCCCTCTACTTGCATATCTCAATGTATAACTGCGTATACAAACGCCTCATACATACAAGGCGGATCTCAAAAATTCATCTGCCGCACCTGACTTATCCCTCGGGTCCGGAATGCATATTTCTACTTGCATGTTTTGAATGTATGTCGGCATACATACAATTGCCTTTGAATGCAACTGGTGGGCCCGACCCTTTTTCTCTCTCTTTTGCACATTTCGTTGCACATTGCATATGAGGCAGACCCTTATATATTTTGCTTGCATCTTGGAAATACAAAGACCTTTGCATGTCTGCGGGCCCCGCCGCATGTATCTCCCCTTGCCACTGTAGCAAATGCATCTGCGCCCCTTTGTATGTCAAACATACAAACCTTCTCACATACAAACAGGGAATCATTAAGGAATATTCCACCTTTGTATATTTTTCCTTGTATATTTTGCAATGTATAATCCTGTTGTATGTCAAAACATACAAATCTGATATACAAGCGAACCTGACATACAAGCACAAAATATTCTGGGAATCCTGCGAAAGATTCCCCAATTGTATATGCACCCCTTTGGGCCTGATATGCATTGCGAAATGCATATAACTGATTTCTTCACCATTCTTTACAACTACAGCAAAGTGTTAGAATTTTGAATTTTTGGAAGATGCTTGCGAGTTAAAATACCTAAAACTAGATTGCTCACACAGGCAGTAACACAACCTTTGTTATAGAAAAGGATATTCTTTCTTGTTTAACCGAGAGCTTTGAATGTTTTTGAAGTCATTGTTGTTGAGAGAGTGTGGCTTTATTACCTATGTTCTCCTTTTATTGCAAGCTCGATCCATGAGTATTAAGAGGCTTTTTAAAAGGAAGTATTCTTGACATGTGGAGAAGTCTTTTAATGACTTGTTAGTGGATCTTTAAGAAGATGATAACCTATTTTTATGATGAAACATTATTTCCTAACTAACTTGACAACTTTGAATGTCTTAAGGGAGTTGTTTATGTGAAGAGTGGTAATTAGTACCACGTTTCCTTCCAACTCATCATGCTCAAGCTTAGAGCACTCGTAGACTTATCTAGTGGAGTTTTCCCATAGCTTAAGGGAAGTTGTTCAACAAATTTATAGTGGAGTCTTAATTATCGACACGCATGGGAAGTATGATAACGAATTAGAAGAGGAGTTTTAAATAGACTTAAGGCATAAGTCGAGGGGTATGGGAAGTTAGTTTTTGGTGGAAGATTAGCTTGGACGTCTGATAAGGAGAAGAACATCTTTGTTGTCTTACAGAGAAGAGCTTGTTTAACAGAGTAGAAGAATAGTCCTCACAGAAAGAAGATATAGTCATTAGTAGAGGGACAAGGAAAGCTCTGCGAGGACAACCCTAGACTGTTAAAGAATCTTAACAGGTTCTTTCCTTATGTGAAGTCTTTTATTATTATATGATATACTCGTATTGATCCATAATTTTGAATAATTGTTCAGTCAATATTCTATTCATTTTGAGGTCGACATCATGGAATGACACATAGGCCGATACTTATAAGAAAGAAAGCCTTCTTGTTAAGTTATTTCTATGTCCTTTATAGTTGTAAATCCATGTTGCATTAAAAAGAAAGTTTGATCGAAAGACCTCGACACTTCTGGTTGACTTTTGGTAGATATTGTATTTATACATATGCTTAATCGAATGAAAGAATTAAGACAGAGATATTATGAATGTATTACTCGTGAAGTTTCATACTGAATATAGTTAGTATGACACTATGTAAATTGTTTATATGCATCTTCATGTTCTTACATGATTGTAGGTTTCAATAGAAAACAATACAAGTCATAGAATACTATGGATACTGTATTCTTCTACTCTTAAAGAACCACTAGTATATATATTTATATACTAGGTTTGTGTTATAGATTTTATAGTGTATTACATAAACTTGTTACAAAAAATATTGTCAAGCTAGTGATATATATTGTAGTCTTTTTATTTGCTCAGAAATGAAAGAGATAGTAGTTTTCAAAGACAACACAACGTATACTTGAATAGAGAAACATTAGAAATTTAAAATTATGGTAATAGCAACTTGATAAAGTCTTTTTACATCCTTGGGAAACAATTTGAACTTATTCAAAGTTCAAACTTGTTGAGAGCCTTTAGTTTAACTATAACTGAGGTATACTCATTTTTTAAACTAGTTAAGGGTGGAGAAACTTAAAACGATCTCATAGTCAAAAGAAGACTAAGAGGTTAACCATTTTCTTACGATATTCTTACTTTCAAGATTAGGTATGTTTGTTATCCCATTGAGTTGGAATAGGGAAAATAAACCTATGCTCAACGGAATTCAAGGCATAAGACATTGTCTAAACGATTGTCAAGCTTAAGGACTTATATTATAGTTTCCTTGAATTACTCAAAATAGATAGCAAGGTTCATTGACTACATAGGATTCGGTTGAAAGAGTAACCTTTTGACGTTGATTAATAATGGATAGCAAACTTGAAATAGACTTATCCACCTTTTGGTATTAAATCGATCATAGTCGACGTATAAACTTGTTTGGAACCATTTGGTTGGCTCTAAGGTTTTCTTGTAAATGAGAAATGGGCTTGTTTAGAAAGTTTGAAACGAATTTTTGTTTTAGTCAAAAGAAGACTAGGGGATAATCAATTACTTAAAACCCCTTTGAAATTGAAATAGAGTGTTTGTTATTCCATAATTTGAAAAAAGGGAAGACTAAACTTGAGTTTAGACCTGGTTGGGTTAATAATATTTAATATACCTTTATGATTATACAGGTTTGTTATTCCATTATGATGGAATAGGGAGGACAAAACCTTAACTTGACCAAATAGGGTAAATATTTATATTAAATCTTTGTGGTCATATATAGATCATGAATGAAAGGGAAAGTACCCTATCTATGTTTATTTATTCTTACCTGTAAGAAAGGAAATAATTTCCTAGAGTATGATGCTTAACCTGGGTAAGGTAACCATCTTAGTTGTTTATAAATCAACTTAAAGTTCTTTAAGTGTCAATAAGTTTTGGGATCTCGGGTTTTGCAAAGATGTAATGAGTATCCTCATATAAAAAGTTAATCCATAAGACCTATGGAACAATGACAGTGTTTTGAAAACTTGTCTAAGTCGGGAAGACTAAAATTGAAGTTGATAAGACTATATAGTAAAACATAGTTGACCAAGTCAAACTGTAGGAATATGATAGTATCCAAGTCGACTTGGTGGGTGGGTGGACATTACGACTACATTCATTGCGAATGCCTATTTGTATTGAATCTTTGGCCAAAGTAATCCATATGTCTCTAAGTGCATTGTTGGTTCACCGTATCTAGATTGCATAACCTATTGGATGGATCATACTTAGCTAGAGGGTATCTAGGGTTGTATGTCAATAGCGTTATGTAGGATACAACTCCAGTACTTAGATGGCAAATTACCATTGGTCACCTTAGGTCTATAATCTTTGTGAAGGGTAGGGCCACTTCCAATTGGAAGACGCGTGGGAGACCACCAGTCTGTGGTTGGAGGAAAAGCACTGGGAAGATGCTCTCTCTCTCTAGCAGAAGACATGCTGAGGCTTACGATAAGGATGTCAGAATTCCAGATGCAGCATATCCATTGGATATGTGACTTGTGTTACTTAAACTATGTAAAAAATTATCTATTGTAGATGTATGTAATTGAAAAGACATAACGCTGTCTTTATATATTATATCATATTGAATATTTCAAAAAAGAAATTATGTAAATTGTTGTATCTTGATTCCAAGTTAAATTAAAAAAATTCTATCTTTTTCACCTTATTTGTTTTTATCTCATGGTAAATATTTGATTTTAGTCTTGTTGGAGAATTTGGTTGTTACAAACTCCCAACAGATGATTCACTTGGTTTCCAAGTGCTTTTGAGAAAATTTGATAAAAAGGTGTGTAGTGTGAGAGAGGTACCCTCAGTGTTATGCTCTGCATTTATTCCTAATTAAAGATATGCTTGTGCGGTTTGGAAGTATTGATTAGAGGTGTTCAGAGGTATTATATCCAAAGTTTCAAGTTCTAGATCGTGTGGAAGTAAAAGATATGTTTGAAAAAAAATTTGACTATGAAGGAGGGAGTCTGGGAGAAATGAGAATGCTCCACATTTCTTTGCATTGAGCTTTCCTATCTTGTGGATCTAGGAGAGTGCTTATATTATTTGTATCCATCTTCCTTTGAAGTTTCTAGTGTTGGGATGCTCCGCAAGTTTAGTTTTTGCATTGGTGATCAATAACAATGTGTCTTGACTTACATAATGAAGACATTATTTGATTCAGATAGTTGCGACAATGTTGTAGAAGTTTATGATGATGATGATAAGTATTCCGAGAAGGTGTGTGAATGCTTTGGAGTGTATCTCTCTATTTCACATGATGTTCTCAGACTTGGAGAAGCGTGGATGTGATCGTTAGCTCAGGCCTGGCTAACCTGGCATGCTAACACTATTTGCGGAGGTACCTCAAGGATTGTGGATGCGATAAGTAGCTTGATGATACAAATTTGAGTCCTGGTTACCCCTTGACATGGTCCACTTTCACTTCTTTCCACCAAGGAAGTGTTTAGTGCCGACCTAAGTAATGTTGCATGTGTGTAATGCACACGCTTCATTAGGACCAACCTAATTGAGATAGGTCTTGGTTATAGATGGTAAAATACAAGATGAATTTGAATGGAGAAAAGTAGAGAAGATGATGTGAATGTGAATCAAGGGCAGTGAATTGTGTGCAAGCTTAAAAGCCTATGACTTCTTAATGCAATGAGCAGAAGGTGTCTACATTTTAGTGTGCTAGAAGTTGCTGAAGGTAGTGAGCCAAAGGTTGCGGATGGAAAAGGGTGTTAGTGGTGGATTTCTTCTATTTCTTTGAGATAGTGAATCTCTCTATAACAAATTTCTTCTTTCTTCTCTCTTCTGGGCAGTGAGCCCTTGGTAGTGAGCCTTTCTCTGGCAGTGAGCCTTTCTTTTGGGCAGTGAACCCTTGGTAGTGAGCCTATTGATTTTTGGTGTTGTTATTCATATATATTGTGAGCTAATCCTCACCATGGTTTTTACTTATTGGGTTTTCCATGTAAATCTAGTGTTCTTATGTGTTTGGATGTGTTTTCATTGATGCTTCATATGTTTACATTCTTCTAGTGCATTATAAGTGGTTGATGTTTTGAGGGTTTAAAGTTTTAACATACAAATGATTCACCCCCCCTCTCAGTTGTTCTATGCATTCCAACAGTATGGTCCTCCAACTTGATTGCATGTTCTTGAGCATGCTTCAATTCGGTAGCATGACCTATTTTGAGAAATAAAGCAATATTCATAGGCAAAGCGTTTGTGAAGCAACTTAAAGAATCCTAGAATAATTTAGAGTGTAAAAAATCCTAATAACCAGGGAATGAAATCTTGTAACAAATTCTCTTATAGGCTTGTTGTCATCTTTCTTGGCATTTGAGAGTTGAGCAAACAAGATATAACTATCTTTTGCTTTCTTGAAGCATATTAAAAACTTGATAATCATTGATTCCCAACTAGAACCAATAGTAAGATGGTGAAAACAATCAACCACCATGCTTTGTAATGTTTCCACAAACAAGCTCACACTCAAAATTTCACATGTGGTGGTGAACATTGAAATATTGTCATTAGGATGTTGCTTGCCATCACCATAGAATTTTGGAAAATTCTTTTGATTCATGAGAAGATCATGATGTTATGCAAATGCCATCAAACCAATCTAATTTTCCCATGATAGTAATGGAGGTGGGTGATTGTTGTTGTTGTTGACCTCTTGATCAACCATTACTTATTGCGATTTTTATTTTGAAGTTGAAAATATTGAAGAATTCTTTTGGAGGAGAACAAACAAGACTTTCATTCTTTCATTAATGAGTGTAGACTTCCATATAACTAGTCATCATTTGTCATTTCTTAATGGGGTCACTAAAATATGTTAGCATTTTAATTCACACCTTTCAATGCAACATAAAACAAAATAGACATGTAATAGAACTACTCTTCAAATTAGAAGAGGAAGCTCCCTATAAACAAAAATAAAACCTAAAACCCTAATCTAAATAGTACGTACTTGCTATTTACAATTTATCCAATGTTTTTTGGGTAGTTCATGCTCATGCTAAAAACAAAGGTATGTTTTTGGATTCACCTATGACTAAAGGCTAACACACACTTCAATTCAAGGAAAAAGGTTTCTATGATTTTGACTAAAAATAAGCCCTACATAGCTATCAAATGCTCACTCTTTATAGCTAAAAGCAAAGACTGAAAACATGTGAGTAGGACACAAGGATTAAATAGTTTTAAACATAAGTACATGTAAACACTTTGATAAATTGAATTAAACTTCATGAAAACCTATAATACAAAGCTTACAAACTCGCAGGTGGGGGCCCTGGGTCGATTGGCTAAAGCATCTTGTTGCAGGCAAGAGGTCACGAGGTCCAATCCCCCCACCCAAGTGGTACCAGAGGGCATGTCATGCCAGCACCACTAGTCATGTTAAAAACTTTACCTAGTGCACTACAGGTTTGCTGCAAGTATGAGCAGTAAGTGTTGTCATTAATGTCAACACATAAGGACGTTATTTGAATAAGTTTGATCAAGTATTTGAGGAATTAGTACAAGTGCATAATTGCTTCATCTATCAGAATAGTGCAGTGTTGTGCTCTGCATTTCCTATAGATTGAATATCTTTGTCTGTAGATTAGAAGTAATGTTAAGGGATGTCAGTAGATACTATGTTTCAAGTTTGAGCCTCCGGTGTGAAGATTTGGGCGAGTTATGTTCACTAGAGTAAAAACTATCTTTTTGTGTATTTAGTGGTGACATGAATAATGTATTCTATTTCGCATTTCTCCGCATTTAAGTTTCATAGTCAGTGGTTCTGGAGTTAAGTTTGTAATGATGTTATGTGCCTTCAGTTCAAATGGTTCGTGATTTGGTGCTCCACAAGCGATCTTTCCTTTATGACAGTGGTCGACAGTAATATTTAGGCGCTCCGGTTTGAAGAATCTTATGGATAAAGTGTTTAGAAGTTGTGCGGATGTTCTTGGTGATTGTAACATGCTTGTGGGAGTCTCTAGATCATGTTCCTAACTTTTGATTGGCCTACAAAGTATAATTTGGATTGTGCATGAAGTGTGTTCCTAAAAGTATTAGTGTTAAATCTAGTCTTGGCTGACTTGGCTGTTTTCACTACTTGCGGTTGTGCTTCAACATTTGTAAAGCATGTTGTTGCGTGGAAAATTACAATTGAGTCCCAGCTAAGGCTTGGCGTGATCCACATTCATTCTTTTCTCTCTCAAATCTGTTTAGGTCTAGACCTATCTTGATGTATGTATGTTTGCCGACCTTGGATATTGTTCCAAATGGTTGATGATTGTAATGCCGACCTTGATGTAAATTCCAAGGTTGATGAAATGTATAAAAACATGTAATGAAGTCGTGAATTAGTGGGTAGGATGCAAAAATGACAAGATAATTGCGAAATAAAAGGGCAGAGCAGAGCAGAGGATACCTATTGTGCTTCAATGGAACTAAACCTTGGCATAGTGTAGATGCTACTATCTCAGTTCACCAACTTTGGTAGTGAGCCACCCACCGACAGTGAGCCACCCCATTGGCAAGGAGCCTCTTCTTGCAGTGAGCATTCTAGGCAATGAGCCTTTGATTTTTGGTATTGTTATTATATATTATATTGTGAGCTAACACTCACCGTGGTTTTTTCCTTATTAGGTTTTCTACATAAAAATCTGGTGTCTCATGTGTTGGATGTGTGAATGTGTTCAAGTTTTTGATTTCATATTTTCATGGTTAAATATAATAATAGTGATGAAGTGGTTGATGTGTTAATGGTTTTGAAGTATTGGTTACAACTGATTCACCACCCCTCTCAGTTGTATTGCACTTTTCAACAAGGTTATAGGGGGTTATGCCGATTCTTGCAATCTAAAAAAAATCTTACAGACTCGCAGAAATAATTTATTTACCTTAGTACACATACAAAGGATGTTATAAGCTAAAGACAGTAGTTGTATTTAATGTTACAATGACCAACTTAACACGTATTGCAATACAAAGCTTTCAACAAATGTTAAGTGATATTCAACTCATAAAATCACAATATTTCAACAACTTGAGTAGAAAAACAGGTACTAAATTCTATTGAACGATACTAAATCTAAATCTTAAACTGAGTGTCTAGAGAACTTATTTATAAAAGTTTATAATGCATTGCATGAAAAATAATAAAAAAATTTCTAATACACATTTCTACCCTAACAAAAGATTTTTTGCATGCAAAGCAAGCTTTATCACAAAATTATATCCACTACAACTAAATCTAACATACAATCTTCAGTTAGACTCCTTATAGGTGTAGACACCCAAGAATGACCAAGTCATCACATCACTTGCATTTCGTCTAATCTATCTAATCACCTGCATTCAACGTTAATTAAATAATCTAATAATTTAATTAATTTCATCTATTTCTTCTAAATCACATACTTTCAACATTAATTAAACAAATCTTCTTTATTTAATTAATTAAATTAAATTCCTCTATATTCTGCTAAAATTAAATAATTTTAGTTATTTAATTAAATCATTATCCTCTTTCAAATTTCAAGTCTCCATTAATTAAATAAATCCAATTATTTAATTAATTCATCCAATTCTATCTTATCTACAATTAAATAATTTACATTATTTAATTAAAATCACTTGTTCTTCTAAATTTAAATAAATCATGCAAATTTCTTTAAATTGTCTCAATACTCTAAAAATAAATAAAATCAAGTATTTTATTTATAATCTTCATATTCCTCTAATCTTGCACAGACAATTAAATAAATTTATTTATTTAATTTATTTTTTCCCCTAAAAATAAATAAAATCAAATATTTTATTTATAATCTTCTGTTCCTCAATCATGAACAATTAAATAAATAAATTTATTTATTTAATTTCAAATATCTTCCAATTCCTTTTAAAATATCTTGTTAACTCATATGTGCACAATTAGTCTTATTTTTAGAACTCTAAAAAAGGCAAAATTACAAGTTGAGTTATCTATTGAATCAATCTTGTTTTCATCATATCTTAATAAAAATATCCTTATGGATTGACACATGTCGTGTGCACATTCATCATGGTTATTTGTTTTATCTCCTCCCTTGATTCTTTTGAATTATTTAAACCGTTGATCAATCTTTGTTGAAACCTATATAAACCCCCCTCATCTCCTTCACAAATCCTCTTCGATCACTTATTCTCAAGCATCCTTTACAGCGCTTTGAGCATACATCGCATCGATTGAGCAACTTTACGATCTTTTGACATTGATCTTTGAGCACTTTGAGCACTTTACTTGCTTGTTGCAAACATGGTTTCGTAGCGTTATTGAGCAATCCACATTCAACAAAGGGAACAAACACAAATCTGGGTAAAAACTTTCTTATTTCATTGGATTTATTGATAATGACTTTTATTTAGATTAGTTCTCTTTATGTTATGGGCTTTTGATTTGTTTGTTTTGATTTTATCATTTAAACATAGTCAATTTTCCTCATACACATTCTAGCACACCCGATGGGACCCATTGGTTCTGATCTAATATCAAATTTGTGGAATTTTTAGTTTGATTTCACAGGTTTTTTATCTCTTTTTTTGGAGAGATCCGAACATGAATTTTTAAAGGAAGCTTGCTAGGCAAAAACAGACATCACGGTTGTGTTCGGAAGGGTTGAGAGGTGAAGAAAAACATATAATTTGGCCTATTTCGGTGAAGGTAAAAATTTGACAAATTTTTTTACCTCGGGCATGCAACCCGAAGCCGTACAATCAATTGTGAGGTATAGTAAAAAATATTTTTTATTTTTATTTTTTCAAAAAGAAAAACATCAATCAAAAAGCAAAATTAAAAAAAGCAATCAAAAACAATAAAAAAGCAAAAAACAAAATTAAAAAAACCAAAAAGCAAGAAAAAAAACACACATAAGCATACCTACCTGCACAGGTACTGTGCTGACAGGTACCTGCACAGGCAGGTACTGTGCTGACAGGTACCTGCATAGGCAGGTACCTTGTCTTTTTTGTCCCACATAGCTTTTTGTCTTGCATTTCTTAAAAAAACTAAAAATTTACATGAGCTTTTCTTTAAACAAAAAAAAACTTTAAAAAAAGCACATTTAAAAATAGAAAAGCATAAAAGTTTTTTTAAAAAAAGATAAGGTAAGATTTTTATTTAAAAAAAAATCTTTATTTTAAAAAAAAAGCACCTTCTAGCAGCAGGTTACATCAGTGACCAAGGGTTACTCACAAGGGGGCTAAGTCAAACCCCTTCTCATTGAGCTTTTTTTATGAGTAGGCAGTTTTCAAACCTCAATATCTTGGTCATACAGACATGTTTTTGAGTGCTTTTTCTTTTGAAATAGGCTAGAATTTCATGATCTACATCATAGTGAAATTGATTTGTTTTCTCAAGATTCTCTATTTTTCAAAAAACTCATTTTCTCACTGCTGTTTCTGTCTCGTCACAGTTTTTAGACCTTCCAAGCTTCATAACCTTCACAAACAGACTCGGATTCAGGTGATGTTTTTTTTGAAAGTTGATATTTTTCTGTCTTCTACATAGCGGTAATATCATTTCAAAGATTTTTTGAGATTTATTTTTTAAGACCACTCATTGGCCTATTCTCAATCTATGACTTCAAACACTTGCTAACTTTTGAGTTTGTGTGGAACTAATCAATTTTTGCAGCATCTTATCAGTCACACAGAGAAAATGGGTTTCTCTAACATGTTCATGCATGACAAGCTTTGAAGAAATTGCTAAATCTATCAAATCTAGGCCTTAGAAAACATATTGCTTTCTTAAGGGACAATTGACATCATCTTTGCAATCTAAGTCTTAGAAACATATTGCCTTCTTAAGGGACAATTGAACAAACATCTTTTGCAATCTAACTCTTAGGAACACATTGCTTTCTTAAGGGACAATGGACATGTATGCGAAAACACCTCAATTTTCTAAGGGACAATGGACATGAATGCCAAACACTTCAATTTCATAAGGGACAATTGACAACTACAAATGTGTGTGTGTCTAATCTAGTTGCACCTTATTTTTCTTATAACGAGACAATTAAACCTTTGTTTGACGTTCTTGCTCTTACATTTCAGTTATTCCTTTAGAAGGGCCTGCTTTTGGATTGCATTTCATCCAAAAGGGACAACCCTAAGTGGAGTTTTCCTTTGAACCGCTATATAAGAGGGATAAGGCAAAAGCCAAGTCTTAACCGACATCAGCCTTACCTTGTGGTGCCAAACTGAAAAGAGGTGTACTAGCTTTTTGTGGAAACGATTTTCACATCGAGTGAAGTGTTTGATACTCTTAGTAGGATTGGTTAAAGCTTTTAGTAGCTTGTCACATTGCTCGTAAGGCATTGGTCCCTCAAAGTTACTAAGAACCATTCTAGATAGTGACTACCCGATCTACCTCGAACGTTGCGGTAATCATCAGTGCAAGGGGAATCAATTTAAGCCCTCAAGATACTCACCATTGGCTCCCTTGAGAAGAGAGAGTATTCCCTTGGCCATAAAGGTCTTGTGACCTATTTGAGCTTTCCAAGGGGAGGGTGAGATATCCCTACCTATTGTCTCTCGCAAAGATACAAATGTCTGACACCTTTATGGAATGACATTTTGATCGACGGAGTATTAAATCGTGAGCTGATCTACTGCAATGAAACCTTGTCTCTAGGGATAAAAAGTGCTTGATATTGTTTACAATTGTCTTATACTTGTGGAAACATTGGGCTTTTTCGTGAGCCTCGAGCATACACTAGCTGTTGTGTCAGTCCTTTTTGCCACTTTGTTTGCTGTGTTTTCTCTTGCCAAAGCAAATCTAATTAGAACCAAAACTAAATCTATCAAAATTTTCCTTTTAAAACATCAGACACTACTTCAGCGCCTCTGGTATAACAGCAGCTCACCTTTGGTAATACAGTAGCTCACCTTTGGTATAACAGTACCTCACCTCTAGCAACCCTAGTTTAGTGCCCTTGGTATAATAGTAGCGCGCTTTTGGTCACAGTAGCTCGCCTTTGGTATATCAATACCTCACCTTTGGTAGCTTAGTCCATCGCCTTTGGTATTATAGTAACTCACTTTTGGTGGCACAGTCCTACGCTTTTGGTCAAACAGTACATCGCCTTTTGTTCAGTAAACTATGCATCAAAATTTGCTCTTTTCCAAAAACACAAGCAGAATCCCAACATATTGAACTAGTGTATTCCATGGTAACCACTAGACTCCAGCAAACTATGAAGTCCAAGTAAGTTGTCCCGAGGAAGCACAAATCACCTCCTCACACACCTCAATCAGGCTGATCCAACATTACCCTCAAGGTTACTCCCAAGACACCAGTAGAAAGATTGACCAACTCTCCAAACATGCTGCAGCTTGACCAACCAAACAATCCTCAAGAAGGTAGGGCCCCTTTGGTAAGTACACCTCACTATACCACCGGCATGCCTCTGGATTTTGTTCCACAAGGTTATGCTGTCGATCAAGTCCCATCTCAGGAAGGTAGGGTCCCTTTGGTAAGTACACCTCACTATACCACCGACATGCCTCTGGATTTTGTTCCACAAGGTTATACCATAGATCAAGCCCCATATCAAGAAGAGTGACACCTTGAAATAGGTCAATCCTCTCAAGAAGATGGACAAGATCTTGATGAATTCATACAAGATCCTAGAGCCATAACCGCCTTTGACAAAATCCTTAGCGAGAACCAAGATCATTTCTTTTGCTTGCTAGCAGAACAAGGAGCCAAATTACCCAAAGGTTTTGATCTATCCAACCTTAGCGAGCCTAACAACACCCAAGACACTATAATGACGGTCCAAACCATGTCAACTGTGACCACACCCTTACATGAACAAAGCTCACAAGGGAGAATGATTGCACAATATGAGAATCCCCTTTATCAAAACCCAACAAGAGTGAGACCCATATCACCGCTTTTGACTCCTATGGAAATCTACAAACACCAACAAGAGACTCTCCAACGTCAAGCAGAATTAGCAAGACAAGTTGGTCTAGCAAAATCAAACATGCAAAACACTCCTAAAATGTCCACACCAATCACAATCCAAGGAACAACTATGTAGCCATGCAACAATGGTCTCAACAAATACCGCCCCCAACATCATCATACCTTCGTATCCCTCAACCAACCAGGGTCATGCAACCCCAACCACAACATTCTTCTACGCTCATCCTCAATCAACCTCAACCATCGCAAAACACATCTATCTAGGTCCCCCCGCCACAATGATCATCAACACTAAACTTTTTCAACACATTTCCTAACCACCCTCAACATTCCCAAAACCAAACCTCCCAAAGCTATGTTCCGTAACCACAACCTAACCCAACAAACTTTAGCTTTCCGCCTCCAAACTGTTTTCTTCAACCATCACAAAGCCTACATTCTTACGTAGCGCCGCCCCCACCTCCTCCAAATCAAAGCCTCCAATTCCAACCCAATCTAAACCCAACATACAACCTAAACAACCCCAACCAATCTTATGACCCTTATAACACCAATGCCCATGGCTTACACTACAATCTTCTGTATAGACAACAACAACCACTTCTTGGACAACATGAGATGTTTCCAACCCCTCCCATGACTATGGAGCTAAAACTGGCGGAGGTTCAACAACAGCTAGCCAATTTAACATTTGACCACACCAAGAAGACCTTCTCTTTAGAAGAGGTGTGTCCTTATCCTTTTGATCAGTCATTACCCATAATCCCTTTTCCTCAAAATTTCACTATTCCCAAATTTGATAAATACAAAGGAAAAGGAGACCCAAAAGACCATCTCAGGGAATTCTATCTTGCTTGCTTCGAGGTCTCACATAACGACACATATCTTATGCATCTCTTTCCTCACAGTCTTGGAGGTCAAGCTATAGAATGGTTCTCACACCTCCCCATGGGTATCAAGTCTTTTAACGAAATTGCAGAGAAATTTGCCACCCATTTCTCCTACAACGCAAAGCATGAGATCTCCATGACTGATCTATGCAACAACAAACAAAAAAATGAAGAAACTTTCATTTCTTTCCTTCAACGATGGAGACAAATGGCTAGCAAATTCCCATTCAAGATACTCGAAAAATAGCTTGTTAGCATATTTGTGCAAAACCTCAACCAAGAATTGGGTTTTCATTTGCAAATTCTTAGTACTACAACCTTCGACGAAATTACCTACAAGGGAATCAACATTGAAAAAGCCCTCATTGCTAAAGGAGTGGTCAAAATCTTCAAAGAAACTAAAGACAATCCCCCTAACAACAAACAAATGATAAACCAAAGTTTTGGAACAAAAATAAAAACGTGGTCAACGATGGGGTGGTCGATTCTAAACATGTCCAAACATTGCAAACACTGCTGCAACTTTCCAAACCGAGTCAAACTCCACCTCAACAACAGCAACAATAAAGACAACTGTATTAAAACCAACAACAACGACAACAAGAGCGGCCTCAACAAGATTACCCTCCACAACGTCAATTCACCCCCTTGGGAGAGCCCATAGAGTTGGTCCTACAGAAGCTTTTACACAAAGGACTCCTCACCTTACCAGATGCTCCCCCATATGGTGAACCTATTTACAAAACTGCACGATATAGAGAAAATGAATATTGTGAATTCCATATGAGCAAAGGACACAGAACCGCATCGTGCATGAAACTAAAACACCTAATCCAAAATCTCATCGAGGGCAACCAAATCTCTTTTGAGGATGAATCACCAGCTCAACACACAAACAAAGACCTCAACATATACAAGGAACCATTCCCTAACCATGGCCAAGGTCCTCCTCTGGATAAAGGTAAAGGTGTCAATCATGCTTCCACTTCCTATGACTCCATTGTGGGTCATTTTGAAGAGAATCGTGTATCTACCCTCACAATCAAAGGCAAATCTACGGATTGCGCTGTTACAACTTGTCGTGGTCATGTCACCATTCGTGGTCCTATACCCAGTCTCCCAACTCAATCCGATTATAATCTTGTCGAACATCTAGGGAAAATTCCAGCACAGATCTCTATCTTGGACCTTCTATGGTCATCACCCGCACATAAAGTGGTACTAGAAAAAGCCCTCCAAAAGTCTTCAGTTCCTAACAACATAGCGGTCACAGATTTCCAAGCTATAATAGGTAATATTGCCTCACCCTACAATGTGGTCTTTTCTGAAAAGGACCTCCCATCCCATGATCCATGTCACAATGATGCACTTCATATTGAGGTTCTCATCCATAAATGCAAGATCAAACGCATACTTATAGATGGTGGTGCTGGTCTCAATATCTGTTCTCTAAAGTTACTTAAACAATTGGGATACTCTAAGGATCATGTCAACATTGATCAAAGTATTACAATCAAGGGATATGATGATGCAGAACATCACTCAAAAGGTGTTATCCACTTGTCTATACAACTGGGCCCTGTCATGCTTGAAACCAGGTGCCAAGCCCTTGACATTGAGCTGCCTTACAACATTATCCTAGGCTAACCATGGATCCATGCAATGAAAGTTGTTCCCTCAACGTACTATCAGTATCTAAAGTTCCCATTCAATGGTATAGAGATAACTATCCTAGGAGACCCCAATCCTTTTGAATTATGTCGTGTCTTGCAAGGCAGTTATAAGAATTGCAACCAAGTGCCCAATAATGACAAAGCCCTTGAATCCCCTCTATATGTCAACCTTAAAAATATGACAGAAGCCTCTACAAGTGAACCTAATCCTCTTCCTGAAATCAAAGCTCACATCCGTGATATAGGCTTTGGAACATATGATATCTCAAAATCTTGTTGTGCAGGGCGGATGCCTTTATCCCCTAAATCTTATGGCCAACTACCCATTGCCAAAGTTACTAAAAAAGCAACTAATCCTCCCCCAACATTTCTAACCCAATTCCAAGAGGGAAAATTATTGGAAGAGGAAACTATTGAAGACATCTCTTCTTGGCTCTATAAGGAGAAAGAACCAGTCACAATACCAGTCAAGCAATATGGTAATGGCTTAAGGATAGTCAAAAACATGGGCTATAAAGGCAAAGGTGGCCTTGGGAAATAAAATCAAGGAACAATGGAGCCCATTAGTGTGACAAAGAAACTAGACAAGAAGGGGTTAGGATTTGATAGAAAGGTACCGCGCGCCTTAGACATCGAGGGCATCCTCGACAAGGTGGCTGAAACTTCTCTCGTAGATTCGACATCTAATGAGGATATCATCGATGACTCTCGCCTCCATATGACTGACCTATTTATAGAATTTTTCATATTTATGCTATCATTCGTATCCCTAACATCCACCACAAACACCCAGAAAGTAACACTTGTCTACCTTGAACTTATTGATTGGGACCAACAAGGGTCCCCCGTTATAGATGTATTTCAGAATGATGAAGCTATAGTTGAGTTCATGGGACTCCATGATGGTATCCCTCTCAGTGATCATAAAGCAGGTTTTGTAATGGAACTAGAGCCAACAACTTATTTAGGTGAGAATACCAAATCCTCTAGTCGCAAAAGTAAAAATAAAGAAAGATCTCTAGGTGAAAACCACACTGTGGCACCTCCCGATCACAAAATAGTAAAAACAAAGGATGTATCCAATGGTGAAAACCCAACTGTGGCACCTGAGGATGGAGGATTTGACCTTCCCCTACCATCTAAGTATCAAAAGAAGTCAGCTCTCCTAGTGGAAGATTCTACAAAGATAAACCTTGGCACAGAGCAAAATCCAAAGACCACATTCCTAGTGGCATCATTATTAGAAACATAGCACAGGAATCTTAACACATTCTTCTTACAAAGAACCATCAATTTTGTGTGGACCTATGCTGATATGCCAGGGTTAGACCCTAAGCTAGTGGTACACTATCTCACAGTAGATCCAACAGTTAAACCAGTCAAGAAAAAGTTGAGGAAGATGCACCCATAGATAGATCTCTTGGTAAAAGTGGAAATATAGAAGTTGTTAGATGCAAAGTTCATCCGACCTATTGACTATTCAGATTGGGTCTCAAACATTGTACCTATGTCTAAACCCAATGGGCGCATCCGCATGTGTAATGATTTTAGAGATCTTAACAAAGCATGTCCCAAGGATGACTTTCCATTACCGAACATTGACCTCATAGTAGACTTGATAGCAGGTCATGAAATGTGTTCTCTCATGGATGGATTCTCAGGCTACAATCAGATAAGGATAGCAGAAGAAGATCAACATAAAACAACTTTTACTTGTCCTTGGGGTAACTATTGTTGGTGTGTCATGCTGTTTGGTCTAAAGAACATAGGGGTAACTTATCAAAGAGCAATGACAGTGATATTCCACAATCTCTTTCATCATATCATGGAGGACTATGTGGATGACATACTAGCTAAATCTTCTAGGGCAGATCACATACAAGTTCTAGGACAGATCTTTGACAGGCTTGAAAAATACCAAGTGCGTCTCAATCCAAAGAACTGTGTCTTTGGTGTAACATCAGGGAAGCTGTTGGGATACATTATATCTTGTAGAGGAATCGAATTAGACCCCGCAAAAGTTAAGGCTATAGTGGAGATGCCTCCACCAAAGAACCTCAAAGTATTAAGGAGCCTTCAGGGAAGGTTGCAGTCCATTAGGCATTTCATCTCACAACTAGCAGATAAATGTCAACCATTTCAACACTTGCTCCGAAAGGATGTCTCATTTTGATGGGATTATAAGTGTCAAGCAACATTTGATCAGCTCAAAGAGTATCTAGCTACACCTCCTGTATTGGTTCCACCAGTTGCCGATAAACCTTTGATATTATACGTCTCAACTACAACTTTAGCCCTAGGGGCCCTACTAGCACAACATGATGAGTTAGGAAAGGAGCATGCAATCCATTATATCAGTCAAACCTTGGTGGGATATGAACTCAATTATTCACTGATGGAAAGAGCTTGTTTAGTAGTAGTGTTCTCTTCCCAAAAGTTGCGGCATTACATGCTAAACCAACACACAAATCTTATAGCCAAAATTGATCCATTGAAGTATCTACTAGTGAAAGCAGCTCTCACAGGCAGACTAGCTAAATGGGTCATGATCCTTATTGAGTTTGACATTGAGTATGTGGATCACAAATCAATCAAGGGGCAAGCCCTAGTAGATCAACTAGCAGAAGCACCCATGATAGATACACACCCTATGGTAGCAGACTTTCTAGATGAGAATCTCTTCACTCTTTCCAACTCAATTATGTGGAAGTTGTACTTTGATGGTTCCTACACATAGCATGGATCAGGGGCCGGCATCTTATTTATCACACCTCAAAATGACTATATTCCAAAGTCATATCAGCTTGCATTCCCTTGCACCAACAACATTGCTGAGTATGAAGCACTCCTCATAGGTCTCAATACAACAATTCAATGGGACATCACAAAATTACAAGTATACGGAGACTCACAACTAGTCATTCACTAAGTCATAGATGAGTACCAAACAAAAGATGAAAAGTCGGTCCCCTACAAGCAACTAGTGGATGCCTACAAACCAAACTTTTCTAGCATCACATTCGAGAAAATTCTAAGAGAGTATAACAAGGCTGCAGATTGTATGGCTCCTGTAGGGTCACTTATAGACATGCCTGCTAATACACAAAAATGTGAATTCTTGATCGAGTAGTTGTTGATACCAGCAGTCGATGTTCTAGTTACTGAAATCATCTGCGAACTTGTTGGTCCCAATTCCCCATGGTATGAAGATATCTATGAATACCTTAAAAATCGTACATTTCCCTCTGAACTATCATCAACCCAATGCAAAACCTTTATCCATCGATCCTCCCATTACACCATTCTGGGTGATACTCTATATCGCCGAAGTCTCAATGGTATCCTCTTACGATGTCTTAACGTGGAAGATGCCGAATCTACCTTACGAGACATACACAAAGGTGTCTGTTGCGCACATTCTATCGGTCCTAATCTCACTAAGAAGATACTCAGAATAGGGTATTACTGGCCTACAATAGAGAAAGATGCTTTACAGTTTGCTAAGAAGTGTCTACAATGCCAGCAGCATGGAGATTTGATTCACACACCAGCTCATGAATTACAACCTGTGATAACTCCGTGGCCTTTTTCTCAATGGGGTCTTGATCTTGTAGGACAAATCCACCCATCCTCATCCAACGGCCATAAATTCATTATTACTGCCACTGAGTACTTCACAAAGTGGGTCGAAGCCATTCCCATGACCTATATCACCGGTAAGCAAATAGCCAAGTTTATCCTAAACTACCTCATTTTCTGGTATGGTATTCCCCAAGCCATTGTCACTGATAATCGGAGACCATTCAAGAACCAAGATGTCTGTGCCTTGTGCACATAATACAATATCCAACATCGCTTTTCAACTCCCTACTATCTGCAGAGTAACGGCCAAGCTAAGGCTTCCAATAAAACCATTCTCAAAATCCTCAAGAAAACGGTCAATGAGGCTGGTCGTGATTGGCACTTGCAACTCAATCCTGCCCTATGGGCCTACCACACTAGTATCAGAACACCAATTGGTACCACACCCTATGCCTTGGCCTATGGATTTGAAGCCATCCTACCTATAGAGGTTGAGATCCCATCCCTCAGAGTATCCATGCAGAACTTGATCGGCAGAGAGGAGTATCACACTTCCAGATTAGCTGAGCTAGAACTACTAGATGAAAGGTGCCTTGCCGCACTTAATTATCTCCATGTCTATCAAAACTCCTCCGGCGTAATTACAACAAAAAGATCAAAGAAAGATGGTTTCAAGTTGATGATCTTGTACTCAAAGAGAATCAGAGAGATAGAGCAGAATGAGTAAAGAAGGGCAAGTTTGAGCCTAACTAGTTAGGTCCCTTTATTGTCACAACAACATATGGATCAGGAGCTTATACTTTAGCTACACCTGACGTCATTCCTCTAGATGAGCCACTTAACAATGTTCATCTCAAGAAGTTCTATGCCTGATCCTCAGAGTATACCAAAACAAAATAAAAATTAAAAAAATAAAAAAATCTGTCCTATGGTGAAAACCTGGTAAACATGTGCCTTGGATAAGTACCATAGTAAAAACCTGGCAAACATGCGCTATGTGTAGAGTCAACATCCACCATCTATCGAGTCATGTTCCTTCCATGTCCATTTCGCAGCAAGCTTCATCCATCCATCCATCCATAATAAAACCATTGACCTTGTTTGCATTTCCATCTCCTTATCTAGTATAGCTTGGAAATTTGTCAGTGTCCATCATCGTCATCCCACATCTTGATCTGTGTTATCAGTTATCACTGTCTTGTCCTAGGTCAAACTTTCTATGTCTTCTTCGTCAGGTCATCCATGCAAATTCCTCTACCAGAATGGGGGCAACTCTTTCCTTAACCTAGGTCTAGGAATGGATCCTTGTTCATGGTTCACAACAAGCGCTTCAATCGTTCTCCTTTTGACAGATAACACTCTTTAACATACACATCGCTCCTATGATAAGGCTATTATCTTCCCAACGCTTCTTCTACATCATCACGCCAACCAGAACTACATATTATCATCTTCTCAATCTTAAGGTACCTTGATCCCATGGATATGGGTATGTAGGCAGTCTAGAATATGAAGGAAGTTTTCAGTACTTAGGTACATAAGATCTCCCCCTTGCACCTTGACCCATCTCATCACTATACCCATAACTACATATTATCATTCTCATCTTTCATCGTAATGTGGCTTGATTCCGTGGATACAGGGTATGTAGGCAGTTTGGAATATGAAGGATGTATCCAGTACTTAGGCACTTACGATTCATCATTCTTCACCCATTTCAACCCATTAACATGTCACCTTTTTGGTCTTCCGTTTGTCACAATCCATTCACCTCGACTTGACTAACTCAAGCAACAAAACAACAAGAAAACACATCCTTTCAAAGCAAAAGTCCTTAGCAAACCTGAAGCAAAGTAGATTACTTCCAGAGTATCTACTATCCTGCATATCGATTGCCAACATCAGTTAAATCCAGCTTAACCAAAGCACCAGATCAACAAGCTTGTCTTCTGCAGAGTGTTCCATTGTCGAGACCAACACACACGTCTCCTATGACATGTGGCATTTCCTGCAGCAAGACATTGTCTTTTTTAGGTAGATAGCCCCCTTTAACAGACACCTAGTTCCTACGATAAGGCTATTATCTTTCCTATCCAATCTATCCTGAGCAACCTCTTTGGCAAGAGAATATGTTGGTTGTATGTTTACTTTGTAAGTCAGTCAATTTGCTTTTTGGTTGATCTTTTGTTCCTTTATCCATTACCTATTCAAGACTACCTTGATTTATCTATAATTTTGGTATGTGGCGATGCAGTATGGATTGGGGGCATAGTCATTGCTTTTGTGTGCCGTGTTTGAGGAATGATCTTTAGCATCTTTCTTGGCAGTATATTTATCTTGTGTGTGTTACGACCTAGCATCTTACATATTCACAATCTTCTTACATTTACATGTATTGAAGTTTATTTTATGTTCAAGACTATGGCTCATTCACATGTACAACAAGGTTATATTGTGTCTAAGGGATCTAAGTTCAAACCGCTTGTTTGCAGAGTCAACATCCATGCACTCGGATATCACAGCACCTTGGTCTTTTATACCTTGGTGGCAAACTATCCACATGTTATATCAAAAATAAGGATTGCTCTTTATAAACATTTGTAAAACCGTTGCAACAAGCTCAATCCATTTGACCATCCATTTATCCATGTCATTATATAGTTTTCAAGAACAGATCAATCAATACTCTTTCTCTCATGTTCTCTCCTATCTCCTTTCTTCTACCTATCATCTATCTAACCTCACCTATCTCCAACACAATCTTCTAGTTGAGCGTAAACCCAATCCTTTTGCCGCTTCCTTGTCTTTCCTCTCGAGGGGGCATCCTATGCCAGCTACACAGGGGTAGCTAGCTACATTGGGGCATCAAAAATTGTATCATGTCTTCAACAATCATTTTCTTTGACGCAATACTATAAACTGTATTGCATCAAAGAGGAGAAAAATGTAGACACCCAAAAATGACCAAGTCATCACATCACTTGCATTTCGTCTAATCTGTCTAATCACCTACATTCAACGTTAATTAAATAATCTAATTATTTAATTAATTTCATCTATTTCTTCTAAATCACATACTTTCAACATTAATTAAACAAATCTTCTTTATTTAATTAATTAAATTAAATTCCTCTATATTATGCCAAAATTAAATAATTTTAGTTATTTAATTAAATCATTATCCTCTTTCAAATTTCAAGTCTCCATTAATTAAATAAATCCAATTATTTAATTAATTCATCCAATTCTATCTTATCTACAATTAAATAATTTACATTATTTAATTAAAATCACTTGTTCTTCTAAATTTAAATAAATCATGCAAATTTATTTAAATTGTCTCAATACTCTAAAAATAAATAAAATCAAGTATTTTATTTATAATCTTCATATTCCTCTAATCTTGCACAAACAATTGAATAAATTTATTTATTTTACTTTTTCCCCTAAAAATAAATAAAATTAAATATTTTATTTATAATCTTCTGTTCCTCAATCATGCACAATTAAATAAATAAATTTATTTATTTAATTTCAAATATCTTCCAATTCCTCTTAAAATATCTTGTTAACTCATGTGCACAATCAGTCTTATTTTTAGAACTCTAAAAAAGGCAAAATTACAAGTTGAGTTATCTATTGAATCAATCTTATTTTCATCATATCTTAATAAAAATATCCTTATGGATTGACACATGTCGTGTGCACATTCATCATGGTTATTTGTTTTATCTCCTCCCTTGATTCTTTTGAATTATCTGGACCGTTGATCAATCTTTGTTGAAACTTATATAAACCCCCCTCATCTCCTTCACAAATCCTCTTCGATCACTTATTCTCAGGCATCCTTTACATCGCTTTGAGCATACATCGCATCGATTGAGAAACTTTACGATCTTTTGACATTGATCTTTGAGCACTTTGAGCACTTTACTTGCATGTTGCAAACATGGTTTCGCAGCGTTATTGAGCAATCCACATTCAACAAAGGGAACAAACACAAATCTGGGTAAAAGCTTTCTTATTTCATTGGATTTATTGATAATGGATTTTATTTAGATTAGTTCTCTTTATGTTATGGGCTTTTGATTTGTTTGTTTTGATTTTATCATTTAAATATAGTTGATTTTCCTCATACACAATAGGGATAACTACAAACTATGACTAGACCTTCCAAAAGGTCCTATACAATAGTTGATCTAAAGATAACCTCCAAAAATGTCCTTAGAATTTGCTGATCTTCTAAAAAACAATGACAACTAAAAAAACACGGGCTAAAAATAGCCCCAACTAAATAGACAATTTGACATTCCACTCTAAATGATGATTCCGATGAAGCTTATTCTACTTTGATTATGAAAATTCCTTTGAAGGTGTCTAAAACTCTAACATTTCACCTATCTTGTGAACCTAAACCTAATTTTAACTCTTTTTTCTTGACTTTGCATCAAACCCTAGTCATAACTTGCAAGCTTATATATTCTAAAAACTCCCTAGTGTTTGACAACTACTTTCCTAGCACACCAATTTGATGAAGTTATATATGTTGATGCCATTGTTGAAAAATTGCTTAAATGACAACACACCCTAATCATAGTTTGAAAATGATCATCCAAATGATGAATTTGTACTAATTGAAACATCAACATCTCAGAAGAATATGAACAATGTCGTGTTTGATAGCAAAGGTCTCTAAACACTAGGCATCCTTCAAGAGTAAAAAACTACTATTTTGCATGAATAATTTGTTGTTATATGTTTTAAATCACTATCTTTAATTTGCAACAAACCTCACTTTAATTTGAAAACATGCTGGTATTAGAGACCAATATCTCAATTTTGCATCTTATGCAACATCATGGAAATGGTGATTAAATCCTTGGTGTTGTAGATTTTATGGGGGATGAAACCTTTTTTTAATGGAGAATTTTATATCATCCACAATTTTGTGTTGCTACTCGATATGGGAGCACGAGCCTTAGGTTGAACCTCTTTGGTTGAGAGCCGAAGACTGAGGGGTATCCATCCCACCAAATTCATTTGGGGCACGATGCTTGCCTCATCGCTTATGGTGTCAAGGGCCTTGCACTCAACAAGACTTGATCCTTAGTGGGCTCATTCAAAACCTTTCAACTTCACCAACATACCAAGTGCCCATTGATAGGTGATGTAACCTTTATTGAAGGAAGAAATTCAACTTGAAATAGATGTCTTACTAAAAATTAAAAATATTGTTGAAATCCAATGAACATCGTTGTTATATGACAAAAAAAACTTATTATACATTAATAAAACCCTAAAACCTAATATATAACCACTAACTTTATTGTAGACACTCAAAAATGACCATTGCATTATTCACCTTGCATACATCAATTCTTCTAATTCACCTTAATCCAACATTAATTAAATGATTCTTAATTATTTAATTAATCTCATCAATTCATCACCTTATTCTTCTATTTGCCCATTAATTAAACAAATCAATTATTTAATTAATTCAACACTTTAATTCTTCCTATCTATTTCTAAAGTCTTGTTTTCTTTTTCCGAGTCTCTTGTTCTTTCCAACTTTTTTATCTCTTTTTACTTTCGTTATATTTATTTTATTTCTTTTTCTGTTTTCCTTTTTGTTCCCTATTTTAGCTTGTCCTTGGTCTTGTCTCCCTACCTCCTTAGACTATTCTTGTAACTCGAACTCCCCTTCTCTCTTTTTAAGAGTCTAGCTCTGCAATTTTATCTCATTTACATTCTCTTCTTTTCCTCCTGATGATGGATCATAGAGTGTGATTCGAAACGTTGAGGCAAAAAAAGCACTACAATTATCAACATGGACTGTGGAAATATCATGTCTACAATCTTCTTATCTACACAATTAAATAATTTTTATTATTTAATTGGCTAATTATTCTTCCAAAATTAAATAAATTATTCAAATTTATTTAATGTTGACTTTTCTAATCTTCTAAACAAATAAAATCAATATAATATTTATTTCTTATTTATTCTTCCATCATGTACCACAAATTAAATAAATTTATTTATTTAATATCTAATTATCCACCCATCTTCCAAAAATATCTTTTTCTTCTAATATCTTTTCCATGCACACAAATTAAATAATTTATTATTTAATTTTATCCATAGCATGTCAAAAAGCAAAATCAAAAGTTGAGTTAAGTTGGATTTAAATATTTGTTTTTCTCAATCAATTCATAAAATAGAAAAAGCATTCTATTTTTTATGAAAATCAATCCTATCTTTAGTAAACAAAGCAACTAACTCAATAAAACAACTTTTTTCATGTACACTTGTCATGTACATGTTCACTCATGATTCCTCAATTTATCTCCTTTGTTGATTTCATCTAATTTTCCTCCACCATTGATCGATCCTTCTTGAGAGCTATAAATATGCCCATTCACCTCTTCACAAACCCTTCATGATCTTTGAACATTGGCATCCATATCTCTCAGTGCTTTGAGCATTCTTTGAAGCATCTCGCATCTGTTTGAGCTATTATCAATCCATTTGCCATCATGGTTATGCTACGTTTAGAGAAATCGACATATCAATACACCAAGGAATAAATATCGTAGTGTGAATAAATACATTGTTGTTTGCTTTGGATTTCATTCTTGTGCATTGCGATTGTTTCTTGAGTTATGTAGACATTGGAATAAGATCTCTTTTTGGTGCAGAGGGTACTCCCCTCTGCCAAATAAACACTCACAAACACAATCAATCACATAGACAATACTCTGCCCAACTATGCAAGATTGCAAACAACTACCCAATTTGTCAAATCATACACATCAAGATGCAAATACAATTGTCTCACTATTTTTTATTGAAATCAAACAACTACCTTATAATCAAATTTACACACATGCCTTCAATGGCCTTCTTAGCTACAAGAAAAATTCTCTCCTCTCCCTTCGTACTTTTACTAATCTTCCTTCCAACCTCTTCCTCTATTTATATCCTTTATGTAGATTTTGTGTGACAGACACATTCAACCTCTCTGTATCTCCTCACAGGAAACTTTTCATAGTCTGCCCTATTCAATCTTCTATTCCCAACATTCTTCTTTCTTTTTCTCCTTCTGGTGGTTGCAATTCAATTCTTTTATTTTCTATTTGACATGTGGTAGTAAACTAACTTATATCTCCTTACCTTCCATTAAAATTTTGGCTAGGAGCGGCTTCTATCTCTCTATTCACTTCATTTTTTTAATGGGAAGTGAACTATTGTTTTTTTCCATCATCTCTGTGACTAAGTCATATATTCACTAGTGAATAAGCCTCAATGAGGCATCCCAACTTCCATGGCATCCCACTTGCCCACTGGCACCTCTCTATTCCATCATCCTTTCTCTCTTTTGTCGTGCTCCCTTCTGCCTCTTCTTTTCTTTTCTATTTTTTTCTCCCTTTACAATTGTTCTTCCTTCCACATGACTGTGCCCTCCTTCTGGTAGAATTTCTTCTTTTTTTTTTCTTTATATTCTATCCCTATTAATTGCATTCATTCCTCTTATGCAGCGAACTAGTTTCATATCAATTATTTCAATTTTCATGGCAGCCGACCTTCATTCAAAACTATTGACTTCTCTTCCTCACAACCACTCTCTACTAGTCGCCCCTATTTGTTTCTTTTTCCTTGGTCTATATTGAAGAATTCCTTCATTGTGATT
The DNA here is from genome assembly GCA_027924645.1 of Cunninghamia lanceolata. Classification (NCBI taxonomy): domain Eukaryota; kingdom Viridiplantae; phylum Streptophyta; class Pinopsida; order Cupressales; family Cupressaceae; genus Cunninghamia; species Cunninghamia lanceolata. Next base: position 186,843 of record BSBN01001848.1, on the reverse strand, counting down.
CATTTTTCAAAAGGTGAAGAGACAATTTCCCTAAATGAATTTGAAAACTATTCTTTTTTTTTAAGTCAAAGATTATACCTCCCTTAAGACAACATTCAGCCAGTAAAAAGAAAATGAACTTATAATATTTTTTTCCCCACCATGGCATCCTTTTAGTCTTGTGTGGAGTAGGAAGGCATTACAAAATATAAAAAAACATGAATATGATCCTTAGCCTAGGTCATACGGTCCCTTGGTACGCCAAAGTTTCATAACATACATCAACCTCTAAAATGCAACTATGACTGAGTATGAAGATATGGTGCACATGCATAAGTTATTCAATGGCATTCTTTCAGAGGTATATGGATTTATATTGTATGTAGTCCCTTTCAAAACATTTCTCAACGAATTCTTCAAGGAATCTGGATTCAGCAAATCCATGACAACAAAGAAATCAAATCATCATCAACAAGACCACCATCAACGCAAAGACGTAACTAGGCATCAACTAATCACCAAAAATTAAGAGCTTTGTCAGTGAGCACATACACAAGACTGGATATTTCTCATTGAATGTCTTTGTCACGTCCAAAATGATTGCGACAAGACATACGAGAGCAAGTGCCAGGGTTGAAAATGACTTTTGCCATAACTTCCTGCCAGAACCTTAGAATCTCATGAAAACTTGCAAAGACATCTATTTCAACATTACCTAGCATCCTACCAAGCCATTCTACCTCAAACCTCACAAATTTTGTAATTATAAAACTTCACCAAATTGCCAATAGAAGTCATGAAATAAGTAATTGTCCAAAACCATGAAAGATCTGCTCACAAAACCTTTTCCATCAAATCAAGGAGGGAATAAAAAATTTGTCTGTAGGAGGGTTTGCCAAGAAACCTTACTAATTTCTAGAAAAATGTGTTTCAACAAAAACTATCTGTTGTGCATCAAAGCCAAAGTACGACAAAAACTAAAAACTTGCTAATTCTGACATGCCACTTATTCCAACATCTAAGAAATGTCCAATGAAAACCAAAACTCACCAAAAATTAAACTCAAACCTAAAATCTATTTTTGGTTGATGTTGATCGCCAATCCACCCGGATGCTCCTACATCACTTTTGTTCTTGTTTGCATTTCAATTTCTAGCGTATACATTCTGGCACACCCGGTGGGACCCACTCCCTGAAATTTAAGATATACGTGCTTGAGAAATTTGATTTTTTAGGCTATAGGTATAGAGTTGCACTTTTGGTTAGAATAGTTATGCTTTTGGTCTACATAATTGTGTTTTTAGTCGACAGTGTTGCACTTCTAGTCCGTAAAGTGATGTTTTTGGTTTCTATTGTTTATCTTGTGTTTTCTAACTTTTGTAGGGTTTCTAGGCATTTGATTTACCCTTTTGCATGCAAGCTGATGTATTTGCAGGCATTCATCTTAATTTGTTACACAAGTTGATGTATTTGTGAATTTTTTTTATTGCCTTTTGACCTAATTAATCATTCATGTCATTGTTTGCTTTTTGATTTGTGCAGAGTTAACAGATTTACACTTCCAATCAACACCCTGGCCCATCCAAAGCATACTTATTCACTTTTAGACAACATGATTGAACTTTTGACTACCATTGTTTTCTATTTTCCAGGACCCAAATAAAGTTGCACTTTTGGGAAATAGAGTTGCACTTTTGGGAAATAAAGTTGCGCTTTCGGGAAACAGAGTTGTGCTTTCAGCTAACATAGTTACGCTTTCGGCTGATAGAGTTGTGCTTCTAGTCAACAGAGCTATATTTTTGGGCAAAATTATTGCAATTATGGTATACATCTCTACGCTTTTGGTTAATTTTGTTGCACTTTTGGTTAGCAGAGTGTATGTTTTTGGTCAATTTTATTGCACTTTTGGCTAATTCTATTGCACTTTTGGTCATTGTACTGACACTTTTGGTTCTGACAATCCTAATTTGTGTTTTAATCTAACAAGTGGCTTTTTGGAAACTAATATCATTTGTGTAGCCTCTTATCGCTTGTCAAAGAAGCAAGAAAGTGAAACTACTAATGAGTTTGGTGCAGGATGCTTGACAAAGATTCAATTTTTATCACTAATCTAGTAGCACACTTCATTTTCTTAAGGGAATTTACAATTGTTTGCCATGTCTTGAATATCTATGTATGTATGCTCTCTCCTTGCATCAAAAGGTGATCTTGGAGATCATAAATACTAGATTATTCACCTTATCACTTTATTTGCTTTATTCCCAGGGACTCGAGAGCCACACGTATGCTCTTCTCTCTCGTTGCAAGACAATCTTGAGAATCAAAAGTACTCGGTATCCTCTATAGAAGGCCTATTAGGGGATTTCATCACCCTTAAGGACAACCTTAACCATGTGTTTTGGTGCAAGATATAAATGTTATGAGAATCAAACGACTCATTTCAAAGGAAGGACCCCTTCTTTCTCAGCAAAAACCTCAAGATCCTTGATCCGCTGAGACTTGATTTGATTGGCACTCAGTTAGATGTTTAGGACACCCTCATTCACAGACTTGAACCCCACCATACCTCACGTATATTTGGGGACTCCCTAGACACCTTGTTAACCTAGATAAGACCTTTGGTCATCATATCCTACAATGCATCGTTGCAGTAGGGGAGAAGAACGCATGCTATTACCTCTATTGTTTGAGTTGGAATACACTTTGGGCAAGACTTTAGTCTTCAAAGTAAAGGGTGTAAGTTGGTACATGACGTTGCATTTCTTACCCTTCCAAGCAATGGTAGATGGTATCAAGGGGATGGAAGCCACCATTATCTAATAGTGGGGGTTGAAGTCACAACTAAGTGAGTCCATAGGTTATGGCACTCCTTGATTGAATAAATACTAGGCTTGTGCAAGAGTTTTTGGTGTGTTTTCTTGTGATCTACCAATATTTTCCATTTGTTATTTGTAGAGGTTCATAGCCTTGCACACCCAATTCCTAAAGAGTCTACAGCCATTGTGTCTTATTATTTGATTCTCTTGCCAAAACACTCAAATTCATCCTACATACAAACAAACAGTCACAATTTTTTTGCTTTTGAGAAATAGAGTTTCACTTCTAAACAAACTTATTGCGCTTCTGGGACACAAACTTGTGCTTCTATTTGACAGAATTATGCTTTTGGTCGACAAAGCTAAGCTTTTGGCAGACATAGTTGCACTTTTGGTTTTGTCTTTTATCCAATGTCATTTACAAAGTTGTGATTTTGAGCTATCATGTTATCACTTCTGGTCTATAGAATTGTGCTTTTGGTCCACAGAATTATGCTTCTAGTTGAGAAAGTTGCAATTTTGGTCTATCCTGCTACTGCATTTACACTATCTTGCTATTGCTTCTAGTAGACAATCTTGCACTTCTAGCTTCACACAATTTCTAGTCAAAACATCCACCTAGAATTAGAGACCTTTCACATTTATTAGATTTTTTCATCATACCTGAGACCACTCAGAGCATTCACCATCAGTCCTTCAATCATCCAATCATCTTCATCCATCTTCATATCATCATTTGGACTTTAGAGATTTATCCCCTTGAGACTATAGGATATCATCATCATTTCATCTAGCACACATCCTAGACATCATCCATCCTTAGCATCATTTTGATTATCAACCAAAATTTAGATCACATCTACTAGCTTATCTCTAATTTGAGAAGTTGCCTCTCTTAGATTAGTAGATAAATTATTATCTATCAACTAGTGAAATATCTAGCTTAGGAGAGTGGCTCCTCTTGATTTGGTGAACCTCACTACCCCATCTTGTCTCTCCTTGAGTTCATTAGTCTATCTCTTGGAAGATAATCTCAATCCAAATCCAAATCCGTATTGATCTAGATTTATATTTTATCCAAAACATCCAAACAACAATCATCCTAGAGTCTCAAAATTGTCATAAAAAGTCTAAACAAAACTCCATCCATTCTCCCATCATCAACATTCACAAGGTCTGAAATATCATATGCCTCTTATTAGATCTCAATATAGGAAAGCTATGGAAACTAATTAAAGCAATCCTCAACACAACCTCAACACATCCATTGATGCAACACAATTCACCACAGGTATGAATCCTCATGTTTTTCTTCCAAGTGGGTACACACTAGGTCCTTCATCTTCTAATGACTTTGGACAACAATCACATGAGATATCACAAGACCCAGATGTCCTAAAAACTATAGATAGGCTCTTAGCAACGGACCCCAATAGATTCTTTCTTCTATTTGCTAAGCAAGGAGCTAAGTTGCCTAGTGACTTTGACCATCTACTATCAAGAAGCAAGACCCCATCAACATTACTATAGCTTCTATGGGAGGATCACGTCCTATTCAAACCATATCTCCCATAGTACCTTCCATACTAGCTACACCTACACATAACTTTCCTCCATCACATTCATTAATCAATTTGTGAATCCACTTTACCTACCCCCCACATCAATTGGTCACATTTCTTCTAGTATTTCAACATCTATTCCTCTAGTCATTCCATCCATATCATTTATTACTCAACCCAACCAAGTCATCTCTTCACATGCACCCCAAACATCTCACACATCAACATATCAAACATCACAACCCCAATCTTCCAATCCAAACATTTCCTATATCAATCCATGAAAACCATCACAACCTCAATCTTCCACTCCAAACATCTCATGTCTCAATCCACAACAAACATCACAACCCCAATCTTCCAATCTAAACATCTCCACATCAATCCATCACTTACATCACAACCCCAAGCTTCTAATACCTACACAATACCCAACAATCCACAACATATCTATTCATACTTATCACATACAAACCCCCCTCAAATGTCACAACAACCACCATCATCCAATTACCAAGGTCTTTCTCCAAATCAACATCCCACAATAGAAATTGATCAAACATTCTTGCATCTCCAAAAATAGATTTCAGATCTCACTTTAGGACATACCAAGAAAACATTCTCTTTAGAAGAAGTTTGTCCTTATCCTTTTGATAGTTCACTCCCTATGATACCTTTTCCTCCTAATTTTGAAATACCAAAATTTGACAAGTACAAAGGAAAAGGTGATCCTAAAGAACATCTTAGGGAATTCTATATCTCTTGTCTAGAGGTTGTCCACAATGATACATATCTTTTATGCCTCTTCCCTCATAGTCTTGGCGGGAAAGCTATAGAATTGTTTTCTCATTTAACTCCTCGTATCAAGACCTTTAATGAATTGGATGAAAATTTTGTAACTCACTTTTCATTCAACATTGAACATTGGATTTCCATGATTGACTTATGCAACAATAAACAAAGAAATGGGGAAACCTTTATCTCATTCCTACAAGGATGGAGAAATATGTTTAGTAAATTTCCATGGCCTATTCTCGAAAAAGAATTGGTGAGCATATTTGTTCAAAATCTAAATCATGAACTGGGATTTCATCTATAAGTCCAATGTGTAAATTCTTTTGATGAAATTATCTCTAAGGGAACAAATATAGAAAAGGCCCTAATTGCAAAAGGACTAGTCAAAATCTTTAAGGAAAACAAAGACAATCTGCAACAATCAAATGAAAAACCCTGTTTCTGGTCTAAAAACAAAAACGTTGTCAACGATGGTGTTGTGGATACTAAACACATTAAAAATGTCCAGGCACCTATCAATCTTCAACTAGCTAAAAATGTCGCACCTACTCCCAGGGAGCAACCCAGACAAGACTCAATGCCTAGACGCAAATTTACTCCACTGGGACAACCTGTTGAATCCATCTTAAGAAAACTTGTCCAAACTAGTCTCATCACTCTTCCTGAAGCACATCAATATGATGAACCTATATTCAAACCCTCTTGGTATAAAGACAACGATTACTATGAATACCATAGAGTAAAAGCACATAAAACACCTAGATGCATGAAATTGAAAAACCTCATCCAAAATCTTATTGATAGAGGAGAACTAACTATCGATGAACCTACTAAACAAACTCCAAACAATGATCTCAATATCTACAAAGATCCATTCTCGCCCCATGGTAAAGTAAATGCTGCAGACAAAGGTAAAAATGTCAACCATGCCTCAAGTTCCTATGATTTCGTTGTCGGTCATATAGAAGAAAGTCATGTCTACTTTATCCATCAAGGGAAAAGCCCCTGACTATGCTATTACAACTCATCATGGTCGTGTTACCCTTTGTAGGGTAGCACCAAATATCCATCCAAATTCTAAGTATAGCATTCTAGATCATCTAGGGAAAACACCATCTCAAATATCCATCCTAAATCTCCTTTGAGCATCACCCGCACATAAAGCTATACTCGAGAAATCCCTTCAAGAGTCATTTGTCTCAAACAACATTGATGTTGCTCAATTCCAAGCTATGATAAGGCATATTGCTTCAGCTCACCACTTGGTTTTCACTGAAAAGGACCTTCCATTGTAAAATCCTCACCATAATGACACTCTACATATCAAAGTCTACATCCATTAATGCAAAATCAAACGTATTCTTATAGATGGTGGTGTTGGCTTAAACATTTGTTTTCTAAAGTTTTGAAACAATTGGGATAATCTAAGGATGTTATTGATTTTGTTAAAAGTATAACCATAAAAGCATATGATGATGTAGAATGAGAGTTAGAAGGTGTTATCCATCTACCTATTCAAGTTGGTCCTGCTTTAATAGAGACTCATTGTCAAGTATTGGACCTTGATCTTCCTCAAAACATCATCCTATGTTGCCCGTGGATCCATACCATGCAGGCTGTGCCATCCACATACCATCAATGCCTAAAGTTTCATTTTAATGGTACAAAAATTACCATCCTTGAGGATCCCAATCCTTTTAAATTTTGTCAAGCCGTGCAAGGGCGATACTAGAATTCCAATCAAATCCCTAACAACATTACAACTCAACCATCATCCTCATATCTTGATCCATCCATGCTAGCCAAAGCCACAGCTGATACACCCTTTCCCAAGATCAAGGTTTAGTACAAAGATACAGGATTTGGTGAGTATGACCTACACAAGTCTTTCTATGTGGGGAACTTGCCCTAGTCACCCAAATCATATGGAAACCACCAATAGCAAAAGCAAGTCCAAAGGTAGTAATACAAGATAAACCCACAATATTCATTTATTGGGGGTTGTTAGAAGATGATTCTATTGAGGACATCTCCTCTTGGATATTCACAGAAGACCAAGATCTAGTCACATCACCAGTTGAGCAATATAGTAGAGGTCTCCGCATTGTTAAGAACATGGGTTACAAAGGACAAGGTGGTCTTGTATTACATGGACAAGGAAACATAGAACCCATTTTTATGACAAAGAAAAATAATAAACATGGTTTAGGATATGGAAAGGAGGTACCACGATCCTCAGACATTGAGTTTATTCTCTACGAAGTAGAAAAATATTTTCCTGCAGTTGCAATTTCTAACGAGGATACCATTGACGAATCCTATTTACACATCACCGACTTATTTCATGATACTTACATATTCATGATATCCTCTGTATCCCTTAAATCTACGACCAAAACCTAGATCCTTTCACTCATGTACCCTGATCTCATTCTTGATATCTTTTTGAATAATGAGGCCCTCACCAAATTCATGGCACTACATGATGGTATTCCACTTGGCGACCACAAAGTAGGCTTTTTTATGGACCTAGACCACACAACATACTTTGGCAAGAAGGTCAAATCCTCCAGTCACAAAATTAAAAATCAAAATATTAGATGCCATGGTGAAAACCACATTGTGGCACCATCGAATCCTAAAATAGTAAAAATAAAAGATGTATCCAATGGTGAAAACCTCTCTGAGGTGCCTAAGGATGGAGCATTTGACCTTCCTTTGCCTTCCGCATATAAGAAAAGTCTTCACTTTTGGTCAATAAAACACAGGAAATCAACTTAGGGACTTCACGAAATCCAAAGACCACCTTCCTTGTAGCATCTCTTTTAGAGCAAGAGAAAAAAGATTTTATAGATTTCTTCATGAAAAGGATAGTTAATTTTGCTTGGTCATATGTAGACATGCCTAGGTTGGATCCTTCATTAGTGGTCCATCACTTAACAATATTCCCTAATGCTAAGCCAGTTAAACAAAAGATTCAAAAAATGCATCCCCAGACATTACTTGAAAGTAGAAATTCAGAAGTTGCTAGATGTGAAATTCATACGCCCTATTGACTATCCAAAATGGGTTTCTAATTTGGTACTTGTATCCAAATTCACTGGGGGCATCTGTATCTATACTGAATTCATGGATCTTAACAAGACATGTCCAAAAGATGATTTTACTCTACCTAATATTGACATCATTGTAGACTTGACGACTAGTCATGAAATGCTTTCCTTAATGGATGGTTTTTCTGGTTATAATCAGATTATCATGTAGCACCTGAAGATTAGCACAAGACAACTTTCACATGTCCTTGGGGCACCTATTGTTGGAAAGTCATGCGTTTTGGCTTGAAAATGTAGGAGAAACATACCAAAGAGCGATGATTATTATATTTCATCGCCTTTCTCACAGCATCATGGAAGATTATGTTGATGATCTATTGGGAAAATCAACCACTAGAGAAGGTCACCTATAGGTTCTAGAGCATATCTTTGACAAGATAGAACAATACCAAGTTAGACTCAACCCCAAGAAACGTGTCTTTGATGTTACATCAGGGAAATTATTAGGATACATAGTGTCTCGCAAAGGAATTGAAGTAGATCTTGCCAAAGTCAAGGCTATAGTTGAGATGGCTCCTCCTAATCTAAAAAACTAAGAACCCTCCATGGAAAATTGCAGTCTATCAGGTGTTTCATCTCATAACTTGCCGACAAATGTCAATCTTTCCTATAATTACTTCGTAAAGATGTAACATTCAGATGGGATAGTAAGTGTCAACAGATATTTGATCAATTAAAAGAATATCTGGCTACACCTCTAGTTTTAGTGCCACTAGTTTCAGGGAGACCTTTATTGTTATACATATCTACCACATCAGCTGCACTGGGTGCTCTTTTGGCACAACATGATGATTCTGATAAAGAACAAGCAATCTATTACATCAGTTATACCTTGGTAGGTTATGAGCTTAACTCTACTCCTATGGAGTGGGCATGTTTAGCTGTTGTGTTTGCTTCCCAAAAGTTGCAACACTACATGTTAAATCAACAAACTAAGCTCATTTCCAAGATAGATCCATTGAAATACCTTCTATCCAAGGTAAATCTTATAGGAAGATTAGCAAAATGGGTCATGATTCTTAGTGAGTTTGATATTGAGTATGTTGATCATAAAGCAATCAAAGGACAAGTCATCACTAATCAACTAGCAGAGGCTCTTGTTACAGATACACACCCTATGCTTTCTAATTTTCTAGATGAAGGGATATTCAATCTCTATCCATCAGTTGTATGGCATCTTTACTTTGACGGTCCATATACTCAGCATGGTTTAGGAGATGACATTCTCTTCATCACATCACAGAGCAACTATATCCCTAAATCATATTGACTAGCTTTTCCTTGCACAAACAATATTTCTGAATATGAAGCTTTAATTATAGGACTCTGCATGGTAGGTCAATGGAACATCAAGTAGTTATAGGTCTATGGATTCTCCCAATTGGTCATTCGCCATGTTACAAATGAATATCAAACCAAAGATGACAAATTGTTGCCTTACAAAAGGATGGTCGATGAATTTAAACAATACTTTTCCAAGATCTCCTTTGAATAGATTCCTCGATTGAACAACAAAGTTGTTGATGCTATGGAAACAATTAGATCCCTTTTAGATATTCCTACTAATACTCAACGTTGTAAATTTTTGGTCAAACAATTCTTGATACTAGCTTTCGATGTTCCACCTACTGAATTAATTTGTGAACTTGTTAGTCCCAATTCTCCTTGGTACCAAGACATTTATGAGTACCTCCATGATAGTTCACCCTTCCACCAAACATCACCAATACTATTGGAAGAAAACCTTTATCCGTTGCGCTTCCTGATTTACTATCCTTGGTGACACACTCTACCAAAGGAGTCTCAATAGTATCCTACTTAGATGTCTCAACTCAAAAGAGGCTAACATTACTTTATGAGAAGTTCACGAAGGTGTCTGAGGATCACATTCCACTAGTCCTAACCTTGCTAAGAAGTTGTTGCGTACATGATACTATTTTCCCACCATGGAACATGATGCAAATTAGTTTGCCAAGAAATATCTTCAATGTCAGCAACACAGAGACCTAATTCATGCACTAGCACATCAGTTGCAACCTGCTACTACTCCATGGCCATTTTCATAGTGGGGACTCGACCTCATAGATAAAATCCATCCATCATCCTCCAATGGCCATAAGTTCATCATCACCACCATTGAGTATTTCATAAAGTGGGTAGAAACCATCCCTATGACATACATCACTAGTAAACATATAGCTAAGTTCATCTTGCATTACATTGAATTTGCCACTATGGTATTCTACTTGCTATAGTAACTGATAATGGAAGACCTTTTAAGAACCAAGATGTATGTGCCTTGTGCACTTAGTTTCATATTCAACATCACTTCTCCACCCCTTACTATCAGCAAAGTAACGGCCAAGATGAGGCTTCAAATAAAACCATATTGAAAATCCTTAAGAAAACAATCAACAAAGCTAGTCATGATTGGCATTTGCAGCTCAATCCTGCCTTATGGGCATACCAAACTAGTATCAAAACCCCAACCCCATCTCTTAGAGTTTCCATGTAGCATCTCATTAATGGAGAAGAGTACATAATTTCTAGATCGCATGAGTTAGAGTTATTGGACAAGATGTGTCTCACAACACTAAATCACCTACAAGTCTATCAAAACCATCTTTGTCATAGCTACAACAAGAAGATCAAGGAAAGACAATTTCCAGTAGATGATCTTGTTGTTAAAGAAAATAAGAGAAACCAACAGGATCGAGACAAAAAGGGCAAGTTTGAGCCTAATTGGTTGGGACCCTTTGATGTTACAGTAGTCTATGGATCAGGAGCTTATACATTGTCAACACCTGAAGGCATTCCTCTAGACGAACTCATCAACAGTGTTCATCTTAAGAAATTCTATGCTTGATCCTTAGAGTATCCCTAGCAGAAAAATCCAAAAAAAAAATAGAAAAATCCAAAAAAATAGAAAAAATAGAAAAAATCCACAAAAAATAGAAAGATCCAAAAAAATTAAAAAAATTAAAAAACATAAAATAATCCATCCTTTAGTGAAAACCTGGTAATCAGGCACCTTGGATAAACTTGTACCATAGTGAAAACCTGGCAAACAGGGGCTATGTGTAAGAGTCAATATCCACCATCTACTAAGTTTTCATCCATACCACTCCATCCCATTCCATAATAAAACCACCATCCATCTATAATAAAGTTATTGACCTTGCATTTCCACATACCCATCTATCATGGCTTGGAAATTGTCAATGTCCATTGTTATCCATTAGCATCATCCATAGTCAGTTCATCCACCAGTCATTCTCCGTACTAAATGCTCTACCTAAATGGGGGCACTTTTCCTTAACCTAGGTCTAGGAATGGATCCTTGATTTGTCTCGAGAGGAATTGTCACACTTTCACTCACTTTTTGTTAACATTATTCATCTATCACAATCCATAATAAATCAAAATTTTCACTTCATCCATCTATCAGAATCCATCCTATTCACCTATCACCCTAACTTGACTAACTCAAGTAGAAAACTAACTATGCATCCTTTTGAAATCACAAGAACATATCAAATCAAAAGCAAAAGGCTACTCTTGAAGCAATACACTTGTCCGCATATCACTTGCCACATCTGCTAAATCCATCTATCATAATCCATAGCCTTTAACGATATATCTTTCCTATAGTAAGGCCCAATCTATCATGAGCACCCTCTAGGAAATAGAATATGATGGCTATGTATTCATTTTGTCAGTTGGTTGATTTCTTTTTGGTTTATCATTTGTTCCTTTCTAATACCTGATCAATACTACCTTGATCTATCTATATCTTGGTATGTTACAATATAGTATGGATTGGGGCATGGTCATTGCTTTCATATATTGTGTTTGCGGGATGTTTTTATTATCCTACTATGGCTAATATTTATCTTGCATATTAGTATCCTTTACATCTAAGGTTCTGAAAAGGCCTTATGTGTATTAGGATCATTCTATGCTAAGACTATTTTCTATTCACATATCCAACAAGGTTCTATTATGTTTGGTAGAAATAAGTTCAAACCGTTTGTTTGTAGACTCAACATTTTATGCATGGATACATCGTCACCTTGGTCTTATATACCCTAGTGCATAATACACATTTCTATATCAAAATAAGGATTGCTATTTATATTTTATAAAGCATAACCAAAGAAAAATCCTTCCATCTATCCATCCATATATCCTAATAAAAAATCATAGCTTTCATTAAAGATCAATCAATCATCATTTTTCTATTCTAAACATCATTCCTTCTATCTATGCTAACATCATATTTGTCTTCTTGTTTCTCATCCACATAGAAGTCCTACAAAAACATGCATGTTAGACATCACATCTATAAGCATCACATAAATCCATAATCATAATAAATGTCATACATCCATAAGCATTCATCATCCATCACATCTATAAGCATGTCATCACATAAATCCATGATCCTACTATATGTCTATCATCCAAAACATCTATAAGCATGTCATCACATAAATCCATAATCATATAAACATCCATAATATATACATCATACACATCATATGTATCATAAGTTTCATCCATAAACATCTCATATAGGTCATCAAATCGCGTCATATCATCATATATATTAAAAATGAATGTCATACAATAGGCTACTAAGAGCCATGAAATATATACAAATAAGCTCACATGCATCATAGTCTGAAAATACATAAATGTACATCATCATGACGACTATGTCTAGGTAGAACTACCCTCTAAGGACTCAACTCTTGCACCTGAGGCTAGTGGTCCTATGGCTAGGGGAGGCTATTGAGGTGCTACCGGTCTAGGCTGTGGCGGTCCCATAACTAATGTCACAAATCTCTTGGACGATGAGGCCCCTAATCTGCTCCTCTCATGAAAGCTAGGTAGCCTCTCTCTGTTGGTATGCCACTTTGATATAAACCCCTGAAGTACTCGGCCTCTTGAATCACTCGGTTTAGCTCATGCTGAACTTGAGTCAACTCTATCACCAAAGTTGTCATAGGCTAGTCTGTGCCAATCATCTCCCCAATAGTATCTCTCTCGAAGGTCACTCTCTGAAGGGATGACTCAACCCTTAGTATCATTGCTATAGCTCCATCTCACTCTGCGGTGATGTGAGCTAGCTCCATTAAGTCAAATACCTGTGCTTGTGCCTGTGCCTATCCCTAAGTAGCTACTCTAGCCTACCTCAGTTCTACTCTTGTAATATCCCTCTCCTATCGTATTCTAACCGACTGTAGCTCTACCCAAGTCTTCCTATGGGTCTCTGCCTATAGGAGACACTATAATCTCTCTACCTTTGTCTTTGCCACTGGGGCATCCTACCACCCCACCTTCCCCATCTCCACATCCGCCTGTCCAGGACTCCCAGGTACATCCTGTTGTCCTACCTCTGGCTACCCTATCTCCTCTATCACTATTTTTTCTCTTCCTCTTGGCCCTACAAGGTTTGGACTCCAATCCCTACCTCCAAGCTCCCCCACCTATCTATCATGTCCCTCAACCACTCCTAGGATGGTCAGTCATGTCGGCCTATGTGTAAGCCAATAAGCATCATACTCTAGTGTGGTCCCCGAGTCTACTCCTCTACCTACTGGATCCCATGCCACTGGGGGAAAGTGTGTCAAACTTTGCTAAATCTGTTGCTACTATCACCTCCAACCCCCAGTTGGGTACATCCAGCCGTGTCTGTGCAAAAATTGCCTCTCCTACTAGAACAGGATAAGGGCGTCTAAACTGTTGAAGCACCCTCTCATGTAAAAATCTCTCAATAACATGTACACTCCTCCCAAAAAGATATCAAGCCTACCTATAATAGGTCAACTTCTCTACGTCATCCTCCTAGATCTCACAGTCTCTCCATGGCCACCAAGTGACTGTGTCTAACTCATCGAATGTTCATTGCCAGTAGGTCATCTCCATGAGCCGACCCTCTGTGTCATTGCACCATCATAAAGGTGGATGAATGGTTGTCCTACCTCCTGTCACCATTGTGAGATCGACCTAGTCACTGCTATGTGCTCTCAGGCCCAGACATGCAGAAGTGTAACACCAACTGCCAAGCTAGAACCAAACCTGTAGACCACTTGATGCATTTCCTGATAGAATTGCCCAAGCACACAAGGCCCCCATGCATATCTGATACCATGAGAGAATAGACCCTCTAGGGCTGGGCCCCATCCAATTGAAAACCCATGTGATCGTCTGTCAAGCACAAGAACTCCTCCAATCAACCTAGTGACTACCAGCTATATCCTATCAAATAGTCTTCACAAGTGCCTAGCACCTATCTCATGATCCTCTATGCCAAGATCCTGAGCCATCAATAACCTCACTAGTGTAGCCTCTCAAGCATCTGTGTCATAATCCACTCGTGCCCTATAGATGGGGATGTGAAGGGTCCTCCATACGTCCTCTAGGGTGATGGTAATCTCACCCGTCGGTAGATGAAACGAGATACGCTCTTTGTGCCATCTCTCAACTAGAGCAGTCATCATAGCCCAGTGAGCTTGCATTAGTGTCATGTGGGCAACATACCATAAGCACATCACCTCCAAGAAAAGATCCTCTTCCTCCTCCAAATTTGCAACCAATGCCAGCGTCGCTGGATGTCGTTCCTAAGACATAAGTGGTAGAAGTATATCTACATCCATAATATTCAACTTGTCAACACTTGTAAAAAATTAGTCTATGAAATAATAGCCAAAAGCGACCCTTAAAACCTAAAGCACCATTTTTCTAACCAAAAGCGCTATCTTTTCTGCCAAAAGCACCAATCTGTCCACCATAAGCACCATTCTGCATACCAAAAGTGGATCTTTTTTTAGTAACTGACCCCTTAAAATCTAGCCAAAAGTAGTTTATTTTCACAAAAGGCGCAGCTTCATTGACCATAGGCGGTCACCTTCGCCAAAGGCGCAACTTTACATACCAAAAGTGCACTTTTCTAAGCCAAAAGCGCATCTTATGTCTAAGTGCTAATTTACCAAAACTAAACTTTTATAGCCAAAAGCACCATTGCGAGCTCTATAAGTGACCACTTTTGCCAAAAGCACCCAGAACTAGCCATAAGCACAACTTTACCTTATGGACCACTTTTGGTCAAACCTAAGACCTATCCTCATTAATGACCCTAATAAATGCATTTAATGGCTCACTTAGGGGTACTTATCGCTCTTGGTGCTCCTACTGGTCGGCCATACATCCTAACCCTCTATGTGTGATGATCCTCTCATGGAATGCCTGCCATCTCTGTAAATTGGTCTGCTCTGAGCTTTGAAACTTTCTAAGCACTAGAAGACAAAAATCTATAAGCTCTGAGGATGCAAATGATTTGAAAGTGACCCCTGGGCTCTACTTATAGCCTCCCAACCCTATTTCTTCCCTCCACTGATCTAATTTTCTTCATGTTAGCCATTATTTCTCTATTGTGTTAGCCTCCACCTCCAATTTGGTCTTTCTTAGCCTTTTTCTTCCACGTTGTCAACCTTTTCTTCTTGTCATGAGTCAACCCAATCCTTCTTCCATTTCCCTAGTTTTCCTCTCAAGGGGACATCTTATCACTATCACCTGTTACACTGGGGCACAGTTGTCAATCACACATCATCAGTATTTTCTTCGAAACAATGTTGTGAAATGCATTGTCTCAAAGAGGGGCAAAATGTAGACACCTAAAAATGACCATTGCATTATTCACCTTGCCTACATCAATTCTTCTAATTCACCTTAATCCAACATTAATTAAATGATTCTTAATTATTTAATTAATCTCATCAATTCATCACCTTATTCTTCTATTTGCCCATTAATTAAATAAAATAATTATTTAATTAATTCAACACTTTAATTCTTCCTATCTACACAATTGAATAATCTTTATTAATTAATTGGCTAATTATTCTTCCAAAATTAAATAAATTATTCAAATTTATTTAATGTTGACTTTTCTAAACTTCTAAATAAATAAAATGAATATTTTATTTATTTTTTATTTATTCTTCCATCATGCACCACAAATTAAATAAATTTATTATTTAATTTTATTCATAGCATGTCAAAAACTAAAATCAAAAGTTGAGTTCACTTGGCTTTAAGTCTTTGTTTTTCTCAATCAATTCACAAAATAGAAAAAAACATTCTATTTTTATGAAAATCAATCATATCTTTAGTCAACAAAGCAGTTAACTTAATAAAACAATTTTTTGCAGGTACACTTGTCATGTGCACGTTCACTCATGATTCCTTAATTATCTCCTCCGTCGATTTCATCTAATTTTCCTCCACCGTTGATTGATCCTTCTTGAGAGCTATAAATACTCCCATTCACCTCTTCACAAACCCTTCATGATTTTTTAGCATTGGCATCCATATCTCCCAACGCTTTGAGCATTTGTTGAAGCATCTCACATCTATTTGAGCTATCATCAATCCATTTGCAATCATAATTATGCTATGTTTAGAGCAATCCATATATCAATACACCAAGGAATAAATATCGTAGTGTGATAAAATACATTGTTGTTTGCTTTGGATTTCATTATTGTGCATTGCGATTATTTCTTGAGTTATGTAGACATTGGAATAGGATCTCTTTTGTTCTTGTTTGCATTCTGATTTCTAGCATATACATTTATCTTGCTAATCTATCTATATAATCAACTTCTTTCAGTTTTGAAAAGTAATGATTGCTTCTTGTTATAAATTTGTTGATCTTTTTGTAGGAGGGAAAAACCTTGCCAATATAAAAGAAAGACCTATTGTTGGTCATCAAAATCTTGCTATTGATTGCCAAACCTTGCTAAAATAATGGTGGTCACTGCTATGTTGATTTACTAGTTTGTTGCAATGAAATTTGATTGAAAAACAATGAATTGCATAAACTTTTTTAGGCATATAACACTATTAGTTTCTACCTTAGCTCATCTAAATAAATAATTTATTTTTTCCTTGCTTGAATATGCTATTTAAAACTAATATTTTATGTTGTGACTTTTTCCTCAAATTAGAAAAGAAGCTATTTATGAATAACCCTTTAAAATTATAAGAGGATAAAGTTTATTTAACCCTTTTATAATTAAAAGGGAGATGGGAAAATAAAGGATATTATGATCCTTTGGTTAAATTGGAGATTAATAAAGAGTATACAATCTCTTTTAAAATGGGAGGAATTAATCTATTTATTTAAATAATTATTGAAAGACGAAAGGGTGTGATAGTTTGGAAAACACCCCTTATAAAGTTATATAAGGCATTTATGTGAGACTTGGAAAAGACATGGAGATCACTCAAGGAAGAAGAAGCTGGTTTTGGTGGGCCATGGGCATTGGAGAAGGGGCACATGGGACGTGTCAAACTCAGGGTACAGGGTACACCAAAGATTGTCCTGGCCCTGGATGATGCTTGGGAAGCATGTGTGTTGGTTTTGAATAAGAACTAGTTCCTTTTGGAGTGTGCCATTGTTATAAAGGCCAAGACCACTGAAATCTTCCTAGAGTGAGAGTGGTCGATCCAAGTACTCTGATTTAGATAAGTATTGAAAACTATTGATGTTTAACAGATATTTGGAATAAATAAGATAAATATGATGTTGATACTAATCTGGTTAGATTGTGTGATTATGTTATCCAATTTGTTTTATTAATGATTTACTTTAGAGTTCTTATTAAATTATCACATGTAATTTACATTTATTTTAACATCATTGAATATTCTAAATTATCTTAACTCTAATATTAACTATATTAAATCCATTGCAAGTAGTTAAATAATTTTGGGGAAAGTAGCACTACATTTTCATCACTGGGCATTGTCTATCTAGCCTTCACGATGCACCATATGCATCAATGGTGTTATAATTATATGCATATCATAATTATGAGTCCTTATCACTCATCTATGTTGATTCATCTAATGCCATTTAGATTTATTTTAATTCTTAAATTGTAGTTTAGATGTTTGTTATTATTATTTTATTTTATTTCACATTTTATTTTTGGTGCCTGTAATCTATCATTTGTGGAAGCAAGAAAAAAAAACTCAAAAATATTAGAATTTATTTTGGTAAGTAGTTTTTATTTTAAAAAACTTGTAAACTTTAATTTTTTAAAACAAAATGCTAGTTTTATGTTTAAAAAAACTTCAAAAGTTTAATATATTTTTGGGTTAAAGATTTGTCTAATAACTTTTTATTTTAAACGAATTTGTTTTGTTTTTTTAAATGTTTTTTCCCTACTTTTTAAAATTATATTTTGTTACAAATTTTGAAGTTTTTAAAATTTTAAATTATAATTAAAGTTTTATTATTTTGTATAATTTTTATTTTTTAAATTAATTTAGAAAATTGTTTTAAATTTAAATATTTATATTTCTTTATTTTTTCATGTTCTAAAAAGATGGTTTCACAAACTTAGATTTACATGCATTGAATAAAATTTTATAATAAAAATATAAATTTTTGAAGAGTTACATGTATATAAAATCTGTTTCTTATATGTAACCTTTAAATATATTGTTTCTCATCACGTTGTCATTGCGGTTTTTATTTCTCATTTCTAGTAATATAGATGGAAACAAATTGTGAAAATGAAGGTCCAATGGAGTGGTGCATTTCCACTATAACAGAGGTGGCGTTAAGAAACTATTTGAACTATTCACTTATTGTATAATCCCACATTTAGATGTTTCTCTGTAAAAAAATTTACACAACCGTTGCAACATTGTTATAGAAGGTTTATCCAACATTGTTATAGAATGTCTTATGCTATATGAACATTGCAAGAAGTGTGACATGGCCAATGTCTTAAGTTTTCATTGGCAATGTGGACATTACCACAAGTTTATATCTAAAGACATTTCAAAGCACTATAAAAAGTTCTCGCTAAGGTTTTTAGGCCTTGAAGAGTTAAATTTGTGGAGATAATCAAATTTTATAGATTCTTTGTTCTATTCCAAGTGGTTTCATACTCTCTCACAATTCAACACTATAAGGAGTAACTATGATTTCTATTTCTCTAAATAGTGTAAAATTTTCCTTTCAAGTGCAGTTAAATGATCCATCATATTTACAAAAGAATCTTGTAAATACGTTTGTATATATCATCATCCATATAGTCTTGTGTATACGTAGATATTTTTGTGCAATCTACATGGATAGCATTCTTGCCTTTTCTAAATATATGGGTGAGCACATATAGCATCTTTAACAACTACATAAAGCAATAAAATCCAATGGCATTTATCTCTTAGAAAAAAATGGCAATTGCCTAGAGTAACATTAAATTTCTTGGTCTTCATTTAAACAAAGGTAAGACTAGGTTGCAAGAACATATTTTGACAAGGATAAAGGAATTTGTAGATGAACTAAGGGATAAAAAGTAACTCCAAATATTGTAGGATGTTTGAACTATGTTTCTCAATTTTTTGACAACCTAGTGTAGCTCAAGAAAACTTTGCATAAACATGATAAAAGTTGGTCTGTAATGGAATCAAGAATCCTCTCAAGCAATAAAACTCATTAAAACTAAGTGTAAAAATTTTTTAGGGATTCAAATTCTCTAGCTAGGTATTCCTCTCATCTTAAGAACTAATGTTTCAAATGGCACATGGTCTGTTGTACTATCTCAAGATTATATAAATAGAAGAAAGAAACTTGTGGCTATAAGTTAAGAACTTTTTTCCCAAAATGAGAGAAATTACCATATATATGAAAAGGAAATTTTGACTATCAAAAGAGGTTTTAAAAAATTCATAATATTCCTCAAATCAAAATATTTTATTGTTTGTAATGATAGTCAGATGATGCAAAATCTTCTAAAAAAGAAACCAAGTAAAGATTTGGTATCTAGGGGAGAATTCCTAGCTAGCACCTAGAATTTAAAAGATGATTTCATTAAATGGGTAAAAGGAGAACATAACTCCTTAGAAAATGTTCTGAAAATGAATTTTAAAGTCTCAATGGTCAAAGTGGTTTATGATGAAGAAGATCCTCCTCCAATAGTTGTTGATATCCTAATACTTCTTGTCAAAAGTTGGCATGTCAACAAAAGGTTACAAGAGGTACTAGAACAATCATCCATAATGGTTGGGATTTTGAAAATCAAGAACATGATGTATTTATAGAAGAAGGTATAGGTTTCTAAGATGATCCAATCACAAACCAACTAAGAAGTGTTTGTGCTATTAACCTAATAATCTACAAAATCATAAATTCATGGCTTTCAAATAATTATAAAACTTGGATCCTAAACCTCTGCTCTATCAAAGTTGTTAATACTTTACTTTGTTAGATTTTATTTTCAAGACCATAGAGTGGATAAGTTGGACATAAAATCATGGTTTTGTAATCATCTACATAGAGCGGATAAGTTGGACTAAGAGCCATACATTCTACCAAAGTTGTCATAAGGCACAGTTTTGGTCTCATCCTTTTATAGTACCATATCTTTGCATTTGATAAGATTTAATCCTTGGTGAGCTCTATGTGAGCCATTCAACTAAAACAATAGACCAAAAAGTCACTTGACAGGAGGTCTTATATTCATTGTCATATTTCTTTTTAGATTTATAACTCCACCTAAATGCAAGGTTACAACATAGTATCCAATCTTATAATAGGATTACATAGAAGGTTCTCTTTTTTCACTTTCAAGGCATATCAATCGAATGTCTAGCTACCCTAAAATGAAAGGCTATAGAAATTTTTTGTTTGATCCTTGTGTATAAATTACATAGCCAAATATGTATTTGTTGCAAATATGTGCCTAAGCGGTGTTGTCATTGATGTCAACATATTCTTGTTGTCATTGGTGTCAACTGTGCCTTATTTTGTTACTTGTTCAGGAGACTGGAATGTAGAGGATATTGAGAAAATTAATGAAGACTCAATGTTCATGGACCATATGGATATGTAGAGGATTGTCAGAGGTTGTTCTAGTTAAGAATTGAGAAGTCCACATGAAGATTGAAGAAGTTATGGCCATTTGAGTAGAACCAGATTTTGCAGTATTGAGAAGAGACAGAGTGACAGTAAGTTGGTCCGGATTGCTCCACAATGAAATATTATGGTCTACAGATCTAAAGGCATGTTTGGGAAGTTAGTGTGTATCATCAACCCCAATGGTTCCTGGTTTGGAGGTCAGCAAGCCATCCTTCTAGTTTGACAGTCATGGCAGACAGTGTTCTTGAGGTTCTGGAGGAAGATACAAATAGTTCTGGTAATTTGGTTTAGAGTGGATGTTATTGGTGAATTCAATGTGCTTGTGGAGGTCTCTGGATCATGTGGCTACTATGTTGGAGGTCATCATTAGAGTTTGAACTTGTTATTGAAGATTTCCTCTTTGAAGTTGATGTTCTTCCCAGTCTTGGCCGACCAGATATTCCTAGCGTGTTGCAGATGATCTAAAGATCATTTTATGAAGCGTGGCATGTTAGTAGAGGAAGATTCAAGTCTTAGCTATGTTTGGCTGATAGTGTAAATATCTACGTTAAGTTTATCCAACCTTGTTGATCATTCCAAGGTTGATGAAGTGTATAAATACTTGTTGAAGAGTTGTTAAAAATCATCCTTGTACAAAATGAATTAAATCCAAAGAAAGGATCTAAAGCAGAGCAGAGAAGAAGAGGAGCGAAAGGAGTATAGAATGAAGAGTCAGTAAGGAAGAATTTGAGGATAGAAGCAGAAGTTTTTGTGAACCTTCAAAGGGATTGAATCAGACACGAATGTAGATGCTATTTCTCAGTTCATTATCTCTGTGTAAATCATAATTTCTTATAATCAATGAGCCTCCTTTTGAGCAATGAGCTCTGGGCAGTGTGCCTTCTATTTTCTTAAGTACTTTTAATAAGGTATGCATTTTTGTGGGTTAACCCCTACTGTGGTTTTTCCCTTAACCGGGTTTTCCACGTCAAAAATTTTGGTGTTGTGTGTTCATGTTGTTTCTGCTCATATGTTGATTCATGCTTAAATGTTAATTTGTTTGTAAATTAAGAAAGAAGATTAAAAGTGCAGAAAACGTTAAAATTTAGGGACAACTGATTCACCCCCCCTCTCAGTTGTCTGAACTAATTCCAACAATTGGTATCAGAGCCAAGTTCCTCTAAAAGAAGCTTGACCACTTGAGGAGATCCAAGATGTCGACTTATAAGAAGGAAAGTCTGAGATTTGATGGAACAAATTACTCCCTTTGGAAGGTACGCATGCAATGTCATTTGGAATGTATTGGTAATGAATTTTGGATGATAACAAAGAATGATTATAAGATTTCAAAGAATGGCCCTACTACTCTAGATGAACTCAAGGAAGCTGAATGCAATATTCGAGCCAAAGAAGATTTATTGAATGCCATGTCTGATACAGAATTGGCAAATGTCCTGGATTTGAAAACTGCCCATGAAATTTGGAAAAAGCTAGAAAATCTATATGAAGGTGACAAATATGTTAAATGTGCCAAGCTACAAAGCCTAAAGGGTAAATATGAAAGATTGGTAATGAGGGAAGATGAAAACATTACTTCCTACATGCAAAAAGTAAATGAACTTGTAACTGGTATCAGAAATCCAGGTGGAGTATTGGAAGAATTAGAAATTGTTGCCAAAGTGCTCAGATCCTTACCTCCAGCATACAAGCATAAAGTTGTAGCCATTGAAGAAATCAGGACAGTAACAAATGTCACAAGAGATTAGTTAGTGGGTAAGCTCCCAGCATTTGAAATGAGTGAGTTTGGTGATTCTCTCCCTAAGTATGAATCTGCATTCAAGGCTAGTGTGTATGGAAAGAAAAGATATGATCCAGGTGAAAGTTCTTTAGGAAGATCAAACAGATTTGTGAAGACAAGAAAGAATCTTGAAGATGATGAAATTGAGACTGCAGATCTTGAAGCTCTTATTGCCAAAAGATTGCCAAGAGGATCCGGTAAGTATGAAGGAAAGTTGCCACTCAAATATTTTGCTTGTAATAAGATTGGTCATTTTGCCTCAAGATGTCCGAAGAGGTTTTCAAAAACAAACTCTAATAGATATAAAGGTCAGAAAAAATGTTACTATGTCCAAGAAGCTAGAGAAGAAGGAGTCACAGATGATGAATCTGATCATGGAGGTTCCACTGAAAGTGATTGGGTGTTCATTGCTATCAAGGAAGAAGATCCAGTGTCTACTGAATCTACTAGCTGTGCAAATATGGAAAGTGCCTTGGCTGCTCAGGTTGTTGAAAAGGATGAATGGGTGATTGATAGTGGATGTTCTCATCATATGACTGGTGATAAGAGTAAGTTTGTGAGTTTTGAAAAATATGAAGGTGGGCTTGTGAAATTTGGAGACAACTCAGCTAGTAGAATCTGTGGCAAAGGATCCATCTCTTTTGATGGTAAGAATTGCACCAATGATGTTCTGTATGTGGAAGGACTGAAACATAATCTTCTTAGTGTTGGACAGTTGGTTGACAAGGGTTATGATCTTTGATTCAAGGATGGAAAATGTAGAATCTTGGAGAGCTCCAAAACTGAAATTGCATCTAGTACTCAAACTAGAGGTAACATCTTTCATTTAAGTAGTTCTAGAAAAAGTTGTTTGATTTCTCAGACAGATCAAAGTTGGTTATGGCATAGGAGGATGTGTCATGTGAATTTTGATAACATTGTCAAAATAAGTTCCACTCAGGATGTAAGAGATCTTCCAAGACTTGTGAAACCTGATAGCATATGTAGAGAATGTCAAATGGGTAAACAGAACAAAATTTCATTCAAAAGTAAGGAACAAGCTTCAAGTGGACGATTGGAACTGATACATACTAATCTCTGTGGTCCTGCTAAAATTAGGAGTGTGCAAGGGGACATATATTTCATGTTATTGATTGATGACTACTCCCGAATGATGTGGGTAACCTTCCTAAAAGAAAAATTAGAAGCTCTTGAGAACTTTAAAGTGTTCAGGGTGATGGTTGAAAATGAGATTGGTGAGAAATTAAAGTGTCTAAGATCTGACAGAGGTGGAGAATTTACTTCCAGAGAGTTTGATGCTTTCTGTGAAAAGCATGGAATAAAAAGATAGTTATCTACTCCTAGGACTCCTCATCAAAATGGAGTTGTGGAAAGAAAGAACCGGACCATTCAGGAAGTTGCCAGGACCATGATGATGGAAACAAATGTTCCTCAAATTTATTGGAGAGAATTTGTAAGTACTGTTGTCTACACTCTTAACCAGGTGTAGATCAAAGGAAATTCTAGTAAGACCCCTTATGAACTATGGTTTGGTCATCCTCCTACCGTGAGATATTTTAGAGTTTTTGGTAGTAAATGCTATATCAAAAGAGATGAGGATTTTGGCAAGTTTGATGCAAGAAGTGATGAAGGAATATTTTTGGGATACTCTATTCAAAGCAAGGCTTATCGATGCTTCAACAAGAGGTTGAAAAGGATTGTTGAAAGTGCTAATGTTAGAGTTGATGAGAGCAAAGAAGGACATTCCAGGCATTATGGATATGATTCAGATGATCAAGATGAAAGTTAAAGTCAAGAAAGGTAAATCCAAACTAAGACTCAGATCCAGATTGATCTGGTAACTCCAGTAACTCAAGAGGTTAGTACAGATGATGAGGAACAAGCTAAAGAAATAGAAGCTCAAGCAATTCCCAAAACCCCTAGGTATGTAAGAATGAATCATCCTGAAGATCAAATCATAGGAGATAGAAATAAAGGTGTTCAAACTAGGAGAAGAGTTGCTGAAGATCAAGAAGAGATTTGTTTGATTTCAAAGATTGAACTTAAATCAGTAAGTGAAGCCTGCAATGATGAAAATTGGGTAAAAGCAATGGAAGAAGAATTGATGCAAATTGAAAAGAACCACACCTGGGATCTTGTTCCTAGACCTGAGGACAAAAATGTGATTGAAACCAAATGCGTCTTCTGGAATAAACTAAATGAAGATGGTGAAGTTGTAAGAAACAAAGCAATGTTGGTATGCAAAAGCTATTCTCAAGTGGAATGAATTGATTTTGAAGAAACTTTTGCTCCGGTGGCAAGAATAGAGGTAGTTAGATTATTTCTTGCATTTGTTGCTTTTAGAGATTTTAAAGTGTATCAGATGGATGTCAAATCAACATTCATGAATGGAGATTTGGAGGAAGAAGTCTGCATTGAGCAACCTGAAGGATTTCAGTTGTCTGATCAAGGAGATATGGTTTGTAGACTGAGAAAAGCCTTGTATGGACTCAAGCAAGCTCCAAGAGCATGGTATGCAAGATTGGATAAATATTTTCTTAAGATAGGTTTTAGCAAAGGTACTGCTAATAGTAATCTTTACTTCAAGATTAATCATGAGGACATCATGATTGTTGAGGTCTTTGTTGATGATATCATTTTTGGTGGAAATGAATGTATGTGCAAAGCATTTACTGATAAGATGAAAAGTGAATTTGAGATGTCAATGTTTGGAGAGATGAATTTCTTTCTAGGTCTGCAAATTGTTCAGTCAGATAAAGGTATCTTCATATCTCAGTCCAAGTATGTGAAAGAATTATTGAAGAAGTTTGGAATGGAAGACTCAAAACTAGTAGGTACACCTATGGTAATCAGATGCAAGTTAAGTAAAGATGATGACTCCCCCAAGGCAAGTCAGAAAAGGTATAGATCAATGATTGGAGGATTGCTCTATCTGACTCATACCAGACCTGACATCATGAATGTCGTTGGACTTGTTGCTAGATTTCAAGATGATCCAAAAGAATCCTATGTTGTGGCAGTCAAAAGAATTTTTAGATATCTCAAGGGGATAATTGATTATGGATTGTGGTATCCAAAGGATAATGATTTCACTCTTCATGCATATACAGATACTGATTGGGTAGGAGAAGTGGATGACAGAAAAAGTACTAGTGGTGGTGCATTTTTCTTGGGAAGAAGATTGGTCTCTTGGATGAACAAAAAGCAAGAGGCAATATCTCTGTCTACTGTAGAAGTAGAATATATAGCATCAACAAATAATTGTACTCAGGTTCTGTGGATGAAGCAAATGTTGAAGGACATCAGAATTGTGTTTGAGGAGCCAGTCACAATCTTTTCTAATAATTCTAGTGCAATAATCATCTCAAAGAATCTGGTGTTGCATTCAAAGACAGCATATATCTATCAAGTTTCATTTCTTGAGAGAGAAGGTAAATGAGAATGAAGTCAAGTTGGATTTTGTGTCTTCCAAAGATCAGATTGTGGATATCTTCACTAAGCCTCTTCCCAAGGATACTTTTGAGTATCTCAGAGAGAAGTTAGGGGTTATTACCCCTCCTGATCATAACTAAGATGCACTTATGTGCATCAGTCTGATGGAATTCTCAGTCATATCTTGAGATCTGGATTGATGTTGAGAAAATACTACTCTAAGGAGTAGTTAGTATGCAAATGTTGGAGATCAATTTGAAATAAAAAGGGGGAGTAAAGATTGCAAATATGTGCCCTTTGCCATTGATGTCAAAGGGGGAGAGAAGACATGTGAAAACTAATTACTGATGACAGGGGGCCAATGAAGGAAGTGGTTGCAAAAGTCAGGGGGAGAAGTTCTTGTAGTGATGGTTGAATCAATTTTTTACGTCATATGTTGCCATCAATGACAAAGGGGGAGATTGTTGCAAATATGTGCCTAAGCGGTGTTGTCATTGGTGTCAACTATGCCTTATTTTGTTGCCTGTTCAGGAGACTGGAATGTTGAGGATATTGAGAAAATTAATGAAGACTCAATGTTCGTGGACCATATGGTTGTGTAGAGGATTGTCAGAGGTTGTTCCAGTTAAGAATTGAGAAGTCCGTATGAAGAGTTGAAGAAGTTATGGCCATATGAGTAGAACTAGATTTTGCAGTATTCAGAAGAGACAGAGTGATAGTAAGTTGGTCCAGATTGCTCCATAGTGAAATATTATGGTCTGCAGATCTAAAGGCATGTTTGGTAAGTCAGTGTGTATCATCAGCCCCAGTGGTTCATGGTTTAGAGGTCCGCAAGCCATCCTTCTAGTTTGACAGTCATGGCAGACAGTGTTCTTGAGGTTCCGTAGGAAGATACAAACGATTCTAGTAATTTGGTTTAGAGTGAATGTTATTGGTGAATTCAATGTGCTTGTGGAGGTCTTTGGATCGTGTGGCTACTGTGTTGGAGGTTTGCATTGGAGTTTGAGCTTGTTATTGAATATTTCCTCTTTGAAGTTGATGTTCTTCCCAGTCTTGGCCGACCAGATGTCCCTAGTGTGTTGCAGATGATCTAAAGATCATTTTATGAAGCGTGGCATGTTAGTAGAGGAAGATTCAAGTCTCAGCTATGTTTGGCCGACAGTATAAAGATCCGCGTTAAGTTTAGCCGACCTTGTTGATCATTCCAAGGTTGATGAAGTGTATAAATACTTGTTGAAGAGTTGTTAAAAATCATCCTTGTACAAAATGAATTAAATCCGAAGAAAGGATCTAAAGCATAGCAGGGAAGAAGAGGAGCGAAAGGAGTATAGAGTGAAGAGTCAGTAAAGAAGAATTTGAGGATAGAAGCAGAAGTTTTTGTGAGCCTTCAAAGGGACTAAATCAGGCATGAATGTAGATGTTATTTCTCAGTTCATTATCTCTATGTAAATCATAATTTCTTATAGGCAGTGAGCCTCCTTTTGAGCAGTGAGCTCTAGACAGTGCACCTGAAGGCATGTGCTTTCTATTTTCTTAAGTACTTTTAACAAGGTACACATTTTTGTGGGTTAACCCCCACAGTGGTTTTTCCCTTAACCGGGTTTTTCACGTCAAAAATTCTAGTGTTGTGTGTTCATGTTGTTTCTGCTCATATGTTGATTCATGCTTAAATGTTAATTTGTTTGTAAATTAAGAAAGAAGATTAAAAGTGTAGAAAAGGTTAAAATTTAGGGACAACTGATTCAACGCCCCTCTTAGTTGTCCGGACTAATTCCAACAGTATTGTGGGACATCAAGCATCAATCTCTTGCGGAAGAAGTTGGATAGAAAGTATTCATATATCTATAATTGAGTTTATTTCACACTTGCACCCAATGTTGTAATGTTCTTTCTATAATTTAACTTTAAATTTTGATCGATAGGAAACAATCATATTTGGGACAAGTCACCACATGGAATATTTACCAATAGTTTAGTTTTCAAGCGTGGCAAACCCAATTGTATCTTGAACTTCCAATGGAATAGAGCCATCTATAATTAGACTAAGAATTATTGAATTTTAAAAACCTTAAAAATTAATCAAAATTTTATTACAAAAATATCATATCAACACTACGAGTAGTATTGTTTTCATGACCAAAACTCCCTTCCACATCATCATCAACCAATGGAGTAACACCATCTATAATTCAATGAGAGTAATTTAGTTAGTTTTGAGAAATAAAATGTAATAATCATTAAAATTATCAATATTAAATGAAACTTACTACCAACTTGATCTTGCTCATCTATTTTGTTTCTCTACATGAGATCTAAAATCTTCAACACATGCTTGCATGTGTTTCCCCTCTTTTCTCATTGATAGTCACGTACATGGAAGTTAGGTCTCAACTTCCCACTGAGACATTATTTCATTGCAATAGTCTGGATTGTTATCTTATATGTGTTACCTGGAGGAGATTATATGGATAATAATTTTTATTTGGTATTGTTTTCTACCTCTTCAATGTAGTAATGTAATATTTTTCCTTTTTGAAGTTAATTAGAAATATAGATAACAACAAATGTCCTTTTTTTATAGAATGACTCTACCCTATGAAGAAATGTGTGGATAAACCAATCCATTATCCTTGTGCATTTATTAGCATGTCAGTGATATCATGTCTCATCCCTATCCACTAATATAATTATTGAAGGTCAATATGCATTTTATTCACACTAGGGTAGATTGAATAAGGTACACAATGCACCTAAGATAACACAACATTGAGAAGACCACTAAAAATTGGCACATAAATATAACTAAGGTGTCACAAGAGTCCAACAAAAAAGAGAAAAACTATAAAACTTACCCACAAGGGCCCTTTAAGACTATCTTTTCCCAAACCACCTAATACGAAGGATTCTTTGGAAATTTTATTGTAAAATGCCTTAAGTGTCAAAAAGTAAAGGAATAGCACCAACATCTTGCAAGTTTTCTAGTACATATATGACATTATTGAGTGGAAGTGGGATATGATTTATATTGATTTCATCATTGGTTTGTCTCTATCTACCTATCATCATCATAGAATTATGGTGAAGATTGACAAGTTGACCAATGTTGCCCATTTTTTACTCATGAGGACATGCTATAATTTTATGTTAGTGGCATGTGTCTTCATGGAGGATATCATTTTATTATATATTGAGTACTTCGTAAGATCATTTTAGACCATAATCCCATGTTCATGTCTATGTTTTTGACCTATGTGAAACATGCATTGGGAATTCAACTCAAGTTTGGTTCATTCTATCACCTAGAGATAGATGGTTACATTAAGAGGATGAACCAAGTACTTGAGGATGTGCTCCATCTGTATGTTATGGACTAGCAATCCATGTGGGAGGACTATTAATACCTTGTTGATTTTGTGTATGATAATGATCATGACCTTTCCATTAGCATGAAACCATATCAAGATATTTATGGTTGTCTTTGTCAAAACCCTTTGAGTTAGGATAGGATTATAGATTGAGTGGTTATTGGTTCCAAGATGCTTCAAATTGGAGAGTAGTTTTTGGTTGCTCAAGATCAACAAAATAAGTATGTCAATTCTAGGAGATTGAATTGATATTTATCTTTTGGAGATCAAGTGTTTTCGAGAGTGTGTCCACATAAGAGCCTGGTCTATTATGAAAAGGCTTTAGGATCACACCATGTTTTGTTGGCTCATTTGAGATCCTAGAGAGGATTGGTCCTATCACATATTAGCTTGGCTTACCACCTAGTCTTTCATGCATCCATGATGTGTTCCGTGTTTCTATTTTGAGATGGTGTATATTGGATTTGATGTATGATCTTGATTGGGGCAATTTATTGGTCAAGGAGGGTAGACAACTTTCACTCGAGCCCATTTGTATAGTGTAATTTCAAAGGTTGGGCCTTTATATTTGATATTGGGATTAGGTAAGGGTATAATGGGAACAACATAATGATACATCAACTACTTGACAAGATGTTATGAAGATAAGGCTTCTCTATCCATACCTTTTTACAAGCTTCCAAGAGTAAGCCATATTTTAGGGGAGAGGGATGTAAGGCCCAAAGACATATGTGTCATATCTTTCTATTTGATTATAATTTTAATTTTGATATCATATTTACCAATGATGTTTTATATTTCCATAAATACATTCAACTATGTATTTTGGATACATATGTTATGATTTATATGTTAGAAGTCTAGTAGTGTTCAACTTCACTATTTTCACTTTACATGTTGATTAGTGATTATATTATCTAGTTCTACATTATGATTTAATATGTATTATTAATTATACATCTTTATATCTTTATCATGTTAGTCATGGATGATTTTTAGTTAGATTTAGTTATTTGATATTGTCTTATGGGATTATATCATGTTGTTTATATGTCATGCTTTAGTTGTCCTTGTATTGTGTATCTATGCCTAATTCATTAACTGATTGGATAGACTTAGGTTCCCCAATGGTGATTAATTTAGAGACAATCAACTTTGGTAAATGTGTATATGTTTGATCCCTAATCTCACTTAGTTGAAATTTATGAGATGTGCCTTGTATAACCCTATGAATAGTTGGTTTGAATTGATATCAATTATGGATTACTATGTCATATGTAAAACCATTGTGTGTGTGAGTGCTTTAGCTCTGTTGTGTTTACATTTATTTAGTCCTTGAAATTCTTATGTAGTGTTTGCAAAATGACTAATATGATATATGATTTAAAGAATATTTTTATCTATTAAATGCTTTAGTAAAATTAGTATTGTACAAATTTAATTATTTGTATTGTGATAAGATATTAAAAATACCTTATGTAGATTTATTTGAAATGAAATGTGTAGAGTGTCAAACACTCTACATTTTGTTTCAGTCGCAGTAAGGCGCGGGTCTTTTCAGTTTCTGTGTATGTTTCAAAGATGTTGCTACGCGGGTTTCTAAGTTTTATGCGGAAGCTGCCAAGTGTCAAGCCATAGTTAAAGCCATCGTATTTGTTTCAAATATTAACTTTTGTGTAGAGCCTGCCACGTAGCAGTTAGTTTCAATATGTTATAAGTTTCAGTTTTGCTGCGAGAACACCACGTGGTGGACACGGAGGTAAAGTTGTTTTGTTTATGACCCTTTTCCGGTGAGAAACTTAAGGTTTCTAAAGTGATGCAGAACCCGCCAAGTGTCAGCTTCCGTAGGAGTTTCAAAAGCTTAATGATGTTTCAAGTAGTAATGCGGGTGCCGCCACGTGTTAGTCATTGTGCGGGTGGAAGATGCCACCTGTCCCAGTTTTCTCCCTTTGAAGGCTAGTGAGCGCTGAGGCTGTGGGTCCCATTATTAATATGTTTGTTTCTAAATTGATGTGGGTTGCTACAGTTGTCAACAGTGGAGTTCACCTGAGCATAAAGACACAATTTTGAGGGCTTTGTGGAGGACGACACATGTATGTTTCTAAAAGCTGCAGAAGGTGACAAGTGGCAATTTCCTGTTCATTCCTGAGAGACAAAGGAGTTTCTTGTTTTGCTGTGGACGCTGCCATCTATCACAGTATGCCTCAAGTTTCAAGTACGCGGGTCTTGCCATGTGTCTGTCCCTTAATGGAAGGAGGTGTGCCACATATATTTTGCCCCAGCCAATGAGCTTGTAGGAAGGAAAAGACTGTTGCAAATTTGAAGGATCGTAACCACCGGAGACTTCCAGTTATCGTCAATTCCGTTGGGCCATTGGGATTCAGTTGTTTCAGACAATCTATAGTTAGATCTTAGGCTATAAATATGTAATGTTTGTAATAGATCAACAGTTTTTTGATTTAGATATACAGAGATACACAGAGATAAAGATTTGTGATAAGTTTTGTCAGAGAATCTAAAAGAGAAGTTGGAGACTTTGTTGTGGCCAATTGATATCATTTTGCCTTTATTTTGTTATTCTTGATTAGAAAGTTAATGTACCTGTGCATGTATTTGTACCTTTTATGTTGCTAGAAAATTAATGAGAAAAACTCTGTTATGTGCCTTGTTTGATATTACCTGTGTCATTGCAAAGTGTCTGATTGTGAGCCTTTGATTTTATTCATTGCATCTGCTTATGTTAATCATGTAGTATCTTCTCTTTAATATAATTGAACCTTGAGGATAGTTTCACTGTGCTTAATTTGAGAGAAATACTTTTACTCAGGCGCATCACCATAGTTAGATTTGCTTAATTGTATCTGTAATCCTGTTAATTTCTTACCCTTTTCTCAAAACCCATTTAAAATAGAGAAGAGCCAACTTCTTTAAAATCTAGAGATTGTTTCAAGTAGCAAGTTCCACATTCTTGAAACTTCCCATGTTGGTGTTGGAACCTGCACAATTTTATACATCAACAGTTTTGGGCACGCCTGGTGGGACCTTTCTTGAAGTTTCTGTCAAGATCGTATGAGCCAGAGAGCCACAAGGAGCCAGAACTGTGGACCAATAACAAGAGCTCAGTCTACTGCCAATCTAGACATTCTTTTGCCATCGTTAGTAGCTACTCCAAGGAGAAGAGTGA
Organism: Cunninghamia lanceolata; assembly: GCA_027924645.1. Lineage (NCBI taxonomy): Eukaryota > Viridiplantae > Streptophyta > Pinopsida > Cupressales > Cupressaceae > Cunninghamia > Cunninghamia lanceolata. The sequence continues at coordinate 153,877 of BSBN01001848.1, read as the reverse complement.
ATCATTTTGCAGCAGCACAAAGAGTAAATATGGAAGCACCTATAGCCCCAAGGAACTATGCAAATTGGAACACTGGCAGTCCTCTAATTCTCCCAGTACCACCAGCAACTTGGGATGCTATTCCAGCCAATGCTCCGAAGGCTCTATCTAAGTTCAGTGGGGAAGATTTTAAGACACCTGAAGAGCATCTGCAGGATGTATCTGATGTGTGTGTAGTACATGTTATCACTCAACAGAATGTGGCCATAAGATTGTTAGCAGCTTTTTTCAAAGGGAAGGCTCTGGATTGGTATAGATCTCTCACTTCAAACACAATATCTACATGGGATCAGCTTGGGGACGCTTTCTCTACAAGATTTAAAGAAAAGGGTGATAAATCTTCCTTGCTGCAACAATTGATTACTATCAAAAGAGCACCACAGGAGGCCATGACTAATTTCAACTCAAGATTTCAAAAGACTTGGGACAGAATTCCTGCTATAACAAGACCATTACCAGGTATGGCTATTGTGTTTTACCTTAAAGCTTTAAACTTAGATGTATCAGTGATGATTCAGTCTCTTGGAGGTCAGACACTACCAAAAGCATATGAGTTAGAAGTCAAGGCTGAAAATAACTTGATAGATGCTAGAAAATTGCCCCCAAGGCCTCCTATGCCCATGTTCCCAGAAATTACCTTACCTTTGCCACAAGAAACTCCTAATCTTACAGCTCCATCTGTGCCTATGTATTCCTTTCCTCAACAACCTGCTAAGGCAACCACCTCTGCTCATCCATCTGAAATGGATGACGCCAAGTACATTTTAAGGACCTTCTCAAATGAGATAATTAATCTACAGAGACAACAAAATCCCTATCCAAAGCCCCCTTATCAAGGTTACCAAGGAAATAGACTCCCTTTCAGCCAAATCAATATCAAGGCCCTCAAAGGTAAGCTAATCCTCAGCCTTCAAACCAGTTGGTATAGTCCCTACAGCTTTACAAACTGTTCCTCCTAATCCCAACAGAGAAATAGTTCCAGGACAAAATAACTTAGCAGATGGCACAAATGCTTGGTGCTTTCCCTGCAACAATGCCCATATGCCTAGAGACTGTCCTAGAGGTAATTTGCAGCAAAAGATAGCAGAACAGAGAGGGTTAGGAGGACAATTCTCAACTTCCAATACCCCACCATATCAGTCCCCTGGTGTTTAAAACGCAGTCATGATGGCCCAGATGCAAGGGATGTCCATACAACAAGAAGAGGAAATATCCCCTGAACATGCTTTATTTTCATGGATTGAAGAGGAAGATTCAGTGTTTCTGAATGAGGCATCTACTTCAAAGAAACCACTAGTACAATCAGACTATTATACCAGATCAAAGAGGAGAATGATGGAACAGCCTGAAGTCACTAATAACGAGATCATGGGAGCTCCTCCATTTCAAAATAATTAGAACACAGTCTCTAGACAAGAAATGCCTCAGCCTGTGCAGAATCAAGTAGCCTTAGGACAGTTTCTAGAAAAGACAAGGTACCCTTATTATGCAAAGACCCAAGCATTAGGACCTATGAATGTGGTGGACCAGCTAAAAAGAACTCTGACACATGTATCCATCTGGGATATGTTAGCTATTTTTGAACAGAAGTCACTATTGCAGGAAGCTCTACAAAGTCAAGAAGCCCCTAAACACACTGGTACTAAAGGAGGAGCAACTAATAAAGGGAAGCTTCAGCTCAAAGATACTGTACCTCTGCAGACAACATCCCTGTTAAACAATGAACCTGAGGTAGGTAAATCTAAACCATATCCCTTTTATTTGACTCTAATAGTTGGGAAGAAACTACTGCATAATGCAATGATAGACTCTGGGGCCAATACTAAAATAATGCCAAAGAAGATAGCAAATGCTTTAAAAATAAAATATGAGCCACTTACAAGAGAGGTCATGCAGTTGGATGGAAAATCTATTCAAACATTAGGAAAAATCAAACAACTTCCATTACAACTATATATTTGCCCCAATATAATTGTCAATCAAGATGTGGTAGTCATAGATATTCCCCTTGTATTTGGTTTATGCTTATCCAGAGATTTCATAGCCAAGATAGGAGGTTACATGTCACTTGACTGGTCACACCTCATCATGAGAACCAAAAATGGGACAAAGATGAAGATACTATCTGAGCCATTGTCCAAAGACCATATCACAAATGAGCTAACCCCAAAATTAGAAGCATCCCATGATATGCTGAATAAAAAGGAGATAATCTTTGTTGAAGAGTTGGGTGACTGGACTGAACATGACCATCAGGAAGAGGAGAATAATCAGTTATTGACTATGATGCAGAGTGATCCCTATGGAAATTATGACTCTACAGGTCTAGGCACTTATGTCATATTTGAAGAAGACCAAGAGATCCCTAATGTTTTAAGGAAAGAAGTATCACAGAATCAGGAATCTGAAAAAGACTCAGAAATCTGGACCCTAAATTTTGATGGGGCTAGGAGTAAAAATGGCACTGGAGCAAGAGTTTGCCTTACTACCCCAAATGGTGAGAAAATTCTAAGAGCCATTCGCTTTTAGCTTGCCTGTACCAATAATGATGTTGAATATGAATCTTTGGTGCATGGACTCATGTTGGCAAAGAAAAAGGGAATAAAGAATCGGATAGTAAGGGGAGATTCAGAACTAGTGATAAAACAAATCAGAGAAAAGGCAATAGCCAAAAATGTAAGAATGAGATCCTATAGGCACAAAATTTGGGACCTGATAGATGGTTTTGAGGATTTCAGTATTGAAGTAGTTCCCAAAGCCCAAAATTCTGAGGCAGATAGAATGGCACAGATTGGTTCACAGTTTGACCTAGCAAATGATCTGTTAGTTAACAATGAGTTAGTCAAAGTTATAGTGAGACCAACTATTCCAGATAATGTCCAAAATTGGCAAGTTTTTGATAATGATTTCCAAGTACTCTCATTCTTACAACAATCAGGCAAGTTTGCTGATCAATTACATCCCAAAATTGAAGAAGCATATGGTGACCAGATTATCCAACTGAAGTCAAATAAACTCCCTAAAGGACTGATTACTTTAGAAAACTTGTTTGACCCAGAAGATGTAAGCCTAGAGAAGAAGAGGTTTCAGGCAAATAAGGAAGATTATTCTGAAATCCAAGTCAGTGAAGGAAGAAGATTGAAAATTGTAAATTCTACAACCTAGCAAGAAAGGGAAAGGCTGATTGATTTGCATGAAAAATATGATAGGGTGATTGCTTGGACCTATGAAGACATGCATGGCTATAATAGAGTATCATCCAACACACTATAGAGCTTACTGAAGGATCTAAACCAGTCAGATAGAAGCAAAGGCCAGTAAATCCTAGAATTGAACCTTTAATGGTGGATGAGCTACAAAAGCTCCTAGAATCAAAGATTATTTTTCTAATTAAGCATTCAACTAGGGTATCAAATTTAGTGCCAGTAAGAAAGAAGAATGGTGACATAAGACTCTATGTAGATTTTAGGGATCTGAATAGAGCATATTTGAAAGATCATTATCCCCTACCCTCTATGGAATAGATTTTATAGATTGTGACTGGGTCAGAAAGGTTTTCCTTGCTAGATGGTTTATTAGGATATAACCAAATTTGGTTAGCAGATGAAGATCAACATAAGACTGCATTCACTACAAAGTGGGAACATTTGCATATGCTAAGATGCCTTTTGGTCTTTCAAATGCTGGAGCTACCTTTCAGCGAGCAATGGATGTAGCATTTGGAGAACTTATAAATAAAATTATTCTGATCTATCTTGATGACCTCACTATTTTTTCTAAAAATGCTATAGATCATTTTGACCATTTAGAGGTTGTTTTTAAGAAATGTCAAGAGTTTGGAATATCTCTGAATCCCAAGAAATGTATCTATGCAGTACCTCAGGGTAAACTTTTAGGGCATATAGTGTCAAAGGAAGGGGTCTCTATTGATCCAGAAAGAGTCACAGCCATAATGAACCTATCCTTACCAGTCAACAAGAAAGCAATCCAATCCTTTCTAGGAAAAATCAACTTTGTTAGCTGATTCATATCTGATTTTGTAGGACTAATTAGACCAATGACACTGTTGTTTAAAAAATATCTGGTGTTCAAATGGACTGCAGAAGGAAGACAGGCTTTTGCGGAGGTCAAGAAAGCTATTTCAAATGCCCCGGTACTTAGAAACCCAGACTTTTCTAAATCTTTCATAATGTATGTGTATGGAGGAGAATTCAGTGTTGCTGTTGTTTTAACTCAGAAAGATGATCAGCAAGAAGGAGAACACCCAATAGCCTTTTTCTCTAGAACTCTCAGGGAATATGAGGCTAGATATAATTTTGTGGAGAAGCAGGCATATGCCAGGTTAAAGCCCTTAAAAAATTTGGACATATGGTAACAAGAAACAAGATCCTGATATTAGTGGCTCATCCTAGTGTAAGAGAATATATTATGGGGGTGAGATCACTGAGAAAAGAGCCAATTGGATCACAAAGATTCTGGAGTATGATGTAGAAGTGAGACCCACCAAGTTAGTCAAAGGCAAAGGATTGTGCCAATATATGACTCAAGACATGGAGAGAATAATGACTGATGAAAGAGAAAGTGAGAATGTATTGAAAATCCAAGAGGTTGATCAAGACTCCTGGGTCAAAAATAGAATACAATTTATGAAGCATGGGATTTTCCCAAATGAGCTCTCCCATGATAAGAGAAGATACTATAGACAACAAGGGGCCCATTTTGTACTAATTGACCATATTCTATTTAGAAGAAATGTTGATGGTATACTTTTGAGATGTATAGAGAAAGATGAAGCTCAAAGAATACTACATGAATTACACCATGGAGCCTCGGGTGGACACTTTTCAGCAAGGACCACTACAATCAAGTGACTCAAGCAGGATATTTCTGGCCTACTCTATTTACAGATTGCTATCAGTTGGTTAAAGAATTCCAGGCTTGTTAGTTTTATACAGGCAAAAGGAGAAATGCAGTAATGCCTCTAAGCCCCATAGTTGTGGATGAACCCTTTGCTCAATGGGGTTTGGATTTTATTGGAATGATCAATCCAGTTTCAAGTATGGGACACAAATGGATCCTCACAGCAATAGATTACTTTACCAGGTGGAGTGAAGCAGTACCACTCAAAGAGGCAATAGAAAAGGCTATACTAGAGTTTCTAGAAGGCATAACTATTCGGTTTGGTCCTCCTCGTACCATTATATCAGATAATGCTAAAGTATTTTTGGGAACCAAACTATCTGAGTTTGCATTAAGGAATGAGATTTATTTGAAGACTTCTTCAAATTATTACCCTCAGGGTAATGGTCTGGCAGAGTCCACTAACAAGAACCTGATCAGACTCATTAAGAGGATATGGACCAATTATCACAGAGAGTGGCACAAACTACTTAACACAACACTGTGGGCTGACAGGATCACACCAAAGCAAGTGACTAAAATGTCTCCCTATGAATTAGTTTATGGTAAACCAGCAGTAATGCCACTAAGCTTAGAGATCCCTGCTTTGCAATTGTTAAAGTAGATAGAAATTGAAGAGAATGGCCCCATGCAAGTTAGACTTGCTGAACTGTTGGAAGTACAAGAGAAAAGAGAAAAGGCACATGAATCACTGATGAAACATTAAAAAATGGTTAAATACTATTTTGATATGAGGACTTCAAATCCCATTTTTGAGATTGGCTCACTGGTGTTGAAATGGGATGAGAGAGCTGCTAAACCAAGCCGACACAACAAATTTGAATCATTGTGGATGGGCCCTTACAAAATTTGTTCCTGCAAGTAACAAAATTCATTTGAGCTTGAGACCATGGATGGAGAACCTGAAGAGATTCTGATAAATGGGATCTATCTGAAACATTTCAATTAAGGAGGGGCTCTTAATGTATCATAGTTAGTTAGTTTCTTTCCTTTTCTTGCTTTCCTGTTTTCCAGCTTTCTTTTCCCGCTTTCCCTTTCAATAAGTGTTTGATGAACACGTGTCTGCAGCACAAAGCCCCTTCTCTTTTGGTCTCACATTTATTAAGGTTGTTCGGCAATCCCCAAATTCCCTGGAGGTACACACTTTTCAGAAAAGATAAGCCACTCCCGTAACATGTTTGACACTCCGTTCCATGTGGATTTCAAACAGATACACTAATTGTTTCTCGACGTTAATGCCATTTATAAGATAAGATGTGTCATTGATTACCTCCGTAAAGCCCCAATGAATTAGTATTAAATCCTAACTATAGCTCTCATTTGTTTCTATCTCTCTGCTTTGAATCATTGTTGCCTCCAATTTCTGTCCCTAGCAAGCACCTTTCAGCTAAGTGTCACTCTTATTACATAGTTTCATTCTTTCCTGAGTCAAAGCTTCCCGCATTCTCCCCGTAGATACAAATATGTCAGAAACACAGTCTCCTCAAGAGGGACTTGGAATTTATGAGTCAATTGATAAGCTGTTGAATAGCAAATCATATGCTTCAGCACCCGCACAACCAAGGAGATCCTACCCAAGAACAAGGGTCCCTGAAGTAGGATATTCTGTTGACCCAGCAAAGGTGAAGGATTACGCATATGGCATTTTTGACACGACCCTTCAAAAGAATACCAAGACTCTCTGGGAGGGGGCACATCAGAGGTGTGCTCTCAAAGCAAAAAATGGGCAGTCTGAAACTTTTGGTATGAGAATATGGACCTCACGATTGGCACAGTTCCTGGTTCTGAGTGTACACCTGTGTCCTGAGCTAATTGAGTTATGCGTAGAGCTATTTCATGCACCATCGAATACCATACAATAGGGCCCTTTCATAGTGCATATTACGCCCAAGGCCATAAGAGACATGCTGGCCCTGCAACATGATAGAACAACTACATTTCCAACTGTTGCTAAAATGCAAAACACATGGGCAAATGTAATCAACAAAGTCAGGTTCCTCAATTTAGAGATGTAGTTGGGAGAGGATAACACCCAGATGCCCACACTACCCACTGGGAGGGCACAATTCAATCAAAATGTTCAAGAGGCACTGCCAATGATAGCCTTCATTTTTGGGATGAGAGAGGACAACACAGTCCATGACTAGCAAATAGCTATCATTTTCAGATTGAAAACTATGGACAAATTACAGGAGTACCGACTAGATTTCTCAGAGCAAATTGCTAAGTCCATGGTTGATCAGCTCGTGAATTTCAAGTCTAAATGAGTTTTTAGGTATTATATTTTTCTATTCCATCTAATGTTGTATCAAAACCATAGTCTTTTTGCATCACATATGCATTTAAATATGTATGACCCAGATTTTGGCCAAAATAAAACTATCCCTGTGTCCACATGGACACATGTATTATCTGAATCCTTCGACCCTTATGAGTTTTGGGAACTATTTGTAGCCCCTGCTTTTTGCCAATTAAGCCTTGAGCCTGTAGAGCATAGATTGACACAAAGTATAAGGGGATTTATGGACAACTTCCCAATTCCCTGTGATTATTTCTTTGGGGCACACAATACCATAATTAGAGTCCATGGTTTCAATGAAGAGCCCATGCTATTACCTAAAATATTGACCCCTAGGGTCGTATTCTTAGAAGTGACCCGGCAGGTGTCTGTGGTTGATAACAATTTTGGCCACAAGAAAAAGAAAAAGAAGATGTATGATATCCCATGGGTCAGGAAATATATGACACTTGAGGTCAGAGATGCAGAGAGCCTTGTGCTAAGAAAACTAGTTGTCCTTGGTTTCTTCATCATTGAAGATAAATGGAAGTATGACCCAGACAATTTTCTAGACTCCTGGATTAGGAATAACAAAGTCTGTGCTAAAATGGTACATGAGGGTCGGCCATTTTGGGAAGATAGAAGGAATCCTAAAGAAGACAACCCAGACATATATGTTGAGCTAACTGATTTTCCCTTTGAAGGGCCTAGGCCATGAGAAAAATTTTATGTTAAAGAAAAAGTTTATGACCCTAAGATAAAAATGACTACTGGTTTGAGGAAAGCATTGAAGGCTCAAGATTGGAAACCAGAAAAGATTGAAGCCTATTGGAAATATATGCAAGAGATTTCAGAGCTCACACATTCATTCAGGAAAATTGACACTGATGAGAAATGGGAATCGATTTGGGATGAGTGACATCCCTCCCCAATCTCAAGTCTAGACACTAGTAAAATTTAGAGGAAGGAAGAGGAGTCAGAGGAGGAAGCAAAGTCACCTCACACTATGCAAGAGACAGGAAAGGCCAAATCTACTGCTCCTGCATCGTCATGGCCCCCAATCCCTTAGCACATTAGAAAAGAAAAAAGGTGTGGTGTCATCATCAACCTTAAGAACTCAAATAGCTTCGGCATCTGGGAGTTCCAGGGTTGTTCCTTTATAACCACCAGTGAATGTTGAAGAAAAAGAAACAGAGGAAGAAACAGGAGAGAGACCTAGGAAACATAGGAAATTGCACCTGCAAGCAGAAGAGGAGGAAGAAGCGGAACCACTGCTACAGCAACTACCAGTCACAACTTCTGTTGCTCAAGTAAGTTTTTCTTCTCCCTTTTCTCCTATGTCTCTTTCTTCTACTTTAGGAGTGGCAATCCCAATTAGCCAAACATTTGTAAACCCTGCCACTTCTTCTATGCCTACATCAACCTTTTCCACAATTGGCCCAATTGCCAGTTCACATGCCATTTCATTACCACTCTTTTCTCCATCCATGCCAAAAAGAACCCCTCCTCAAGTTTCTCCTAGCCATCAATTATTGGCTATTCCCTATGGCCTACCTCAAGGTCATCCCTTGCTGGAGGATACATTACTTCACCTCCTACATTCCAAGCCCAAGCAGACACAACAAAAAGGGCTAGGGAGGTTAGAATGGATAAGAAGAGGAAGAAGGAAAACAAGAGCCCTACTGTGCCACACATGAGATCACTTTTTTACCCCATTCAACAACAACTAATAGTCACACATTTATCCCCGAATGTGGTGAAACCTAATGAACAAATGTAGCCCCAAGACTATTCAATGAATGTTGGAGCTATGGATATGTCTCCTTTCAAGCCACAGGACAGGGTCAAGCTACTAAATGAAACTGCTTCTACTATTGCAACTGACTATCTGAAGGTATCCAAGAAGTTACAGAAAGTAGAGAATGATTTAGCTCGGGAGAAGGTGAATAGTAGCAACCTTGCTGGGGAAGTTCAATCCAAGAAGAATGAGATTGAGAATCTGAATAAATAGTTGCAAAATATTGTTTCTTGTCAGATACATCAGGCTACACAGGCCCAGAATGCTTCTCTTAAATCTAAGCTAGCACAAGAAAAGGTTGCAGTGACTATTTTGAGACAAGAGAAATCCACTTTGGAAAAGAAATATCAAGAGAAGTTGCAACAGGCCACACAATTTCAACAGAAGTTGTTGAGTGAGCAAAATGCTAATGGTGCAATTCAGGCACAACTCCTGGTAGAGCAACAAAGAACAAAACAACTAACAATTGAGTTAGCTAATAGGCCATAGAATGCTGAAGTTTTAAATTTGGTGAAAGAGCTTTATGTTTCAATATGGAAGAGAATCTCTAAGGAGATTATCCAGCTAAGACCATCTTTAACATTTTTGTTAAATGCTTAGCAGTTGTGTGAGAAGGTTGAAACCTCGGTACAGGCCACTTTGTCTACTGTTTCATTGAGGGTTTCTGACTCTCATCTTTTATTGAAGAAATTATATGATACAATAGATGAGACTCTATCAGCAGCAGGTATAAATGACAGAATGGTCGCTGCTAAGAAGGTCAATGAAATTTTGAGTTGCAACTCTACAGCTACAAATTGCCAAGAACTCCTGGATACAGTGAAAGCAAGAGTAAAGGATATGAAGAAACATATAGAGGATCTGGTGCAATTGGGGATTCCTTCACCATTCCCAGATAATAACACAATATTAATGATTGATGATATCAAGGCCCTGCTCTTAACAGGCAAAATGATGAAACAATTTTTTAGGGTTTGAGTGATTCTTCATCAGTCAAAGAGGTGGAAGCTGTGTTGATACCTATGGCTCAGCTAGAGTTTCAATTAAAGGTTGTGGTCCAGATTTTCCAAACATTTTCCCACAAAGATATAATTAATCTTGATTTTGCTTTTCAAGATTTACAAAGTAGACAGGGACTCTCTGATTCAGAATGGTCTGTTTATCAAACAACATTGTAGAATTTGTGACTATTATATTTCCATATATATATTTCTTTGCCAATTTTGAGTTCTTTCCGAGTAGGCTCAGAAGTCCTCTTGGTCGCGAAGAACTGTAGAGTGTCAAACACTCTACATTTTGTTTCAGTCGTAGTAAGGCGCAGGTCTTTTCAGTTTCTGTGTATGTTTCAAAGATGTTGTTGCGTGGGTTTCTAAGTTTTACGCGGAAGCTGCCAAGTGTCAAGCCACAGTTAAAGCCACGGTATTTGTTTCAAATATTAACTATTGTGTGGAGCTCGCCATGTAGCAGTTAGTTTCAATATGTTATAAGTTTTAGTTTTGCTGTGGAGAACGCCACGTGGTGGACGCAGAGGTAAAATTGTTTTGTTTATGACCCTTTTCCGGCGAGAAACTTAAGGTTTCTAAAGTGATGCGAAACCCGCCAAGTGTCAGCTTCCGCAGGAGTTTCAAAAGCTTTATAATGTTTCAAGAAGTAATGCGGGTGCCGCCACATGTTAGTCATTGTGCACGTGGAAGATGCCACCTGTTCCAGTTTTCTCTCTTTGAAGGCTAGTGAGTGTTGAGGCTATGGGTCCCATTATTAATATGTTTGTTTCTAAACTAATGCAGGTTGTGACAGTTATCAATAGCGGAGTTCACCCGAGCATAAAGACAATTTTGAGGGATTTGCGGAGGATGACACATGTATGTTTCTAAAAGCTATGGAAGGCGACAAGTGGCATTTTCGTATTCATTCATGAGAGACAAAGGAGTTTCTCGTTTTGCTACGGACGCTACAATCTGTCACAATATGCCTCAAGTTTCAAGTACGTGGGTCTCGCCATGTGTCTATCCCTTAATGGAAGGAGGTGTGCCACATATATTTTGCCCCAGCCAATGGGCTTGCAGGAAGGAAAAGACTATTGCCGATTTGAAGGATCGTAACCACCGGAGACTTCTAGTTATCTTTAGTTCCATTGGGCCGTTGGGATTCGGTTGTTTCAGACAATCTATAGTCGGATCTTAGACTATAAATATGTAATGTTTGTAATAGATCGACATTTTTTTATTCAAATATACAGAGATACACAGAGATAGAGATTTGTGATAAGTTTTGTCAGAGAATCTAAAAGAGAAGTTGGAGACTTTGATGTGGCCAGTTGATATCATTTTGCCTTTATTTTGTTGTTCTTGATTAGAAAGTTAATGTACCTGTGCATGTATCTATGCCTTTTATGTTACCAGAAAATTAATGAGAAAAACTCTGTTATGTGCCTTGGTTGATATTAGATGTGTCATTGCAAAGTGTCTGATTGTGAGCTTTTGATTTTATTCATTGCATCTGTTTATGTTAATCATGCAGTATATGTTCTTTAATATAACTAAACCTTGAGGATAGTTTCACTGTGCTTAATTTGAGAGAAATACTTTTACTCAAGCGCATCACCATAGTAAGATTTGCTTAATTGTATCTATAATCCTGTTAGTTTCTTACCCTTTGCTCAAAACCCATTTAAAATAGAGAAGAGCCAGCTTCTTTAAAATCTGGAGGTTGTTTCAAGTAGCAAGTTCCACATTCTCGAAACTTCCCATGTTGGTGTTGGAACCTGCACAATTTTATACATCAACAAAATGCATAAATCTCTAAGAAAGGTATTAATTAATTTGAATATTGTATTTAATCTTGCTTTAAAATATTTGCAAAAAAGAGCATTTGGGAATATCTACTTCAAATGGGAAAAAGGGAGAAAAGTCATCTGGAGACAAAATGAAAAAGGGTAGTTTATTGAAAATCACTTATTTATTTTTCCTTAATTGTGTGTGAGCTCTTGTTTTGGAAAAGATTTCTTGAAACCCTTGCTTGTGATATTGGAGCTTGAACTTGGAGCTTGGAAAGGATTTGCAAAAGCTTGTATGTGGATTGCATTTAGGAAGGAGGAATCTCCATTATTGTGAGCTTGTTTAAATTGTAAGGTATTTTATCTTGTAGTACGTATGTATTTCTTTGAAAAATAAATTGATTTGGCCATGCTCCACCTTATGTGGATATACATATGGATTTGTTTGCACATGCTTAATTGTGGTTTGAAGATAGAATTCATAGTATTATGCAATTGCTAGAATTGTAAATTCACTTTCATGTTGTAGTTTTTAATTTGAAAATATACAAAATTTACCCCAAAACTATAGCAAAATTTCCATAGAAATTTATGTAACTATGAAAGTGTGTTCTCATTGCCCTTGTGATTAAAATGGTATATTTAGATTATTAATATCTTGCATATTTAAATTTGAATAAAATCCAAGGCATTTCAATAGTAAATTTGGGAATTTTATAGTTCATGAGAATATCATGAAATTATTTTTAATAATTTAGAATTTATTAGATAATTTTATTTTGTGGGATAGTTGGTTTCCCCATGGAAATGAGATTTTCTAACTTGGTGACATGTGTCATTGTTTGTGGCTCATTTTCTATACCAAGGCCAGTTTGAGTAATTGGTCTCTTTGGTGTTTAGGAATGAGGCCTAGAGTAGGAAAGGAGTGGACTCTCACCAACCAACTGGTTGAAATAAAAATTTAATGGATGTGGCATATGAGAGGATAAAACTTAACAATTAAAAATTGAATGGGGTTCAAATATGAAATACATTTAATCAAGGTTAATATGCATCTAGTAATAAACTTTATATTGAGGGTTTATGGAATGATAGTGAAGGACATTATTGTAATCCCTCATGATTGTTTGAAATATCAATGAGAATCCCTTATTGTGAATAGGAGAAAACTACTCAACTCAACATGGTCATGGTGTCATAGTGATGGAACTAATTGGTACTACCTCTAAAAACTCTTCCTTCTATTTCATTAGATTTTTGTATCTAATTGGTGTTAGTGAAATCCATTTGTATGCATTGATTGATATTTATGGAACCCTCATGTATGCTTACTTGGTGTCTAGTGTATGAGATATGATTGGTGTTGCAAGTATGTGCTAACCTATATTGTCATTGATACCAACATGTTGTGTTGTCATTAATGTCAAATGTGCTCTTGTTTTGTTACTTGATTGTGATGAGTTAGTTGCTTTGTGATGCATGAGCATCCAGGGTGTAAGAGCAATCTTGCATCAACCAAAAAAAAATGTTGTTTCTTTTCAATAAGGGCTACTATTTTTAGTAAGTTTGCATTTGTGCACGGTTGGATACAAAATCTTACATAGACCTCTAGAATGGTGAATTGAAGCTAATGGTGAATAAATCACTTCAATATCATTTGTCGTTTGTGAGATATTAAAATTTCAAATTCCAAAAATCCTATTGAAATATTCAAAGTCAAATTTGAGGCACTTAGAGGCTCCAAATGGGCCTGAAATTTGGCAGGAAAACCGAGTAGTCTACATTTCAGTACTACTTTTACACCATTGTCTTTTCGAGAGCTTTCCGGAAAGGTATTATAATTGAAAATCCAACAGTCGGATAGAAAGTTATGGCCCCGCGAAGTTGACCTATTTTTGGAGGGAGATGCAAATTTTGAAATTAAGCTGGTGGCCACCAAAAAGGGCTATATATGACCATTTTTGGAACCCTTGGGTAGTAGAGTTAAGGGGGAAGGTGTAGAGTCAAGAAAAGGGCGGGAAAATAGAAACCCTAGTTGATTTGGGGTTACAGAACGCTGAAGATTCTAGAGTATTGAGAGAGGGAGCTGTAATGTGTTGCAGCCTGTAGGGGATTCATCCTTTGATTGTATTTGAGCTTTTGTAATGTAATGTTTTGCCCATATTAATAAAATATCATTCTATTTTCTGTGTGCAATTTCTGTTATTGTGTGTTTTATGATTTACCCCCTTCATCAAGTGGTATCAGAGCAAGGGTTCCTGAGTGTGTAGATAGATCGGCGACTGTGAGGCAGTTTGTACGAGGGCCTGAGGTTGTGGATTTGCTGCGGAGATCAAGATGCCTCCATGAAGAAATCATATTGGAAGGAATGCTTTGATGGAAGAGGGTTTTAGAGCCCTACAAAGACAAATCGATGCATTGCAAAAGGAGCTGCGAAGAGGGTTTGAGCCAAGAACAAGAGAAGAAAGCAAGGATGAAGCAGAAGAGGAGCTATCCGAGGAAGAACAAGAAGCCACAAGAAATCCTACAGAAGTTAGGTTGTTGAGGGCCATTTCTAAGATTGGAAAGAGGCCTAGGATCAAAGTTTCTACATATTCTGGAGATTTGAATCCAAAATAGCTTATTGATTGGATCAATGACATGGAGGAATATTTTGAGTATGAAGATGTGGAAGACCCAGATCAGGTCAAGTTTGCAAAAACAAAATTGAAGGGCCATGCCAGTATTTGGTGGAAGGAGGTCCAGTTAGAGAGGAATAGAAGACGAAAAGGAAAGATCACTAGATGGGATTAGATGGTGGAGAAACTGAAGAAGCAGTTCATTCTTGTGGATTATGAGATGGAGTTGTTGAAGAAGTTGCAAGGATTGAAGCAAGGCAACAAGTCTGTTAAGGAGTATACAGAAGAGTTTTATAAGATTACTATCAGAACCGGTCATGCACAGACCAATAAGGAGAAGGTAGCCTATTACATTAATGGGTTGAGGCCAAGTATTCAAGAGGAGTTGAGCCTGGTCAAAATGACCACCATAGAAGATGCATACCAATTTTCCCTAAAGATGGAAGAGAAGCTAAATAAAATATTTGACAGCAAGCAAAGGGGAAGAGGTCAAGGTGGAAGGACGGGTGGAAGACCCTATGGGGGCCGAAATGAAGATTCAAAGAAAAGTGAGAAGCTGGCACCAGTCGAAATCAGAGAGGAGATAATACCTACCGCCCTCGTGACCAGAACAATGGTGACCAAAGAGGAAGAGGCAGACTTGGGCAAGGACTTGGGAGAGGAGGTTTCAGAGGAACCTATTTCCAATGTGGAGAAGAAGGAAAGGTATTATAATTGAAAATCCAACAATCGGATCGAAAGTTATGGCCCCACGAAGTTGACCTATTTTTGGAGGGAGATGCAAATTTCAAAATTAAGCTGGTGGCCGCCAAAAAGGGCTATATATGACCATTTTTGGGAACCCTTGGGTAGAAGAGTTAAGGGGGAAGGTGTAGAGTGAAGAAAAGGGTGGGAAAATAGAAACTCTAGTTGATTTGGGGTTACAGAAGGCTGAAGATTCTAGAGTATTGAGAGAGGGAGCTGTAATGTGTTGCAGCCTGTAGGGGATTCATCCTCTGATTGTATTTGAGCTTTTGTAATGTAATGTTTTGCCCGTATTAATAAAATATCATTCAATTTTCTATGTGCAATTTTTGTTATTGTGTGTTTTATAATTTACCCCCTTCATCACTTTGTATTGTGTTGTATAAATGCTGAAGATGATAAGAATATGTTCCTGATATTAAGTATCCAAGTGCTTTTGAGAAAACTTGGTTCACATTGAAGACAAAGTTGTGAAGATGTATTATGGCTTACTGAATACTATTTGATTTTTGCTCTCATTTCTTTTGTGTTGAAGACTGGAGTATGAGACTTGAATATGGATTTGTTTTTACATGCTTGATTATGGTTTGAAGATAGAATTCATGGTATTATGCAATTGCTAGAATTGTAAATTCACTTTCATGTTGTAGTTTTTAATTTGAAAATATACAAAATTTACCCCAAAACTATAGCAAAATTTCCATAGAAATTTATGTAACTATGAAAGTGTGTTCTCATTGCCCTTGTGATTAAAATGGTATATTTAGATTATTAATATCTTGCATATTTAAATTTGAATAAAATCCAAGGCATTTCAATAGTAAATTTGGGAATTTTATAGTTCATGAGAATAGCATGAAATCATTTTTAATAATTTAAACTTTATTAGATAATTTTATTTTGTGGGATAGTTGGTTTCCCCATGGAAATGAGATTTTCTAACTTGGTGACATGTGTCATTGTTTGTGGCTCATTTTCTATACCAAGGCCAGTTTGAGTAATTGGTCTCTTTGGTGTTTAGGAATGAGGCCTAGAGTAGGAAAGGAGTGGACTCTCACCACCCAACTAGTTGAAATTAAAAAATTAATGGATGTGGCATATGAGAGGATAAAACTTAACAATTAAAAATTGAATGGGGTTCAAATATGAAATACATTTAATCAAGGTTAATATGCATCTAGTAATAAACTTTCTATTGAGGGTTTATGGAATGATAGTGAGGGACATTACTGTGATGCCTCATGATTGTTTGAAATATCAATGAGAATCCCTTAATGTGAATAGGAGAAAACTACTCAACTCAACATGGTCATGGTGTCATAGTGATGGAACTAATTGGTACTACCTCTAAAAACCTCTTCCTTCTATTTCATCAGATTTTTATATGTAATTGGTGTTAGTGAAATCCAAATGTATGCAATGATTGATATTTATGAAACCCTCATGTATGCTTACTTGGTGTCTAGTGTATGAGATATGATTGGTGTTGCAAGTATGTGCTAACCGATATAGTCATTCATGTCAACATGTTGTGTTGTCATTAGTGTCAAATGTACTCTTGTTTTGTTACTTGATTGTGATGAGTTAGTTGCTTTGTATTGTGTTGTATAAGTGCTGAAGATGATAAGAATATGTTCTTGATATTGAGTATCCAAGTGCTTTTGAGAAAACTTGGTTCACACTGAAGACAGAGTTGTGAAGATATATTCTGGCTTACTAAATACTGTGTGAGTTTTGCTCTGCATTTATTTTGTGTTGAAGACTGGAGTATGAGACTTGAATATGATTTAGAGAAGTGTTTGAAGATGCTAAATCTAGAATTTGATGGTCTGGTCGTTGTGCAGTAAAAGTTCTATTCACCAGTTTGAAGATTGTACCTGGCAACATTTGCAGTGTGACAGGGAGAAAGTATTTTGCTCTGCATTTCTCTGCAGTTTAGTTTTTTGGTCTTACAGTTTTGGAATTATGTTTATAAGGTCCTTAGATATCTTCATTCCAAAGGATTTGTGATTTGGTGCTCCGAAAAGCAAGTTTTTGATTAGCAGAATTTGACAATGTTTGTTGTGAGCCGTCTGTGATCTATCTTCAAGGGTCTTCAAGTGAGATCTGTTGCGGCTGGATTTGTCAGCTCCCAAGCAATTTTATGTTGTTCATGGATGTCTCTATATCATTTTGAAGGCTTGTTCTTGATCCACAAGCTATGGTGAAGTTCTTGGAAGCGTGTGCTTAAGTATTCTTGGTGTTTGCCCAAGTTTGGCCGCCTTGGGTGCTAACACTCCTTGCGGTTGTGTTTCGTGGATTGTAGAAGCATGTGAAGATGTATTTGGGTTCGAGCTAAGCCATGAAGTGTTCTTCCTTCATTCATTTCCTCTACAAGTTTGTTTAGGTCCAGACCTAATTTGAATTATGTATGTTTTTTGACCTTAGAGATTGTTCCAAAGGTTGTAGTTTGTATTGCCGACCTTGATGTATGTTTCAAGGTTGATGATTGGTATAAATATATGTAATAAATTTATGTGTTGGTGACGGGGATGTGAAGATGCACAGATGAGAGTGTGTGTGTAGTAAGGGCAACGAAGATGATTTGTATTGTTCTTTAATGGAACTAAACTCAGGCATGTTGTAGATTCTATTATATCAGTTCATGGCAGTGAAGCACCCCTCCAGGCAGTGAACCACCCCTCCAAGCAGTGAGCCAACCCTTGGCAGTGAGCCACCCCATGGAAATGAGCCCTATTTGTAGTGAGCACTTCTTTGGCTAGTGAGTCCTTGGGTAGTGAGCCTCCTTTGTTATTCGATATTGTTACTACATTATATTGTAAGCTAACACTCACCATGGTTTTTTCCTTTTAGGGTTTACCACGTAAAAATTTGGTGTTCATGTGTGTATGGTGTTGATGTGTTTATTTTTTGTTTCCGCACTTCATGTTTAATCTTCATAATAGATTAAGGGATTAAAGTAAGTGAATGTGAATGTGATCTTGTTTAAGAGAAGTTAAAGTTTTTGATACAACTGATTCACCCCCCCTCTCAGTTATCTTGTGCCTTCAACAATTGGTATTAGAGCTTAGTTCCTTGGAAGAAATCCTAACAACTTAAGGTAAATCTGGGATGATGCATAGGGATAAGCTACCCCACAAGTGTTTCAAGTGTGGAAAAATTGGTCATTATGCATCAAGATGTCCAAAGAGAAATTTGAGAAGTAAGAAAGAAGAAAATAAAAGTAGAATGTCTAAGATAGCCTATTATGATGTTGAAGACAATGAAGATGATGATTGCTTGCCTACTGATTTAAAGGATGTAATTCATGGTGTTGATCCTGAAGGATGTTTTGATACAGAGTTGTCTAGAAAAGGATATAGTCTTGTATTTCAGGATGATGTGTTTGAGATCAGAGAGAAATATGGAGTTGTGATAGTGTGTATGAGGAAAATCAAGAGGTCGAATGGTAAAATCACAACAATGATAATAACAACTCAATAACCCATAAGATAAAGAGATCGATCTAAGTAAAATCTAATATCAATGAATAAATCAATTTAAAACAAGAAAGACTTCACCTAGATTATATAGTTCTCTTTGTCGAATGTGGATTTCTCAATAATGTTGTGAAACCATGTTTGCAACAAGCAGATGTAGGGGTATTCATGCTCAAAAGATCGTAAGGTGCTCAACGATGCGATGTATGCTCAAAGTGTTGTCAAAGGATGCCTGAGAATAACTGATCGAAGAGGATTTGTGAAGGAGGTGAGGGGGGTTTATATAAGTTTCAAACATGATCAATCAATGGCTGAAATAAATCCATAGAATGAATGGTTGAGATAAATCAAATAACTCATGATGAATGTGCACATGACATGTGTCACTCCATAAGGATATTTTTATTAAGATATGATGAAAACAAGATTAATTGAATAGATTAACTCAACTTGAAACTTTGCCTTTTTTAGAGTTTTAAAAATAAGACTGATTGTGCACGAGTTATCATGATATTTTTAGAGGAATTGGAAAGATAATTGAAATTAAATAAATAAATTTATTTAATTTTGATTGTGCATGATAGAGGAATAGATAAGATTATGAAGATTATAAATAAAATACTTGATTTTATTTATTTTTAGAGGATTGAGATAATTTAAATAAATTTGCATGATTTATTTAAATTTGGAAGAACAATTTGATTTAATTAAATAATGTAAATTATTTAATTGTAGATAAGAGAATTTGTGATGAATTAATTAAATAATTGGATTTATTTAATTAATGTGGACTTGAAATTTGAAAGAGGATAACGATTTAATTAAATAATAAAAATTATTTAGTTTTGGAAGAATCAGGTTGATTTTACTAAAATTAATTAAATAAATACAATTTATTCAATTAATGTTGAAAATATGTGATTAGAAGAAATAGATGAAATTAATTAAATAATTAAATTATTTAATTAATGCTGAAATGCAGGTGATTAGACAGAATTGCAAGTGATGTGATGGCTTGGTCATTTTAGGGTGTCTACATTTTGCCCCTCTTTAATGCAATGCAGTTTACAGCGTTGCTTCAAAGAAAATGATTGTTGAAGACATGATACAATTTTGATGCCCCAGTGTAGCTAGCATAGGATGCCCCCTCGAGAGGAAAGATAGGGAAGTGACAGAAGAACTGGGTTGACGCTCAACTAGAAGATTGAGTTTGAGTTAGACGAGGTTGGATAGAAGAAAGTGGAGATAGAATAGAACATGATAGAAAGACTGTTGATCAATCCTTGCTTGAAAACTATATAATGACATGGATAAATGGATGGTTAAATGGATGAGCTTGTTGCAACGGTTTCACAAATGTTTATAAAGAGCAATCCTTATTTTGATATAGCACATGGATAGTTTGCCACCAAGGTATAAATGAACAAGGTGATATGATATCCGAGTGCACGGACGTTGAATTTGCAAGAAAACGGTTTGAACTTAGATCCCTTAGACATAATATAACCTTGTTGTACATGTGAATGAGCCATAGTCTTGAACATAAAATAAACTTCAATACAAAAATGCAAGAAGTATATTAATATGTAAGATGCTAGGTCGTAACACACACAAGATAAATATGCTGCTAAGAAAGATACTAAAGATCATTCCTCAAACACGACACACAAAAGCAATGACTATGCCCCCAATATGTATTGCATCGCAACATACCAAGATATAGATAAATTAAGGTAGTCTTGAATAGGTAATGAAAAAGGAACAAAAGATAAACCAAAAAGCAAATTGACTGACTTACAAAGTAAACATACAACCAACATATTCTCTTGCCAAAGAGGTTGCTCAGGATAGATTAGATAGGAAAGATAACAACCTTATTATAGGAGTTATGTGTCTGTTAAAGGGTGTTATTTGTTGAAAAAGATAATGTTTGGTTTCAAGAAATGCCACATGTTGTATAAGACGCATGTGTTGGTCTCAATCATGGAACACCCTGTATGAGACAAGTTTGTTGCTCTATTGCACTGTTTGAGATTGATTTAGCTGATGTTGGCAATCAATATGTAGGATAGTATATGGCTATGTAAGTAAGTTGTATTGCTTCAGGTTTGTTAAGGACTTTTGCTTTGAAAGGATGTGTTTGTTTGTTGTTTTGCTACTTGAGTTAGTCAAGTCGAGGTGAACGGACTTTGATAAATGGAAGACTAGAAAGGTGACATGTCAATGGATTGAGGTGGGTAAAGAATGATGAATCGTATGTGCCTGAGTATTGGATACTTCCTTCGTATTCCAAACTGCCTACATACCTTGTATCCACGAGATCAAGGCACCTTACAAGGAAAGATGAAAAAATGATAATATGTAGTTTTGGATAGAGTGATGAGTGGATCAAGGTGTTTGAGCTTGGGTAGATGAAATGATGACATATTATGTACCTGAGTACTGGAAACTTCCTTCGTATTCTAGACTGCCTACATACCCATATCCATGGGATCAAGGTACCTTAAGATTGAGATGAGATGATATGTAGTTCTGCTGGGTGTGATGATGTAATGATCTAGGAAAAGTGTTGAGAAGATAACAGGCTTATTGTAGGAACGATGTGTCTGTTAAAGGGTGTTATCTATTGAAAGGAGAATGATTGAAGTGTTTGTGTATTTTTTGGATTGTTGAGGTGTTTGAGGTGTTTGTGAACCACGAACAAGGATCCATTCCTAGACCTAGGTTAAGGAAAGAGTTGCCCCCATTCTGGGAGAGGCTCTACATGGGTGACAGATGGAGAAGACACAGAAAGTTTGACCTAGGACAAGACAGTGATAACGATCAAGACGTGGGATGATGACAATGGACATTAACAAATTTCCAAGCTATTCTAGATAGGGAGATGGAAATGCAAACAAGGTCAATGGTTTTATTATGGATGGATGGACTTTGTTGTGAAATAGACATGGAATGAATAGGAATAGATAGATGATGGATGCTGACTCTACACATAGTACCTAATTGCCAAGATTTCACTATGGTACTTATCCAAGGCACCTATTTGCCAGGTTTTCACCAAAGGACAAATTATTTTTTATTTTTATTTTTTTTGGATACTCCGAGGATCAGGCATAGAACTTCTTGAGATGAACACTGTTAAGTGGCTCATCTAGAGGAATGCCATTAGGTGTAGCTAAAGTATAAGCTCTTGATCCATATGCTACTGTAACAATAAAGGGGCCTAACTAATTAGGCTTAAACTTGCCCTTCTTTTCTTTTAAGACAAGATCACCAACTTGAAACCGTCTTTCTTTGATCTTTTTTTGTAATTACGCTGGAGGTAGTTTTGATAGACATGGAGATGATTAAGTGCAGCAAGGTACCTCTCATCTAGTAATTCTAGCTCAGCTAATCTGGAAGTGCGATACTCCTCTCCATCAATCAGGTTTTGCATGGATACTCTGAGGGATGGGATCTCGACCTCTATAGGTAGGATGGCTTCAGAGCCATAGACCAAGGCTAGGGTGTTGTACCAGTTGGTGTTCTGATACTAGTGTGATAGGCCCATAAGGTGGGATTGAGTTGCAAGTGCCAATCACGACCAGCTTCATTGACCATTTTCTTGAGGATTTTGAGAATGGTTTTGTTGAAAGCCTTAGCTTGGTCGTTACTCTACGGATAGTAGGGAGTTGAAAGCGATGTTGGGTATTGTATTGTGTCCATAAGGCATGGACATCTTGATTCTTAAATGGCCTCCCATTATCAGTGGTAATGGCTTAGGGAATACCATACCGGCAAATGAGGTAGTTAAGGATAAACTTGGCTATTTGCTTACCAGTGATATAGGTCATGGGAATGGCTTTGACCCACTTTGTGAAGTACTCAGTGGCAGTAATGATGAATTTGTGGCCATTGGATGCGGATGGCTGGATTTATCCTACGAGGTCAACACCCCATTGAGAAAAAGGCCATGGAGTTGTCACAAGTTGTAGTTCATGAGCTGGTGCGTGAATCAAATCTCTATGTTGCTAGCATTGTAGACACTTCTTAGCAAATTGTAAAGCATCTTTCTATATTGTAGGCCAGTAGTAACTTGTTCTGAGTATCTTCTTAGTGAGATTAGGACTGGTAGAATGTGTGCCATAGACACCTTCATGTATGTCTTGTAAGGTAGCTTCGGCTTCTTCCACATTAAGACATCGTAGGAGGATACCATTGAGACTTCAACGATAAAGTGTATCACCCAGAATGGTGTAACGGGAGGATCAACGAATAAAGGTTTTGCGTTGGGTAGCAGATAGGTCGATGGGAAAGGTACAATTTTTAAGGTAATCATAGATATCTTTGTAACATGGGGAATTGGGACCAACAAGTTAACAGATGATTTCAGTAACTGGAACATCGACAACTGGTATCAACAATTGCTCGATCAAGAATTCTCATTTTTGTGTATTTGTAGGCATGTCTATAAGTGACCCCACAGAAGCCATAGAGTCTGCAACCTTGTTATGCTCTCTTGGAATTTGCTCAAATGTGATGCTAGAAAAGTGTGGTTTGTAGGCATCCACTAGTTGCTTGTAGGGGACCAACTTTTCTTCTTTTGTTTGGTACACATCTGTGACCTGTCGAATGACTAGTTGTGAGTCTCCATTTACCTGTAATTATGTGATGTCCCATTGAACTACTGTATTGAGACCTATGAGGAGTGCTTCATACTCGGCTATGTTGTTGGTGCAAGGAAATGCAAGCCGATATGACTTGGGGATATAGTCATTTTGTGGTGTGATAAAAAGGATGTCAACCCCTAATCCATGCTATGTGTAGGAACCATCAAAGTACAATTTCCACATTATTGAGGTAGAAAGAGTGAAAAGATTCTCATCAAGAAAGTCAGATACCATAGGATGTATATCTGTCATGGGTGCTTCTGCTAGTTGATATGCTAGGGCTTGTCCCTTACTTGCTTTTCGATCCACATACTCTATGTCAAATTCACTAAGGATCATGACCCATTTAGCTAGTCTACCTGTAAGAGCTACTTTTGCTAGTAGATACTTCAACGAATCATTTTTGTCTATGAGATTTGTATGTTGGTTTAGCATGTAATGCCACAACGTTTGGGAAGTGAACACTACTGCTAAACAATCTCTTTCCATAGGAGAGTAATAGAGTTCATAACCCACCAAGGTTTGACTGATGTAATAGATTGCATGCTCTTTTCCTGACTCATCATGCTGTGCTAGAAGAGTCCCTAGGGCTGCACTTGTAGTTGAGATGTACAAGATCAAAGGCCTACCAACGACTGATGGTACTAAGACAGGAGGTGTAGATAGATATTCCTTGAGCTGATCAAATGTTGCTTGACAATTATCGTCCCATCGAAATGAGACATCCTTTCAGAGCAAGTGTTGAAATGGTTGACATTTATCTACTAGCTGTGAGATGAAACGCCTAATAGATTGTAACCTTCCTTGTAGGCTCCTTAATTCTTTTAGATTCTTTGGTGGAGGCATCTCCAATAGTTTTCCTGATATTACCCCGAAGACACATTTCTTTGGATTGAGTCTTACTTGATTCCTTTCTAGTCTGTCAAAGATTTGTCCTAGAACTTGTATGTGATCCACCCTAGAAGATTTTACTAGTATGTCATCCACATAATCTTCCATGATGTGATGAAAGAGGTCATGGAATATCACTGTCATTGCTCTTTGATAAGTTGTCCCTGCATTCTTTAGACCAAATGACATGACACACCAATAATAGTTACTCCAAGGACAAGTGAAAGCAGTTTTATGTTGATCTTCTTCCACTATCATTATCTAATTGTAGCCAGAAAATCCATCCATTAGAGAAAGCATTTCATGACCAACAGTCAAGTCTACTATGAGATCAATATTTGGTAGTGGGAAGTCATCTTTGGGACATGCTTTGTTAAGATCTCTGAAGTCAGTACACAAGCGGATGCCCCCATTTGATTTAGACACAGGTACAATGTTTGAGACCCATTATGGATAATCAATAGGCCTAATGAATTTGGCATCTAGCAGTTTCTGTATTTCAACTTTCACTAGGAGAGCGATCTGTGGATGCATCTTTCTTAACTTTTGCTTGACTGGTTTAACTGTTGGATCAACTGTGAGATAGTGAACTACTAGCTTAGGGTCTAACCTTGACATATCAACATAGGTCCATGTAAAGTTGATGGTTCTTTGTAAGAAGTTGTTAAGATTCTTGTGCTATGTTTCTGATAATGATGCTGCAAGGAATGTGGTCCTAAGATTTTGCTCTGTGCCAAGGTTTATCTCTGTAGAATATTCCACTAGGATAGATGATTTTTCTTGATACTTAGATGGTAGGAGAAGGTCAAATCCTCCATCCTTGGGTGCCACAATTGGGTTTTCACCTTTGGATATGTCCTTTGTTTTTACTATTTTGTGATTAGGAGGTGCCACAACGTGGTTTTCACATAGAGATCTTTCTTTATTTTTACTTTTGTGATTGGAGGATTTGGCATTCTAACCAAAATAAGTTGTTAGCTCTAGTTCCATTACAAAACCAGCTTTGTGATCACCAAGTGGGATACCATCCCAGAGTCCCATGAACTCAGCAATAGCTTCGTCATTCTGAAATACATCTAGAACGGGGGACCCTTGTTGGTCCCAATCGATAAGTTTAGGATAGACAAGTGTTACAATCTAGGTGCTAGTGGTGGATGTTAAGGATACGAATGATAGCATAAACACGGAGGATTCAGTGAATAGGTCAGTCATATGGAGGGACGAGTCATCAATGATATCCTCATTAGACATGGAATCAGTGGGAAAAGTCTCTGCCACCTTGTCGAGGATACCCTCGATGTCCAAGGCACGTGGTACCTTCCTACCAAATCCTAACCCCTTCTTGTCTAGTTTCTTCGTCACAATAATGGGTTCCATTGTTCCTTGATTTTATTTCCCAAGGCCACCTTTTCCTTTATAGCTCATGTTTTTGACTATCCTTAAGTCATTGCCATATTGCTTGACTAGTATTGTGACTGGTTCTTTCTCCTTATAGAGCCAAGAAGTGATGTCTTGAATAGTTTCCTCTGCCAATAATTTTCCCTCTTGGAATTGGGTTAGAGATGCTAGGGGAGGAATTGCTACTTTCTTAGTTGCTTTGGCAATGGGCGGTTGATCGTAGGATTTAGGAGATAGAGGCATCCGCCCTACACAACAAGATTTTGAGATATCATGTTCTCCAAAGCCAATATCACAGATGTGATCTTTGATTTCAAGAATAGGATGAGGATTGGGTTCACTTGTAGTGGCTTTTGTCAGAGTTTCAGAATCGATATATAATGGGGATTCAAGGGATTTGTCATTATTGGGCACTTGGTTGCAATTCTTATAACTGCCTTGCAAGTCACGACAGAATTCGAAAGGATTAGGATCTCCAGGGATATTTATCTTCATTCCATTGAATGGGAACTTGAGAGACTGATGGTACATTGAGGGAACAAGTTTCATGGCATGGATCCACGGGTGTCCTAGGATAATGTTATAAGGTAACTCAATGTCAAGGACTTGGCACCGAGTTTCAAGCATGACAGGGCCTACTTGTATAGGCAAGTGGATAACACCTTCTAACCGACATTCAGCATCATCATACCCCTTGATTGTAATACTTTGATCAATATTGACTTGATCCTCAGAGTATCCCAATTGTTTGAGTAACTTTAGAGAATAGATATTGAGACCAACACCACCATCTATAAGTATGTGTTTGATCTTGTGTTTATGGATGAGAACCTCAATGTGAAGTGCATCATTGTGACATGGATTGTGAGATGGGAAGTCTTTTTCAGAGAAGACCACATTGTAGGGTGAGGCAATGTTACCTATTATAGGTTGGAAATCGGTGACCACTATGTTGTTAGGAACCAAAGACTCTTGTAGGGCTTTTTCGAGCATAGCTTTATGTGCAGGTGACGACCGTAGAAGGTCCAAGATAGAGATCTGTGCAAGGGTTTTCCCTAGATGTTCAACAAGATTGTAATCTAATTGGGTTGGAAGACTTGGTGTTGGACCACGAATGGTTACATGACCACGATGAGTTGTAACAACACAATCTGTAGATTTGCCTTTGATTGTGAGGGTAGATACACGACTCTCTTCAAAATGACCCACAATGGAGTCATATGAAGTGGAAGCTTTATTAACACCTTTACCTTTATCTGGAGGAGGACCTTGAAAATGGTTAGGGAATGGCTCCTTGTACATGTTGAGGTCTTTATTCATGTGTTGAGTTGGTGGTTCATCCTCAAAAGAGATTAGGTCCCCCTCGATAACATTTTGAATTATGTGTTTAAGATTCATGCATCATGCGGTTTTGTGTCCTTTGCTCCTATGGAAGTCACAATATTCATTATCTATGTACCGTGCAGTTTTGTAAATAGGTTCACCATATGGGGGAGCATCTGGTAAGGTGATGAGTCCCTTATGTAAAATTTTTTGTAGAATAGACTCTGTGGGTTCTCCCAAGGGAGTGAATTGATGTGGCGGAGGGTAATTTTGTGAAGGTCGTTCTTGTTGTCGTTGTTGTTGGTTTTGGTATGGTTGTCATTGTTGTTGTTGGTTCTGTTGAGGCGGGGTTTGACTTGGTTTGAAAAGATGAAGGGGTGTTTTCAATGTTTGGACATATTTAGAATTGACCACACCATCATTGACCACATTTTCATTTTTGTTCCAAAATTTGGGTTTATCGTTTGATTGTTGTTGAGGAGCATTGTCTTTATTGTCTTGAAAGATTTTGACCACGCCTTTAGCAATGAAGGCTTTCTCAAAGTTGATTCCCTTGTAGGTAATTTCATCGAAGGTTGTAGCACTAAGATTTTGCAAATGGAAACCCAATTCTTGGTTAAGGTTCTGCACAAATATGGTAACAAGTTGCTTTTCAGGTATCTTGAATGCGAATTTGCTAGCCATTTGTCTCCATCTTTGAAGGAAGGAAATGAAAGTTTTCCCATTTTTCTATTTATTGTTGCATAGGTTCGTCATGGAGATCTCATGTTCTGTGTTGTAAGAGAAATGGGTGGCAAATTTCTCTACAAGCTCATTAAAAGATTTGATACCCGTGGGTATGTGTGAGAACCATTCTATTGCTTGACCTCCAAGACTCCAAGGGAAAAGACACATAAGATATGTGTCGTTATGTAAGACCTTGAAGCAAGCGAGATGGAATTCTCTAAGATGGCCTTTTGG
This sequence comes from Cunninghamia lanceolata, assembly GCA_027924645.1. Taxonomy (NCBI): domain Eukaryota; kingdom Viridiplantae; phylum Streptophyta; class Pinopsida; order Cupressales; family Cupressaceae; genus Cunninghamia; species Cunninghamia lanceolata. Next base: position 126,004 of record BSBN01001848.1, on the reverse strand, counting down.
GTCTCCTTTTCCTTTGTATCTGTCAAATTTGGGAATAGTGAAATTGTGAGGAAAAGGGATCATGAGTAATGACCGATCAAATGGATAAGGACAAACTTCTTCTAAAGAGAAGGTTTTCTTGGTGTGGCCAAATGTAAAATCAGATATTTGTTGTTGAACCTCCACAAGTTTTAGCTCCATAGTTGTGGGAGGGGTTGGAAACATCTCCTGTTGTCCGAGAGGTGGTTATTGTTGCCCATATGGAAGATTGTAGTGGAAGCCATGGGCATTGGTGTTATAAGTGTTGTATAATTGATTGGGGTCGTATGTGTTGTATGTTGGGTTTGGATTGGGTTGGATTTGGGTTTTTTGATTTTTGGGAGGAGGTGGTGGTGATAGGTAAGAATGTAGGCTTTGTGATGGTTGTTGATAAGAGTTTGGTGGCAGAAAGCTAAAGTTTGTTGGGTTTGGTTGCGGTGGTGCCCATAGCTTTGGGAAGTTTGATTTTGGGAATGTTGAGGGTGGTTAGGAAATGTATTGAAAAAGGTTAGTGTCGATGAGCGTTGTTGTGGAGGGACATAAGTAGATGTGTTTTGTAATGGTTGGGGTTGCGTGACATTATGAGGTTGAAGGATATAAAGGGTTGATGATGTTGGTGGGGGTGTTTGTTGAGACCCTTGTTGCATGGCTACATAAGTGTTTCCCGAATTGTAATTTGGGGGAAAACCTTCTCGTGATGGGGTAGCCAATGTTCCACTTGAGATTGGTGTGGGCAATTTAGGAGTGTTTTGTATATTTGATTTTGCTAGAGCAGCCTGTCTTGTTAGTTCTACTTGATGATGTAGAGTCTCTTGTTGTTGTTTGTAGATATCCATAGGAGTCAAGAATGGTGATATGGGTCTCTCAACCATTGGATTTGTGATTTGGTGCTGTGAAAAGCAAGTTTTTGATTAGCAGAATTCAATAGTGTTTGTTGTGAGTTGTCTGTGATCTATCTTCAAGGGTCTTCAAGTGAGATCTGTTGCAGCTAGATTTGTCAGCTCCCAAGCAATTTTATATTGTTCATGGATGTCTCTATATCATTTTGAAATCTTGTTCTTGATCTGCAAGCTATGGTGAAGTTCTTGGAAGCATGTGCTTAAGTATTCTTGGTGTTTGCCCAAGTTTGGCCACATTGGGTGCTAACACTCCTTGCAGTTGTGTTTCGTGGATTGTAGAAGCATGTTGAAGCATGTGAAGATATATTTGGCTTCGAGCTAAGCAATGAAGTGTTCTTCCTTCATTCATTTGTTCTGCAAGTTTGTTTAGGTCCAAACCTAATTTGAATTATGTATGTTTTCTGACCTTGGAAATTGTTCCAAATGTTGTAGATTGTATTGCCGACCTTGATGTATGTTCCAAGGTTGATGATTGGTATAAATATATGTAATAAATTTATGTGTTGGTGATGGAGATGTGAAGATTCATAGATGAGAGTGTGTGTGTAGTAAGGGCAACGAAGATGATTTGTATTGTGCTTTAATGGAACTAAACTTAGGCATGTTGTAGAAGCTATTATATCAGTTCATGGCAGTAAGCCACCCCTCCAGGCAATGAGCCAACCCTTGGCAGTGAGCCACCCCATGGCAATGAGCCCTATTTGTAGTGAGCACTTCTTTGGATAGTGAGTCCTTGGGTAGTGAGCCTCTTTTGTTATTTGATATTTTTACTACATTATATTGTGAGCTAACACTCACCGTGGTTTTTCCCTTTTAGGGTTTTCCATGTAAAAATTTGGTGTTCATGTGTGTATGGTGTTGATGTGTTTATTTTTTGTTTCTACACTTCATGTTTAATCTTCATAACAGATTAAGGGATTAAGTACGTGAATGTGAATGTGATCTTGTTTAAGAGAAGTTAAAGTTTTTGATACAGCTGATTCACTCCCCTCTCAGTTGTCTTGTGCCTTCAACAATTGGTATCAGAGCTTGGTTCCTTGGAAGAAAGCCTAACAACTTAAGGTAGATCAGGGATGATGCATAAGGATAACCTACCCCTCAAGTGTTTCAAGTGTAGCAAAATTAGTCATTATGCATCAAGATGTCCAAAGAGAAATTTGAGAAGTAAGAAAGAAGAAAATAAAAGTAGAATATCTAAGAGAGCCTATTATGATGTTGAAGACAATGAAGATGATGATTGCTTGCCTACTGATTCAAAGGATGTCATTCATGGTGTTGATCCTGAAGGATGTTTTGATACAGAGTTGTGTAGAAAAGGATACAGTCTTGTATTTCAGGATGATGTGTTTGAGATCAGAGAGAAATATGGAGTTGTGATAGTGTGTATGAGGAAAATCAAGAGGTCGAATGGTAAAATCACAACAATGATAATAACAACTCAATAACCCATAACATAAAGAGATCGATCTAAGTAAAATCTAATATCAATGAATAAATCAATTTAAAACAGGAAAGACTTCGCCTAGATTGTATAGTTCTCTTTCTCGAATGTGGATTGCTCAATAATGTTGTGAAACCATGTTTGCAACAAGCAGATGTAGGGGTATTCGTGCTCAAAAGATCGATGTCAAAAGATCGTAAGGTGCTCAAAGATGCGATGTATGCTCAAAGTGTTGTCAAAGGATGCCTGAGAATAACTGATCGAAGAGGATTTGTGAAGGAGATGAGGGGGGTTTATATAGGTTTCAAACATGATCAATCAATGGATGAAATAAATCCATAGAATGAATGGTTGAGATAAATCAAATAACTCATGATGAATGTGCACATGACATGTGTCACTCCATAAGGATATTTTTATTAAGATATGATGAAAACAAGATTGATTGAATAGATTAACTCAACTTGAAACTTTGCCTTTTTTAGAGTTTTAAAAATAAGACTGATTGTGCACATGAGTTATCATGATATTTTTAGAGGAATTGGAAAGATAATTGAAATTAAATAAATAAATTTATTTAATTTTGATTGTGCATGATAGAGGAATAGATAAGATTATGAAGATTATAAATAAAATACTTGATTTTATTTATTTTTAGAGGATTGAGATAATTTAAATAAATTTGCATGATTTATTTAAATTTGGAAGAACAATTTGATTTAATTAAATAATGTAAATTATTTAATTGTAGATAAGAGGATTTGTGATGAATTAATTAAATAATTGGATTTATTTAATTAATGTGGACTTGAAATTTGAAAGAGGATAACGATTTAATTAAATAATAAAAATTATTTAATTTTGGAAGAATAAGGTTGATTTTGTTGAAATTAATTAAATAAATACAATTTATTCAATTAATGTTGAAAATATGTGATTAGAAGAAATAGATAAAATTAATTAAATTATTTAATTATTTAATTAACGCTAAAATGCAGGTGATCAGACAGAAATGCAAGTGATGTGATGACTTGGTCATTTTAGGGTGTCTACAGATAGTTGCTGGAAAAAGGACAGAAGGAAACCTCTATCATCTCAAAGAAGGTGATTATTGTTGCTCTATGACTCAGATCAATGAAAGTTGGCTCTAGCATATGAGATTGTGTCATATCAATCTTGATGATCTAGCAAGAATAAGTTCAGCTCAAGTTGTGAAGGATATACCAAAGTTTACAAAACCTAACAATATCATTTGCAAGGAGTGTCAAGATGAAAAGCAAGCAAGAGGAAGCTTGCAAGATGAAGAAAAATCCTCTATCGAACTATTAGAGTTAGTTCATACAAACCTTTGTGGTCCCACAAGAGTAAGAAGTTTCCATGATGACAAGTATTTTATGTTCTTCATTGATGATTAGTCTAGAATGACTTGGGTTACTTTTCTTAAAGAAAAATTAGAAGCCCTATATGGGTTTAAAGCATTTAAAATAATGGTTGAAAATGGGTTGGATATGAAGATAAAATGCTTGAGGTCTGACAGAGGAGAAGATTTTACTTCTAATAAGTTTAATGTGTTCTGTGAGAGTCATGGGATAAAGAGATAGTTATCTGATCCTAGAACTCCACAATAGAATAGGGTGATGGAAATAAAGAACAAGATTGTTCAAGAAGCTGCAAGGACAATGATAGAGGAAGCAAATCTACCAGAAATATTTTGGAAAGAAGCAATTTAGACTATTGTCTACACACAAAACAAAGTACAAGTGAAAGCAAATGATGAAAGAACTCCCTTTGAACTATGGTATGGAAAGACTCCCACTGCTAAATATTTCAAATTTTTCAAAAGCAAATATTTTATTAGAAGAAAGGAAGAAATAAGAAAGGATGATGCAAAGTATGATGAAGGTATTTTTCTTGGGTACTCATCTTGGAGCAAAGCTTACCAATGCTATAACAAGAGACTAGCGAAGATTGTTGAAAGTACCAATGTCAAGATTGATGAAGACATACAGAAATATTCAGAAGTTAATAAATATGCATCAGATTTAGATAGAGAAGTACAAACTAAAGAAGAGGAAATGCAAGATGAAGTATAAGAAGAGTATCAGATCATTAGTGATAAAAGAAAATGTGAACAAATAAACATGTGTTTGATTTCTAAAGTTGAACTTGAAATGGCGATTGTGGCCTGCAATGATATCAAATCTTCAGAAGAGGAATGTTTGTTCACTGACATTGAAGAACTCAAAATTGCCCTTGAAGACTTAGAAAGATCTGAAGAAGAAAACATGGACTTAAAGGAGAATATCAGAGAAGCAAATGAATACATTAGAAATTTAAGGGAGCAAGTCAAGAAGCTTAAACAAAGACATAAAGAAGACAGTGAAAATATGAGGTTAGCAAATGAAGAAAAAGCAAGAATTGAATAATGTTTGAAAAACAAAACTGAAGACTGTACAAAGCTTGAGCAAGAAGTTGTGAACCTGAAGTCAGACTTGGAAAAGGTAAAGAACTATGAAGAAAAGTTCAAGATAAGTTCAACAAAACCTAATGAGATGATTGACTGTTAGAAGAATTCTAATGACAAAGAAAGCCTGAGATTTGAAAAAGGTGAATGCTTCAAATCAGGACAAACAATGAATGCTGAGAACAAGGAAGACAAAGGCAAGCAGATCCAGAATCAAAGGAATTGACCAAGAAGACCACCGGTTAGGCAACCAAATAATCAAAGGTATCTATCTTTCAATGGTTATTGTCATTCATGCAATAAGTTTGGTCATAAGGCTACTCAATGTAGGAGTAGAATGGATCAAATTGATCCATCTTTCTCTGATCAGTACTTTACTTGCAAGAGAATTGGTCATAAAGCCAGTGAATGTAGAAGTCAAATAAGGAAGAGTTTTAGTGATGCTTAATCCTTCAGTGGTAGTTTCTTTACATGCAATATATTTGGACACAAGGCTAACCGATGCAGGTCTTGAATGAACGGAAGGAACAATGGTCAAAGAAATGTTGTGTGCTATGATTGCAATAGGCCTGGACATATTGCAAAGTTCTGGAGAAGTAGGAACATGAAGAAGGATAACATGGTAGAAAAGATGAAAATAATGCAAAAGGATGATCTGGTAGAAACCAAGAAGGAGATGAACAAGACATGGATCAACAAGGAGATAAATGATGTCAAGAATAATCCTATGCCAGCCTCTAGTATAGATGTTTCCTACAAGAATTAGATGCATAAGGAAGTGCATCAATCCAGAAGTCATTCTTTTATGGACTGATGATGGAGTCTACCTCTCAGGGGGAGCATGTAGTGATACTGAAGGATGTTGCAGACTAAAGGAAGTATTCAAGGAAGTTAAGAATAAGTGCAAGTATGTGCAGTAGAAAGAGATGTGTTGCCCTTTGCCATTGATTTCAAAGGGGGAGAGAGTAAATGTGAAAAACTTAGAGAAAAAGAAAGAAGATGTGTAAAGAGAAAGGGGGAGTTCTAATGCAGAGTTGTGTCTTGATGGTGGAACAGGTTGTTTAGTTTTTCACATCATATGTTGCCATCAATGACAAAGGGGGAGATTGTTGCAAGTATGTGCTAATCAGTGTTTTCATTGATGTCAACATGTTTGTGTTGTCATTAGTGTCAACTATGCTCTTATTTTGTTACTTGATTGTAATGAGTTAGTTGCTTTGTATTGTATTGTATAAGTGTTAAAGATGATAAGAATGTGTTCCTAATATTGAGTATCCAAGTGCTTTTGATAAAACCTGGTTCATACTGAAGACAGAGTTGTGAAGATGTATTCTGGCTCACTGAATACTGTATGAGTTTTGCTCTGCATTTCTTCTGTGTTGAAGACAGGAATATGAGATTTGAATATGATTTAGAGAAGTGTTTGAAGATTCTAAATCTAGAATTTGATGGTCTAGAACATTGTGTAGTAAAAGTTCTATTCACCAGTTTGAAGATTGTGCCTAGTAGCATTTGTAGTGTGACAAGGAGAAAGTATTTTGCTCCGCATTTCTCTGCAGTTTGGTTTTTGGTCTTGCAGTTCTGGACTTATGTTTATAAGGTCCTTAGCTATCTTCATGCCAAAGGATTTGTGATTTGGTGCTTCGGGAAGCAAGTTATTGATTAGCAGAATTCGACAGTGTTTGTTGTGAGCAGTCTGTGATCTGTTTTCAAGTGATATTTGTTGTCTTCAATTGCAACTAGATTTGTCAACTTCCAGATGATTTTATATTGTTTTTGGATGTCTCTAGATTATGTTGAAGGCTTGTGCTTGATCCACAAGCTATGGTGAAGTTCTTGGAAGCGTGTGCTTAAGTATTCTTGGTGTTTGCACAAGGACTTGGGTGATAACACTCCTTGCGGTTGTGTTTCATGGATTGTAGAAGCATGTTGAAGCATGTGAAGATGTATTTGGGTCTGAGCTAAGCCATGAAGTGTTCTTCCTTCATTCATTTGCTCTGTAATTTTGTTTAGGTCCAGACCTAATTTGAATTATGTATGTTTGCCAACCTTAGAGATTGTTTTAAAGGTTGTAGATTGTATTGCCGACCTTGGAGATTGTTCCAAAGGTTGTAGATTGTATTTCTGACCTTGATGTATGTTCCAAGGTTGATGATTGGTATAAATATATGTAATAAATTTGTGTGTTGGTGAGGGGGATGTGAAGATACGTAGATGAGACTGTGTGTGTGTAGTAAGGGGAGCGAAGGTGATTTGTATTGTGCTTCAATGGAACTGAACTCAGGCATGTTGTAGATGCTATTATATCAATTCATGGCAATGAGCCACCCTCAACAGTGAGCTACCCCTTGACAATGAGACTTCTTTGGACAATGAGTCCTTGGGCAGTGAGCCCTTTGGTAGTGAGCCTCTTTTGTTATTCGATATTGTTACTACATTATATTGTGAGCTAACACTCACCGTGGTTTTTGTCTTTTAGCATTTTCCACGTAAAAATCTAGTGTTCATGTGTGTATGGTGTTGATGTGTTTAAGTTTTGTTTCTGCACTTCATGTTTAATCTTCATAATAGATTAAAGGATTAAAGTAAATGCGAATGTGATCTTGTTTAAGAGAAGTTAAAGTTTTTGATACAACTGATTCACCCCCGCTCTCAGTTGTCTTGTGCCTTCAACAATTGGTATAAGTGATTATGAAACTATGTTGTTTTGCATGTGAGTTGCTTGGCTACCTAGTCAATTGTTTCCTTATCTAGATGGGTGGGCCTTAGGGTCCCATATGGTTGGGTGCTAGTGAAATAAGTTAGAGTTGATTTTTCTTAAAAATTCAACTACCTAAATCTTTAGATAGAAATAAAACACTAAAATACAACATACAACATATAAATAAATAGAGTGTTTCAATCTATCTAAGTGTATTTCAGCTAATTTAAAACTATATTCATTCCCTAGATGAAATACTATGGTTTTTCTAATGGAAAAAGAAAATATGGAAAAATGGAGAGTACAATAACATAATCTAGTCAAATAGAAAGTTGGAGTGATGTGGAATTTGGAGAAAGTTTCAAAAATCACATGTATCACAAATGACAGTGCGACACAAAGATGATAGCACAACTATGCTAGTGTTTAAATGTGTCATAATCCTTTAAACATATAATCATATAGTATAAATAGTAGATAGTGATCCTATATGAATAATAGTGAAAAACACAAACAATAGTACTAGGAAATGATAGCAATATCACTAAAAGCAACTAAGTGACATACATTGCACCAAATGAAGGAAATGATCTATGAATTGAATAACAAAAATATAACAAAGGATAGAGAATACAAAACCTCCATGCAATCGATTCATCAGTGGTACCTTTAACCAAGATAGATAGAATGGGGGTGACTGCTAAGGAGCTTGCCAAATGTTCAAGCCCCTATTTGGTCTTTCAAGCTCCATGGACAATCAAATAGAAGTATGGATCAAAGTAGGATAGTGAGTGTTCTTAAAACCTAGTGTGTCTAGAATTTAATAATATTAAGTATTTGTAATAATGAACACTATTAACTTAGGTCTACAAAGGCACTAGTATCGTATGTGCATGGAAATCCAAAGTACCAACAAGAACTAGTGAGACAAATAAATAAAAGGGATTTATATACCGAATTCTCAAGAAAAGGACAATGTCACACCAATGTTGAGAACAAACCAAGTGTTTATCATAACACGAGAGAGTATGCCATGATGAACTACAAAATCTAGAATGAAGATAGAGGGCTGAAAAGTAAAGGAGCACACAAATTAAATAAAATAGTGTCACTTCATTCAAGAAATCCTTAATAGAATAGTTTCCTTAAATAGTGAATAGAAGTTATTCTTGTTCCCAATAATATTACTCTAATAAAAGTCTAGCAAGCTAGAATAGATGTCTATTGAAAAAACCTGCAAGCTAAAAATAGTTGCAATAAAGATATATCCAAAAAATAATAGCACCAAATAGAAATAATATGGTCACAATACAATATCTCACAAGATCTCACCAACATGTAGAATAATACTTAGAAAACTAGAATATTGTTGCTCAATAAGATTGTTAATTCAAAATGCATGAAAGGAATGAATTAGAATCTTATCTATCATCTCATGCTCAAATTTAACAAAAGAGTTAGGAGACTACTAGTCCAAACCTGATAGAAGTTGGTAGAATACGCGTTACAAAAGGAGTGAAGTCAAAATATCCATGCAATTGAATTCTCATCTAAAGGAAAAGCCATTAAAAACATTATAAAATAAATGTACAAAACAAAATAAACATAAAAAAACATATTTAAGCATATGCCACATACTTGAACGCACAAAAATATGAAAACGGTTGGTACCTAGATTGGAAAAAAGGATAAGGTGTTGAATGCGCAAGATAACTGAGGGGGTGAATCAGTTGTAACCTATAATTCCAAAACCCTCAAACACATTTAGATCCACATCAATTCAATTAACTCTTAAATTGTTATGATGATTAAGCATGAAAGCAAATAATAGAAACTAAATCAAATCAACATCAAACACAAGAGAACACCCGATTTACATGGAAAACCCAAGAAGGGAAAAACCACGGTGAGGATTAGCTCACAGTATAAAGTAATATCAACACTGAAAAACAATAGGCCCACTACCAAAAGGCTCACTGCCCAAAAGAAATTCTCACTACCAAAGGCTCGCTGCCAAAATAGAGAAGAAGATAGAGAAGATTGTTACAAGGAGAAGATTATTTCAATGCAACAGAGAATTCTACCACAACACCATCAACACCTTTACAGTCATACTGAAGAATTGTAGACACCTTCTGCTCACTACATCCAGTAATCTAACACATGAAAGATTGTACTGCACCACACATTCTACCACACTGTTATTCACATCACATTCATCACACACACACACACACACACACACACACACACACACACACACACACACACACACACACACACACTTTAATGATCCCTTAATACTTATTTATACCGTTTTCAATCTTGAAAGCATTCTCCAAGGTCAGAAAATCACCTTAGCTTTGCAAATTCAAATTAGGTCAGACCTAGAACATTCCTGTAGTGGAAAGGAATGAAGATGAACCACAACACACCTTATCTCATACCTAAATTCATCCAAGCATGCCACACCATGCTTTCATAATCATCAAAGCAACTCCGCAATTAGTGTAAATACTCAAGGTTAGTCAAACCTATGTTAACACAATGAACTCTTAACTACACACTTCCTCAAGACAAAATACAACTTTGTGGACCATATACCAAGCTTTAGTATAATCTAGAGTATTCCACAAATATCCTGAAATGTCCTGAAATCCAACAAATTCCTTTGCAACAATTTTCACCTGTGGCACAGCCTTATCTTGTTTATCCAGTATACTTAACTATCTTTGTCATGCACTGTATCTCTAGAAATCAACTTCTGGAGCATCAAACCATGAACAAATTCAACAGAAGAAATATATGAACCTATAAGATCACTTCCAAAACCTCAAGTCAAAACCACTTTGTAGAGAATGTGGAGCAAAGACATTTCTCCCAGACACCTCTACAAACCTCTGCAAATCACAGTCTTCATACTGGTGAACACATCTCCCTCTACACAACAATCTAGCATGCCAAATCCTGAATGTATCACCTATAAACACCTCTAAACAACATATTCAAACCACATGAACAGATCTTCAATATATAAGAAATGCGGAGCAAAACCAAAACACTACTCTACAACATAAAACATCTTTACAACACACTATTTCGTTTATTATTCAAATTTTCTCTATTATTCAAATTTTCTCAAAAGCACTTGGAATCCAAGCACCAGAAGCATATTATCACCAACTTCAGCACTTCCTCATCATCAGAGACAGCATCCACTCAACACCAACTGCTCATACTCTTGCACCATTTCTTATTCATACAATTGACACCAATGACAACACAAGCTTGTTGACATCAATGACAACACCAACTACACATACTTGCAACATAAGGTTGTGCTAATGAGTCCTAAAAGACATGTTATGGGGATGAAAACTAAAATAAGTACAATTTGTAATAGAAAAAGCATAGGGTATGCAATTTTGGTCATTACATTTTGTCCCCACTTTAGTATAAAAATGAAATGAAAAAATATTAAATGCTTGAGGATACATAAAACAATACACTATAGTCTTTGAGATAATCACTCATACCCCTAGACAAAGATCTACAAAACCACATGCCAAAAAACACAAGAACCTACAACAAAGATACACTAGAAAAGCATAAAACTAGCATCACAAAAGGTGTCAAAAATACATAAAACCAAAAACATAAACATGTTAACAAATCATACATAGTCCAAAATACACACAACACATAGAAAAGACTACATAACACACACAAAACTGTTGGTATGAACAGGGATATTACCTATCTAGTTTTCTGTTTTATAGTGTGAACAAGGCACTTTATCTAACTAATCATTAGTTAGGACCTATTCACACATGTTCACATGTTAAGTTTACTTAGGTAACTTTAGGACATTTAATATATGTGATGTACTTTAAATATTTGTGTCTCATGTCATAGGATTAAGACACTTGTCAACATCCTAGTTTGTCCTACCTCTCAACCTTGCCTATATAAGCAAGGCTTCTCATTGTACATCTCATTTTTATATTCCATATTGTGGATCATATCTTCATATCATATTGTGTATTTGCATGATTTGATAGAATAGTATTATTCTCTCATTTTGGTCTATCTTGTGCTTTCATTGAAACTCCTAGGTCTTGGGTGGCTACCTTCATTAGCCAACTCTTACATGGTATTAGAGCTTGTTGGAGTGCTTCTTGTTAGCATTTATTGAGAGACCTAGGTTGCAATACTAGATTTGGGAGGTTTCCTTTTTGTGGCTTTATATTGCAGGTTCATATTGGAGTATGCTAGTGTGAATCTGAGCACACCATTGTGTTCAAGGTGTTCAAGATAGTCAGTTTAGCCTTTTGATTTGTCTAAATTAGACATTGGAGGCTAGATCTACAAGGGTTTGAATTGGGAGGTGCATACTAGATCCAACAGGTACCTAATCTTTCAAAGAAATTTGGGTCAAATCTAACCCTGCCTTCAAGCTCAGGAGGCCCAAAAACCCCAAGATCGACTATTAAATCATCAAAATTAGACAACTTTGCCTCAAACCATCAGAAAAAATTTCCTCCTTCGCCATCCGTACAGAATCTCATAGAGAATATTCTACGTCATAATTGTAGGTGTCATTTTGCGTCATCAAATTTGATGATTTTTTATCCATTGGATAAAAGGTTTTATTTGCATGTTTAACAAATTCTTCTGCAAACATTATAAAAATTGTTTTTTGAAAAAAATATATATACAAGCAGGGGTACAGGTCTGTAGACCTACCCCCCGTACCTGCCACACACCCTAAGGACCCCCGTATCATTGACTAGTCAAGGCGCCTTTAAGTTACAGGGTCCCCCATTGTTCAGGGGCCATCGGCGGCGGTTTCCCTACAAGTTGGCAGCCTCCAAAGGTCGGCGATGAATTTTCACACCACCAAATGACTTTTCACACCACTAACACCTAATTTCAGCTAGTGGCCATTTCACCACCAGTCACTAGAAAAAATTTAACCCACAAGCCACACATTTTTTGCAGCATCTAGGGGTATATTCCCCCATATACCGATAAGTTTCCCACCGAAAACCACTATTTTCACCGTGAAGCAATTTTCCGTGATTTGTGGATAGTTTTCCATAGGTCAAAGGTGGTTTTGCAATATAGATTGGCAATTTACTACTCCATGAGGCAATTTTCAAATTTTCATGAGCTATTTTGGGACTCAAAAGAATATTTTGTCACTGGAGGAGTATATTATGTCAAATAGTCTACTAACATCATCATTGTGCCAAGGTGACATCATTTTCTTCCTCCTAATTTGCCCCCCACTCCATTGACATTTTCATTTTTGCATTTTGACTTTGCAAGGCTCTATCTCAGTCATATCTACTTCAATTTTTGAGAAAAAAATTATTTGGGCCATAATTTTGTAGGATTCACATTAGTGCATGTGTTTTTTGGTTTTGGTGTCTAGTTTTTCCAAAAATTGCAAATTTTCTCACCTGTTGTTGAGCAGTTCTCATTTTGGGAACTTTCAGAGCTCAGTTTGGGCTCATATGGTAACATTTTTTGTTGAAATTTTTTTGAAAGTGCATAATTTTTTTAGTACTTCATAGATCTATGATCGAATTAATCTCATTTTGTACCTAAATTGTACTTTCATTATAAGGCCTAATTTTGCATTTGCATGTACCAAAATCAAAAGTCCACTTTGATGTTTTGGCTAGTGGAAACTGTAATCGCACTAATTATAAAGTGCCAAGATCATCATATTGTGGGTTGATAATTGATTGAGTGAATTTGGGGGTACTCTTGTGCTAATCTTTTATTTTTACTGGTTCTAATCATGGCTCCTAATCTTTGGAAAGTTAAATGTGATTATTGTGGGGAGAAAAGGCATACAATTGATGAATGCATAGAAAATAAACATGATGATTTAAGATTACAAATTGAACTTCATCAATTGAGACAACTTTGCAATTCCTAAGGCATCAATTTGCTAGATTCTTCTGATCCATCATCTACAGATACATATGATGTTCACACTTAGACATCTTGTGTGGACACATCATTCACAGATGAGAAATGTAGTCAGCTGACATGCAATAAGATCTCATCTTCATCACATGTTTCTCCATATGAATCTAGTGTTGTTTCATTCATGGCTTCCAGTGATTCTTTGCAACAGGATAATATTAGTCTTCCTGATCCACCGCATTGGGATTCCTATTTATCAGACATATCATTCTTGTTTGTGGAGTCTTACACTACATATTTGGAGGACACTATTGAGGACATTCGTCTGCTCTTTGATGTTGACTCTCATGGAGTTGCATCATCTTCTTCATATGTGATGAGGGAACCTTCATATCCTCTTTTTCTTTCTTCTCCTCTTCACTTGTCATAGTATGGCATTGAGTTGGAGTATCTTGAGTAGCATTCGAAGTCATCTTCATTGTCTTTGGATCATGTTCTACATTGGTTTTCACTAGGCTCTGGAATGTCACATTCTTAGATTTGGCCTGGGACACCTGATTGGATTGTGGCTACTATTGGCATTGACATGGGGATACCTAAGCAGAGTTTAGAAAAATCATACATTTTGATATTTCTTCCTTCATAGTACTTTCAAAAATGGGAAGAAATCTTGCATACATCCTTGGTCTTGTTTCTTCCTAAGGGGAGAAACATTTTTCGACATTCTTGGATCATCTTCAGCATTCATTGCTGAGAATCTACCATCGGTACAGGAAATTCTACATTAAGGGGGGATACTTGGTCTCTCTTCTTCTCTTATGGGGGAATTTTTCCTCACATGGGGCTTTCTTCTTCTCATACTATAGAGATCATGTTTCATGTTTTCTCTCTTTTAGAGAGGGTTTTTTCCTACGGATTTTTCTCCTTTTCTCCATTTGTGAGAGATTATTTGTACATGAGTACCTAACATGGCCTTGTAAATGAGACCCATTCATCATTGTATCTTTACATTTATCTACTTCTCCCTAAGTTTCACTTAAGGGGGTTGTTTGTGTGAACAAGGATATTGCCTATCTGGTTTTCCCTTTATAGTGTAAACAAGGCATTTTATCTAACTAGTCATTAGTTAGAACCTATTCACACATATTTGCATGTTAAGTTTCCTTAGGTAGTTAGGACATTTAATATTTGTGACACACTTTAAATATTTTTTTCTCATGTCATAGGATTAAGACACTTGGCAACATCCTAGTTTTTCCTAACTCTCAACCTTGCTTATATCATACTGCAAGGCTTCTCATTGTACATCTCATTTTTTCATTCCATAGTATGGATCATATCATCACAATCATATCATATTGTTTATTTGCATCATTTGATAGAATAATATTATTCTCTCATTTTGGTCTCTTTTGTGCTTTCATTAAAGCTCCTAGATCTTGGGTTGCTACCTTCATGAGCCAACTCTTACAAAAAATACATTGGACAACACACATATAAACATGAAAAACTACATGCATGGAGAATAAGAATCAAAGATTTTCTAGTTTTATCCATTTCTAGAAAGTAGAACATAATTCTAACATGCTTTATTGTCAATAAAATGCAATGATGATTCTTGTTTTAGTGTGCTCTATTGCTAGGAATCATACAAAAATACCATGAATCACATCCTAGGTGATTCATACATCACTACAATACTAGGGATTGCATGTAAGTTGACACACTCTATTGTAGGCCATCTTGATAAGGGTGGCCATGTCCAAGTGTTCCCTATGCTTGGGACCACAAATGCCCTAATGTCTAAACTAGATGGTTTAAGTATGTCAAATAAAGAAGAGTGGCATGGACAGGTAAGGGAAATAAGGGTGGAAAGAACATAATTAGGAATGAGACTAATGTTTGGTAGGCTTATTTTCTTTGTAAAAGGAGGTATATCAAGAAGGTGTGGAATTAAACATGGAAGGCTTGATTGGGTGAGAAAAACCTAATTTCTTTTGAATTTCTTGTCTTTTTTGTGTCTAAGGTTTTTCAGTTGGGGACAATGATAAATTTAAGAAAAGGCCCCTATTTTTTAATAAAATCCAAGCAAATCCTAGCTAAGTACATTAATTTTGATGGAAAATAATTCCTTTTTTTGAAAAAATATTAATTTTGCTAGTCAATTTATGCACATCAGTAGAAATTTCTATAAAATCCTAGTGAATCTTAGTAAATTATGGCTAACTGCATTAATTAAAATTGTGAATCCTTCCTACAAAAAATAAATTATTAAGTTGGACTAACCATAAAAATTAATGTTATATTGTTATATGTAAAAAGGAGGGAAGATGATAACTAGTGTCAAGATCTATCAAATCAACCCTCCTTTTACAAATAACATTTAAGGACAAGAACTAAGCCAAGTCACTGCAGATGGAGAGGACTTTAGCTATAGGTTGATGTCACTTAGGAATGATATGGAAAGTTAGATTATATTGAGAGATTTGTCAAACCCTCGATTCAATAAGCCGCAAACCCTGATTGTAATAAAATCAGGTACAGATGAATAAACTATTATAGATCACCACACAGGAAGACACTCAGGAAGGATTAAAAACTCACTAGAAGTTGGATTTCCAGAGGTGGAGACTTTGCGGACTACAGGGTGAGTGCCCAAGTCCAATAGGGCACTTTTTTTATGAATCTAGAATGGAGAGGTGATGTAGATTGCACCTAGATCGTGACTTCTGAACCAAGCCTGTCAGGAGGACTACGAGGTGGATGCCCTAGTCCAATAGGGTATAATATCAACAACTTTTCCTCATATCCCAAATCCTTATCCTTCAAATAGCTTCTCTGTATATTCACTTCACCAACTCCCACACCTATAACATGTAGTCACAAAGAAAGGGGGTTGGGGGTTGTGGTATTTAGGAGCTTGCCCTAGAAGGACATTCAAGTCTTCCAACATCATTGTTAGATAGAGTGTGTGCCCAAGGGAGGGCAGAGGCTAAAGAAGTGATGAAATAGATTGATTGAAACACAAATAGATGTCACCTTTGAGGTGAAACCCTTACGAAGCTTAAGAGCCTTCAAATCATGAGGAGATGGATTGATGAAGCCAAATCTGTAATAAACAAACACAATTCTGCTCTATAACACAATGAATGCCTTCAAATCCCTTAGCTCAAAGTCACAAGTTCGCATTATCCATCTAGTTCTAAAATGAAGTCCTAAACATGTTTATATATGCATTCCCACTAACTTTCATAATTCAAATTGAAAAAGCTCACAAAGGGAAACCTTTTTAAAGGTCCTTTACCGACATCCTGAAATTTAGGTCCTAGTAAACCAGCTTGGACTAGGGTACGGGTTCCCAAGTCCCAAGGCTAATTTGAGTTATGATTAAGCATTTAGATTGGGCCCCTAAGTCCCATTTGACATGGGTGTTAGGGGGAATTTCTCTGGGATAAGTTTTAAACATGCACCATGAAATTAAGGGGACCTAGGAGATAAACTAGGAGGTAAAAAGTCCTAGGGAAACTTTTTATGACATAACATTTAGCCCCCACTTTAATGTGTATGATCTTACAATTCTATACATGCATTAAAGTATGGTCAAAAACACATCAAACACACCAGGCACATGAAGCTAAGGCATACCCAAAGGTTGAAGGACTATTTCTAGCCCCCAATCTCAAGTAAGCACTAGAAAACACATGGAAGACATGCAAGACACAATGAAGATAGTAAGAAGAACGCAAAACATAGTGAATACATTGAAGCACACAATACACAAAGAAGACATGAGAGCAGTCATGCAATACACAAAGAATACATTGATTTAATAACTAAAAAAAATCCTAAACTAGGGACTGAAGGGAGCTCATCATTATGCACCTTTAGATAGCCAAAAACACACAAAACAAAACCCAAAATATGGAGGGAGATCATTTCTACACACCTTTAGACCACACCAAGGGGAAGATATGCAAAATAGAACCCGAATATGGAGGGAGCTCATCGCTATACACCTTTAGACCACACTCGGGGGAAGACACGCAAAACAGAACCCGAATGTGGAGGGAGCTCATCGCTACACACCTTTAGACCACACTCAGGGGAGGACATGCAAAACATGCAAAGAAGACACATAGAATACATGAGTGCCACATAGTATGCCATAGGCACACTATTCATCTTATACATGACAAACATGAGCGATGGAAAGGAGCTTATTGCTAAATCCCATCATCTAAAACACATTGTAGACATACCTAATGTCATAACTGCCAAAGACACACTTAAGGGTGGATGACTCAAGATCCAACCTCACCTCTGTGGAGGACTTTGTATAAAAGGATGTGCACTAGCTCAAGAGATACACTATCTGCCTTCCACATAAGGGCTTTGTATAAAAGGATATGCACTGGCCCAAGAGATACGTAATCCTACCTCATGATGAGGGATTTTTTCTTACAATTTTAATAAGGATGTGTAATAGCTCAAGAGATACACCATCCTACCTCATGATGAGGGATTTCAAACACGCTTCATTAGTGTCAAAATAATCAGACAGATACCATTATATATGCCCCCACTTTAAGGTGGTTAATACCAATTGCTAGTATCAAGCACATTAAGTTAGAGTGAAAACACACAAGGGAACAAGAGCTCTTACAAAGCCCATTCCCCTAAAGGTGACATGTACCATGATCATCAAATATTCCCACAAACACATTGATATTAATTGCTAAGAAGATAAGGTTAGAACATCTTACTCTAAGATAAAAACTAAATCAAATCATGAAATCTATGCATAAATCATCAAGAACCAAGGCTACACTTACGGGTTCAGAACCGAGTATAGTCGTTAGGCTTATATTGCAGGTATCTCAGAACTGAGTGTAACAACAAGGTGAGATACAAAAAAAATCCAAAGTGCACAGAGCAGATGTATTGCAAAAGTTTTGTTAGGAGATTTGTACAAGATGAATCATAACACAGAGTGATTCTACTAGTCAAGTGTTGAATATATATCAACCCCATATTCATATATGGACTGGGTCTATTTTTTCTTATTTGTTGAAGGGACACATGGTCTGTATCAGTATTTATTTTTTTTGCATCATCCGCCAACTAGGTAGAGCCACAGGAGAATGGAAATGATAAAAATGAGAGAGGAGACAAAGTGCCTTAGGAACACCACGTAGGAGGATGCCCCTAAAACTGCAATGTTATGCCCCCAAGGAACAACACACAACAATAAAGAATAAGAGAGAGGAGTATAGAAGAATTGAGATACAAATAGAAGAATGTTACGATAGAGGCGGTCCCATTGTATCCTTGACCTTACAATAGTATCAAGGGTCATCCAAAGAGACCTAAATAACATATAACACAACATGGGAGAACACAACACAATGCTAACAACATATATATCTAGGAGGAGGCCACACTTGAGAGCAACTAGAATAGGTGCTACATCAAGTGTGGCTAAAGGAGGCATAAATACTTACCCGATTCAATAGGATATTTCCCGGTGGATAATCCATGTCTATCAGCTCAGGATATATCGTATTTTTTGATATTGTATTAACATTAATTTTAGGATGATGATAAGCTTTGGTGGGCTTCAAAGAATGGTATCCAATACCAACAGTGTAGTTAATTCCAGCAACTTGTAAAGGTACTCTGGTTCCTTGTTGATTTACACAACCATTGCCTACGTAGTCACAATTTTTGTACAAAATTTAAAATCCATGACCATAGAGAGAGTCCATCTCTTTAGAAGATGGTGAGGCCATGTAGGTCTCATAATTTGTAGTATAAGTAAGATTATTATCTTTGTTTCCTACTAGGGAGACTTTAGTTTTCTTGGGTGTTTCCAAGGATTGGTTGGATGAGATCAATGCAACTTTTGATGTGTCAGGCTTAGAGTTATTAAGTTTATATTCCCTCGCAAAGGAAGGAGTAAAATCTAATGAACCCCAATCGTCACCAAAAAGTGCATTCGAAGGTTTAGATTCTTGCACAATATTATCTATGGCAAGATGTATGGATGAATCAACTCGTAAGTTATTTAGACTCTTATGATTGTTAACTTGTTTTTATGTTTCAATATGTAAACAATTATTCGGTTAAGGATTGACTTCAATGGTGTGGAGCTTGTTTTTATAAATGAAATTTATTGATCGATGGAGGATAGACAAAACTACCCCCTTGGCATGAATCTGAGAATTATATTATATGAAAGCAAACTAGGCATGACATGAAAAAGGGTAGATAGTGTCACAGGTCCAACCTTTACGGGTAAAGTTATGGTACCCAGGGATTGTCTACCAACATTATCAAAGCCACGGACGTTAAGCCTATCCAATTTGATTAAAGAAGTGTCAATTTTGATTTTTTTAGCAAATCAATACCACAAATATTAAGAGTCGATCCATTGTCAATCATAAATAGTGTCAAGATCTATCAAATCAACCCTCTTTTCGCAAATAACATTCAAGGACAAGAAATGATCCAAGTCACTACATATGGAGAGAACTTTATCTATAGGTTGATGTCACTTAGGAATGATAAGAAAATTTAGATTATATTGAGAGATTTGTCAAACCCTAGATTCAATAAGCCTCAAACCCTAATTGTAATGAAATTGGGCACAGATGAATAAACTACTACAGATCACCACACAAGAAGACACTCAAGAAGGATTAGAAACCCACCAGAAGTTGGATTTCCAGAGGTGGAGACTTTGTTAACTACGAGGCGGGCGCCCAAGTCTAATAGGGCACTTTTTCTGTGAATCTGGAACATAGAGGTGATGTAGACTGTACCCAGATCCTGAGTTCTAAACCAAGCCCATCGAGGGGACTACAGGGCAGGCTCCCAAGTCTAGTAGGGTATAATATCAGCAACTTTTCCTCAAATCCCAAATCCTTATCCTTCAAATAGCTTCTATGTATCTGCACTTCACCAACTCCCACACCTATAACTTGCAATCACAAAGAAAGGGGGTTGTCGGTTGTGGTGTTTAGGAGCTTTCCTCGGTCAAGACCCTAAAGGACATTCAAGTCCCAAATCTAATTTGAGTTATGATTAAGAATTTAGATTGAGCCCCTAAGTCTCATTTAACATGGGTTTCAGTGGAAATTACTCTGGGATAAGTTTTAAACATGCACCATGAAATTAAGGGGACCTAGGAGCTAAACTAGGAGGTAAAAAGTCCTAGGGAAACTTTTTACGACATAACATATATAAATTGTTGGTCTAAAAATACCCACATAGTTGGTCAACACAATCCCCCATATATTCTTTTGTTTTTTGAAATTCTAAGAGTGAGGGCTCGGAAGCAGTACCCACCAGTGGGGTCAAGGGGGCTAAGAACAAATCTACTATCAAGAAGGTGTTGTAGCACACATGAACCAAACATTTTGAAAACATCACACCATATAAAAAAGGCACTTAATCTCATGCTATTTTGAAAATCACACACCATTTCTACTCCAAGCTATGAATGAATATACACATTATATTACCCTACTAATTTGACGATTGTAATCTACTAATGAATGAATATACCACATATATTTTAATATGTGTAGATAACCAAAAAATTATTTTAGGAAATTGGATTATTTATCAATCAATGGTTGATATATTATTTACTATTTACTATTTATACTAAGATATCAATTATTGATAAATAAATAATCCAACAGCCAAAAAGAAATTATAGGTTAGCTAAACATTTTAAAACATGTGTTCTTATTACTTCTTGAAAAGAGATTAAAATGGTTAGATTAGAAAGGAATTCAATGGTGGGAAATGAAGATTTATTCCATTAGATATTTAGGGCTCCCAAGACTCTTAATAATTAAGCAATGTAAGATGATTTGTTTTGAAATGTAGATTTTTCTACAAAATTTATCTAAAAATTGAAGGTCGATAATGATAATCCTTTTATCAACTAAATACCCTTTATTAGACACTTGCAATCCATACATGAATCATCATGATTTATTTGTTGATCGCACAAGTGGGAAATCATATTCATGCCTCATCTTGTAACAAAAACACCAACACCAAAAGATCCATTGAAAGCACTAAATAAAGTGAAAACTTGTCATAGTTTATAGACAAGATCTCAATTTCTTATCCATGCAAACATATAAAAATAGTATAGGACATGAACTCTATGCTACATGTATTCTTTGTAATCATAAAATTTGATGCTCCATATGCCCTAGGTTTTAGAGGCCATGATAAAAGAGAGAAAAGAGAATACAAGTGTTGCACATCATAACAAAATATTGGTAAGTCATGTTCAATGATATTGATGTCACCACAGAACTATGAGGTTTGTCTACAGCTTAGCCTACACTAGAGGGCTAGAACAAAACCCTTGAAAATCTAATTATATATAATTTCTAAATGGAAAATCCCACCAAATTTTAACTTCAAGCAAATATGACCCCAAAATTAAGTGATAATTTAATAGTATTGGCAATATGACCCAAAAATAAGTAGGAATCAATATTAATGGCAAATTGCTTTAGATTTGTTATGCTATTATAAAATTTAGGTGATTAGGCTTCAATCATGCATCTATGGTGAAACAATTTAATTTAAAACTTTAATAAAATAATGCTCAAGTGATTTAACCAGTGGTGAACTAAATTCTCATAAAAATGTGGTAATTTAGTTTCCCTCATAGCTTATCCTATTCACCAAAAATGGAGGCCTTGATTTGAGCAGTTCGCTATTTGGCAAAAAATTGCCACTAAAAAATCTATAATTGATTATTATTATGACACGTAGTAGGAGCATGGGGTATCAAATAGGGATGACATTATACAAGGCTATTATTAGCTCTTTACTAGGATTGTAGGGAATGTGTTGTCATAGTTTCTCTATAGGAACCAACTAGTTTTAGGGTTGACTAGGTGCCCTATTTGGCTAAGCCTTTGTTGGTAATTTTGGTTGTTTCAAAAGGGCCTATAGCCCTGGTTATTATAGCGATTATGTTGTTAAATTTGAGGGCATTAGTTTTTAGGATATAATGGTCTTTACACATTATGTTGTCATTTGAGAGCAATAACCTCATTAGACATATTTCTAAGAAAGTTCATGATTTCATTAAGCTCACTAGGGGATAATTGTTTAGAAAAGTGGTATTTTGGTATTGACCTTATTGGATTAGGATTCATAGGTAGGAGATTTTTAGGCTACTCTGTAGGTATGGGCTAGTATGGAGGATAGGTATTAGGAAAGAATGTCATGGGAGGGCAAGGTGACAATCTTCCAATCTAGAATAGGTCATTCTCGTTGACGTCAATAACAATATCATATGCATCTAGGAGAGAGTTTCCCCTTTGTATTTCATCAACATAGCAATTTTAGAATCTATTACCTTTAAATAATAGATATATACCATACCCGGTGGAGGGTGGACCTCTATAGGGATTCTTTGTCATGTCTTCTAAAATTTATTGTTGAAATCATCTAGCACCTTCATTGGGGCCTTCTTTAGAGTGGTGGGTTTCTCTAACAATGATGTAGCATCTACCTTGTAACGCCCCGCCAAGAAACCCCAAAGGACAACACTAAACTTGGTCAAATTAATGGAATTTTTTTTAAAGCAAATAACAATAGGATGCATAACATAACATAATAATCTAAACCTATGTCCTCTAAGGTTCCTCGACTACATTACTCACATATCAAGATTGTAAGAAACAAAGGTTACATAAAGAGATACAAACGGAGATACATCCCAATTTACAAATACATGATAAGAGATCTTTTCAAATAGGAACAAGACATCTCTCATGCATTTACAAATGATTATAATAAGAACCATAAGGTCATCCTTAGCATAGTGGAAAATATATTCTTTGCTCTAGTAATATGCTCAGTTAACAGACCTGTATCTGTGCATCTAAAAGTGAACATTAGTTCCCTAAAGATTATCAATAAACATAAAAGAGAACTATATACTAGCCTAAGGCCCTAAGGGGCCGACCTAATGTCTCGGGGGCTCATCCATGATGGCCTTGCCTACGTATGCATAGCATAGAGACTTTGTAGTTTGGGACATGAACTTGTAACTTTATGATTAACTAAGATGTAATATACTCATAAAAAGATTACATCTCACTCTAGAGTCTTTAACAAATCAATATACTCACATTAGAATGAGACAGAAAACAAGAACTATCTACCTTATATCATTTTCATTAGTTCTCTTAAGGTTTCACATAATGAAATCAGGAGGACTAACTCAAACTAGCAACTCACCAAATATCACCATCAACTATGCTTATCCATGAAGCAAACACAATGTCTATATTCAAAGCTACTTACCATTAATTGCATAATCTCATTTTTCATACATGAATGAGTTAGAAAACTAATTCCTTATTTAGACATAAACTCAACCATGCCATTCCCTTGCACATGCTTAAAGCGAACAATGATCATGCATTAAATGAGTTTTTATCATCTTAAAGCATTGTTTCCACATGCATCTAATACAATTTACTATGTTCTAGAAGAAATACGGATCAAATAAACTTAGTCCCAAATGGATGTCACAATACAACCATTAGATAATACATCTCACATATCATGGATAGTATGGTTTCCTCTTTGCAAGGACATATATCTCATATGGATAAAGATTAGAATAAATCACAAGCCATATATTATACATTTCTACATAGTTCTACCCTATCCAAAGTCATAACCAGTGAGATAGATCCATTACAACATTCATAACAAAAGCTTCATTTTGATCATAACACTTCTATTGAATAATGAAGCAACTATCTTACCATTATACTGTATTTTGCAAAGCATCTACATGATTAAGCTACTTACATATGTTTAGATCCATTGTCCTACGGACATACACACAAGTAGATCAATTGGTGCAGGAGCACCCTCAAGACCTGATGTCTATAGGAGGCAAAGTTTGAGTTTTTGTCTTATTTTGTGTTGTTCAATGTTAATAATGTCATTTTAGGCCAATATAAGTCATTTGGAGTCATTTATGAAGGTTTGGTGTCATTTAATTGAAAAAATGAAAACACTGTAAAAAGTTGTCAAGTGTTGTCATAACAACTTTTCTTGTCAAATGGCAACTTTTTAAAAGTTTGTTAAAAGTTGTTAAATGGTAGTTGTAGGTTGGTTGGGGGTGCATAACTTGATTTTACAAGCATAAATATGAGCCTCCAAGTCGAATGGAGGGTTGGTGGTTGGATTTTGGAAGTTGAAGCAATAAAAAAATACCTTGTTTTCTGTAGTTTCCAAATGTTTTCTGCTATTATCTTGCATGGTACATATCTATATGACCCATTACTAGTCTAAGACTAATTGGAGATGAAAGAAAAGTGAATCTACTTTCCATTTATTTTTGTTTCATCTAATTTCATGGAGATTTGAATAAGTTATGGCATTTTTATTGAGGGTAGGTCTGTAAAGTTTATTTTTTTAAAATGCTGTCTGAAAACATGCATGGTACGGTCTGGTACAACCTCATATCAAGGAATGTAATAGATGAATGGAAATATATTTGTTTCTAATTTACAATTCTTTTGGTTTCATGTGATTTCATTGTGTTTTGAGTGAGTGATGGCATTTTTACTAATAGCAGGCCTAAACCCTGCTTAGGGTTCCTAGTTTGGAACAAGCTTGTTTTGCCCTATTCCATACAAAACAACCCTAGCCCATTTTTACATATGTTTAATAAGGGCCAAAATGGTATTCCAAACAGGTCTTATATTCTAAATATCAGGTCTCTAATGAAATTTATGACCAAAAAGATCAAAATTGCTGCACCCATGTTTTAGGCTTTAAGAGTGAGTTGTCTAAGAATGAACAAGAATGCATATTTGCATAATTTGTATTGAAACCCTATTTGTAATGTGTCAATTTAGTCTTGTTTGGGTCCTTTCTGTGCATCATCAAAGTATTATAGTTGAACTACATCAATTTAATTTGAAAATGACATATTATCCCAAAGCATATCGAAAAGAACCTAATATAGAAAATGTAATAATAATGTCATTAGTAATCTCCTGAAAGAAGAGGACAACAAAAACAACAATATGACCACAAGCTCTCCTCCCAACCATAGGATTGATGCTCAATCCACCCCCGAGCTCTAAGGGTCACATAGCTCTTCCAAACTTACATGGCTTACACTTCCAAACATGACACAAATATTCACATAACTCAAGCTTAACTTTAACACACAAAAATAGCTATTCATGTTCAACTCAACAAGATGGAACTCCTACCCACACAAACCCCAACACACACAACATCCAACATTAACTCTTCACATAGATTTCAATCACAACTACCCATTTAAACAAGGATCAACAAAGATATACATAAACCAATGAAAACTCCAATCATTCATTTTCATATCAACAAAACTCAGATCCAAAAGGGTAGATCTTACCAAGAGAATTGGCAACCGAAATATGGTAGAAACGCTCACTTTCTCCAAGCCCTTTCCTCCATTCTTCCTCACCCATCCTTTTCATTTCTTTCCATCAATAAATCTCCTCCCAAATGAGGAAAAACAAGAACAACCAAGAGCAAGTGAGAGAAGCCAAGGAAAAAAGAGAAAAGCCCCTCTCCTTTCAAAGAGAAGAAATATATATAGAAGGGAAAAAGGCAACCAACTCCTCATAACTTCCCAACCACCCAACCAACTCCAATTTTCACCACTTTTCATAAGTGGGTAATTAGAGTGGGTTTTAGACTTTATTTAAGGGGTTTTATGGAATAAAAGGACCCCTAACCCATAGACCTACCACCTAGGAAACTTTTTATACAATTAAAACCACATAAAGACTTCATAAAACATACAATAAGCAATCACATTTAAAAAGGTGACTCAAGGGTCTAATAAAACAACCTCCCACACATTCACAACCCTTACAAACAAGGTTAAAACACATCCACAAGAATAACATAAGGGAAGTAGCTATGTGAACCCTTCATCAACATTGGCCATTTTTTTACCTGTATACTCAACCAAAAGTGTCTTTACTTCTCATAATTAATAGTAATTGAAACAAATGGCATATGAAAAATAAACTTACAAGAATGATAATTGAATAGAGGATTAAATCTACACAAGTATAATTTCACTCTCCCTACTTGCATAATATCTTTTAGAGTCAACCAATGATTGATCATACAATTTAATATCAAAATATTACCACTTATCAATAATCTAATTAACCTGTAACAAATACTACTACAAGCAAATATTTAATATCAATTATTACCTTTATATTCATGCTTACTCACACTCATAATATAAAGTCACCTAGCATGATGCAATCCATTTCATATACATAATAATATTATTAACAACGAAACATCTCCATCATTGCATACTTACGTAGATAAGGAATAGAACTCATCTGGCTATCACACAAAATCACAACAACCACTTGTTAGTTAGTTAACAATCAAAGTATAAGCAACTTGATGTATAGGGACAATAATCACTAATGTATATTGTTCAACATAAAAGATCATAAAATATATGACATAAACCATCGATGATTAGCAGGATCAATAAGGCCACAAGGGACGAGGTCTTACACTCTCCCCCCAAGGATTAGGCTTCCTCCTAGAAGTCCATTTTAATTGTCTTTAAATATCCCTATTATTTTACCTTCACCTCCAAGTTCCAAAGCCAACTATCGGCACATCCACGGTGAGAATGGAGGGGCACTACATACCTTCTCTTTAAACTTGTTGATCAAGGCTTGGCATAACTTGTCCAAGTCAACGATTGACAAACGGGTCAAGGACTAGTACCAATCAAGAGCTTTATCCTTGAATGGAGTGGCTAATAGTCTGAGTGCAATACTTTCTTTTCCAATGGTGTGCACTGTGTAATGACTCATGGTATCATGTAAATTCTCAGTAGGGGTGGTTAGATCATCACTTGTGAAATGTGGGAGAGAACACAAGGTAGCATTTGGAATAGTTCCCCATATAGAAAGTGTAGGTGGTATAAGTGGATCTCTAGTATTCCATGTAGAAAAAAATTGTGTTTGTTGTTAGGCAGCAATGATAGGATTGACTTTTTGGGCTTGAGATTGTGGTTGTGGTAGTTCATGATCTTTGTCTTGGGACAAACACAAGGGGATGTACTAGGATATGTGGGTTGGTCCTTATTTCAAATCTTGTGGTATTTCTAGGGGTCATAGGCATTCTTGGTTGGTTTAGACAAAGTTTCTAGGTGATGACAAAGGGTTTAATGGCCAAGGATCCACCTATACTTGGCCAACTATGGGTTTGAGTCCTATAATGAAGGCTAAATCCTTAAATTCATTCAATTCTCACTAGGTGTGCCAAAAAATATTGATCAACTTAAATGTCTTATTTATGACAAATGTAACATGCAGAACCAACATGGAAAGCTTGTAGTCATGGGAGGATTCTGCAAGTTAATCTCTAGGATTGAAAGACCAAATCCTTATCTATCCTAAGATAACCCTAAAGTTATGCGAGGTTGAAAAGGGAAAGAGATTATAAAAAAAAAATAACATAAATAAAGGCTCACACTAGATAGCTAGATAGATATGTTCTCACAATTAGAGTAGATCTTTGCAACTCACAATGCAATAATTGAAAGAATGAGAATACATAATTAACATAATAGTTAACTTAGAAGTATTGATAAGAATCAAAAATTATTATATTAATACTTATGAGATAGATTAACTACTACATATAATACATATAATTAACTCTAGAAACATGCATAGAGGTTCCCTTGTCTAACTATGAGAAGAGTGAGACTAACTCCAAAGATCAAGTCAAAAGCTTAGTTGTATGAAATAGAATCTCCTTATTATGAGACATGTACGTGATATAGAGCAAGGACAATCAAACTCAAAACAACCTTAAACAAATGCCTTTGGTCATCAAAATGTGGGTTTTCCTTCACAACCCCTTGGTCTTCCTTGTAGCCTTTCAAAAAGGCAAAATTGGCATAACTCCTGATGCAGACCAGATCTCTAGAAAAGGAAACTTGTTTAGGATACCCATTTGGCCATATTTCAACATACATCAAAATCAAATAAACTTATTTTGTACGGAAAGGCTCTAAATTTGACTGTCTTGTTCTTGACTAGGCCTAGTAAGACAGCAAAATGGGTATTTTTGACCTAATTTGAATGAAACAACTCTAACCCATGAACTAAAAACTGTTTTGGATACCCATTATCCTCGTACACAACATATTTCAAATTCAAATAGGTGTGTTTTGTAACACAAGGGTCAAAATTTGACTGTCACGCTTGCAGTTAGGCCTAATTGCTCAAACTTAGTAGCAACAAATTGGGTTTTTCAGCCATAATTTTCAGTAAAGACATGATATCAAAAATGTAAAGACAGTTATAGATACTCATTTGGACCTTATACAATATATCTCAGAATCAAGGTAGGTTAAATTATATGGAAACCTTCAAAAATTGATTTGTTTGCTCACTATTACCCTAACTAGGGTTTCAAACCTGTTTGTAGTAAAATGGGCATAACTTTTTTGAAACATAATGAAATTGGATGCAATAAAAATAATAAGGAAGTAGACTCAATTATATTTCATTTCCAATTGGTCTCACACCATGAAATGACCATACCAGGTCGTACCAAGCTCTGAAACAATAATTTTAACGTTCAAAATGCAGAAATAAGGATGTCTATTATTGATTTCACTTCAAAATGTAACAACCCACCTTGGTTTCGACCTCTCCAAGGCTATTTAAACATGTACCAACCCTTTACAACTGATTTTACAACTACAACCGTTCTAATTCCTTCATTTACAACTTATGACTTCATATTCCATGTTTTTGCAACTTTTGACAACTTGTGCAACTTGCACTCCAACACACCTAGCGACCTAATATGGACTCCAACGCACATAACATGGTCTTAAATGATCTTATTACATAGAATAACATCAAACAAAACCAAAATTCTAATTTTGAACCTACTAAACCTAGGGTGCTCCTGCACCAATACGCCAATATTTATAACTATAATACCCAACCCATGGTGATGTTTTCCCTTAATTTCAAATTTTAAATATCCATGGTTGCATGTCTTGTGGGCCATTGGAAGATGTTGTTGGTGGTAGATGAAATGGCTCATACTATCTTAGAGTGATATTATTACTTTTCTTTTCATAAACTCCTGGGAGCACACCACATGGAATTGTTTATAACATAACTAATGAGCCCAAATAAAAGATAAGTGGGGCCTACTAGCATGTATTATATTATTGCATGAATAATTAGGGACTCGATAGATGATATGGACCAATTGTGGGTCTTTATGACTAGATCTCCATTTACTATAGTAGAAAGTCCCATGAACTATTAGATCTCATCCTCATCAACACATCTGATGGTGTGCATGCATCGACACTTACAACTTCTAGAAGGTTGTGTAGAATGTAACAAAACTACAAAATTGATGGAACATAGGTGATTTTCTACTATTGTAGGGCATTATTCTTTAATCACGACTAAGGTAAAATGATTCTACCACTTGTATTGAATAATTCACTACATTGCCCTTATATTTGATCATAATATTTGTCTACTTTGATATTCATAGGAGGTTATTGTCTCCCAAGAACAAAAAATGACCAAATATTGGAGATTACTCTTCTTGTTATAGTGTCGTCACTTGGAACACTCAACTCATAGTGCTCTAGTTTATGCCAGGGTTCTAGGAAATATATTGGAAAATATATTTTTTTACATATGCCTTGCATCACTATGTGTCAGTAGATCTATAACACTAAAGTCCTAGTTTGCTCTTAGGAATGCATTCTGATGCTACCTAGATTGGTAGCATGTTCTTGTGAAATATATTTTCTATAATTTTGTTTTTAGGACATAAGTATTAGCATTGTTCAAGGTTCCCTTGTGTCTTTTATTGTTCTATATTCTTGTGTCTTATGTTGTGTTTGGCTTGTGTTATGTTGTGTCTTGTTCTTCCTAATCCATTGTTTTCTTGACTTGTACTCCTGGTTGTGTTGTGTCCTAATTGATGTGTGTTTTGTTTGACCTTTTTGGTGTGTATTCAATTGTTCTTATTTTCTATTATATGTGTTGTATTTCATGTTTCATTACTAAAATGGCTCTTTGTGAAGGTATGAGTTATAAGCTATGGTATTAGAAAATCATGTAGTATGGGTTGCATGGTGTTCCACCTTGAGTGAGTTATGTTTTATTAAGATGTACAACATTGAATAATAAGTGATGTCATAGTATTGGATATAAGTAGTAATCATTTGTATTGGTTTCATATGGTCATGGATGTATATAGTTAGTTGGTACTAGTTACTTATGTCTTGAATGTTTGTGTGTATTATAATTGAGTTTTATTGATATTAGATGTGTATTGTGAAGTGTTGTAACATTTTAGTTTTATGATTAAGGTGTATTTAGGTGTTCTTGATGATGTTGACATGTGTTGTGAATTTGGAATGAAATGGCTAGTGTGTTTGGCTCATGTTTGTAGATGTATGCTTATGTGTGGAAAAGGAGAACCTAATAAGATAATCATTATACTTGTATTCTATACTCCATTGCTATTGGATTGTCCATTTGTTCACTTCAAGCCAAATTTATGGTTATGGGAGATAGGTCTTCATTTAATATGTGGGTTTAAAATACATTCCCCATATGCAGTAGGAGTGTAGAGGGAGTTGTTCATGGTTGAACAAAGTTGGAGCTTCTTGGTCTCATTAACATGGTTATTCTATATTGTATCTTTGGATGTTGAGCCACTATTACATATGTGGTTGTTGATATTATTACCCATGTACTTGTGGATATATTTTATGGGTTGTAGTATGCAACCAATGTATTGTTAGATCATGTACTTAAGGGTTGTTTGATTATTGTAAGTGATCATTAGATGCAATATATATCATATCTCATAATAAAACCTGTTTGATGTAATTTAATATGTTTTGATCTTTGTATCTTGTATTCTTGGTATAAGTTTCTTATGTTGGTATTGTTAATAAAATGAGGTTACAAAATGGTAGTTGTTATGATAGTGCTTTCATAATTATGTAGGGTGTGTTACATGGGGATGCATGTCACCCAATAATTCATCATGTATTTATCATAATCCGTCCATTGCCTTACACTTTTAAAACATGCTCCCTTACCACATGTCATTGGATAGGTGGTGTTTCATGTGGCAATGATACACATGTACATGAAGTGTTACCATTGTGTAGTGCTTTATGTTTCAAAAAATTGGTTATATCTTTATGAGTTTTTATTCATGACTGGAAGTATGGGCATAAAAAACTATCCACACATATGTAGTAGTGGTACATAATCAACAATTCCAAAGTTTCCAAATATTCAATGTAACAATAATCCAAGTATCTCCACTCCATCCTATGCACTAGTTGCATATGGGGAAGGTGCTGCGAACCCACACATTGAGGGAACCCTATCCTCCCCAACCATGAACTTAACTTCAAGTGGTTAAATAAGCAATCCATATTCTATGAAGCAATAGGTAATATGTTTTATAGTTAATTATCTTATGTTCATTCATATTCATAATTATAAAGTACCATCTAATCTAACAACCATTCATGACACTCAATCAACACTTAACAGCACACTCCAATACATCATAAAATAGTACACAATACACATCAATGATACAAAAACACTCATCAAGGATACATATAATAACATAAAAGACAACCAAATAATGAAACATAGCTCTACACATCACAAGAACCCCTGAAATCTATTTTACATCAAGTTTTGAAGGATAAACTTGCACAAATAATAATAGAAAACTATAATAACCCACAAAGAACCCCACCTCTTGACTAAATTGGAATAATTTGTACAAATGGACCGTAATTATTCACATGGAGAATATCCTAACACCTAGCAATGGATGGACAATTTAATGCATAAACAACCTATAGATCCTTTATCCTCTACTTTACTATGTGTTAATGTGATGAAATGTGTATATAGAAAGAAGAGTATTCTCTAGATACACAATCTTATAGTAAAATGGCCTCGTAGGTTCTTAACACATAAGGCACAATATTTACTATTAATATTTACCATACACTACAAAGATACTTACACACATACACCTCGAAAACCAAAAAATCATTAATAACTCTCAAACAAGCAACAATATGAAAATCCATATTGGTGGAAAGTAAGATAAACATCTAAGTTCACATCCCATGTGCTTATCCATTTGTTTTCACTAAGGAAAGTGCTCATTTTTTTACAATAGACATCAAAAACTTGGAAAGCAAACTTCAACGATCCAAAATCTATTTGTTTCAAACAGAAAACTATACTGCATAAAACTAACCCTTTTAAAATATAGGATAGACCCTAAGGGGCCCAAAACTAACCCTAAAGTATATAATTGACCCATATCCATGGCCTTGACCCTTACTAAAACTTTTCTAAGTGTTATTTCTCAAGTCATTGTGTTAAAACATATTTTAGGTTTTGACCCACTAAGAGAATGTATTACACTTTCATAAAAATGGGAAATAGAAAAACAAATGTGTACAAACATATAATGCCCAATTTCCAATGAGATTACAAAATTCATAGTACTATTAGACTTTTAAACAACCCTAATTCAAACTCAATAATCATAAAACATTCATTTAAAAATAATAATCATAAAAAATAAAATTCAGTGAGTATTAATATTCTAATCAATGAAAACATCATAGTCTTATTTTATTATACTAAAATTCCCAATTCATTTTCACAAATTGAATTCATAGCATAGTTCAATTTGGTAAAAATAATAATTCATAAGTTTGATTAGATATTCTCAAACCCTAGGCTCATTTTCTCATAATTAGGGTTTAGGTTTTCTCTCCTAATTCATCCAAATCTAAGATTTCAAGTTTAAATTTAAATTTATAATTAATCTATTCAAAACTATCATTGACATGTTTCAAAACCATCATACTCAATTTTCAACTAGATTCCTCCAAGATTCCCTATGTTCAATTCACTACTTTAATGAAATTAACTTCCTATTTTTCTCTCTCCATGATTTCACTATTTCTGTAATTTCACAAATTCATAATTTCCAATATCAAAACTAATTGATTTAGTTACACAATAAGTCTAAATCAAATTCATATTACAACAAGAAATCAATAGTCAAATTCATATTACTACAAGCAATCAATAGTCTTGGATCCTACCTTTCAACTCTTAATCCAATAGCTTTTTTAAACTTGTAGGCTAAAACATTTAATCTCTAACTTGCTTTCTCTTCAAAAACCTTGCTCAAGTTCTCTAATGCTAATAGTTTTTTATTAAGTAAGCTGGAAAAAAGGGTCTAGATCCCTATACAAAAACAACCAAAAAGGCAGAGCAAAAAATGACCACACTAGCCAGAAATAACGCTACAATAGCAAATTAACAACCGATATTAAAACCAGAGTTCATAGCAAATAAACAGTACTTAATCAAAAACCTGAAACAACAAACAAAGCAAGGGAAACTAAGGGAAAACATTAGCCCTGTCTTGAGTGAGGAATTTAAACATTTCCTCATAATCACCCATATAGTCAACACCGATGCCATGTATTTTGGTCTCCATCTCCTACATAACCAAGAATAAAGTAGTAGAATGATGCAACACTTTAGTAGTAAAGTTTGTCATCGCCCTCCAGTGCTTTTGCAAATCTGTCACCTTGGTCTTTATAGCAGTAATCTCCTTAGCCGTTTTCTCAGACCTATAACAATACTTTTTTCCACTGGTTACACTTGGACTTCCTCTTCCTCTAGTTGAACTTGGACTTCCTCCTCCTCTAGTTGAACCTAGACTTACTCTTCATCCTCAAAATAAGGAGTATTTATCTTAGGGAATAAACTATTACCTTCCCCCTCGTGAAAGACTTCAAGAGTGCCAGAATTCTCCTCCCCAAACATTTCCTCTTCAAATTTAGAATTACTAGACACATTCACACCCTTAGGATCATTGGATTGAATACCTACAATACGGTTGGACCTTCTCACCTATGGTATTTTCCTGTTTTTCACCCCACCAGTCTCCCCAGTCCCTTTATTCTCATGTTTAGCAATTAAATCCATATCCACAAATTTAGAATCTTTCACCACATACTGAACCCCTTCAACCACCTGGTTCCCTTTCAACTTTTTATGAGTCTGACTCTCATCCCCCTTACAAGTTCTTTTGACAAAGGGTGTTTCACCCTTTTTGAGAATAGTTGAAACCTATAATTCTAATGCTACTGCTAATAGCTAAATGTCTAATTCTTGTAATCTTGTTGCATCCTAAAATATCATTCACTTTTCCAATTTCACTTTCTCTCCAAGATATCTAAGAATAATAAATCTAATTGCTTTTATTCAATTTATCTTTCAATTTCTTAAAAATATAACTAAACTCCCCAAAAACATTTAATAAAAGATGTAGGTTATTTTCATTAATATTTATTATTAATTTCCAAAAATTATTCTAAGATCCAATTTCTAATATTTAATTAGATTTTCTTTTGTATCTAATTTATAAAGAAAATTATTAATTTAGTTCTAATTATCCTCCTATGATGCATAATACTCCCATAAATAGAAATCCATCTTATTTTTTATTTCAGTTCTAATTTAGCTTATTTATATTTGCTAAAAATGAATTATATCTTGCTAATTATTATTAATTAAATAATTATTTAAAAAGGCAAGGGTATTGCTTCATAACTAGGATTAGTTATTTATCCACTTCATGCACCAAACCTAATTCCACTATCCTTATTTAATTTGTTCCTAAACATCACAAACTCAAATATATGTTAGTAGCATTTATGTTAAACTAGCATACCTATGTTTTGAAAATCTATGTAAAAGATGCCAATAAATATCATTCGTGAAGTGTCTATTCCACTTAGTGTATAGATATATTAAATACGTCTATCTAAAAATGTCACTTTAATTTTTATTTTTTTACTTAAGAGTTATTTTATTTTACTTTAGAACTATTTAATAATTGTTTTATTTTATTCAATTTTTTTAAGCTATTTTTATTTACTCCATATATTAAGTACATAATTATATCAATAACGCCAAAGTAGATTGCAAAGTAGATAGTTTTTGACCTTACAAAACCCTAATTATGTAAGACAATAAATAGAAACCTAGACTCACCAAATTACACAATTCAACATAAAAAATTTGGGAGCAAACTAAATCATGATACTAATAACCATACCATGAGTCCAAAACCCAAAATTCCAATTCTGCCAAAGATTTAGGTTCAATTTAAGAAAGACATAATTGATCTCAATTCATCAATTAACTCAAGTGCTCCCACATGACTTATCACAAATAAGGTCAATAGTCAATAATTTCTTGACGAGTGATGAAGTCACAATGTTAAGATAAGGAAAAAGATATAATCATTGTTTCATGACCAAATAAATGAAGTTTAGTCAAACAAACTCATATAGTATTCATAGTTTAAGAATGCATCTCAATTATAAACTCAAATCCTAAGCAAACAAAATCAAGTATTACTATATGACTAAATATAGAGAACTCAATAGTCTACCCAATGAGAGAAAAAAACATTTTACTAAGTGAGGTGAAAGAATTAACCATTGATAAATGCCAACAAGATAAAGTCATTTCAATACCCTAATCCAAATGTGTGAGAGAGAGAGGGGTCAAAGAACAAAATAACATCCCTTAAAACTCCCAGATATGTGTACTAGTAAACTACAAACAAGGGATCTATATTTACATAGCACTTCCTAGTATAGTTTTATAGTGATGCTAGCTAAGTGTAAGCACACTTTGAACTTCATACTTAGAATCTTGATGAGTTTCCATATTCAATAGTATAAATTTCATTATATTTATGCAAACCATCTTAACACATATACATACATGTATATATGTATTTATGTGTGTATGTGTATATGTATGTATGTATGTATGTAAGTATAGATACATTGTAAAAAATTAATTAAAATTAGAGGAACTCATAGTTGACCATTAGCCAGAGAACCCCAAGAAAAACTATCACAATAAACCATAACTTGACAATTTGTTTAATCTTTGAAGCCATGAGTGGTTATCATAGTTTCCTAGCTATAAAACAAACGGATAAAGATATATGATAGATTCAAAGTAAAAATATAGTTAGGAATATCTTAAACTGTAATGAGACCAAGGAGAGTGATGATATTTCCAACTGTGATAGTGGAAGAAATTGCACCAAGCCAACAACCCACACATTTACCTTCTAGGCTCTTACCCTTTGATTATCTTTGAGACTAGCATGAACCAACTACCATCAACTTAGAAATTTAATCTCTCTTTTCCTCCAAACTATAATCTCACAAACATACCACTAAGAAAGCTTTAGAGACATCCAAGGTTTAATTGACTAGACTACTATCTCCTAACATAAATTTAAGAATCTTGAATTCTCCATACCTAAGGGGAATCTAATTATTCCCAATTTCTAGGTAGTAAGGGTGATACAACTTTTGTAACCCTTTGAGTCCATTGTTCTATAAACAAAAGGATCTACAACCCTTCTATAATGTACAATTCACCCACCTTGAAAATTTTCGAAAAACCTACATGCCTAACATCCTCCTCTATATTATACAATATAATAATATGCAAAATTTTAAATATATATATATATATATATATATATATACATAGATTATAATATGTAAAAATTGTTTAAATCTTATTCATCCTATTTAAATCTACTTATCAAAATCATATCCATGTTTATGTGTGTAGGTTAGATAATTAGAGAATATTTGTTGCAAGTATGTGCTAACCAATGTTGTCATTGATGTCAACATGCTTGTGTTGCCATTGTTGTCAACTGTGTCTTATGATATTGTTGATTGTTGCTTGATTAAGTTGTCATGTTAAAGTGATTTGAATTCCTTAGAAGTGCTGATGATGTTGGTATATTTCTCTTGTTTCTGAGTTTCCAAGTGCTTTTGAGAAAATTTTCTCTACAAAGGAAATAGTGTGTTGTAGAGTATTCTGGCTTGCAGGATACTGTCTGAGTTTTTGCTCCGTATTTCTTCCATGTTGAAGACCAGAGTGTGATATTTGGATTTTTTAGAGAAGTGTTTGAAGATGTTAAATCCATAATTTGGTGGTCCAAATCATTGTGCAGTAGAAGTTGTGTTCACTAGTTTGAAAGATTGTAATTGACAGAGTTTCTGGGTTGTGCAGAGGTGTCTAGGAGAAAGTATTTTGCTCCGCATTTCTCTGCAGAGTGGTTTCAGGTGGTGTGGTTTTGGAAAAAATTTTATAAGGTCCTTATCTATCTTCATTCCAAAGGATTTGTGATTTGATACTTCAAAAAGTAAGTTATTGTGTAGCAGAGTTCGACAATGTTGTTTGTGAGCAAACAGTGAACCTTCTTTAGGTGAAAGGTGTTGCGGATGATTTTGTTGATTCTTAGGTGACTTAAGGTTGTTTTTAGATGTCTCCAAATTGTGTTGAAGGCATGTGCTTGGTCTACAAGTTATGGTTGTGTTCTTGGAAGTATGTGTCTAAAGATCCTAGTGTTAACACTAGTTTGGCCGACCTAGTTGTTTATACTCTTTGCGGATGTGTTTCATGGATAGTGGAAGTGTGTTGAAGCGCGTGAAGATGTTTTTAGGTCTGAACTAAGATATGAAATGTTCTACCTTCATTCCTTTGCTTCACAAGATTGTTTAGGTCCATACCTAATTTGAATTATGTATGTTTTCCAACATTGGAGACTATTCCAAAGGTTGTAGAATGTGTTGTCGACCTTGATGTATATTCCAAGGTTGATGATTGATATAAATAAGTAAAAAGGATTCGTGTGTTTGGGTGTGTGTGCAAAGATGCAAAGATGAATATGTTTGTAGTGTGAGGTAGTAAAGGTGATATGTATGTGCTTCATTGGAACTAAACTCAGGCATGTGGTAGATGCTATCATATCAGTTCATGGCAGTGAGCCACCCCTTTTGGTAGTGAGCCATTTTTGGCAGTGAGTCTATTGCAATGAGCATCCTTTGGGGCAATGAGCCCTTTGGTAGTGAACCTCTTTGTAATTCAGTATTGATACTACTATATATTGTGAGCTAATCCTCACCATGGTTTTTCCCTTTTAGGGTTTTCCACGTAAAAATATGGTGTTCTCTTGTGCATGGTGTTGATGTGATTAAGTTTCTATTATCTTTTTTTCATTTTTAATCATCATAAGTGAATTGATGTTGATGTGATTATGTTTGTGAAGGCTTAAAATTTTTGATACAACTGATTCACCCCCCCCAGTTGTCTTGTGCATTCTACAATATTTACCTCTAAATTGCCTATAAAATAAGGAAAATTATGATTAACCTCATTTTATATATTCACAAGTTTCATATGTGTGTTGTATCTAAAAATAATTACATAATAGGTAAACACACTATTATAAACAAGATTTGTAGTAAGTATTTATAGTATTGTAAACAATAAAAATATTGTGAGATGTAAAGGACATTAGAAACATCTCATGATGATATTAGAGCTCATAAATATGGAGGAGATATATCTCAAGTACCTATATGTAGTACATCCATATGAGCATCCTCTACTAGCAAGAATTCTTAATCTTGTGTAATTGTGCTCTTATCATACTAAAGAATTGATACAATAGTTGGTGAAATAAATTAATTCATTGTTAAGGAAGACTTTAATTCAAAAAAATCCTCATAAGTATAAATTTTAGATCATCCAAATGCAAGAGTAATTGATTTCATATTTGAAACAAATTATTCATGCCTTGAGGAGAGATACATGGTCACTGACATATATTTATATAAAACTTAGCTCAATAATACAAAAGTTAGATATAGATATATAATCTTGTAAAAAAATAAAATTGTCTCACATTGATTAATATTATTCAATTGTCTTAGGAGTGAAGACATTTTAATAAATTTGCATGTCATAATAATATGGTAAGACATGATCATACTATGTGTATTTAACCAAACATTTTTGTATTGTATGCATTTGAATCATGATAAATCATCATATAACATTATGAACATTTTTTTTTATAGGAGCTCATTCAACATCTTTTAGATAAAATGATTTTTTTAAATTAATTAATATTCAGATTACAAGAGGTTTTAGCACTTCAAGACCATATTACACATAATCAAATACCATTGTATCATCATTATACAACTAATTTCTATATTAACTTCTATATTTGAATTTCTTTTATTGAGTTTTCTTCGTATTAATATTATTTCAATATCCACCTATTCATGTGAATAAAGTTCTTCTTTTAACAATCTTCAATTCAAATTTTGAACATGTTTTTGAATTTGAGATCATCAAATAATTAGCTATAGACTTTAATATCCCAAATAATTACACTAAGCCCCATGTTAATTATTCTTTCTTACTCAAATTTAAAAATTTAATATAAAGAATCACCTTTGAGTCTATTTCTACAATAAAGTATTAAAAATTTATTTAACCATAAGGAACAACTTTTGTAGTACATGTTCCTCCACATATTATAATTTATTTTATATTCCATTTTCCTATAAATAATTTACTATTAATATTAGCCCATGTAAACCTAGAATACACCTTGAATGTTATCCCTACTTAGGTTAGACCTTAAATTCCGTTCATGTTTTATTTAATAAATATTTTAATAAGAAGAAACTACAACACTAAGAATCTTGAAACCCTTTTTAGAATAGGGACAAAAGGCCCTCTAAACAATAAAGAATATGCCACCCCTACATAGATAGAACATTAATGATTAAATTATTTATTTGTAAGGAACAACTTTTGTAGTACATGTTCCTCCACTATATTATAATTTATTTTGTATCGCATTTCCCTATAAACAAGACTATTGATATTAAGCAATGTAAACCTACAATACACCTTGGATGCTACCCTTGAATCTCATTTATCTTTTATTTAATAAATATTTTAATGAGAAGAAACAAAAGCACTAAGAATCTCAATCATTTTGAGAATAGGGAGGAAAAGACCCTCTAAAGAATAAAGAATATGCCTCCCCTACATAGTTGGAATATTAATGATTAAATTATTTATCTACGAGGAACAAATTTTGTAGTACATGTTCCTCCATTATATTATAATTTATTTTGTATTCCATTTCCCTATAAATAAGACTATCGATATTAAGCCATATAAACCTAGAATGCACCTTGGATGCTATCCTTGAACCTCATTATCTTTCATTTAACAGATATTTTAATGAGAAAAAACTAAACCATTAATAATCTCAACCATTTTTAGAATAGGGAGGAAAAGTCCTCTAAAGAATAAAGAATATGCCTCCCCTACATAGTTAGAACATTAATGATTAAATTCAATCAATCAAAATTAAGCATTTATTGGCAAAGGATAATACCCAAATCTAAATAAAAATAAGAGATGTGCCTATTTTGTTATAGCTGAAATTAAATATCATCTAAAATCATAGATTCCGGTAGTCAAATTTTAATGATATTGAAAAATACTTTTTCCTCATTAAATCAAACAAGTTATGTTTTTTATTATATAGGTAAACAAGTTTTGAAAGGGCCCTAAAACCCTTTACAACCAAAAAAGATATAGAAAAATTATACCAAACCACTAGCTAACCAACAACAAAATGTTCGCCAAAGGTGAATCTGAACCACCCATCAAACAGAACAAAGAAACAAGAAAAAAAAACATAACAACTAGACCTCACAACTTCTTCAAGATTTCAGCAACCTCTAACTCTTGTGGTAGAAGTTATCATGTAGTCGCACAAAGTCTTGAAAGTATGTTTCTCCTCCTCATAACTTTTCTTTTTGTTTCCCCTAGTTCTAGCACTTGGGCTCGCTTTAATAGTCTTTCCCTCCACACACATGACTTCAAGTCCTTCCACCATTTCCTTGAGTTTTTCAATGAGGATTCGATCCCCATTGTGCTATTTTAAATTGTGCATTTGCTAACCTGAATATTCATTTTTTTCTTTATTCCAAGAAGCTCCTTCTCCAAAGTAACGAAACTATTATTGTGATCTTCTTTCCAATTTTCTAGCTAAATAGTCATAGTGGCACTATTGGCTTTCAGTTCATTAAACTCTTGGTCCAGCTTACTAACTCTAGATAGAGCATCTTGATTCTGAAAGATCCTAGTATCATCCTCCTTGTTCACCTAAGTTTGGCCCCCAAACTTCTTTTCCATTAGAGACAATTTCAGGTTTAGCCTATTAATTTCCATAAAAAACCATTTGGTTAGGCAGTGCTGAGCATCAACAACCTCCTGAATAGTCCCTAAAATTTTAGATATCTCCTGTAGTCAAGAAGAAATTAGATTAGTTATGTTTGACAATGGGGAGACCATTGAAAAAGTACTAGGGTATGTTTGTGTATAGTCAAAAAAATTGAACTTTTGAAGCATAGTTATATCTCACATGTTTAAAGTATAATTATTTTCATATATTTTTGTATGGATTCCCTTGATTTTTTTTGGTTAAAGAAGCCATCCTCTAGTTAATTATTTATGTTTCTCATAAGTTTTCTAGTGAAAATTACATTTAATATTGTCATTTTGTGTATAAAAAAAATATTATTATAATTATTAATCAAAGATGTAGGAAAATATAATATTAGTATAATACAATGTTATATTAAATTTATGACTTCAAAATGCAGAATTTATATAAATGATGAACTATATTTTTTATAACACCTTTTTATATTTGATAATTTATATAATTTATATTAAATATAATTATATTTATCTTTACTAAATTGAACTTATAATTAAGAACATATCATATTCAATACTAGAATAATTATTTGAGGCCCTATCCTACCTAGTATACCTCATGTCTATATAAGGCATCATGTCATGCTCAAATATATGCCAACAAAAAAAAAATCTTTTTTCTAAGGTATTAGAGAACATAACAAACACAAGTGTGTGCCAACCATGCATGATATACAAGGATTTCACATTAGTAATTTTCATCGTGCAACACACAAACATATGTGGCACCACCACATATGCCATGGTGTGAGGGGGATGCATGTAGGATTGACAAATCAACTACAAGCAATGATCAAAGAGAAAACATTTATGCATATTTCTTGATGACAAGACAACTTAAGGAAAAGAGGTGTCCATCTTGGTTGATATCACGTAGTGCCCCTCATTTTGGCTTTCTGATTTACTGTTAGTTAGATCCTTATGGTTAGACTTGATGGTATATTCTGATGGTTTTATTTTGACAACTGATGATGACATTCATTTATGTTTTCTATGATGACATTCTGATGCTTATGTTAGTACAAAATGCTTATGTTATGATTAATTATGTGTTCAATTAATTTGGTAGAACTATGTTTCATGAGATTATCTGACATTTGATTATTGCTCTGACGATGATGTTATATAAACCAATGTTTAATGCTTATGCCTTGTATGAATTTAATTGGCAATGTAGATAATGTGTTATGTTTGTTGTGAAGGGACAATGTAGCATTACTCTCAAAGAGCACCCTGCTACATTGCGATTCCCTGTCACAGTGTGTTGTTTTGATGTTGATATATGCATATGTACTCGACATCTAGTTTGTGCAGGTTGCAGGTACCAGGCATTGACTCCACCTGATTAAGTAGGTCTAAGTGCACCTTAACCAATGGAAATCGTTGCGTGGAGATAACAAAAGGTCCCCATCTGATTTGTCACCATCCTTGTAAAGGATGAGTATCATGTCTAGAGTCCTGTTGTTTTGGTTGGGTGTTGTCGTTTTGGTCGGGTTGGATGATTGTATGTCTCTGTAGTATGATCGTGGTGGATTCCAGTATTGTTTTGCATGTGGGTTCTTATGCTTATGGTGTGACCCTTGTTGGGAGTAATTGTTTTGTTTATAGTATAATTGTTATTTTTCCTTGTTGACAAATATTTATGATAATAAAATGATTGAGGGTGGTTATTGGAGGTTATTAATATATTAACTGATATATTGTTGAATAAATAGATTTTCTTGATCAGATATTATTTATGTTTTGTCTATGTTTTGTCGGTAGTGTGTTGTCATGAATAATAAAGATATTGATTTTATGCTATTATGGGAAAAATCCCCTGTAGAGGGAGATCTTCTGCATTTATGATGGGTAGGGGAAAATTATGAGAATCATCTTCTTCTATCCGAAGGGTTTTTAGGGAAGAGGGGGGGTCTTTGGGATAGGACTTTTCCTTTTGGAAAGTTGGAAAGAGATTTTATCAAGCAAGAAGGCAAAATTGGGAAGAAAAAGCTTAATCATGGGTATGTGTTTTGTTACAGTCCTTTGAAGTTTAATGTCTCAGTACTTGATAAGGCATGAGTGCATTGTTGTCTTAACTAGAAAACTATTTTGTTCTGTATGCAACATCATTGTAAACCTTTTGAGAATTTCACTAATTTTGTCGGCATGATATTTCTCTTAATTCCTGCAACGTTGAATCTTATTTCTCTCAGATGTGTTCCTCTTCACAGCTCCTACCTTGAATCTTGTGTTTCGAGTTATACCCTTATCAATCTTGTCGGTGTCAACACTATAGACCCCTGATTATTCAAAGCTCCTTTGAGCAATACTGGTGGATGCATGCAAAATTCTCTAGCTCCTTGTAAACCTGTAGCCATTTGATCTATAGCATCATTCAAGGTTCTCTAACTCTCTGTCAAGCCGTGGACATTAGTTGCATCTACATGCAACATCCTTATGGTATGTAGTTGGAATGAGTGAAAACCCTGACCATGTCACTTCATGGTGTAACCCTTGCATGAATATTTGATCCTTAGACCCTGTCATACCCTTGATGTGG
Organism: Cunninghamia lanceolata; assembly: GCA_027924645.1. NCBI lineage: Eukaryota > Viridiplantae > Streptophyta > Pinopsida > Cupressales > Cupressaceae > Cunninghamia > Cunninghamia lanceolata. The sequence goes on along the minus strand of BSBN01001848.1, from coordinate 81,605 downwards.
CCACAACTAGCTTAATGTGTTCTCTGTCGAGACCCTCCATGTGCTCTGCCAGTCACAAAACCATAAGCGTTGCTCTGCCTTCGATTTATTTTTTTTGCAGCTCCTCGCATGCCCCAAAGTGTTGATCTAACTCAATGCTTTAACTGGATTTTTCTATGCATGCAAACTGAACCTTGCTATCCGAGATGGGACAGTAAGCCTAGTCGCACCTCCTTTATCCCTCAGCAAATTGAAGTATTACAGTCGACTCTTTCTCATTGACACCCTTTCTGTCTGGTGTAAAATAATCCTTGTGTAGCCGTCATTCATTGCCTTCAAATGTGTTTCTGCATACCATCGACAGGGTCATCATTGCAAGGTTGTAGCTTTATGGTGTAGCAGTGTTCTGTTATGCCATCTCAATGTTATTATCACAGAGACGTAACCTCTCTCCTATTTGTTATTTTTCCTTTTTCACAAAGAATATAAACGTCACTGTTTTGAGTCGAGACTCTTCGCTCCTTCAGCATGCCATTTAATATTGGCTGTGACAGTCGTAGGCATCATCGGTTATGGCAAGTTAAGCTTAGATAAGTTCTGGTAATCATATCCAAGACAGTGGTGTAAGTCGTAATCATAGGGATTCTAGTCATCTTCTTTTCACTGTTGAGACCCGTCGCCATCAGTGGGAGATTCGGCGCTTAGCGAGTTATCTCGTAGTGACTTTTTTTGGCATGCTTAGTGCGTCGTTTGGAATATGGGTGGTAACTTTCTAAGTTAATTGTTCTCACGCTTAGTTGAGTCCAATCTTTAGGTAAGTAAGGAGTGTCTTTTGCTTATGCATTCACTAGGTCACATTTAGGTTAATGCGAATGGTAGTTCAATGTTTAGATGAGTTCAATGCTTAAGTTAGTATCTTTTGAATATTGATGAGATTAATCTCTTATTTTAGAACTTGTGTAGTAGGATGAGATATTATATAGAGGAGTAGTTATAGAATGTATTTTATATTTTTATTTATTTATGTTAGTTAGTTATGGGTTAGTGTAGTTAATTTCTTAATTAGAGGCATGTTCTTTTATATGATGTTTCAGCGCATAAAGATTCTTATAGAATATTGTATATAATGGAGTTAGGAATTTAGTATTTCTAGTTACTATTGTAGGAAATCTTCATATTAATATTGAGTTGGATCTTAGTTGAAAATGTTTTTATTTGTTTACTGGTAAGAATTGTTTTAAACTTAATTAATATTACCGTATCAAGAAAACATTCTTGTTGGAAATTTAAACTGTGCTTTGGGCTTTGGGAGCAAGCCTTGCATTCTGGTATTTTATTGACCTCGCTTAAGGGTAGAATTTATTTATTAAAGTTTTTTTATAGTGTTTTAATGTTGCCTGAATTTGTGGGTAGGTTGTAATGAGTCGGTTATGGACATTGTGATTTGGGTCATAACGGTGTTGAAGTCTAGTTGCATTCGTATAAGTTGATCCCAATTATCTTGTCTTGGAACCTAAGCATTTTATTATAATTAGTACTTTTCTTCAAATCGAATATCCTTAATAGTAGTTGCTTTAAAATGTTGTTTTGTTTTTCGTTGGGTAAGACTTGAGGAAGTCGTGTCCATGAGTCTTGTTGTCTAGAAGTTCTTCCAGAGGCATAGGTGTAAGGATGTGATCTCATGTTGATTGTTATATCGTAAGGATCCGTGTTGTGATATCTGAGTCCTCCTTGATTGTTGGGTTCTCTTTCCTACGTTATGTGGGTTTTGTGATCTAAGTGGAATTTTAAGACTATACTTGGTTGCCTTGGGTTCATTATGATTTTGAGGAAACAACGAGATGCTTGGTATTAGTTAATGTAAAAGTCTTGAGATGGGATCTATGGTTATATTGTGTGGAAATGGTTTTATGAGTTATTGGTGATACAGGAGAGTCTAATGCTCTCATGATTCTTGAATGTTTATCTTTTCTATGTGTTTTGAGTGGGGATTCTAAGATGCAGCTAGGGGAGTGGCTCTCGATGGGGGTCAGAGCCCAAAGTGGCGTCCAGGACAACCCATGTGAGAGTGCCTTAAAAAGTGATAACCCAAACATTAAATCAAAGGGTTTTGGGTAGTTAGTTCACACTAATTAAGATAAGGGAATGCCTCACTCATGGCTCAAGTGCTCGGTTAGGCTTGAGATGAGATGGGAAGGCCTGGAATGGCAAAATCAACGACCTTGTCCCCACAAAAGGTATGGTTGATTTCCGCACGAGTTTGCATGGGGGCCAGAAGTCAGGAGAGGTTACCAGGACAACCCAGGATGGGGGTTGAGGCCTAGGAAGACTTGCCAAAACAACTCATGACAAGTTGTGTGATGACACTACTCCCTTCTATAGTCTGATATCCCCAAGTTGTACTCTTTCTTTTCATTCTGTGGTTGCCTCTGGATGCTTGGTTAAGTCACTTGTGGCATTGTTGTGGTCTTTGTTGTTGTAGTCGTGTGTAGTCCTCTTTTTTGCTAGTTGTCCACCTAACTTTTTAGGTCATGGGATCTTATCATTATCTCCTAGCACGGGGGGTGGGCCTCAGGGTTCCACATGGTCGGGTGGATGTGCTCTTTCCATTGGTAATCTTTCTGTTGTTCGTGTGTGCGGTGAACTTATCTTGTGGAAGATCGTTGATCTTGTCTCGCTTGAGGAGGCAGACAGTTATGTTCTATTTCAGCCTTGTATTTCTATTGAACCTTGTATTATTTTATTGATGTATATCTTTAAATGTAATCAGGATGTAGTAGTGTAATCATTGTATTGATGTATTTTATTGTAATGAAATTGTAATTTTTATTGTAATCATTTATGCTGAATCTTGATATCATTATATGATGTTTTATTGATGGAGGTAGTAATGTGTTGTCTCTCTTATGCTCTTTGTTTCAATTCGATTCATGGATGTTAATTTGGTTATGTTAGTTGTAGTGATGCAGTCCTGTGTACCCTAGAGAATAAAAGTTAACTTGCATGGTTGATTATATTGATTGCATTGTGTTATTACTGCTTCAAAAAAAAATTTGCTTTTTTAAATGCATAGTTAAGCTTTTCTCTAGGATTCCGGGGCGAGGCATTACATATCAAGCCCTAAGGCTAGGACCTAAGGCATTTGAACAAAATTATCTGAGCTTAAAACTATATTAACATTTAATATGATGACCAACATGAAGGTCTTTCAAAGGATGTTAAACATGCACACATTAACTCTACTAGCCCAAATTAATTAAGTGCATAAAACAAATCTACATCATGTCATTATAACTATTATCACTAGACTTACCACTCTTGCAGACGATATTCAATGACATGCACAAATCATTACTATGTTCTTCACATAACAATTGTTGATACATTTAAATATTTAAAAAGGCTCATCTAATAATTAAGAGATAACGTTATACATAAATAGAACCTCAAATTTATAAATTTGAAATTAACTTACTTTATTATCTGTAATGTGGAAAATTGAGATTTTAATCAAAATGCTTATGTTTTCCAATTAAAATAATTTTCAACAATATACACAAGGACCTAACCAACTTCAAAAGAAGAGTATTTCGCTAATGTCCAAGTAGGAAGAGAAAAACAACTCTAGCCAAATGCTATGATTGCCTTAAACCTAGAAAATAACTATTTTGACTAAGCTAAAGCATAAGGAACAATGATAAAGTTACAATTTTCTAAAAATACAGTACGTGATCAAGGAAAGAGATGTAAGAATGAAAGGAGGGTAGAATGAAGAACCTAGCATTAGAGACAAGAGGTCATAGCCTAGAACACAAGCATGTCGTATGGGCGTTTGCACATCGTACTATCATCTAGACGACAATAAAACAAAGGAAAGCTTCAATGAACACCTTTGTTCTAGTCCAACAAGTTACTCGGTCTGTACAACACACCACAAAAGATACCTATTAGAATTCTAGATAACAAAATCTATTGTAAAGCACATTGAAATAACTAATTTAAATGATAAAAATGAGAAATAAAGAGGAGTAACAAAGAGGGGAATACCAAAAAATCTCTATGCAATTGAATCTTACTAAGATTCCTGCAATTATCAAGCAAATAAAAAATTGTTGGGGTTGTTTGGGAGCTTTCCTTTAAGTCAAGCCCCTATGTTGGTCTTTCAACCTCCATGAATTGCTAATATTGGAGAGTAATAAAAAATAAAAGTGTTCTCTTATTTCCTAAGTGTATCTAGGAATATAATAGTAATGACAATAATAAAAAGATATGAATATCAATCCTAGTCTATGAGGAAGAATACCCTAGTGTGCGTAAAATAAAAATCAATGTGGTGGTCTACACCATAGATTTTCTAGAAGGATACAATGGAGAATGCAATGAAAGTAGTAACAATGTTATTCAATCACAATGGAACAATATTACCAAGTTTATAATAATGAAAGAGATTGTAATCTCCTTGAGGATTCAATCAATGTGCAATTAAGACAAATCTCTTCATCAAAGCCTTAACAATAACTAAGTTGTGAGAATGAATTCAATAGAAGTTGAGAAAGAGAGATGCTTCATCCAAGGGAGAGCATTGAAAACTAGCAATGGAGAGCCAAGATTCTTGTGTGCCAAAAAGTGAGTGGAAGAAGTTGAAGGATTTCAAGATTGCATTTTATATTGGAGATGGAGAGAATCAAAGGGTCAGGTACACTTATAAGGACCATTTCTCTATCAGATGAGCATTACTATTTATGAATATGGTAGGTAGGTTGGAAAGCAATGGATTGAATTTTGAAAACTTTTGGGATGTTAACACGTCGTGTGGACATTTGCGTGTTGCACTAAAATCCTAGGGAAATTCTTTAGAATTTTAGCAATAACACTAGGGTGTAGGACATATCACAAGAAAGAGAGCAAAGATAGGATTCTAATGGAGGAAACGACATGAAAATTTGAGCTTGTGAGCCATAGTTATTAAGGTTTCTCTACAAGAGGTGCTTCAAAAATTTTGAAAATTATGAAAATTTACTATAAATAGTAACAAATCAAATTTACTATTCATTTGAATTTACCTAATTTAGAAAATTATCAACACTTAGAGCACTTCGAAAAGCCATAATGCCACATAGATGAGATTTTTGAGCACCCAAATTAGACCAATTGAGAGAGCGTGTTGAGCAGGGTCTCACCATGTGAGAGATAAGTTAAATTTTGAATTTTAGAGCACTTTTTTTTATCAATTTTCATGCCTAATGGGACCCACACAACGTGCTGGAGTCTTGTCAGTGTGCTAGCATCCACAATACATGTCGATCTCCCTTAAAGGAACTAGCATACTTTAGATGCACTAGTGCCCAAAAAGGGCGCTAGGGTCGAAAGGGTGTGCTAAGGTCCAAAGGGCATGCTAGCATCCAAAGATATAGGCATCATTTAAGGACTTAGAAAATTTATGATTTTTAGATTTAAAATTTTATTTTTGATTATATGAAAGTGATATGATGTTGTTTTCATGCTTACAATATCCCTCAATAATGCGGGAGCATGATAAGGGAGCATTCTTGCCTCTCTATGAGGTCATCTCAGTTCTCTCACATAGGAGGATGTTACACTTCTACATAGAGTAGGTGGGTATACACCATGCCAGAGATTTAGTTTCATGACCACATATTGATGGCACTGATGAAGAGGTGGGATGTAGACACCTCTATCTTTCGTCTTCTGACAAGAGAGATGACATTCACCCTAGAGGATGTATATTGTATCCTAAGACTTATAGTGTGAGGCTAGATAATATTGATCATTGAGAAATGATCAATCACATACATGTAGGCAGGGAAGATATACATGATCAACTAGATCATGGCTGGTGACACCACTGGGGACATTTGCATGTGGTGGTTAGAGTAGGGAGAAACTACCATTCCCTTGGTCAAATGAGTATTGATTGCTAACATCGCCATGTGCTTGCACTAAATGGGAGAGGCGCACACCTACACAGTGGCCTCATCCATGTCATTAGGGTGATGGAAGAGCATGATATAGTCTTCATGTGGGGCCAAAGATTTCTTGCCTACCTTTACCATAACTTGGCCAGCTACATGCATTATGAGGTCCACAGTTTGATGACCTACACGATCCTACAAGTGTGGGAGTTCGAGAACATTCAATGCATGCAACTAGTAGGTGTTTGCACTATCACAATATGGGATGTTCCACAAGCATACACCTATGTCCTAAGGAGTCAATGGTAGTTTAGAGATTTATTATAATGGTGGTAGACCTTTGATAGGTTACCAAGCACTGATGTAGTTTAGAGGCCTTCTCACTAGATGTGGGCCTAGGCAAGGATTACCCACCAAATGGCTAGGATGCAAATTGACTAATTATTTATCAATTTCCTTAACCACATCATCATTCCCTTTTATTATAGGCAAGTGATGAGGTAATTTAGTCAGATGGAGGCTCGTATTCTTATAGAAATGCCAACTTATGTGCACTCTCACCGCAATGTTGTGAGGCCAAGGGACCAGCCCCAACTGACAGTAATAGACATACCCCTGAGCGATAGTCACATATACCCTTGAGTGACTCTAATAACAAGGAGGGGGATGCAGCTCTAGTGTTTGATGTTGATGATGTCGATGTGACCCCATCTTTGGTAGTATGGTGGGCAACATCTTGGCTAGCTCCTATTTTCTAGTAGATGCACCAATGGGAGATCCCAAGCCACTTGGAGAGTAGGAGGGTCTAGATGAGAGTGGAGAGGATTCCTCTAATGAGGATGATGAGGAGGAGTGGTGGGAGGAGAAGGTTGTGCTAGCACAAGTGATAGGATGACAATAATGAAGAGATGAGGGCTTCATCGCTACAAAGGAAAAGCCTAGAGCCTAACCTTGAGTAACACAACCACCACCATCAACCAATGATGTTTCCAATAAGGTAGACTGATGGGAGTTGAGCAGTGTTGTTTCTGCAAGACTTTCCCTAGTACCATCTACAAGGATAGCAACTACATCAATAACTATACCCAACACCGTGCCTTCTTCACAGGTAGCTCCTAGAGATCTTGATTTCTAAGTCAGGACCCAAGTGAGAAATTTGATTTTAGCATTGTGATTTAAGTGGAACATTAGATGAGTTGATATGATTTGATTTGATTTTGATATGATGATGTATTTGATGATATTTTTGTTTACTTTTTGTAACACGCACACGAGAGTGGGTCAACTTCATAGGTCAAGTCATAGCTGAGATGGTACCGATTGTGCAACTCGAGCAAAGTGTGCGAGCCAGTTATAGGCTACAACAGACTGTAAGGAGGCATATCAACATTTTGGAGCCCATTGCATAGCTAAGATCTACATATTATGTCATGTCCCCTTTTCAATTAAAGTAAAAAAATAATAAAATTGATATTTTTAAGTTGTCTAATGATTTACTTTTTATTTTATTAAAAAGTGAGAACTTAATATTAATTTATTAAAATAATTAAAAGATCATATTAATGAGATATTAAGAGATCTTTATTAAGATAATAAGAGATCTTGTAAGAAGGAAACTTTGGGGGAAAAAGAAAAGAAGAAAAGAGAATATTTATAAAGGAAGGAAATGTCTCATAGTTGGGTATGCTATATTATTATCAAAACCCCTTACTTGTAGAGCTCAAGCATTTATGTTCAACTTTTACCAAAGGATGTAAACCCTCATGTTTTCTAGAGGATTAAAGGATGAAAACCCTTCAATTCAATATTGATGATTTCACCCAAAAATCATATTAGTTCCAACAAATGATTTCATTAATTACTATAAATTTCAATAGTGAGAATTCTAGTATTTACCATAGGCCAATTGTGATGAATTTTGATAAATTAGTGGGCCCTTAAATTTACTCATACATTTATTGATACAGTTGTACCATTTTATCTATTCAAATACATTTGTATGAATTTTGTGAAGTTTAAAATTGTTGTTTAATAAATTAGTACCTATTGTACCATACCAAAGTGTGCTACCATACAGAATAAAGGAAGGAAGCGATTAGCAATTTGGAGTGGTTGGAGGTATGTCGTAGCACAAGGGAAAGTCTTTTGTATAGTTTTGGACTTCATCTTTAGCAGTCACACAGTCTGTTATTAGTTGTACCATTAATTTATTAAAATAATTAAAAGATCATAGTAATGAGATATTAAGAGATCTTTATTAAGATAATAAGAAATCTTGTAAGAAGGAAACTTTGGGGGAAAATGAAAAGAAGAAAAGAGAATATTTATAAAGGAAGGAAATGCCTCATAGTTGGGTATGCTGTATTATTATCAAAACCCCTTACTTGCAGAGCTTGAGCATTTATGTTCAACTTTTACCAAAGGATGTAAACCCTCATGTTTTCCAGAGGATTAAAGGATGAAAACCCTTCAATTCAATATTGATGATTTCACCCAAAAATCATATTAGTTACAACAAATGATTTCATTAATTACTATAAATTTTAGTAGTGGGAATTCTAGTATTTACCATATGCCGATTGTGATGAATTTTGATAAATTAGTGGGCCCTTAAATTTGCTCATACATTTCTTGATACAGTTGTACCATTTTAGCTATTCAAATACATTTGTATGAATTTTGTTAAGTTTAAAATTATTGTTTAATAAATTAGTACCTATTGTACCATACCAAAGTTTTCTACCATACAGAATAAAGAAAGGAAGCGATTAGCAATTTGGAGCGTTTGGAAGTCTGTTATAGCACAAGGGAAAGTCTTTTGTATAGTTTTGGACTCCATCTTTAGTAGTCACAGTCTACTATCAATTGTACCATCTACAATCAATCAAATTTAGGTTTTTTGTGATTTAAATTATTGATTAAAATATATTAAAAATCATCTCAGTTACACAATTCTTGTATAATGTATAAAAATGTACCCAATGTCCTTATTTGTAATTTTCCAAGTATTTTCTAATGGATACAAATACAATTTAAAATTCAATATTATTTAAATAAATATTGCAAGTCAGTGGAATAAAAAAAGTTGCTTATTTATTTTGGAAAAAAAATTGAATATTTGGAAATATTAAAAGGGGATATTACAGTGGTATCAGAGTAGTTTTCTTGCTATCCCGAGGGATTGAAAATATAGATTAATGTAGCTCGGTGATAGAAATTACATTACTTACTAGAGAAGGTTACAAAATCAAGACATACGACAAGTGCTCAAAGAATTAGAAATGGGTGACAGAAGAGAAAGAGAAGAAAGGATCTCAACAAATGAGGAAAAATTAAGATTCAATATAATGTGGTTATTAAAATGAGCCAAGGACAACAACAAATGACAAATATTATGACACATTTGCTACAGATAATGTAGAACTTAACTATTCCTTAGCAAGTTTAGCAAATATGGAAGGTGGAGGAAGTCCAATGGTAAATAATAGAATGATTAGAACCATAGTTGGATCTACACCTAGGCCTACTCATCCTACATTCTTAATGAAGGAAGAAGAACTAGAGGAAGAAGAACTGGTATAGGAAGGAAATAATTTTGTAGCATACTTGCAAGAGTAAAGGGCTCTTGGTTTAGATTTTCATGTACAGATGTTACTTACTAATTTCTGTGAAATTAAAAAATCAAAGGTGAAGCTAAAACTTATAGAAGACAAAATACAAATCAGCCACACATAGAGTTATAGAATAGGTTGAGTAAGTTTACTATTCCTTCACTTGATGGCTCAAACAAATGCACAACTTGTGCTTGGATCTAGAAATTGGATACTTATTTTCTACTAAATCCAATGTATGAGGAATATGCCATTAAATTTGCTACCCTTCATCTAGAAGGAATAGCACATGAATGGTGGTACCATGGGTTGATTACCCAAGGTTGTAGTCTCATTGGAACTTATGATGAATTTAGCCAAAGACTAATCGACATGTTTGACAAATAGAACTTGAAAACACATTTCAGGGAACTAGCTTAATTGAGGCAGCATAATAATGATGAAAGTTATGTGACAGAATTTCAAAGACTATTAGTGATGGTCCTAGATATTTCATAGAGGAGACTCACATTTTTGTTTATGGAAGATTGGTTTGAACCTCTAAAGTTGGGTAAAGGCTTTTGATCCACCTTCCCTATAGGAAGCTATAAAAATATCTTTCACACTATATGCTTCAATTCCTAAGAACAAATTCTTCTCAAAGGAACCACTACCAAAATCAGAAAGGAAACTAGAACCAAAAAAGAAAGCATTCTAGAAGGAAAGAGTGAGGCCAAAGGACAAAGGAAGACGATACTAGAAATGAGTTAAGTGGAAGAACTTGTTCTTCTCTGGTAAGGATCCATGGACACCTAGTCACCATTACCTTGGAAAAGGACATGCTCACTACATTGAGGTGATATTAGATGGAGAGCTCAGTTCAGAAGAAGAGCCAAAATTTATAGGAAGCATTCTTGCCACACTAGTAGGCACACCACAGTATCAACCTTTCAAAATTCAAGGATTTCTTCATAGGAGAGATATTCTAGTATTGATTGATAGTGGGGAAACCCACAATTTCATAGACAAAGGGTTGGTAATCAAAAGAGGCTTAGAGACAAAGGATATAAAAGGTTTCAATGTCATAGTGGTATGCAGGACAACTAGAGTGGGCTTGAATGTGTACTGCTTGTTGTGTTGAGAATATGGCTTGACATGGAGTAATTATGGAACATCTAGGTGACCTTGTGAATTGGGTTAATGATGGAGTTGCAGAGTATAGATTCATAGACCTAGAGTGAGTCAAGAATGGCATTGGATGTCAGATTTATGAGTTGTTGTTTTAAAATGTGACCTGAGTTAGAGTTCCTGAATTTGAAGATTGGAGCAGTTAGTATCCTTGAGATGGTTTTCTGGGATGTCTAGTACTACGTAGAGTTAATATGGGCTTCTTGGAAGTCCATCTGGTTACTTAGAATGGGGCGACTCAAGAAGTGGAGTCCCGAGATTGGAAAAGTGATCGTGCAGAAGCTATCTTGGCCCCATATTGTGAGTAGTATCTTTGTTGCATTGATGCATTGCATTGTTAAGTGTTGTTGTAGGATTTCATGTTATTTTGTATTTTGCATAGTGGTCTAGTTAAGTTGGACTGCATAGAGCGAAGGTGTAGTCTGGGTTTGTGGAAAAGTTTTGTCTACATGGGGGACTTCGTACCAAAAGTCAATGTCGCATGGGTCTGGAAGTCTACCCCATGATAGTTGGTTTTGGTGCTTAGGTCAAATGATGTCCATGGTCCTAACTGGGTCTGGAACCAAGTCTGGAATTATGTCTGGGTTCCTGTCCATGGACTTGTTTGAGTTGCAGTTCGAGGTTAGACCACCCTATCCGAGTTTGTGAGTGGATACTTGGGTAGATTTACATTCCAAGATGTAAAGTGTGGTTTATTTTTGGGGCCACTGTGCTTTGAAGACTTAGAACGTGGATTGTTCAAGTTGTCCAACAAGTGACCAAATTTTGCGGGATCATGTCCATGGGGCTAAGCCAAACTGGAACTGTGTGGAAATGTGGAGCTGGTATTGCACAAGTGTTAAGAAAATCTAAGTTAGAACAATTGGCAATCCATTGGGACAGCTTATCCGAGTCCGAGTTGCATTGGACCTGAGTCATTGGATTTGAGGCTAGATCCAATGACACGTGTTGGAACTGTATGGAGCTACTAGGCTAATTTAGTTGGACCTTTACATCCATAAAAGAAGTCAAGCATGTGCATTTGAAGTACAATGGGTCAGGGAATAATCATAGGCAATCATGCAGAGTCTAGACTTGGAGTAGAATTCTAGGACTTGACATCGAGTTATGAATTAGATCTTGGATCATGAGATCCATGGGGTAGCTTGGGGAGTAGAGTCCTCTGGACTTAGAATCTAGGCTTGAATTAGGCCTGGGGCATGAGAGCTAGAGTTGGGAGCTTGAATGGAGTTCTAGGAACATAGTGGGAACTCATGAGGGTTTGAGAGAAGATCTTAAGGCTCTAAGAATTGGGTTTAAGTATCAAGGATGCAGATCTAGGCAAGCCAAGTATCGAGTTCCAAGTTGGGACAAGAAGCTAGACCAAGAATTAAGTTCTAGAGTTGGTTTTGGTACTAAGGTAGAAATGAAACAAGGGTATGCATGAAAATTAGGGTGGGCTTGAATTGTACTACTTATTGGGTTGAGATGGCTTGACATGGAGCAGTTCTGGAACATTTGAGCAACCTTGTGAATTGGGTTAAGGATGGAGTTGTAGAGTATGGAACCATAGACCTAGAGTGAGTCAAGAATGGTATTGGATGTCAGATTTATGAGTTATTATTTTGAAATGTGACTTGAGTTAGAGTTCCTGAATTTGAAGCCTAGAGTAGTTTGTATCCTAGAGATGGTGTTATGGGATGTCTAAGACTATGCAGAGTTAATCTGGGCTTCTTGGAAGTCCATCTAGTTAATTAGAATGGGAAGACTCAAGGAATGAAGTCCCGAGACTAGAAAAAGGATCATGCAAAAGCTTGCATAGGATTGAATTTTGGATTAGACTTGTGGACCTACAAAGTTGAGCAAGTTGTGGTGCAAATTCATGGTCATGTTCTAGAGCAAAAGTTGAGGCCTGACTCTTGAGCATGGATGGATTATCTACCTAGAAATGTGAAGGATGCTTTGGCCATGGAATAGTAAGGTAAACCTAACTAGTGTCTATGAAATGGAGCTTGCTTGGTAGGTCCAAGTCATGAAGAAAGGTGGAACATGAGTCCAAGTTTGGTTCTTGGTTTATATAGATCACAGATAAGTCCATGGATTGTGAATATTTCTCCTAAATTGTGGTTTTTTGTGTGATGACACAAGGTTCTTCAAGGATTGAGTGACAGTGAAGAATCTAAGGATAAATTGTGGAGCTATGAATTAGGAATTGCATTGAGTGGCTAGGAGTAGTGGAAGTGGTGTCTAGTGCTTGAAAGTTGAAGTCTACATTGGAAAGTTTGGAACAAGGTATTGTATGTGACTTGGGATAGAGTCTAGAGTTACATGCAGGACTAGAGACTGAGTTGAGTGCCTTGGGCACCACACAGAAAATGGAATAGAGTGTTACATCAACATAGAAACTAGATGAGTATGTTCAGGAAAGGAGAACTTAGAGCGAAAAATGTAGCACAATTCAGATTTGGGGACTGCATTGGAACCTGAGTTCAAGATAGGACTTGAAGAGTAGGTCAAGTCTATGGGTCGAGTGAAGACTAAGTTTGAAATTGGAAGTTCTAAGTAGAGTTGAGGAGCAAGCTCGAACAGAAAAAACAAAATAGTGGGATTCGATGATGAGTTGGGACTTGAACAAGGTTCTTAAGGAATAATGGATTCATGAGTTTTCTAGAAATGGAACAATATTGCAGAATGGAACTAGGCATGGATTTGGTTCAAAGTATGCAAGTTTTAATTCTCTACATAGGGATCAGTTAGATCAAGTGTGTGCCAACATCGAGGACATCGCCTTATTTGAAGTGGGGGAGAATGTAATGGGTTGTTGAGCTTGATGAAGAGGGCAAGTTAGTAGGCTAAGTCCAGAGTTTGAAACTCGGTTCAAGATGAGTCTAGAATTGCATTCTGGGACTTATCTTTGGTTTTGGGGCTCAAGTGAAATATTGTCCATAGTCTTGGCTGGGTCCAAAACCAAGTCTGAATTTTTGTCTGGGTTCCTGTAATTCTTATTTTGTGTAGCATGTTCTTGACACGGTGGAGGAACCAAGAAGCCAGACTAACTCTGGATCCAAGTACGATGACATGGAGAACATTCAAGTAGGCCAACATAGGTGTTGGAACCCAAAAAAATGGTAAAACAAAACTCTAAAACATTCCTAAATTACCTAGGCCAGGGACTGTCGTCAGGGTGACAGGAAAAAGTTTATCAACAAATTTTGGGTGATTTTGGCCAACTAATAGGAGTGGGCAAACTCCTCTGCACTTCAAGCTCAACTTAGACTCTGGAGGGATATTCCAAGGGGTATACCTGAATAGGTATTGAGTTCAAACCAGATGAACAACTAAAAATATTGGACAACCAAACCCAACTCATCATCTTGACTCCAAACACTGTCACTAAGTCAAGAATAACTAGTTGTCACCTGACCCCTATATAGCTGATTCAACTGTGCAAATGTACATGCATAGGAAAGATAGTTTTTACCCTGAACCACAGATGAAATATTTGTTTGATTTAAAAGAGTGTTTGATCCCTCTCCAATATGGACCAATGCCTACTCTATTGGGCAACAAAGCCATAAACAATAAAGAGGGAGGAAAGGGCAGAACTAGCATCAACAAAAAACTAAAATGTATTCACATACATTTCTCAAATTATATTTCACATATTGAACATTCTTAATGATCCAAAATCAAACTACAAAGACCCATTTACAACAAAGAGATGACTCAAAACAAAGCTTGAATTGAATTTAAATGTTGTCACATGTTATCAAATCTCTATTACAATTGCACCAACAAATGTGGTGAAAGAGAACATACAACTGCAATTATACATTCCCCAAAATCTTTATAAATGGTCATGGAGACATACCAATGCATAAAATATGCTATACAATACATTCCTATGCTACATCAACACACAATCCTCCATTCACTACCTAGACTGGCTTGATTTGAAGCCCTAAAATTCTCTTGAGGCACTGCAAACCAGACAATTGGCTCAGAGAACAACCTTTTGAAAAGAACATCAATCTTGCCTTTATATCCTTCTTAGGGTGGTCTGAGAATGAAAAGGATGCCCTAATCTTCAACCACCCCAACCACTACATTCAAAACATTGAATCAGCGATCTACCTCATAGTAATGGCACCCTTGGGAGTAGTTGGCACATTCCCAGGTGGTTGGAGAAATTAGGAAGGCTAGGAAACCATCGAGATCGGGCTTTGACCTACTGCCTTTGCATTTTTTATAGATTATTGTCTTTTCACAATCTCACTGGAGGCCTGGAGCAGCTTCAGTGAAGGGAAGGAGTCCCCGTGAAGTGCTCCCAAGTCACATGAAACTCTACGCCGGCAGCCACATTGGATATTCATGGAAAATCCGCAGCACCGTTGAAACTATTTGGAAGGCCCCTAAAGACACTACCCTTGGCGAAAATCCTAAACATGCCACTAAGATGCCATGTAACCCCTCCCTTTGACTTCCTCTTCATTTTCCTTTCAAACCTTGGGGACCCATCACTTCACCACGTGGGGCCTTAGCGTAAGCCGAGAGTCTTTTGTTCCATTCTTCCTCAAATGAGCACCAAGCTGACACTTGGTAGCTTCCGCAAGCTCTTTGACTCATAAGATAGTAGCGTCCACCTTAGCCACTAGAGGGTCCCACATAGTCTACATCATAATACAACAGTATGTCACTTTGACACTTGGCACATTCCGCAACCCTCTGCCTCAAAAAATAAAACCTTCTTCAAACTGGGCCGAGCAGGGACATGTGGAGTGATGGCACACACCGGAAGGAGCTTCACATTCATTTTGCTTAGAATCTGCGCCAAGCTACCACGTGGCGCATTCTACTACCTTTTACTTGGAAGTGTTCGTCGTGCTGGTGGGACTTCAAATGAGGCCCATCAGAGTGTATATCCTCCACAAAATGTCTCCACATCAATGGAAGGCCACGCTAGTAGCTAAAACTCTGACTTATGTCCTTCACAACATTTTACTATGTTTGCAATTATGTTGAGAGATTGGGGAAGCTTCAATGAAGGGAAGAAGTCCCTGTGAAGCACTATTGAACCCTTTGAAAGGCCACATTAGATCTTTGTGGGCTCGCTGAAACTATTTAGAAGCCCTGGTGAAGAGGGAAACTCTAGCGAAAATGAATAGTCGATGACATGGGCCACCAACAAGCACAACTTAAAAAGCTTTTTGTGCACATGCTCATAAGTTGTTTTTTTTAAAGGGGGGCATGCTAGGTTGAACAAGCAAAGGGAACTTAATTTAAAACTAAGGCTCAACAAATGCTAAGGCATGGGTAAAATATTAAAGTGCGAGCAGCAAGAGGTTAACTCAATTAGATGGGGCTGGTAAAGAGACAACGCTCCTAGATACAAGTTATGATTCAAAGGATCTGCATGGGCAATAAGAGGTCAACTTAAAATTAGAATAAAAGGCACGCGAAGGCAAATTTTGAAGGCTTTTAAGATTTTAGGGTTTTAGCAGGGTTTTAGCAATCTTAGAGATAAAACGCCAAGGGCTAGGGCATGCATGAAAATCAAGTCCCAACAATAGGCATCAAGATCGAGAACCTCATCAACAGACTCGATATTGGGTCGAGGAGCTAGACACATGAGTTGAGGCAATCAAGGCACTCAAGATAAAAAAGAGGATGGACATGACTGAGTTAGAACTGCAAGCTCTTAGTATGGCAAGATGACATATGAAAGCTAAGATCACAATCTTGAAGGCTTTGGTGGCCCAAGGTGGAGTAGTGAGTTTCATCAAGCCCAAGGAGCAGATAGAGGGATGAATGCATATTGGAGAACTACTTCTAAGATCTTGAGGACCTCTTGGAAAACATGCCTGGCCTATCAGAGGAGAGTCAAATAAATATTGTTGCGACCTATCTTACAGGAAGTGTAAAACTATGGGCACACTAGAGCTGAGAACCAGAAAGAAGGCCACACAATATCAAAGATTGACACCTAGGCAGAGTACAAGGATGCTTTATGAGACCAATTTCATCCCAAAAATTCCACATGGGTAGCCTGATCCAAGCCGATGGAACTCAAGAACACAAGGAAGGTAAGGGATTATATTAAGTCATTTTCTACAATTATACTAGAGATAAAGGACATGTTTGAGTTGGACAAGCTATTTCTATTCATAAAAGGCTTGCACCCCTAAGTGCAAGCTAACTTAAGAAGGCAAAACGTGCAAACCTTGGCCGCTGCCATAACAGCAACAAACAAGCTCTTAGACTTCAAGGGTGAAGCCTCAAAAGGTTTTGGAGGTGGGAGTGAGTTGAACAAGAAAAAGTAGAAGACATTCAAGTCAGATAAGTCCAAGAATGATTAAATTCGTTCGAAGAAGTGCAATTTCAATAATTTTGAGAAAAAATCTTCAAGGGATGTAGAGTCCACTACGGCACGAAGGAAGGCCAAGATGTGCTTTGTGTGTGGAAAACCTGACCATTGAGCTAGGGACTACCTAGATCAACCAAATTTGAACATGGCCAAGAAAGACAAAGAGATGGTTCCTGAGATGGAAGTACTCAGACTCCTCATGGCTATGTCAAATTCTAGAGATCAAGCAGAGGTGAGCACCTCAAATCAAGTCTTGGTGACCCAAGTGCAGTGTGTTGTGCATGACTTATGCTTTGTGGAAGTACATTTTGGCAATAAGAAGGTTTGAGGTATGGGGAATACCGAAGCTACACATAATTATATCCAGGCAAAGAAAGCTAAGGCACTGGGACTAAAGATCAAGAAGATGAGCAACTCATTCAAATTAGTAAACTCACCAGTGCAGAAAGTTGTTGGTAATGTCACAAATGTGATGATCAGAGTTGGGACTTGGTGTGTTCAAACAAACTTTGTCACCATTGAAATGGAAGACTTCAAGCTCATTCTAGGCCAAGATTTCATGAGGAAAGGTAAAGTTGCATTGGTCCCTCATTTAGATATGATGTTTTTCCTTAACCCAAATTGAGCTGGGATGGTTAAGGTAGTGAAGGAGAAGTCTGCATGTAATACGGTGTCAGCAGTGATTTTAGGCAAGGCTACCTAAAAATATATTGGGACAAGGGTGACCAGAATGAGGGTGTTCTTGCTGAGTCATCCAATCTAGAGGAGGTCACAAATGTGATAGATGCTTACTCAGATGTTACGTCAAGTATATTACTAGCAATCATGTCATCACGCTAAAACATAGATCATAGAATCAAGTTGGATACTGGGGCTAGGCCACTAGAAAAGAGCCCCTACCATTTATCTGGACCCAAGATGGTGGAGCTCAAGAAGTAGTTATCCAAATTGTTAGAAGCTAGGTACATGTAGCCTTCCAGGTCACCCTATGCTACTCCATTTCTCTTTTAGAGGAAGAAAGACAGATCTCTCAAGCTATGTGGTCTACAGAGCCCTGAATAAGCTAACCATTAAAAACAAGTACCGACTACCCTTGATCACCGACTACCCTTGATCACCGACTACTTTGATAGACTTACGGAGGTGAGGTATTTCATGAAATTAGACCTCAAGCAAGGGTATTACCAAGTCTGCATAGCTACTAGATATGAGGAGAAGACTACCATTTGTACTAGGTATGGTTCTTTTGAGTTCCTTGTCATGTCGTTTGGGCTTTTTGATGCCCCAACATCATTTTGCACTTTAATGAATACATTTTCTAACTTATGTTGGATAAGTGTGTGGTGGTATATATGGATGATCTACTAATCTTTAGTAAGACCTTGGAGGAGCATAAGGCACATTTAGCTCAAGTTTTTGAGTTGCTCAAGGAGCATTAGTTTTGTGTAAAGAAGGAGAAGTGTTCTTTCATCCAGAGGGAACTCCAATTCCTCAGGCACATTGTTGGACATGGGATATTGCATCCAAACCCAGAAAAGTTAAGGGCCATAGAAGAATGGGAGCCACCTAGTTTGGTGCATGAAGTGAGGTAGTTTCTAGGCCTAGCCAACTACTATAGGAAGTTTGTGGAAGGCTATTCCAAGATAGCAGTACCACTCACAGACATGCTTAAGAAGGACCAAGATTAGAGTTGGAGAGACAGACATCAAGAGGCATTCAACTTATTGAAGTATAAGTTAGTGGACAAGTTTGTCCTAGCATTTCTAGATTTCTCCAAGGTATTCAAGGTTTAGACTGATGCATCTGATTTTGCTATTGGTGGTGTCCTGATGCAAGAGGGGCATCCAGTTGCCTATGAATCTAGGAAGCTCAATGGCCGCAAGAGGAACAATCCTGCTCACAAAAAAGAGATGACTGGGATCATTCACTATTTGAGAGCATGGCGCATTATCTGCTTGGTGTTTCATTTATTATGAAGATAGATAATATCTTTTTGGACTACTTTAAGACATAGCCCAAGATGACCTTGAAGCAAGAACACTAGCAAGAGTTCCTTGCTAAGTTTGATAGGGAAACTTTTTACAATCTGAGCAAGGCGAATGTGGTCACTGACACCTTGAGCTAGTCATATCTGACTTGTAGATGAAGTATTGGACTGAATCTATGAGGGATTTGAGGCTGACTCTAGGCCTATGAATTGGTACGGTAGGTGAAAGTAGGAAGGACGTCAGTGTAGAATGATGTCAGGGCATTGCAAAGCTCAAATTAAGATGACAAGGAACTCAAAAGAACCATACCTGGTGCAAATGATGGTCTTATCCTCATCTCTGGTAGCTATGCACACCTAGTAATAACCTTTATTGAGGTCCAATTTTGTGAAATACCTCACCTCTGTCAGTTTATCAAAGTAGTTAGTGATCAAGGGTAGTGGGTACTTGTTTTTAATGGTGAGCTTGTTCATGAATTGTATTCCACAGAGAACCTAAGAGATCCATCTTTCTTCCTCTAAAAGAGAACTAGAAAAGCATAGGGTGACCTACAAGTCTACAGGTACCTAGCTTCTAACAATTCAGCTAACTACTTCTTGAGCTCCACCATCTCATGTCCAGATAAATGGTATGGGCTCTGCGTTGGTAGCCTAGCCTGAGTCTCCAACTCAATTCTATGATCTATGATTCAGTGTGGTGGTAGGAATTTTGGTAATATACTCAACATAACATCTAAGTAAGCATTTATCACATATGTGACCTCCTCTGGATTGGATGACTCGACATGATCACCCTTGTCCAAGTCACTCAGAATTATAGCAATGAATAGTGAGCTCGTATCTTTTCGGACTGCCTTGCCTAAACTCAATGCTGACACCTATTACACGTAGACTTCTCCTTCACTACCTTAACCATCCTAGATTGGTTTGGGTCAAGGGCCAACATCATATCTAAATCAGGGAACAGTGCAACTTTACCTTTCCTCATGAACTCTTAGCCCAAAATGAGATTGAATTCTTCCGTTTCAAAGGCAATAAGGTTTGTCTGGCCGTGTCAAGTCCCAACTCTAACCATCATGTCTGTGACATTCCTAGCAACTTTCTAGGCTGGTGAGTTTACTACTTTGAATGAGTTGCTCATCTTCTTGATCTTTAGTCCCAGTGTCATAGCTTTCTTTTCTTGGATATAGTTATGTGTATCTCTAGTATCCAACATAGCTCGAACCTTTTTGTTTCCAAAATGCACTTCCACAAAACATAATTCATTCACAACACACTACACTTGGGCCGCTAAGACTTGGTCTAAGGTGCTAACCTCTATTTGATCTCTAGAATTTGACATAGCCTGAGGAGTTTGAGTACTCCCATCTCAGGAACCACCTCTTTGTATTTCTTGGCTACGTTCATCTTTGGTCAATCTGGGAAGTCCCTATCCCAATGGTTAGGTTTTCCACACACAAAGCACATCTTGGCCTTCCTCTGTGTTGTATTGGACTCTGTGTCCCTTGAATAATTTGGCCCAGACTTCTTGAAATTACTCTTCTTCAAATTGGGTCCATCATTCTTGGACATATCTAACTTAAATGTCTCATGCTTTTTCTTGCTTGGCTCACCCCCACCTCTAAAACCTTTTGACGCTTCACCCTTGACATCTAAGAGCCTATCTATTTTTGCTATGGTGGTAGCCAAGGTTTGCATGTTGTGCCTTTGTAAGTCAGCTTGCACCGAGGGCTACAAGCCTTTCATGAATAGACAGAGCTTGTCTAACTTGGACATTTCCTTTATCTCTAGAAAATTGTAGAAAATGACTTAATATAATCCATTACCTTCCCTATGTGCCTAAGTTCCATCAACTTGGATCAAGCTACCCATGTGAAATTTCCAAGATGAAACTAGTCTTGTAGAGCATCCTTGTACTATGCCCAGGTGTTAATCTTTGATACTGTGTGGCCTTCTTTCTAGTCCTTGGCCCTAGTACGCCACCATAGTTTTGCACTATTGATAAGATAGGTCACAACAGTCTTTATTTGACTCTCTTTGATAGGCCAAGTGTATTTTCCAAGAACTCCTCAAGATCCCAGAAGTAGTTCTCCAGTATGCGGTCATCCCTCTATTTGTCATAAGAATCTAGCTTTTTAGGATTGACGAATCTCACTTCTTTGCCCTGGGCCACCAGAGCCTTCAAGATTGTTATCTCATCTCTCTTCTGTCATCTTACCATAGTAAAAGCTTGCAGTTCCAACTCAGTTGTGTCCATCCTCTTGTCTAGCTCAAGTTCCTTGTGTGTCTATCTCCTCAACCCATTATCGAGTCTACAAATGAGGTTCTTGATCTTGATGCCTACATGGGGACTTAGTACCAAAAGCTAGTTCTGCATGGGTTTGGAAGTCCAGCCACGTCACAGTTGGTTTTGGCACTCAGGCCAAATGTTGTCCATGGTCCTGACTAGGTCCGAAGCCAAGTCTAGATTTCTATCCAGGTCTTTATCTAGGTTCCTATCTACAGAATGGACTGAGTCCAAAAACTTGTCTGAGTTGCAGTCTAGGGTTGGAGCGCCCTGTCTGAGTTTATGACCAGATACTTGGTTGGATTTGCATTCTGAGACGTAAAGTGCAGTTTATTTTTTGGGCTACCGTGATTTGAGGACTTAGCACATGGATTGTCCAAGTTATATGATAAGTGACTAGATTTTACAAGATCTTGTCCATGGGGCTAATCCAAACTGGAACTGCATGGAAATGTGGGGTTGGTATTGGACAAGTGTCAAGCAAAGATAAGTTAGAATAGTTGGCATGTGTTGGAACTATATGGAGTGGTTGGTTTAATTTAGTTGGACCTCTACGTCCATAAAAGAAGCCAAGTGTGTGCATTTGAAGTACGATGGGTTAGGGACTAATCATAGGCAATCATGCAGAGTCTAGACTTGGACCAAAAGACTAGGACTCAACATTTGGTTTTGAGTTATCTCTTAGATCATGGGATCCATGGGGGCAGCTTGGGGAGCAGATTCCTCTGGACTTAGAATCTAGGCTTGAATTGGGCCTAGGGCATGAGAGCTAGAGCTAGGAGATTGAATGGAGTTCTGGGAACACAGTGGGAACTCATGATGGTTTGAGAGTAGATATTGAGGGCCCAAGAATTGGCTCTGAGTATCAAGGATACGGATTTGGGCAAGCTAAGTATGGAGTTCCAAGTTGGGACAAGAAGCTAGACCAAGAACTAAGTTTTGGAGTTGTAGACATGGACAGTGAGTCCGTGAATGGAATCCGAAGAGTTGGGATGTCTTGTAGCAAAGTCCAAGGAGAGGTGGACTTGTGGAATAGTTTAGAGGTTTACTGCAAGACGATTTGGGATGCCGAGGACGAGTCTTAAGAGTCTTTTTTTGGGACTGTAAGCACCAAAATCATGCACAACCTCCACGAGGACCCCGATGATGACTCACAATCCTTCACATACATGTAAGCATGAAATAATTCCCTCAACAGCAATTCTCTTGGTAGCATGTGGTTTCTTCTTCCTCTTTTTGTTTCCCCTTTGTCATGCTAACCCTTTCCTCGCTTTCGACGCTTTTGACACTTGTCAATTTTTGTTTCATGTGCTTCCAACTTTATCCCTGAGACTTGTATTCATCTATTTGTTATGTTTTAACCTTTCCCTAGTGTTTTTCATCCATTCCTACCTCTAGGATCCCTCTAAAGGACCTCCCAAGCCATGTCCAACTTTCAGTTTTTAGTTCGGGTCAACCAATACAAATCTCTCCCTATTATTTCTAGATCTCCCCCAAGAGATCCATCATTTGCAAGTGGAGATTTGGTTTTTGACCCCCTTTTGACCAATTTCTAGAGGCAGTTCACCTCCTTTTCCCCTCCTTGTCAACCTCCAACCCTAACTTTCACCCTCGAACCCTCCCTCTATGGTTCACCCATGGGTCACCCCCGATAGACCCTGACTGGTGAAAGTGGCAACTAGGTGGCAACCTTGTCATCTTTTCCAGCTGCAAAAGAACTCAAGTTTTTGGCCAAAAAAAGCTTTGTTTTGACTTGTTTTTGCTTCTATTTGCATGGGATTTTTTCTAAACCTAGAGTTAACTATTTCATGCATCCAAGCATGAATATTTAGCTCCTTTTTATCTTTCATTGTCAACCCATGCATTCTTTTAACTCCATTTCTTCGTGAGTGATATCTATATTAGCTTGTTCACTCCCTAATTAGCCCAGATCACTCTTGTGTCTTCTGAGTTAACTCTCCAATCAAAGGGAGTTAACTCTTCATCCTCTCAGCCTCTTTTAGCCTCTTCAAACCTATAAATATCCCCCTCTCTCAAGCACAAAGGGAGGCAATTTCATTTGTGCATCCAGTCTATTGCATGTTTTTGCTCTCTAACTAGCATCCATATGCTCATATAGGATGTTCAAGCCTTTTTATTTTATTGTTGTCTCATCAATCTTTGCTAAAAGCTTCATATAGTATCAATACGCTGCCCAAATTGCAAGCCACGGTTCTCATTAGCTCACATTGAACTCTCATTCAAGCTTTCAAAAGCTTCTTTCGACATCTCTTTTTCTACTATTACCAACAGGATCACCCTATTGTTGCAAGAGGATAAGAGGTTACCCATACAAGGATTTCTGAGGGTAGCGGAGGCTCACGCATCTCTTATTCTAGGTTCCTTCATGCTTTTTATTTCATAGTAATTATAAAATCTCAATTTGCTCTTGGAAATAGTAAATGCATGTTGTCATTTCCTTGATAGCCTAAGTAGCTCTTGCATTTTTAGATTAGTTTGTTTCCAAAAGTTCATAGATTAGTCTTATTTCAAAGCAATTACCTTTTCCTAGAGTAATTGTTCCAAATATTTAGAAAAACAAAATAAAAACATAGATTAATTGCATTAGATAACTTCATATTAGATTGCATCCATATTTTAATTCCTAGAATAGAAAAAAGCACTTTATTTCCATAAATTTAAAAAAAGCTCAAAAATACAGTTTTTCACTCATATAGGCTTGCATGCATCCAAAAATTAAAAAGCACAAAAACATTAGCACCATAGGATGTTCACAAACCCTTGATTCCAACACAAGGTCAACTTTGGTCAACATTAGCCAAAACCTTGATTCCAACACAAGGTCAACATGAAGTGAACACAAGGTCAACGCAAAGTCAAACATTAGGTCAAACAAACCCTAAGTCAAATCGAGGTTAACTTCAACTATCTCTCTCTCAGTTTGGGCTCATGAATGTGCCTTGGGCTTAGAGGTGAGTGGGTGAGGGCAATCCCTGACGAGATAGAGGAGATCCACCCTAGACCACGACAAGATCAATAAACAATTCAACAACAACATAGGTCAAGAGGATATTCTAAACACCGGTTATCATCCAACAGTTCGAACAACTCTAATGCAACAGAAGTATCAACAAAAATAATTATCAACCTACACAGCGTTGGAACCTTAGAAATCCACATAGAAGAATGGTGGTTAGTGACCCTTTGGGTCATATAGTTATTTTAACAACAATGGACATAGAACATCAAATCAAAATCAATGCACAAGAAAGGCCCCAGGACCAGCCAACCACTCTCTACGAAGTCCATCTCTTAAGCAAGCCATACTACCCCTGTGTCTCACCTCCTCTCATCTGGCTACTTGCACAAAGAGTGAGAGTGACGTGGAGGTTTGCACCATGGCAAGGAGAGGGGTCCATGTGCGCACCAAAGCTAACACAATCGCCCCAGGCTATCGAGTCATGTTTTTGAGTGTACATATTTTGGTGAACTCGACATGAAGGGCAAAGCCTATTGGTTATGCTTTTTGCGTTCCCATCACTTGGATCCATTTTCCATCATCATTGTCACATGTGACATCATATTCACCACATATTTTGGTGAACCTAACATGAAGAGCAAAAACTTTTGTTGTGCTTTTCACATGTCTTTGCAAAGTCTAAGTCATTCTTTATTTTGCAATCATCCTCATTGTTTTTGTTGCTTCCACTCTTGTCACTTTCACCTTTGTTCATTCCATTTATTATGTGGTGTTTATGACACCCCTGAATATGATGAAACCAGACTTGAACTTAGGGAATAATCCCTCAAGGGATCCAAAAACTCCCTCTTTCGACAAGTATGTGCCACCTGATCCAAATGCACCAGTTTCAAACTAATACGACTATGAATATTTGGATTATGAACAAGACATAAGAGAACCTAGATGTTCTCTATTGTTCAACAATCCTGCATGGGAACATAATCATGTAATACCAAGCACCTCTCAAAGCAAGAAGAATACAAATGAGGTTAGAAGTCCATCACATGGATCAACCCTCCACAAGTAATTCAAGCACTCATCTTGACGACGAAGTAAGAAGGCTTGAAATGAATCTACAAGAAGCCAAGGATGCTCAAGAAGCCCTGAAATTTTCTCTTCAAGAAGAGCAATGAGAAAATTCTATACAAGAAGAAATGAAAAATCATGACAACATTCACAACAAAATCCCTAGAAATGAATAAGTTCTTAGAGGTCCTACACCTGCAAACCTCATTGTAATGCTAGTACAAAGAATCAAAACTCTGGAGGTTGAACAACATGTACCAAAAAGGAGACAAAAATTGCATGAACATATTAGAATCGAATAGGACTAGGGGGCATCTTAGAATCCCCCTTGCCTCAACTACTACTCATGAAATGGGAGTAATAACACATTCCCAAATGGGAACCCTCCTATTCAAAATAGCCAAGCAATACAAGGAAATCAAGCGAATCAAACAATAGCATTGGGTTATCAAAGCCCACCTATGGGGTTAATGTTGTCAACTCCACAATCACAAAATGCCTTTTTGGGCACATACTTGGAGTATTTAAAGGAGCCACTTGACATGGCTATAAGAAGTGTTCCGTTACCATGACCATTACCAAATCTCCCAAAGTTCAAAGGAGAAGGAGACCTCAATTCACACATCAAGGCATACACAACTGCAATAAGAGACCTCCTCCCTTGGGATGGGGTTGTCGTAAAAATCTTCCTAAAGATGCTAGAAGGGATAGCTCTGGATTGGTATTATCTCCTACCAGAGCCTCGATACACTCATTCTGACAATTAATAGGAGAGTTTGTCATGGCTTTTGACATGAAAAAACTCATGAAAATAGGAATACAAGAATTCTTGACCATGAAACAAGAACCTAATGAATTAGTGGCTCATTTTATCACTTGATGGAGACAAGTTCTCTACTCTTCGATAAGCGCTCCAAACATGGATCACCACGAGTTATGTGATCTTTTCTTGCATGCCTTGAACAGGGATATGAGAGAAGAAGTCCAAAAATTACCTTACAGGTCCTATGAAGAAGCCTTGGAAAGCGCCTTATGGATTGACCGAGCATCCATCGACAGTGGTAGGACTTATGGGTCGAATGGAAAGATGATAAATGAGGATGCCAAAAAAAATGTGCATGTCATTAAGATCCTCAAAAATAACAAGAATGCAATGACAGACGACGTAACAGATCAACCCCCAGTTAAAAAAGTGAGGGATGATTACAATGGAAGAGATTACTATCCTACCAATGTCAATGCAATTGATCTCCCTTGAAATAACACATACTACCCATGGGAGAACTATCAATCTTGGAATCAAAATAGAAATGGGAATGATGGAAGATACGAAAGGCCCCCCTATGAGTATAATCAGTTCTATTCTTTCCACGAGACTAGGTAGAACAACACAAGATCTTGTAGGGAGTATAATAGGTTCATAGCAAGGTTGCCAGAAGACCAACATCGGCTATTCATAGAGATGTTCCTAAACTTGTAAGAGGTCACACCGAACAACAAGGGACCAAGACATACACAAACTCCAATAGCTCCACAAAACATAGACATGATAACATTGAAGCCATAGACAAGATTGTATGGTGTAGTACCAGTAGTTGTATTAATACTCATTCAACAGGCCCATAATGCATAAGATAGTTGAGTGTGTCAATATTTACCATGTTTATTTACCATTTTTCTAAGTATTTGCTTGCTTCTT
Source organism: Cunninghamia lanceolata (assembly GCA_027924645.1). Lineage (NCBI taxonomy): Eukaryota > Viridiplantae > Streptophyta > Pinopsida > Cupressales > Cupressaceae > Cunninghamia > Cunninghamia lanceolata. The sequence goes on along the minus strand of BSBN01001848.1, from coordinate 54,551 downwards.
TTAATGGAAGCCTTAGTTTGACCATTAGACTGAGGGTAATATGAAATAGAAAATTATTATTGAATGTGAAATTTCTTAAGGGATTTCTTCACATCCTTGTTCTTAAATAAAGTAACATTGTTAAAACAAAGGCATAAGGAAGTCCAAAATGAGAAATGATGTTATTGAGCAAAACATGACAAATAACTTCAATAGTCATGGATCAAAGTGGAACAACTTCATCCCATTTTGTGAAGTAATCTATTATGGTGATAATAAATGTATGACCTTGAGAAGAGGAAGGAGAAAATTTTCCAACCAAATCCAAACCCCAAAGTAAAAATGGCCAAGGTGATGCTTGGGTGTGAAGTCATGTGCAGGAGCTTGAATCAAATTACTGTGTTGTTAACATTGAGGGCATTTCTTAACAAAAGAAAAGGAGTCTTGTTCCATGCTTTTCCAATAGTAACCCATTTGGAGGAGATTCTAAACTAAGGATCTACCACCAAAATGCTCCCCACAAACTCCAGAATAGGCCTATTCAAGAGCAATAAGTATTTCAAACTTAGTCAAACAATGAAGAAGGAGGTTGTTCTAACCTCAATGATATAGGACATTAGGTAAGACATGTATCACGCTGCAAGCTTTCAAATTTGAGTGTGAGCACTTTTGGAAGAATTATTTGGGAATGTACTATCACACAAATAATTTAATATATGGGACTACCATTCCTTAAAATCAATGTTGTGGCAAAAAAGAATGTTAGAAGGAGAACCATCCACAATAGCAAGTAAAGAAAAAGTGTGAATAAAAAAATTATAATCATTGGATGAATTTTCAAAGGGAACAAGGAAGGTTTCACTCACCATTGTATATCCATAATGATTGTCTTTACGTGAGATGGTATCTATGGATAAGAAAGAGAATTGATGAAGAGGTGATGAAGCTAGATCACAATATTGATAAAGTTTGTCATGCTTAGCTTGATAAGAGCCAGTGACCTATTTTATGATCAAAAATAAATTGCCATAAGTGTGAACTAATTTGATGTTAAGATACAATGCACCATGCAAGCCAAAAATAAGTACTTTGTACTCAACAATATTATTTGTGCATGGAAAATTGAGATGGAAAGAAAGTGGAACTGGCTTTCCAGAAGGAGGGACTAGTATTATACCAACTCCTAAGCCATTTCTACACCTTGATCCATCAAAGAATAACTCCCACGAATGACCATCATCCAAAGAAAATATATGATCATCAAGCAACGAATCTTGATTAGGGATAGCAAATGGAGAGGGAGTGTTGACTAAATGGTCTGCTAATGCCTATCCCTTTATTGCCTTTTGAGAAGCAAATTTAACGTCAAATTCAATCAAGAACATTACCCATTTAGGTAAGTCATATAACAAATATATTTTAGATAAGAGATGTTTAAGTGGATCAAATTTGATAATTACATGTGTTTTCACATGGAGAATATAGTTTTTTAGCTTATGTACATTACAAAAGTAAAGTGATACATTGCTTCTTTACTGTTGAATAATAAGTTTCATAGTCAAGGAATGATATAATATATAGTGTGTTCCTTTCCCTCATCATCATGTTGGGCCAAGAGAGAAACTAAAGCATGCGATGATGTAGATGTGTAGCTAAGGAAAGGACGTCTAGTAATAGCTAGCATTAGAATAGAAGGATTATCCAAGTAGCCCCTAAGATCTTCAAAGGCTTTTTGGCAATTCTCATTCCAAACGAAGCAAACATCCTTTTTAAGAAGGTGAGTAAAAGGAAGGGTCTAATCCACTAGCTATGAAATGAACCAAGGAATAGCCTGAATCTTTCCTTGGAGACTATGAAGCTTAGAATTATTTCTTGGAGGTGGTATATTCATAATAGCATTGATTTTCTTTGTATAGAACTCAATATTATAATGTGAAATGTTGAACCCCAATAGTTTTCCACTATCAATACCAAATATGCACTTATAGGGATTGAGTCACATGTTGTATAGTTAAAGGTGTTCAAATATATGATGAAGATTTTGTACATGATCTTGGCATGAAATATATTTGGCCAAGATATCATTAACATAGTCCTCTAAGATATTGTGAATAAAATCATGAAATATGAGGGTCATGGCATGTTGGTAAGTTACCCCAACATTATTTAATCCAAATGACATGACCACATAATAGAAGGTACCCCAAGGAGTCATGAATGTAGTTTTATACTGATATTTAGGATTGATAAGAATTTGATTGTATCCTAAGAAACCATCCATGAAAGAAAGCAAGGCATGGCCCACTATAGAATCGACTGTCATATCAATATTTGGAAGAGGGAAGTCATCCTTTAAGGATGCTTTATTAAGATCTCAGAAATCAATACACACTCAAATATGATTGTCAAATTAGCCGATACCTACGATATTCAAAATCCAAGACGAATAGTCTATCAAGTGGATAAAGTCAGCTTGCAAGAGCTTCTCTATCTTAGCCTTAACCATTAGAGCTACCTTAGGATGTATTTTATGAATTTTCTATTTTATTCACAGGGCATCAAGATAAAGCACTATATTATGGACCACAACTTTTGGGTCGATACCAGGCATATCATCATATCACTAGGTAAAAGATTAGGAAATTTGTGCAAGAGATAAGAGCGTGAAGATCGCTCATCTAAAGATAGGCATTGGACTATTTGGATGACTTTTTTAGTATCTTTGGGATCCACTAGGACATCAATAATATCTATAACTAGGAGGGTACTATGGTCCTAAGGATCAAATGAATGAGGAGATTCATGAGAATTATTAGAGAATGAAGGGTTATCATCATATAATCTAGAAGATTCCCAAAGTATGCTTGTGTCTTTAAACAATATGGAAAATCACAATCATGATGATATCTAGGCATATGGTCACATACTCTAGGAATTTAGGTAGAGATTCATCCATAGAAAAAGCATCTAGAGTGGGTATATGAGACTTAGAGTTATGCATGGCAATCTCAAGATGCAAAAGAGGAAGAGAAAAAGAATGAAGATACATGGCCCTAAAGGGGCAAGGAGGATGGTATCCAAGACCTACAAAAGTGTAATGTGGATATGATTCTAAGAGGATCTTGATACCTTGGTCCTTTCATCCACATCCATTGCCTTTATAACTATTTTTAGAAAGAATATGAAAACCATGGCCATAATAGGATTGCATCTATATGAAGGATGGAGGATCTCCATTAGTTGCATAGTCGATATGAGAAGTATAATCACATAAATCCTTATAAGAATGAGAATCAAAAGTATTAACATTTTGCGATGAAGAAGGTGAAGAAGATGAAGTAGATTGAATTTTTAGAATGTTAAAGTGAGATAGGTTAATTTTATATTCTCCCACAAAAGATGTAAAATCTAAAGAACTCCAATAATCACCAATACATGCATTGGAAGATGAATTTAGATTATCTAAATTACCAACAAGAGTTGATGATGATGAATCTTGTTTTGGTGAAGAAGTTGGGATGAGATTTTGGAGTGTTGGAGAAGAATTATTCTGATGCTCAAGATATACTTACTATTAATACTATATAGGGGATCCATATCAACTTTAATTGTATACATTTTGTTACCATGAATAAATTTGATTAATCTATGTAACGTAGATGAAATCATATCCATGGTGTAAATCCATGGTCTACCAAGGAGGTTATATGAAAGAGCTCTAGGAATGACGTGTACCAAAGTAGACAAAGTAATAGGGCCTAACTCAATAGGTAGCATGATTGTCCTAAGAGTTTGCCTACCTGTGTTGTCAAAACCAAGGATAGAAAGGTTTGTTGGAATAATACAAGATGTATTGATATTGATACGATTTAACAAGTGTATACCACAAACATTGAGACATAAAATGTTGTCAATAAGGGTATGTTTGATATCGATATAATTTATTCTAACCATGATGAGAAGAGGATCATTCTATTTTTTGACCTCTAAAGAAGGCAATTTATATTGCTACAATGTTATATTAGTTGTAACTGTTGTATATCAGGATGAAGATGAACCACAATTTTTAGTTTCACAGGTTCTTATGTAGAATCCAAAATGTAAATGGTGTTAATTAATTGTTTAGAAGGAGAATTTATTAAAATAGAAGGAGAAGAAGTGACACAGATGAAGTCATTAAGGGCTTCATCTAACCTATCAAAATATTCACTAGAAAATGGATCATTAAAGGATATGAAGGTTTGGATAAATAGATCTAACAGTCAAATGCTTGTTTATAACCAAACCAAAGATTTTAGAGTGGGTTCACTAACATAGAAGGGATCAACCACAGCAAAAGAAGAATATGTGAAATGAATAAGAAGGATGAAAGTTAACTAAGTCGTGTTAACCAAAATGGAATGTGGAAAATTGGGATTCTAATCAAAATGTTTATTCTTTCCAATTAGAATAATTCTCAACACTATTACACAAGGACCTAACCAACTTCAAAAGAAGAGTATTTCACTATTGTCCAAGTAGGAAGAGAAAAACCACTCCATACAAATCCTATGATTTCCTTAAACTTAGAAAATAACTATTTTGACTAAGCTAAAGCATAAGGAATAGCAATAAAGTTACAATTTTCTAAACAATAGAGTACAGGATAAGGTAAGAGGTGTAGAAATGAAAGGAGCTTAGAATGAAGAACTTGTCACTAGAGATAGGAGGTCATAGCCCAGGATTTTAGTGAGTTGCATGGACATTTGCACATCACACTCTCATTTATACGGTAGTAAAATAAAGGAAAGGTTCAATGAATACCTCTATTCTACTCCAACAAGTTACCCAATCTGCATATCACACCACAAAAGGGAGCCAACAATATTCTAGATAATAAAATATATTACAAAACACATTGAACAAACTAATTTAAATGATGAAAATAAGAAATGAAGAGGAGTAATGAAGAGGGGAAGACTATCAAACCTCCATGCAATTGAATTTCCCCAAGATACCTACAACTATAAAGCAAAAAAAAATTTGTTGGGGCTATTTTGGAGCTTGCCTTTAGGTCAAGAATTTATGTTGGTGTTTTGACCTCCACAGATAACCGATATTGAAGAGTACTGAAAAATAAGTGTGTGCTCTTATTTCCTAAGCACATCTAGGAAAATAGTGGTAGTCACAACCTTATGAGTGTCAACGTTGGTCTATAAGGAATAATTCCCTAGTGTGTGTAAAATAAAAAGCAAGGTGGCGGTCTACACCATAGATTTTCCAAAAGGATATAGTAGATAATGCAATGAAAGTACTAACAATGCAATTCAATTACAATGAAACAATATTACCAAGTTTTCATTAATGGAAGAGGTTGTGAGCTCCTTGAGATTTCAATCAATGTGCAATCAACACAAATCCCTTCATGAGAGCCTTGATAATAACTGAGCTGTGAGAATGAATTCAATGGAAGTTGAGAAAGATAGATGCTTCGGCCAAGGGAGAGCATAAAAAAATAGTAATAGAGAGCCAAGAGTCTTGTGTGCCAAAAAGTGAGAGGAAGACAAAAAGTGAGTGGAAGAAATGGAATGGTTTCAATATTTCATTTTATATCAGAGATGGAGAGTGTGTATAGGTAAGAAATCGAGCGAATAATGATCAAGCAATGAACAATAAACTCAGCCTATAACCTTCAAGAAAATGATCTAGATAATAACAAATAAATCAATGAATATTGCAAAAACAATGAAATCTTTCACCTAGATTGTATTTTTTCCTTGGTCTTTTGTGGATTGCTCAATACATTGTGTATCCATGGTTGCAACAAGCGAACGTGATGATGATAATGTGCTCAAAGATTCAATGTGCTCAACAATGAGATATAATGCTCAAAGCATTGTATGAATGCCCAAAGCTTAAATGATTTAAGAGATAATGGTAAGAAAGCTGAATGATCGAAGAGGATTTTTTATGCAATGAAGTGGGTATATATAGGTTTCAGGGAAAGGTCGATCAACGGTGGATATAAATCAATGAAATGGATGGACAAGATGAGTTGAGAGGGCATGAAGGAACGTGCACATGACATGTGTCCATGCAAAAAGGAGTTTTATTGAGTTGATTGTTTGTTTGGATAAATAGGATTTGATTTCATAAATTTAGAATGTTTTTTCCAATTTATGAATTGATTGATAAAAACAATAATGATTAAAGCCAACTAACTCAACTTTAGATTTGCTTTTTGACATGCTAAAAATAAGATTGATTGTGCACATAGAAGAAAATGATATTTTTAGACGAATTGGAGATAACAGAAAATTAAATAAATAAATTTATTTAATTAATTGTGCATGATGGAAAAAAAGATAAGATATAAATATAGAGAATAAATTAAACAAATAAATTCATTTAATTTATTTTCAATGATAGAGGAATATAAATAAAATATTAATTTTATTTTTTTTTAGAAGATAAACTCAACTTAAATAAATTTGAATATTTTATTTAAATTTAGAAGAATATTAGCTAATTAAATAATAAAAATTCTTTAATTGTAGATAAGAGGAATTAGGATGAATTAATTAAATAATTGAATTAATTAATTAATGTGAATTTGAAGATTGGAAAGGAAATTATTTAATTAAGAAGAATCAAGTGGGATTTAATGAAATTAATTAAATAAATAGAATTTATTCAATTAAAGTTGGAATTAGGGGAATTAGAAGAAATTGATGAAATTAATTAAATAATCAAATTATTTAATTAACATTAAATGCAAGTGATTTAGAAGAATCTGATGTATGCAAGACGAATAATGCAAAGGTCATTTTCAGGTGTCTACATTTTGCCCCTCTTTGAGATGGTGTAACATCATTTCAAAGAAATTTAAAACATAGTGTTTGATTGGTAGAAGAAGATTGATTTAGAAGAAATTGGTTGGAATAAAATGATTGGATTAGAGATGGTGATGCCCCAGTCACTCAAACTAAGGGTGAGAAGGAAAGACAATGGTAAGTTAATGAATAAGATGAATGATGATGATTCAAAAACAAACAAGGTATTATACCTATCAAGTTGTAAACCAATGATTAATTGATGATGATTGATAAGGATAGTGTTGTCATTGTGGGGAATGATATATCCCTACATCAACACAAGGATGTGGGAATGATATATCACATTTATGAGGGACTGATGATTGATTGATTTACAACAAGATTAGGGTGAAGACTAAAGGATGTGATTGGATAATTTGGCTAGATTGATTAGCTATATTGGTATGGAAAGAATGAGGTATATCGATAAGATGAATGAGGATGATAATGAGGATGCCCCCTCAAGAGGACAATTGGGTTCAAAGAAGATGAGTGTTCTCACTAAATGAAAGAAGAGATGAAGATGAAAAGTTAGATGAAAGATGGAAGAAGAAGCTACGTAAGATGTAGAAGAATAGAAGAGTTGATAACAAATTGATCGATCTTCATGAAAGCTATAGATTTTATTAGGATGTATGGGTGAGATGGATGGGTGGGATGGATGGGGTGATGTTGCAATGGTTACACGAATATTTATAAAGAGCAATCCTTATTTTTGATATAGCATGTGGATAGTATGCCCCCATGGTATAAAATACTAAGGTGTCAAAGTATCCAATGCGAGGATGTTGACTTTGCAAACAAATGGTTTGAACTTATATCTACTAGACATAATAGAACCTTGTTGGACATGTGAATGGAAAATAGTCTTAGCATAGAATAATCTTAATACACATAAGGCCTTTACAAAACCATAGATGCAAAAGATATTGATATGCAAGATGCTAATTCCAACACAAACAAGATACGTATTAGCCATAGTAGGATAATAAGCTCATCCCACAAACACAACATACAAAAGCAATGACTATGCCCCAATCCATACTACATCACAACATACCAAGACATAGAAAAATCAAGGTAGTCTTGAATAGGTATTAGAAAGGAACAAAAGATAAACCAAAAAGAAATTGACTGACTGATAAAACAAAAACATAGCTGACGTATTCTCTTGCCAAAGAGGGTGCTCATTTTGGATTGGGCCTTATTGTAGGAAAGATATATCTGTTAAAGGCTTTGATTTTGGATAAATGGATATAGCAGATGTGGCAATTGGTATGTAGATAGGTGTATTGCTTTAAGAGTAGTCTTTTGCTTTTGGTTTGATAAGTACTTGAGATTTCAAAGGATGCATAGTTCATCTTCTTCTTGAGTTAGTCAAGTCAGGGTGAATAGGATGGATAGTGATAGATGGATGAAGAGAGAGGTGGAGTGTATTATGGATTGGGATGGAATGGGCATATCGTATGTGCCTGTGTTGGATACTTCCTTCATATTCCAGACTACCTACATACCCTTTATCCATGAGATCAAGATACATTAAGATGAGAATGAAGATGATATGTAATTCTTATGGGTGTTGTTGATGTGGGGTGGTATGATGTTGATGATTGTTGTTTGGATTTTTGGAATGTTTTTGGGATTTTTGGATTTTGAAGTTTATGATGTTTTGGATTTTAAAGTTTATGATGTTTTTGGATTTTGAAGTTTATGATGGTTTTGTATTTTGAAATATTTTGGGATGACATTAGATAACAATTTGGATAGCCTAAATGTCAGATACCAATGACAAGAGATAACCAAGTCTAGATGTAAAGGATGGAGATGGGATTGGATGAATGGATAAAAGGATAGGAGATAGTAAATGGGATGGAAGACTTGTGATAGATGAATAGATAAAAGGATAGGCAATAGTGTGTGGGATGGAAAGCTCATGATAGATGAATGGATAAAAAAAATAGGCAATAGTGGATGGAATGGATGAGGTGCTTAGGATGTGATCTCCAAAGACTATGTTGCATAGGAATAACATGCCCCATTCTAGTTATAATGCTTAGGACTTTACATGACAAATCTTATGATGATAGGATTGATTGGATTGGTTGGAAAGGATGAGGTATACCAAGAGATGTCCATAGCATTTTTCAATATTTTGCCTCTATCTTTATTAAGATCAAAAAGGAGGAAGGAAGTATGGATTGGATAAAGGGGATAATTATGCAGATATAATGGATAAGGAAAATATGATAGGAAGTATAGGTAGAAGGAATGATAGGATGGGTAGATGAGACAACATGCCCCCAAGTGTGAGGTACATAGATAATCAATCTACACATGACACTTGTTTGCTAGGTTTTCATCATGGTACTTATCCAAGGCATCTATTTGCCAAGTTTTCACCATTGGATGAAGGGATTTCTCTTTAATATTTTGATTTTTTCTTTCTCTTTTTTTTTTCTTTCTCTTTTTTTTGGAATACTTGGATAGAATAGGTGGAGGCTGGATAAGAAGGATTCAAGCATCTAGTTCCATGAAAGGTGATATCTCCATTTAAATATGGATGACGCATATGGACCATGTCAAATGTCATTATGCTCATAGATGTTGGTAGGGATTGCATGAGAGGGAGGTGGAGTGTGGTAGATAGTGGATTTTAATGTGAATTATGAAAGGTTTATGCAAGGATGGATGGGAGATAGTGGATTATGATGTGGATTATGGATGGAAGGATAGTGGATTATGATGTGGATTATGCAAAAGCATGGACCATAGGGATATGATGGGTGAAATATGTGGGATAATAGATTAAAGATGGGCAGATGGAGGAATGTGGAAATGTTGTGGAATGGAAAGGAACCAAGACCAACGGTTGCACACATCGAATTGGATTTTGAAGCTTTTGATTAGGACGTGTAGGAAGTAATGGACTTGTTTGCTTAGGGGATGGGAGATGTAGGAATTTAAGTACCCACACAGACATAGGATTTTTATGATTTTTGCATTGGGATTTATGGGATGATGGAATTTGGGATTTTTGGATGAAGTGCGAGTTGTGGGATTTTTTGGATGAAGGAACTTGATATTTTTGGATGAATTGAGATTTTTGGGATATTTGGGATGTGGATGCTTCATTTGACTTGATTTCTTTTTGCTTAGGGACCCAAACCATTTTATTTTTGGACTTTACTTGTGAAAGTATGGGCTTGGGTAGCCTTTTGGATAGATTTTTCTTGGACTCTTTGCATTGATGCCCTAAGGCATAAGTATTTTTAGGATTTTTTGCTTTATGGGTAGAGGCATCCAAAACTTTATTTGTGAATCCCATGGACTGGGTGGAAGCTTCATGTTTGGTCGATGTGTGCATTTGTTGATCATGATTAGGAATGTGAGCAGATTTATGGATGGAGGGCTTAAAAGTGGATTTGTGGATAAATGGATAAGGGGATTTAAGGATGGGGATATTAGGCATTGGGACAAGTGAAGGTAGAGTGGATTGGAGGATAGGGATGTTAGGAGTTGTAAGTAGTGGAGGTAAAGTGGATGGAGGAAGGTGTATGGTCACATGCTTTTGGGATTTGTAGGATGATGGGGGAGGAATGGCAACATATGTTTTGGGGATATGATGTAGTTTATGATGGAAAGGAGTGGATTTAGAAGGCATATAGGTAGTAGCAACATCTTGATATTGTTTTTCTTGGGGTATATAACCAAGGCCATATGAGCATGGAGGGACTTTGACATGGATGAACTCCAAAATACCTTGTTCATGAAGGCCTAATCCTTTACCTTGATAGTTCATTTTTTGGAGTATGCGATGGAAAATGGGATTATGGGTGTTTTGGACACTAGACACTAGCTCATTATTTGATGGGGAAGGTGAGGTGGTAGATAATGGTTGTTGCTCTCCTAAGGAATAACATTCATGCATGAAGGTGGTAAGACCAAGGGTATATGATGGTGGATTTGAAATATGGTCAATAGTGGGTGATGCAAGATTATTAGGATCTTGATTATCATTATGCTCATTAAGATCTAAGCTATTTGTTTGATCATGTATGTTTACTTGGGAGCCATGTGTCTCATCAAGCGAAGTGGATGTTGTTGGATCATGGATAGGACTAGGTGGAGAATGGATAGGAGTAGTGTGGATAGCTTGCTCATGGATAGGTGTGGGATTACGGATAGGTAGAATGATAATATTGTGACCATGGAATGCATAAAGTTGGCTAAGAGGATCATCATGGTTCTCTGATCATAGATAGGATCTTGATCATAGAAGGGATCTTGATCATAGAGAGGATTGAGTGTGCTATGGATGGAATCAATTTTATCATGTATAGGATATTCATCATACATAATATATTGATCATAGAGAATCTATAGGTTATGGATGGGTTGGATGGAGGTGATTTTATCTTGATTTAGATAAAGGGTTGGTGTTTCCACATGCTTTAGATTATACTCTTGACATAAGTCTTGATTTTCTTGAATGGAAGTGGAAGTGGGAGACTCTTGAATAGGCTTGATAGGTTGTGGACTATATGATGTATTTGGAGGACTAGATATGTTGTTTGAAGGCTCTTTGATAGGCTCTTGGATAGGTGTTTGATGACATGGAGATGGTTGATTCCTTGCTAATAGTCATTGGATCACATCCTTCATAATTGTATGGGTGGATGGATAATATAATGGATGGACAATAATGGTGGATGGTGTTGTAGGCTTAGGATTAGGTGGAGGGATAATAGGGGTGGAATGTGTTGTAGGCTTAGGAATAGGATTAGGTGGAGGGATAAGGGTATTAGACATACTAGGATTGGAATTGGATGGTTTTATTTTTGGATGGGTAGCTCAAGCAATTTTTTTTGGATCAATTATCGTAGGGTCATCTCTGAGGGATCCTTTGGTGGAAGATTGGAGGAACATGGGGATGAAGGTAATGAAGGGCTTGATGGATTAGATGGTTGATGGACCAATGGTCTCTAATAGGGACTACATGGTGGTGTTGGGATAGGACTAGTAGGCTCTTGGATTGGCTTTTGATTGGATGATGTTGTAGGGTACCCATAGGATGCATAAGCTAGAGTGGTGTTCCCCTTGTCAAAGGTAATATAAGGACTTAAGGACACTTGATTTTGGTGCAAAGGGTAACTTACACTTACATGTTCTTGTTGTAAAGGAACTTGAGAGCCTTGTGAATGGGTTTGATGATGAGTTGAAATGTTGGAATAGGGAATTGGATACTCTTGGGGTGGATGTTTTTGGGTATCAATGGGATAGGTTGATGTGGAATTGACATGATATGTGGGTAGGCTAGGTTGGTATGGTGATGAAGGTGACACATGGTATTGAGGTGTAATTTGTTGAGGTTGTGGTTGTGTTTGGAATTGTTGTTGTTGTGGTTGGAATTATTGTTGTTGTGGTTTTGTGGTGGTTTAGATGGATTGACATATGTGGTGCTTAGATTTTGAGAATATTGGGGTGGAATTATGTATTTGTTTTGATTTTGTGGTGGTTGAGGTGGATTGACATATGTGGTGTTTAGATTTTGAGAATATTGGGGTGGATTGATGTAGGTATTGTTTAGATATTGAGGGGATGATGTTTGGGATGGATTGACATAGGTAGTGTTAAGATTTGAAGAGTGTTGGAGTGGAGCTATGTAGGTGTTGTTTGTGTTTTGAGGTGGTTGAGGTGGATCTATGTAGGTGCTCTTTAAATTTTGAGAGTGTTGGGGTGGATTGATGTAGGTGTTGTTAGGTTTTGAGTGGATGATGTTTGGGGTGCTTGAGCTTGTGACACTTGTGGCGGAGTGACATAAGCATCACTAGGTGTGTAATTTGGAGGAAAAGATGTCTGTGGTAGGGTAGAATATGCAAGGTTAGATATAGATGTGTGAACTTGTGACACACGTGGAAGATTTTGAAGATTCATAGGTATGGATGTGCTGAATAAGGGTTTTGATTGTTGAGCTTGCTAGGTTAGCTTAATGATGGAGGGTTTCTTGTTGAGCTTTATAAATCTCCATGGGAGTAAGGAGAGGTTCAATGTATGTTTCTACCATAAGGTTTTGATAAAGAGGATTGACATATTTGGCGATGAAAGGATTGGATACTACCTCTTGTGAAGATGATTCGGAAATGTGTGTAGATATGGTAGACATAGTTTGGACGGGGTTTATTTGTGGTCCACCCATAGCATTAATAGCATCATGGATTGGATCTTTCTCCTTAAGAGTAGATGTATCAAAGTCTTGTGGCAATTTGGCTCCCTTTTTAGCAAGTAAATGGAAGTAGTGATCTTGATTGGAGCATATGAGTTTGTCTACAACTGCCATGATTTTGGGGTCTTGCATGGTTTTGTCAAAATCTTGAGACACCTCTTAAGAGGATTGACCCTCTTGGAATTGTCTATCATCATGAGATGGGATTTGACCAATGGTGTATCCTTTTACAAGGAAATTATGAGGATTCAGCCCTATGGTATATTGGGTAGCATCTATCCATGTAGTATTATCCTCTTGAGGATTGTTTTGGACATTACCATGAGGACTGTTTTAAATATTTTGTAGGGGATTGTTTTGGATGTTTCCATGAGGATTGTTTAGGAGTGTGTGTTGAGGTTTGTTTTGGATATGTTGAGGATTTTGTTGTGGGGTGTTTTGCTTAGCCTCCATGGCTTGACAGTGTTTTTGTCTAGTGGTAGTCATAAGATTACTCAAATGCACTAGGAGAGAGATTGGGGGATGGATGGATGGATTTTGGACTTGTTTGATTGAGTTAAGATTACTAGTTTGATGGTTTGATATGGGTTTCTTGTGGAAGATATATAGAAACTAGATCGATTTGCTAATTTGGATAGTTGATGACTAGTCACAGAGGTAGACTAATGACCTCAATGAAGGCAAATAGGGTTAATGGCATTAAACCAACTTAGGAGAAGTTAATTCTCTAAGATAATAAAAAACCACTAACAAATACTAATTCACCTTCAAGGATTGAAGAGAGACAAGCTTTATAAAATCAAAGATAAACTAGGGGATGTGATCTAGACTCTATGGTGAAAGACAAATTAATAAAGTTGTGATAGCTTGGATAAAGATTTAGGCTTGTTTGGTGATGATGGTTGATTGATAGTAATCTCACAAGGATAAAAAGCTCAAAAAGTCCAAGTTGAAGCTATGATGATGGATGATGATGATCTGATATTGATGGGATAGGTCTGAATGTACTATAGGATAATAGCTCAGAGATTAAAATTGGTCAAAATTGAAGTTTACTTGATTATGGGCTAAATGGATAATAGGCAACAGACAAAGATCAAAGGAGCACTTATGTGGACCAAAAATGCATTTCTATGGCTCAAAGGTGTGTTACAATAACTCAGAGGCACTTTTATGTGGAAACAGAGGCGAGCTAGGATAATCTAGAGGAATATCAGGATAGTTCAAATGCGTAGCAAGATAGCTCAGAGGTGAGTTTTTAATAGACTGGTGAAATTATGATAGAACCAAAGGTGCACTTCTACGGACCAAAGGCATAGAACTACACTACAAAGGTGTGTTTCTGTAGGCCAGAGGTGCTTTTTTAGATCATACCTACAAAAAAGCAAGAAAACTAGTTTAATGATTAATCAAATTATTGTTGAATGATTCCATGATGATCCAGGATGATGTAGGATGATGGGGATCTGTACTTCTACAGAAAGAACAAACAATAAACCAATAGATGAGTGATTAGAAAAAAATAATAATACCCTTAAATAAATCAGCTTAAGGAGTATGCTAAAATGAGTGTTAGACAAATAAATCATCTTATCCACACAATAAAAGATCCGATAGATGTCAAAAAACCCTTTGAAGACCACCAAAAACCAGTTAGAAACCTAATAAACCAAAGGCGAGCTATAACAGACCAAAGGCACAGAACTATGGCGCAAAGGCACATTTCTGTGCACCAAAGGTGTAGAAATATCACCTGAAAGCGCATTTTTGCAGACCAAATACATGTTACTGTGGTTCAAATGTGATTTTCTACATGACGATTGCGCTTTTCTATACATGTTCTTGAAAAAATCAAATTTCTCAAAAAAATAAAGGTTAAATCAAGTTAGTGTGTCCCATCGGGCATGCCAGAATGTGTATAGGTAAAAAATTGAGCGAATAATGATCAAGCAATGAACAATGAACTCAACCTATTACCTTCAAGAAAATGATCTAGATAATAACAAATAAATCAATGAATAACGCAAAAACCATGAAAGATTTTGACTAGATTATATTGTTTCCTTGGTCTTTTGTGGATTGCTCAATACAGTGTGTACCCATGGTTGCAACAAGCAGACATGTTGATAATGTGCTCAAAGATTTGATGTGCTCAACGATGCGATATAATGCTCAAAGCGCTATATGAATGCCCAAATCTTAAATGATTTAAGAGATAATGGTACCAAAGTTTAATGATCAAAGAGGATTTTTGATGCAATGAAGGGGGTATATATAGGTTTCAGGGAAAGATCGATCAACGGTAGAGATAAATCAATGAAATGGATGGACAAGATTAGTTGAGAGGACATGAAGGAATGTGCACACGACATGTGTCCATGCAAAAAGGAGTTTTATTGAGTTAATTGATTGTTTGGATAAAGATAGGATTTGATTTCATAAATTTACAATGCTTTTTCCAATTTATGAATTGATTGATAAAACAATAATGATTAAATCCAATTAACTCAACTTTAGATTTGATTTTTGGCATGCTAAAAATAAGATTGACTATGCACATAGAAGATCAATATCAGCTATTCATAGAGATGTTCCTAAACCCGTAAGAGGTTACACTAAACAACAAGGGACCAAGGCAAACACAAGTGCCAATAGCTCCACAAAACACATACATGATAACATCGAAACCATAGACAAGATTGTATGGTGTAGTACCAGTAGTTGTATGAATACTCAATCAATAGGCCCATAATGCATAAGAGAGTTGAGTGTGTCAATATTTACCATGTTTATTTACCATTTTTCTAAGGATTTGCTTGTTTGTTTTATTGGAAGCCTTAGTTTGACCATTAGACTGAGGGTAATATGACATAGAAAATTATTATTAAATGTGAAATTTCTCAAGGGATTTCTTCACATCTTTGTTCTTAAATAAAGTAACATTGTTAAAACAAAGGTATAAGGAAGTCCAAAATGAGAAATGATGTTACTGAGCAAAAATTGACAGATAACATCAATAGTCATGGATCAAAGTGGAACAACTTCATCCCATTTTGTGAAGTAATATATTATGGTGATAATAAATGTATGACCTTGAGAAGAGGGAGGAGAAAATTTTCCAACCAAATCCAAGCCCCAAAGTAAAAATGGCCAAGGTGATGCTTGGGTGTGAAGTCTTGTGCGAGAGCTTGAATCAAATTACTGTGTTGTTAACATTGAGGGCATTTCTTAACAAAAGAAAAAGAGTCTTGTTCCATGCTTTTCCAATAGTAACCCATTTGGAGGAGATTCTAAACTAAGGATCTACCACCAAAATGCTCCCCACAAGCTCCAGAATAGGCCTATTCAAGAGTAATAAGTATTTCAGACTTAGTCAAACAACAAAGAAGGAGGTTGTTGTAACCTCAATGATATAGGACATTAGATAAGACATGTATCATGCTGCAAGCTTTCAAATTTGAGTGTGAGAACTTTTGGAAGAATTATTTGGGAATGTACCATCACACAAATAATTTAATATATGGGACTACCATTCCTTAGAATAAATGTTGTGGCAAAAAAGAATGTTAGAAGGAGAACCATCCACAATAGCAAGTAAAGAAAAAGTGTGAAGGTGTAAAATCTAAAGAACTCCAATAATCACCAATACATGCATTGGAAGATGAATTTAGATTATCATCTAAATTACCAACAAGAGTTGATGTTGATGAATCTTGTTTTGGTGAAGAAGTTGGGATGAGATTTTGGAGTGTTGGAGAAGAATCATTCTAATGCTCAAGATATAATACTATATAGGAGATCCATATCAACTTTAATTGTATACATTTTGTTACCATGAATAAATTTGATTGATCTATGTAAGGTAGAGGAAATTGCATCCATGGTGTAGATCCATGGTCTACCAAGGAGGTTATATGAAAGAGCTCTAGGAATGACATGTACCAAAGTAGATAAAGTAATAGGGCCTAACTCAATAGGTAGCATGATTGTCCTAAGAGTTTGCCTACCTGTGTTGTCAAAACCAAGGATAGAAAGGTTTGTTGGAGTAATACAAGACGTATTTATATTGATACAATTTAACAAGTGTATACCACAAACATTGAGACATAAAATGTTGTCAATAAGGGTATGTTTGATATCGATAGAATTTATTCTGACCATGATGAGAAGAGGATCATTCTATTTTTTGACCTCTAAAGAAGGCAATTCATATTGCTACAATGTTATATTAGTTGTATTAGTGTATATGTAATCAAGCAAGGTAGTTATGTCATTAAATCGAGTAGAAGATGACACGGGGGTCTTCTATAAGGCTTCTTGGAGCATTCCATGATATGTTGGTGAAGTTTGAATAAGCTCGCAGAGAGAGATATTAGCAAGGGTAGAATGAAGCTTCTCTACAAGATCATACTCTCTAACAGTCCATTGAGGAAGGTAGGGAGTTGTAGGAAGAATAGGAGAAGTAGGAAGGGGAATACGGACAAATGCGGTCTATTTATTTCTCCTAGCATTATACATGTGGGCTACCACATGATAATGAGGAGTCTTAGACATGTTTAATTTTAGACTAAAATTTGAGTCAAATGATTTGATGGTTGAGGTGCATTGGTAGCACCTTGAAGGATGATGATTGGTTTAGAAGCTTGTTGTATATCAGGATGAAGATGAACCACAATTTTCAATTTCACAGGTTCTTGTGTAGAATCCAAAATGTAAATGTTGTTAATTAATTGTTTAGAAGGAAAATTTATTGAAATAGAAGGAGAAGAAGTGACACAGATGAAGTCATCAAGGGCTTCATCTAACCTGTCAAATTATTTACTAGAAAATAGATCATTAACAGATATGAATGTTTGGGTAAATAGATCTAACAGTTAAATGCTTGTTTATAACCAAACCAAAGATTTTAGAGTGGTTTCACTAACATAGAAGGGATCAACCACAACAAAAGAAGAAGATGTGAAATGAATAAGAAGGATGAAAATTAACTAAGTCATGTTAACCAAAATGGAATGTGGAAAATTGGGATTCTAATCAAAATGTTTATGCTTTCCAATTAGAATAATTCTCAACACTATTACACAAGGACCTAACCAACTTCAAAAGAAGAGTATTTCACTATTGTCCAAGTAGGAAGAGAAAAACCACTCCATACAAATCCTATGATTTCCTGAAACTTAGAAAATAACTATTTTGATTAAGCTAAAGCACAAGGAATAGCAATAAAGTTACAATTTTCTAAAAAATAGAGTACAGTATCAAGGAAAGAGGTGTAGAAATGAAAGGAGCTTAGAATGAAGAACTTATCACTAGAGATAGGTCATATTCCAGGATTTCAGTGTGTTGCATGAACATTTGCACATCACACTATCGTTTATACAGTAGTAAAATAAAGGAAAGGTTTAATGAACACCTATTTTCTAGTCCAACAAGTTACCCAATCTGCATATCACACCACAAAAGGGACCCAACAACATTTTAAATAATAAAATATATTACAAAACACATTGAACAAACTAATTTAAATGATGAAAATAAGAAATGAAGAGGAGTAATGAAGAGGGGAAGACTATCAAACCTCCATGCAATTGAATCTCCCCAAGATACCTGCAACTATCAAGCAAAAGAAAATTTGTTGGGCCTATTTGGGAGCTTGCCTTTAGGTCAAGCCTTTATGTTGGTGTTTTGACCTCCACAGATAACTAATATTGAAGAGTACTGAAAAATAAGTGTGTGGCGCTCTTATTTTCTAAGCGCATCTAGGAAAATAGTGGTAGTCACAACCTTATGAGTGTCAACCTTGGTCTATAAGGAAGAATTCCCTAGTGTGTGTAAAAGAAAAAGCAAGGTGGTGGTCTACACCATAGATTTTTCAAAAGGATATAGTAGATAATGCAATGAAAGTAGTAACAATGCAATTCAATTACAATGAAACAATATTACCAAGTTTGCATTAATGGAAGAGGTTGCGAGCTCCTTGAGATTTTAATCAATGTGCAATCAACACAAATCCCTTCATGAGAGCCTCAGTAATAACTGAGCTGTGAGAATGAATTTAATAGAAGTTGAGAAAGAGAGATGCTTCAGCCAAGGGAGAGCATAAAAAACTAGTAATTGAGAGCCAAGAGTCTCGTGTGCTAAAAAGTGAGAGGAAGACAAAAAGTGAGTGGAAGAAATGGAAGGGTTTTAATATTTCATTTTATATCAAAGATGGAGAGTGTGTATAGGTAAAAATTGAGTGAATAATGATCAAGCAATGAACAATAAACTCAACCTATTACCTTTAAGAAAATGATCTAGATAATAACAAATAAATCAATGAATAATGCAAAAACAATGAAAGCTTTCACCTAGATTGTGTTTTTTCCTTGGTCTTTTCTGGATTGCTCAATACATTGTGTACCCATGGTTGCAACAATCGAACATGATGATGATAATGTGCTCAAAGATTTGATCTGCTCAATGATGCGATATAATGCTCAAAGTTTAAATGAATGCCCAAAGCTTAAATGATTAAAGAGATAATGGTACCAAAGTTGAATGATCGAAGAGGTTTTTTGATGCAATGAAGGGGGTATATATAGGTTTTAGGGAAAGGTCGATTAACAGTAGAGATAAATCAATGAAATGGATGGACAAGATGAGTTGAGAGGACATGAAGGAACGTGCACATGACATGTGTCCATGCCAAAAGGAGTTTTATTGAGTTAATTGTTTGTTTGGATAAATAGGATTTGATTTCATAAATTTAGAATGCTTTTTCCAATTTATGAGTTGATTGATAAAAACAATAATGATTAAAGCCAATTAACTCAACTTTAGATTTGCTTTTTGACATGCTAAAAATAAGATTGATTGTTCACATAAAAGAAAATGATATTTTTAGAAGAATTCGAGATAATTGAAAATTAAATAAATAAATTTAATTAATTAATTGTGCATGATGGAAGAAAAGATAAGATATAAATATAGAGAATAAATTAAACAAATAAATTCATTTAATTTATTTTGCATGATAGAGGAACATAAATAGAATATTTATTTTATTTATTTTTAGAAGATAAACTCATATTTATTTTTAGAAGATAAACTCAAATTAAATAAATTTGAATAATTTATTTAAATTTAGAAGAATATTAGCTAATTAAATAATAAAAATTATTTAATTGTGGATAAGAGGAATTAGGATGAATTAATTAAATAATTGATTTATTTAATTAATGTGGATCTGAAGATAGGAAAGGAAATGATTTAATTAAATAATTAAAATTATTTAATTTAGAAGAATCAAGTGGGATTTAATGAAATTAATTAAATAAATAGAATTTATTCAATTAATGTTGGAATTAGGGGAATTATAAGAAATTGATGAAATTAATTAAATAATCAAGTTATTTAATTAACGTTAAATGCAAGTGATTTAGAATAATCTGATGTATGCAAGATGAATAATGCAAAGGTCATTTTTAGGTGTCTACAGAAAGAATCAAAGGGTTAGGTATGTTTATAGGGACCATTTCTCTATTGAACAAGTGTTACTACCAAGAGAATCTAGCAGGTAGGCGAGAAAGCAACGATTTTAATTTTAGAAACTTCTAGGATACTAGCATGTTGTGCTAGCGTCCTAGGGAAATTCTTCAAAATTTTAGCACATGTTCCCAAAATGACAAAATAAATAATAGTGTGGTACAAAATTTGGAAAACCTTGGTGAATGGGAAAATTGGTTAAGGTTAGGCTTAGGTGGCTCTAGAAACGTGCTATAGGAGCAGACAACGAAGTGGGTCAAAACACAACATGAAATTATGAGGGTATGTAATTTTATACATTACATTATTTTATTTGTAATAGTGACTTAAGTTGTAACTTAAGTCAAGGGGGCTAGTCACATGGTCTCCCACCACGACCTAAATCACAGTTAGGTTGCAATTAGTTTAAGTGATTTTAAATCAACTACGTAGGGCTTCTAAAGGGACGAGTAACAAATCCCACACATTGGATGAGGCTCATATCATCCCTTAGATCTAGGGAATTCAAAAAGAACCCTAATCTAAAAGCATTTCCCTTAAAAGAGTTATCTTTCTTTTTTCCCCTCATTTTTCTTTTACATGATGGAGGTTTTGAGGAGGAAAGGGATTTATGGGATTTTAAAGAACAAACTTCCTCAATTCCATGAATGTAAAAATAAAGTTATAAACTTAAAATATTATTTTATAATTCCTTTTAAAGTGTATATGCATAGATATATACCTTTTGCAACATATTATATGTTTTATTTCGATATATATACATATATATATAGATATAAATATATATACATGCATTTATATTGAATATTATATATATGTTTTTGCAACATATTATATATTTTATTTTAATATATACATATAAATATGTATATATACGTGCATTTATATTGAATACATGATATATATACCCTCAAATTTTAGTTTTCTATTCATAAATATACCATTTTGGCTTTGTTATGCAACAAAGAAAGGTATTAGAACTTTGGCCTAGATGGGGGTTGATGACCTCCATGGAGGTCGTGGACCCTTATGGGCTTCATATCCCTACAAGGCTAAGCCCCCATGAGCCTTGCCCTTAGGTGGCAAGGCTCCGGCCTTGAAATGTGTATATCTACACATATATACTTCAAAAGGAAATATAAAAGAATGTTTCAAATTTATAACTTTCTTTGTACATTCATGGAATTGAGGAAGTTTGTTCTTCAAAACCCCATAGATCCCTTTCCTCCTCCAAGCCTCCATCCTACCAAAAAAAATGAATGGAAAAAAAAGAAAGATAACTCTTTCATGGGAAATCCTTTAGATTAGGGTTCTTTTTGAATTCCCTATATCTAAGGGGTAATATGAGCCTCGTCCAATGAATGAGATTTTTTTCTCATCCCTTTAGAAGACCTAAGTAGTTGATTTAAAATCACTTAAACAAATCTTAGCCTAATTGCAATTTAGGCCATGGTGGGGAACCCTGTGACTAGGCCCCATTGACTTAAGTTACAACTTAAGTCACTTTTGCAAATAAGATAATAAAGTAAGTTAATTCCAAATTTATTAATTTGAGGTTTGCTTTATGTATAATGTTATCTCTTAATTTCTAAATGAACCTTTTTAAATGTTTTTTAAAATAAATGTATCAACAATTGTTGTGCAAAGAACATAGTAATGATTAGTGCATGTAATTAAATATTATTAGCTAGAGTCATAAGTCTAGCAATGATAGTTATAATGATGATGTATATTTGTTTTGTGTGCTTAATCAACTTGGGCTAGTAAGGTTACTGTTGGCATGTTGAAACGCCCTTCAGAAGCTCTTCATGTTGGTCATCATATTAAATGTTAATGTGGTTTTAATATCGGGTAATGTTTCTCCAGACACATTAGGTCTTAGCCTTAGGGTTCAATCCCAATCGAGATGGATGCCTCTTTTCTAGGTTAAGTTGACTTGTCATCAAGAAGTATGTATAAATATTTTCTCTTTGGCCATTACTCACAGTTGTCTCGTGACTCTTGCATGCATTACCCTCACCACCATTCATATGTGGTGGAGCCACATATGTGCATGTGTTGCACTGTGCAAGGTGCTAACATGAAATTTATGCATGGTTGGTGCATGCTTGTGTGTGTGTGTGTTATGTTCTCTAATGCATAAAACAATTATTTTGTTATTGATGTATATCTAGGAATGATATTTGGTATCAAAGCAGGGTTTTACAACACTGGGAGCTCTGGAAATTATTTGGGTCATTAAACATGTCTAATGCAAGTATGATTCTGCATGGTATTTGGATAGTATGGTTGCTTGGAATTAAATAGTTGTTTTGTGAAACTTTTCTTATTATTTTTTATTAAGCATGAAATGAGGGTTTTGGTCCCTTTATAACAATAGCCCCAAGGGTAAAGTAAGGCAGGCCCAACCTGGCCAAGTATAACAAATCAACAACACAAATTTATAGCTTAATCAAAAAATAACAGCAAACACGAACACTAGAACAAAGACCAAAAATTTAGACCAAGGATGTACACCTAAGTGACATGCAAATGCCCCACTCCACATGTCGCAGGTAATACTAGATACAAGATCCTAGGGGGGCCTCAATTGTTGATGCAATAGAGGACAACCCCGTTAGGTTTGAACCTTGGTTGATGGCACTATAGGCAAGAAGCCCCACCATCACACCACAGGATCTCCCTGAAACTTGTCTTATTGTTGGAACTAGATTATGATTGCATGTGTATGCTTGTTCTTTAATGAAAACCTTAAGTAGATTAAAAGAATTGGTCTATTTTTATTAAATGTTTGAATTGATTCATTTTATGCCAATATATGGTTGTTAGTTGTTTGTTGTTTCATTTTTCTTTTGTAAATCTAAGTTAGTATTAGAATATGAGGAATGTGATAAAGAAAGAAATATGTCTGGCTAGTGAAATATTAGTAAAGTCAATAAATATTGTAAGTACAAATTTCCTTTTAGTCTTTATATAATCATGATTTTTGAGAAAGGTTAAATTTGATTTTGTAGAATGTGGCTACCTCTTAAGGGTTTGTTATTTGAGAATTGTAGATATTTCCAAACTCTCTAATGTGAAACTCAAAGAATTAAAATCTATGCAAACCAATCAGGCTTCTTACCCTTTTAGTAGTAAGTATTTTGGTTACTTCTCCCTTGTATTTTATAAAGACCTAATTAGAATAGGGACACCTCTTAAAAGTGTGAGTTATTTGACATTTCCATTGAGAGAAAACCTTACCTTAGGTTGTTAGGTTGGGAGATTTCACATGTTGGACCTTAGTCATCATGGATTGAGCCATCCTATGCCTCCCTTGAAATCTTAAATTTTGAGTAAGAATGGTTTCCTTTCTAACCCTCTAAATGTATGTCTCTCTTATTTATTCTCTCTATTGCTTGATAGTATAATTTCTAGATGTCTACTTGCATTGAACCATGGAATTTATATATTATGTTCACAGGAGACTTAAATTTTAAAATAAATGAGATTGTTTCCAATTTTATTTAAGGTAGAAACTACTATGTTGTTAAACCTTTTTATGAATAAGTGGATGGTGCTCTTGTAGACTGTGAAGGTCCATGCAATGTAATTATCTTTACATGTTATTGCTTCATAATTGAGTAATGAAATTTGTTAGAAATAAGCAATTTGATCAAGCTAATGTGGATAAAAAACAATTAGGGAAGTGAATAAAATATGTTGTTTAAATCCAATCAATATTATGTTCTAATTTTTCCATTTTCTAGTATTTAAGTATAGAAACTTCTTGTGTATGGTCATTGTATGAGTCAAAATTGGTTAGGAGTCAAATCTTACTTAGGGCATTATGCTTCTTATGTATTTGTTCTTGTATTCTCTAGCCATCGATGAAACTTAGACATGAGAAGATTTTTGTAAAATGTGCTAGATTATTTAGTCTTAGGATATAGGAATGTAATACCTGTAGATGCATCTAAAGAATAATAGTTTGAGAAGGATGGTATCAAATATTTGTTTTGATTTGTCCTTAATAAGATATGCACCTCTTGTATTTTTATCAACTACATTACGATGTTTCTCAATTACGAATACTTGATAATGCATTTTTAAAGTAGGATCTCCTTGCATTGTGTCTTGAAAATTAGAAATTGCATGAGG
The DNA here is from genome assembly GCA_027924645.1 of Cunninghamia lanceolata. Taxonomy (NCBI): domain Eukaryota; kingdom Viridiplantae; phylum Streptophyta; class Pinopsida; order Cupressales; family Cupressaceae; genus Cunninghamia; species Cunninghamia lanceolata. Next base: position 29,828 of record BSBN01001848.1, on the reverse strand, counting down.
ATATAGCTAAAACTTGAAAGCTGAGAAAACTTAGTTATGTTGTGAGAGAGAAAGAAAACTAGGTTAGGATGTAGAAAAAAAATCACTCACCATATATGTTTTCAATGAAATGGCACTAATGTTGAATTAAATGAATAAAATATAATGATACAAAGGTAAAGTTAGAATCGTAGTGCAATGTGCAAGGTTAACTATAGTTGTAAGACAATTGGTGGTAAATACTATGTTTCTATTTGTAATTTAAATCAAGTTAGCAATTGCAATAAGAGGTTGAGATAGAAATAATTAAACCTATTCAACTACTTGGAGAATGAACCTAATACGAGTAAGCGAAATTTGTGAGTATGATTATTAGTAAGTGAAATCGTTGGAAGAGGATGCTTTGTTAGCATGGATGTGATTAGTATGATTATTATGGGAATGGCCTTGATTATATGTGGAATGTTAGGATTGGTCATACTTTGGAAGGGGGTCCTAGTATATACCCAATTGGTTGTTTGACAAAGAGGATGAATTTCCTTCTAGTTCAATCTCTCTATGGTCAATAAGATTCTGGATATAGTTTTTAAGTTCATGCACTTACTAGTAGACTAGACATTAATGTAGTGGTATTCACAATATTTGTTATCTTTATACCATGTAGGTTTGGGTTTAGTGTCATAAAACGGTCTATTCATAGGGAATGTGACCATGTTTGCTTGGACTAGTTTTTGGAATATGACCTCCATGGGTTCCCCCAAAGAGGTGTACTTGCTTTTTGGATTTTGGGATTACTTTGGTTGTCCTTGAGGAATGGAGACATTGTTTGCATTTTTATTCTTTGCTTAGAATTTAGGTTTATCATTGGATTGGTTATTGTCTTTGTATTTGTTGTAAATCTTGACTAAACCTTTTGTGATAAGGGCATTTTCAATGGTAACCCCTTTTTTGATGATTTCGTCAAAGATAGGGACTAATTGATTTGAAGGTGGAATGTCATCCCTTGATTGGGGTTTTGGACAAAAATGTTGGTAATTTGTTTTTTGGGGATCATCCAAGGGAATTGACTTGCAAGAATCCATTGTAAATAGGTAGCAAAAATTTCACCACTACATTATTTAGCATTACATAGGTCCAACATGGTAAGCTCATGCTCAAAATTATAGGAAAAATGTCCAACAAACTTTTCTATTAAGTTGGCAACTAAGGTGATAGATCCATGAGGTAGGTGCATGAACCACTCTAGGCCTTGTTCACATAGACTTTTGGTAAAGAATCTTAGTAAATACATGTCATTGTACGTGACCTCTTGAAAAGCCATGAAAAATCTTTAATATTGTTTCGAAGGTCACCCTTTCCCTTATATTTTTTGAATTTTAGAATTTCAAAGTGAGGGGGAAACGGTACCATCGTGATTGGATGGTCAAATGGATATGGACAAAGATCTTCAAATTTATATTATTTGTGTCATGTCCCACTTTGGAGTCCCTTAAAGGTGTTCTTCATTTTTAACCACTCTTGGTCGAAGGGGGGCCCAAGAGCTAAATTAGGAGGTTGGTAATTTATTGAGTTGAATGGCAGTAGTTGTGGGATGTTGTGATGAAAGGGATTGGATGATGGGAAAGGTTGTTGTGGTGCTAGTTGATGTGAGTTGAGTGGCAGCACCATGGTTTGATAAGAAGCCATGGCATGGATGGATGTTGGATGAGCTTGATATGTTGATGGATTTGATTGATATGATTAATGTTGTGGGTATGTGGGTTGATATAAGATCAATGGATGATAAATATACGGTGGTGATGTGGATTGACTTGGAGTGATCTATTATGGAATGGATAAAGGCATAAATGAATGAATGAGACTTGTCAAGGTTGGAAATGAAGATTGTTTTGGATTAGAAAGTGTGGGGATGTATTGATTGGACATCCTAGAAGGAATGGTGACTCTTGAGGAGTGTGATGAAGGTTGATCATGATGCAATTATTGTTATGGATGATATGATGAAGGATAGTCATTATGAGGTAGAGGAGGCACACTACCACCAATTTGTTGGTTGACGTGGTAATTGGCGAAGTCTCACTGTGATAGTTTGTGAGGATGACCCCATGGATGGTCAAATCCATGGATTATGGTGAATCATGGTAAATGAGGTTCTTGAGCTTATCCATGTCAAAATGAAAAGAAAGTTTGGCCCCCACATCAATGAGATGCTCAAGAAATTTATCCTTGTGGTTATCTAATTAATTCTTGAATCTTACGTTTCCTTTTGTCATTAAGGAAGTATACAAAGTGAGGTGAGTATTATGGTGACTAACAATATTTATGGTCTCACCATATTCGAGTTGATTTACAAGACTTATGGGGTCACTTGCATTGATAGGATAGTCATGAGATGAAGAGGGAACCACTTGTGAGTTATGTCCAAAACTAGAACAAAAGGGGTTTTTGTTGTGGGGATTCATGGTCTTTTTAGCTTGAGATCTAGTTATTAGGGGCATGTTCAATGATATTATGATTAAGAATGGTGATTTAGATGAAGTAGTTTAATTATGGCAGATTTGGAAGGTTGTAGATCTATTTTGAACACTATTAACCTTGATTAGGGTGCTAAAATAAGTTGATGTGAAATACTGTGGTTTATGGTTTGGGTCAAATGATTTGATTTAGGTGATAGATGATTAGGGTCAAATGTCAAGACCTTAAGGTGATTGATTTGATTAGATGAGGGATTAATTTATATACTTAAGATAGGCTAATTTCTTAAGCAAGAGTTTATTGGATTTTGATTTATGAATTAAGGTGCAATGACCTTGGATTAGTTTGATGGATAACTATACTTAGGATAGGCTAAGTTCCTAAGCAAGTTTAGATTAAGGATGATAGGTTTGATTTAAGGTCTTGACTTTTTGATCTAAGGTTGGATAAAAATGGATGAAAGTTGGTTTAGGATTTAATGATGTGGATGATGATTAGGTTTGATGTTTGAGGATGAGGTGTAGTTAGAGGTTAGATCTAATCAAGGTTCAAATTTAGCACTAATCAAGGTTCAAAATCAACATGGGTTATTTAATTTGGTGGTTTAAATGGACATATAATGTTGGATTTGAGTTTTGACGATGTTTGAGATGGATGCGCTAAAAATAGAATGCATATACAAAAACAAGATGGAGGTGCTAGTTTATGAACAAAATTTCCAAAGGTGTTGGGATGAATTACTAGTAAACTAGGATGAATGTGACAAAATTTTAATGCATGACACTATGTAAATGTATGCACTAAAACAAGGACAGAAACACTGATTTGTGTTGAGTTTTGAGGTGGATAATTTGAAGGAGTTTTAGGTGAATTTTGAATTTTTGAAGGAGTTTGAGGTGAATTTTGGATTTTCAAAGGATATTTTGACTTGAAAAATGGATGCATGATAAGGTAAACGTGTAAGATCACTAGCTTTCAAATTTTGGATGTCGAATGTTTCAACCTTTGGCAAAAGGATTTTGTGATATTTGTAAAGTTAGATTTTTTAACTTGAGGTGTTCAAATGTTTGTAAATATTTTGGTGTTTTGGATTCAAAGGATATTAATGAGTTTCATAGAATAAAACATGCCAAGCACATGAACAAGCCTGTTCTATTCAAGTAGGTGTGTATATGCTTGTAGGCTCACCATTATGCCTTGTCTAGTCATGGAGTGTAAAGCCCATGATAAGGCATTGACCATTTTTTATCACCCAAGATTTCTCAACGGCACGAGAGGAGAGCATACATGAAATATAAACCCAATTATAAGGTCACGAGGTGAGTAGCTTCGTGGTGCTAACCACTAATTGATGCTCTTAACTAGGCTTTATAAGTTGCTATGGGATATCCTCAATAAACCCAAGGGTATGAGAGGCCAAAGTCCATGAATGGGAGTGTCTATACAAGCATGTGGTCACAGATCAAATCCCTTTCCACTTCACCTTGTCCCCTCATATAGACAACAAGTTTTTGCCAGACATGAGAATCCTCTTTTGAGGTACATATTTCAATCCCCCCTTTGTATACCCTACTAAAATGTGTGGTTTGGGTCATCCCCTAAGGTGATGAAATCTAAGGGTAAGCCCACTACTAGGAAAGAAGTCCAAGTGCTTTTGATTCCCAAGATCACCTTGCGGCGTGAGGGAAGAGCAACACAACTTGGGTTCTTGGGATGAAAAGAAATAAAATGAGAATAAACATGTGTTTTTAATCTCCAAGATCACCTAAGGGTGCAAAACGAGCACATACACACAAATTTACACTCATAAACATGACATATAAGGTTCATCACCCTTAAACATGTTTATTTGTGCGACTAGGCTAGTGATAAAAATGCAACCTTTAACAAGCAAGGCTACAAAAAACTAGGTAGTAATTGTAAGATTATGTCTTGGACCAGTGAAGAGGTTGCATAGACAAAGTGTTAGTGATAGAAAACAATAGATTATGGTTAGTCCAAGGCATAAAAATTGAGAAAGATAAGATATTCTATCCTAAATATGTATGCGCTAAAATAGAAATAGATGCATTGAATTATTACAAAAATGCCAAAACCAGGTTCACATGTGCTAAAATGTGCAAGCTAGTAATTACTTGAACTTACCGATGGTGTGTAGATTTGTGGGATGGAGGCACTAAACTAGAAATGCAGGTGCTGAAGTAGAATGAATGTGTTGAAGCATGATACCTACATAGAACAATGACCAAAATCAGGACAAATCACATAAAAATGATAATTTGTACACAAATAGAGAGCAATGATGGTAATATTGATATAATAGCTTTCCTACAAACTAAAAAATGTATAAAAATTGAGAGCTAAATGATTAAAAATATCAAATTAAAGAGGTTTAGGGCTAGGAACAAAGGTGTTGATCTATAGAAGGACACGCCACAAATTTATAGGGGTGCTGAAACTAGTCTTAAATGCAATAAAACATGACAAGGGCTAGAAAGCTTGGTAAAATATACAAAATGATATGGTCAAATCTACCAAAATAGAGGTTAGAAAAGAATGAAAAATGATTATATCATAAAACCCTCTATAGATAGAATGATTAGTAGCCCAAAATCCCTACGAAATGATAAAAAAAGTTAAAGTCATCGAGAGTAGGGATGCATAGAACAACAATGGACGAGTTGAAATGAAAATGTATGTGCCAAAGCATAATGCATGCATCAAAACTAGTATCGTACACACCAAACCATGAACCTACAACACACAAATTATACAAGAAGCTACAAAAGATGTTAGTTAGGGATGTGGGTCCCATCAAGCATGTCAAAATATGTGCTAGTGAATATAAACGTATACAAAGAAGTAATGCTAAGCAAAACCTACTCAATTTATATACAAATGCAACATCAAGATTAATCCTAAGGATTAATAGAGTTAATTATATACACCTAAAAATGACATGACTCTACTTAAATAAATATCTTAAATATTTATTTCATCTTTATATTCCTCTATCAATAAATAAATAAATTTATTTATTTATTTGATTCATTTCCTCTCATTTATTTTATTTAATTCACCTACAACAACTTCATTCTTCTAATATATTAAATAATTTTAATTATTTAATTAAAATCTTTTATTCTTCCAAATTTAAATAAAATGCAATTTTATTTAAATTAAATCTTAAATCTCCAAAAAAAAAAATATATTTAATATTTTATTTATTCCTCTAAATTATCTACAAAATAATTAAATAAATCTTTTAATTTAATTATGCTTTTTTATCTTCTAAGAATCTTCAAATCTTCTAAAAATGCATTCCTCTTGTCATACAAAAGCAAAAGTTGAGTTAAAGCAACTTTGCTCTTAAATTAGAAAAATAAATTCTAATTTAAGAAAAACAAAACTCATCCTCATCAAGAAAGCATTTAACTCAACAAAAACTTCTTTTTGGATGACATATGTCCTTCTTCTATTCACACACGTTCGCACGAACATTCTCCTCCGTTGATCTTCTTATTTCTTCTCACCCATTGATCTTCATTTGCCCAACTCTATAAATACAACCCTCTTCTTCTTCATTTTCATATCCATCGTTTGAGTAAACTTATGCTGCAGGAACTATAGCGCGCCATTAGCACCGCATTGCATATCACTTCATCAATCATCCATTCACATTGTGTTTGAAGCTCATCTTCAACACAAACAAGTATCCTAGCCACTTCTCCTTGTCATCTTGAGGAATCGAAGCAAGGAAGTGAGCTTCCTAAGGGCCATCTTCATCACTGCAAGATCAAGAAAGAAAAGGCGAACAATGGAAGTCGAAAGGTAAAGGTTGTAAGTATCTCTCTTTGTTATTTTAAATCTCCTTTTACCTTCATATTTCATTGATGTTTGGGTTTTTAATATTCCTTTGATTATCCTATTTTTACCCTTACATTTATGGCGCCCACCGTGGGGCCCTTGCCCCATTTCTAATCAAAAATTTGAGTTTTTGAGACGCAGGTTCCGTACAGGTTTCGTACAGACTTCTGATAGGTTGATTTGGCGCATCTGAGTAATCCCATGGTGCGTTTACCTCCTATTGCGGTGCACACAATCCTTTGGCACATATATCTTCCAAGCCAAAGCATCTGCCTACTGTTTCGATGTCTATTCATCCCCTTAGATGACGCTATACTCCCTATTCTGGCGCTTTTGAATTTACAGCGCATATACTTTCCATCATGGCACTTTTGTACTGTTTGACGGTGCATTTGTTAGTTTAACACATTTACACCTTGTTCCTGTGCTTTTGACACCTATCTTAGTGCATATGTACAACAGTGCATGCAAGCTCTGTTTCTACGCATACAGACTGCATAGCGGCGCTTCTATTCTGCACTGTGGTTTTAGGATTTCATCTGATTTTGTTGTTTGAGCTAACGTTTGTCTTGCAGGATTAGAGGCAGGATTAGATCATTAGCTGCATTGATTAAGTTCATTTAGACTAATTAGGGGAAAAAGTAACCAAAAAAATGCATGCGTGCAAATTCCACGTAGTCTTTAACTAGGATGGAGAGTAACTGAACCACTACTATCTTTGCATTGTTGATTTCTTTCCTAGTTAGATCATTGCTATCTTACAAAAGGAAAATGAACATTGCTATCTTTAAAAACACTTCAAAGTTAACAAATGCATGAGTGCACAAGTAGATAGCCCATTTAGTTCTTTCTCCTTTTAACTAGGTTTGGATTAATCAGTGTTCTCTGTGCTTATCGAATGACAATAGGCTTATGCTCTCCCCTTTACTGGGTGACCAGAATGCCAGACTTGTTATTCCATTTGTTTAACCTTTAGAGAGGCCTTCCCTTGGATGCACGCCTGTCCAAGTGGGAACGACCCTGAGTGCAAACAGGTTAAAGCCAATCCCTACCGATCCACTTTAAATAAATTGTGCTTGAGGCAAAAGCCTCCTGCAACGAGTGCTGCTATGTTACACCGACATCCAACCTCCCCCAAAACCCTCTAAGGCATAACCCTTTGAGGCTGGGAGACTCCATAACGGAGAGTAGTGCCATCGCACGTGTAACCACTCGAATGGTTGCCTTGACTACGAACCATTTGTGTAGTATACCAAAAACCCCTATTTGTTGACACAAAGGGCAGAGCTCTCGAAGCGGCCTCGATTCATGTGATTCTTAGTAGAGGTAGCAAGGACAATCATATGGTTTGGTGGGGGTACGAGCCTAAGGAAACCCAGATCTGATATGTGTGAGAAGTGAGTACCGTGGAGGGGAGCTGGTGCTACCAGATCCTGGAGCTACACGCTTTGAATTTGCATAGCTAGAGGATTCAACAAATATTGTCCTATCCAGCCTAGGTTGTACTTGTTCTTGAGTCAAAAAAGTCCAAAATACAAAAAAATAACAAAAGATAAAAATCATGAAAACTTCTATGTGTTTGCTGTGTCTTTTGCCATAAATTAAAAATTAGAATTCAGAAAGACCAAGTTTTCAACCCAAAAATAGAAATTTTTTGAAAAACATGCCCAAAACTCTAAAAAACCAAACTAAAACCATAACGACGCTTTTGATTCGACCTGCAGTGCATTTGCTAAGACTTGCAGCACATTTAAACACTGTTGTGGCGCATTTGAAAAATACCAAATTGGCACATTTGTTGCGACCTGTGGCACTTTTACACCCTGTTACGGCGCATTTAACTGCTGCGCATTCAAACCAAAGAACTATTCCGTACCTTCCAATAGAAAAATTTTCAACTTTTCAAAAGCTCATTTCAAACTTGTCTCAGTTTTCCCAAAATCTGATTAGAATCGTACAAATCAACCATTTCCCTCTTTTTCTGCATCATAGCTACTTTTCCCACATTGCATCCAAAATCTCACAAAATTCTTCTAAAATCCAACAAGGTTAGAACCAAGCTATTCTTGATCGCATCAAACCTTAAATAAACCTAGTGAGGCTCCACTATCAAGGATCACTTATCCTTTTCTCTCAGAACTCCACTAGTGGATTGTGCAAGACTAGTCCACATCAAGTAAATGGATTTCTATTATCCTTACTTTGACTATCGTTTTGTACACCCAACTTGTTTGACACCAACTAGATCTAAGAAGAACCTTGCTAAAATCTTGTCGCATTCTAGCACCTTTGTTCAAAACTTTCAAACTCACTTCATCCCACCTCTAGTCACCTTGCATGGTGTTGGTGCCTGAATTGACTGTCAATTCCTGAACAATTTTCATGCAGGCACCTTCCCAAAAAATCCAAAGAAATTTAAGTTTTGGGGCCCCTCAGTGTTTTTCAGCATTTGCATCTTAGTTCTTGAGGAGATGGTCTTCATGTGTTCTTCATTGGCGTAGTGATTGTCATCGGCAAAAGCTTTCTTGAGCGCTCCGATTGTGTCTTTGAACTATCGTTGAACCACCCGCTTGAACCCTTTTCTCAAAGGTTCAATGGTTCAAAGCTTTGTGATTTTGGTTTCGGCCGATGGAGGGGATTGTAATGTAGCAGTCGGCGTTGAACCATCAGGTTGAACCTAGCTGTTGAACCGGTTCAATGGTTCAACCCGACAGATAGAGAGTCTCGCTAAAGGAGAAGTGGGTGCTAGGTACTCATCAGTATGACAATTGAGGTCGGCCAAAGGTTTTGTGGGTTCACCGATATGCGATGTTTGGCCGATGGAGTGTTATCGGCGTAGTGGTTGTCATCGGCAGAGGGGTTTCTTGTTGCTACGATGGTTGGAGGTCTGACCGATAGTGAAGTTGATGTTCGGCATGTCGGGGTGATGATGTTCTATGTCTTGGCAATAGGTGAGTATGGAGTGGTCATCGGTGAGAGTTTGGTCTATCGACTGGGGAGCTTTTGGTTTGGCCGATAGTGTTGGTCTCACCGATAGAGGAATGCGGAGGTAAGCATCGGCATGATGACAGGTATCGGCATAAGTTTGAGATGTTGCTCCGATGGTGTAAGTCACGCCGACGGAGGTGGGAAGCGAAGGTGTTGTCGGTGTGACTTTGTGCATCGGTTGGACTGTGGATTGCTTGGCTGATGGTATATTTTTGGCCGATGAAGGGGAGTGTAGTGTTTGTCGGCGAGACTTTTGAGATCGGTGAGAGGTTTTTTGAGTAGGCCGCTGGTGTAGGTTTTGGCGACGAGCTTTGGGTGAAGGCTTATGCGTCGAGCGCGGCAAAAGGTGCTCGACATTTGTTATACATGCGGCTATGTTTTTAAACTGCTAAAGTGGTCTCCGCACCGTGCATGTGGGATTAATCTCCCTACATATTTTGAACCTTCAGTAAAACGCGTTTTGGCGGGAAGTTCTTTTTTGAGTGCTGCGACTATTTTCTCGGTGGCTGCAGGTGGTTGAGCCATAAATCACAACTGTAGCAAGGGTATGGGCGATGGTACAAGAAATTAAACTGCCTGATTGTGAATGAAGACTTCCAGATGGTGACGCAAGGCTCGAGGCCTCTCTTGTCTGTTGCAGCAATAACTTCTGAGCGCCATTCCTTCTGAGGACTGTATCTGGCAGTTTTTGTCAAAAACATGTAATTAATTGCTAGAGGTACACTTTTTGGCCGATATAGGTAGACTGTGTTACCATTTTTTAAGTTGTTGAAAGTTGAACATTTTGGCTCTGTAATGCAATACAGCTGATTTGGTTGCTCTGTGCAGCGAAACATGTGAGTTTATGTATCTCCTGTTGTATGTTTTTGCATGAATCCACTGATTTCATGGTTAATCTTATATGAGAAATGCTATGTTAGCATGTGTTTTGTTAATTCTATCTCCAATATTGCATGTATCTTTCTTCTGAGTCTAGATATTTAAGGAATGTCTGAGACTCTAGAACATAGAATTCTTGTGTTGAATGTCTAATCTCTTAACTTCTGCTCAATGGGTAGATTAAATTGTTCTCAGATTGAACATTGGGAAGGGTATACTACAGTAGGGATGCCATAAGTATAGATAGCTTAACACTCTGTATTGGGAGATATCTGTAAGGTAGATATCACATGTATCCCCCTGAAATCTAGTTTTAGTTGTTCATGTTGATCATTCACAGGTGTATGTCTACTGACTCCAAGCCCTAGATAGGCACCGATCTAGCTTTGTGTTTGTGTTATATACCATGTCCATCTTTGCATCCAAATATAAAATCAAAATCAAACTCCAAAACAACCATTAGGACAGTAGAATTAGTTTTAGGATCCAAGTCCTCTGTCTACAACTGCAAATAGGCCCAAAGCTAGCCCCTTTGCTCTTATCTTACAGTTTTGGTCTACTTACAGGAGGACTTATCTGCTTTCTGTTAGCATCCCAGCCTTTGTATGCATATCCTCGTGGATGTTGAGTAGGGAATACGCCCCTAGGTTTTGTAGAGCCTGAAGAAGAAGAGGAGATAAAATATAGAGTCTATCTCCTATATTGTTGGCCCCTGGCCCAGAGATCCTGTTGATCATTGATGGCTACCTTGTAGGGAAATCTGGGAGTAAGCATCCAGTCTGGGAAAAAACCAACACATGGTCTTAACTAGATTCCAAAAATAAAAACAGATTGAAATGTCGAAGAAAACTATTCCAAACTCTCACAAAAGTGATGAGGAAATTTCTATGGAAGAGGTCCTTCAAACGCAGCAAGACCGAAGATTTCAAAGCTTAATGGATAGGGTACTTGCTCAAGATCCTACCAAATTCTTTCTACACCTAGCACATCTAGGAGTCAAGCTCCCTAAAAATTTTGACGTAGAGGCTCTAAAAGAATCTGAGGAAGAAAGAAACCCTAAGGGGAGCACACATGAGGAAATACCCGTAGACAAAAGCAAAGTAACCATTGATTCTATAGATGCCTTGAGCTTAATGACCCAATAGATCCAAGCTTTACAACAACAATTCATAGACATGCAAACAGGAGCATCAACTAAACATTACTCCCTCGAGGATATTTCACCATATCCTTTTGATAGGACCTTGATCATGTTACCTTTCCCCTCTAAGTTTGAGGTGCCAAAATTTGATAAATATCGAGGAAAAGGTGATCCAAGGGACCACATTAGGGAATTCAACGCTACTTCTCTTGAAGTCGCACACAATGATACTTCCCTCATGCAACTGTTTCCAAGAAGCTTAGGAGGACAATCCATGGAGTGGTTTTCTAGACTACCACCCAACATTAGAACATTTAACAAACTTGTGGACAAATTTGTGACACACTTCTCCTATATTATTGAGCATGACACCTCAATCCTAGATCTTTGTAACACCAACCAAAAAGGTGGAGAATCTTTTGCTGCCTTCCTACAAAGATGGAGACAGTTAACAAGTAAGTGCCCACACCAAATGCCTAAAAAACAAATGCTGGAAATGTTTGTCCATAACTTACAAACCGACCTAAGCTATCAGATACAAATCCAATGTCCTACTTCCTTTAGCAAGGTCATTGAGATGGGTCTAATCATCGAAAAAGCTTTAATCGCAAAGGGTCAATAAAGCTTTATAAGGACACTCCTAGTACCCAATACCAATGTAGATAAACCAAGATTCTGGACAAAGAACAAAAACATTGTGAACAATGGGGTGGTAGATGCCAAGAATGTGACACCTAAACAACCAATCTTCAACTTATCGACTCCTTAAAACAACCCCCCACAAAACAAACCAAGAAACACTAAATCACAGTTTACCAACTTTCAACCTAGGAGAAAGTTTACACCTTTGGGAGAATCATTGGAAACTGCCCTACGGAAGTTAATCACAAACAAGATCATAACACTTCCCTCGGCACGAGAATATGAACCAAAAGTCAAACCTTCTTGGTGGAATGACAACAATTTTTGTGAGTATCACCGAAACAGGGGGCACAAAACCAACGACTGCATTGCGCTCAAGCACACTATCCAAGATTTGATTGAGCAAAACAAAATATCCCTTGATGGACATACCTCTAATAGTGATCATCAGGAATTCAAGGATCCTCTTCCCAACTATGAGCAGGGAGGACCTTCCAACAAAAACAATAGTGGCTCTAGCAACACAAATTACACAAACGTTGGCTTTGACTATGTTGTTAACCATATCTCTGAAAGTAACTCACGCATCAATGTGATTACTATAAACAAAGAGCCAGATTGTAACATTACTACCCGCAGTAATAGAGTCACTCTTAGAGGAGCCCCCACCATTCCAGCTAATTAGTATAGTATCTTGGATCAGCTACATAAGACACCTGCACATATCTCCATTCTAGAACTTCTGCGTCTATCCCCGTCTCATAGGGCCATACTTGACAAAGCCTTAGCAGAAGCCTCCATTCCCACGAACCTTGCTGAAGAATAGTTTCAAACCATGGTAGGTCACATTACCTCACCCCATTCCCTATCATTCAATGAAAAGGATGATATGTCAATCACTCAACCCCATAACACCTCTCTTCATATCGAAGCCTTCATACACAAACACAAGATAAAAAGAGTCCTAATCATGGAGGAGCTAGTTTGAATATTTGCACCTTGAAGCTAATCCTTACATTGGGGTTTTCAGAGAAGGCTATAGATCCGAAAAAGAAAATCACTATCAAAGCCTACGATGAAGAGGAGAGAACTTCCAAAGGAATTGTTACCTTACCAATCAGAGTGGGACCTATAGTAAAAGATGTGGCTTGCCAAGTCCTTGATATGGAGCTAGCGTATAACATTCTTCTTGGGAGACCATGGATACATGCTCTGAAAGTAGTACCCTCGACGTACCATCAGTGTATCAAATTCCCCTATGAAGGCCAAGAGATCACCATTCAAGGTGACCCCAATCTGTTTCAGTACTGCAACTCTATTCAATCGAAACCTGAAGTTGTGATCCCTAACAACCGTGCCTATGCTTCATCTTCATCTCGTGTTGACCCAGCTACACTTGCTTCCTCTTCAAAAATATCCCAACCTGACCTCAAACTCAAGGATAAGGGTTTGGGTGAATACATAATTTCCTAATCCCTTTTTTTGGCACAACTCCCCCTATCTCCAAGATCATATGGAAGACCTACTCTGAGAAAACCTAAAGCAGACAAAGATACCAAAGGTCCGTTTGTCAAATGGGGAAGCCTTAAAGATGAGAGTGATGAGAAAGATATCCTACAATGGTTATACAAGGATGAAGGCAGTTCATCGACACAACATGACCATCACACTATACCAATTGAACAATATGGTCAAGGATTCCAAATGCTACAAAAAAATGGGGTATGAAGGACACGGTCCACTCGGTTCAAGAAAGGATGGTATCACTGAACCCATCCAACCTCATACCTTGATAGCCCGAGACACTATAGGGCTAGGCTACACTGGCGCATCAAGAACCAATAGAGCAAATAAGGACAAGCAAATAGAAGCATCTACTAGTAATCTGGTTGAACTAATTCAGAAAATGCAACTTCATCGGGGGAGTGAGACCGATTCAAATGAATATGAGTGGGATAGTCTCTTGGAAGTATCTTGTGATGAAAAAGATATTGATGTTGTCCACAAGTATGACCCAACCCCTGCAAATGAGAGACAAGGTCCAAGGGCTAGACCGTTAGAGTCTGTTCCACATAATAACGATAGTGAAAGTCGTGAGGAAAGAATGATGTCCCCCTTGACGAATCTGCTAATAGAGAGTACCATCGCAGACTTTGTCCGTGCTTTTAACAACTCTATCCTAACCATCAACACCATTGAACCAAATCAACCCAACGACCCCTTACCTTTGGTACACCCCCAACTCATCGATTGGGATTTACAAGGTACTACCCCTAAGCTTGATACCTTTGAGAATGATGAAGCCATCATAGACTATCTTGAGCTTAGAGATCATATACCCACAGGGGACCACAGAGCTGGCTATGCTATAGAACTCAATGAGAAGGCCTATTTTGGTGAGAGTGCCAAGCCTTTCAGTCTCAAAAATGTCAAAATGAAAGAATGATCTAATGGTGAAAACTGCTCTACGGCAGTGTTAGATCATGAAAATAGTAAAAATAAAGACGTATCCAATGGTGAAAACCTCTCTGAGGTGCTGAAGGATGGAAGGCTTGACCCTCTACCCAATCTTACACATCAGGAGAGATCTTCAACCTTGATAGAACCAGCAGAGCCGATCAACATCAGTACAGGTGATAATCCTAGAATGGTCCACATGGCAAAGGCTTTAATAGAACAAGAAAAGTCAGCATTTACTGACTTCTTCAAAGAAAACAAATCAACTTTTCTTGGACATACGCAGACATGCCAAGGCTAGATCCAAATCTCATCATGCATCACTTATCTTTAGCTCCAGGAGCTAAACTAGTAAAGCAAAAACTTAGAAAGATGCACCCGCATGTGGCCCTCATGGTGAAAGAAGAGCTAAAGAAACTGTTAGATGTCAGATTCATTAGACCAATAGACTATCCTGAATGGGTTTCAAACATAGTACCAGTGGCTAAACCAAATGGCAGAGTTTGAATATGTAATGACTTCAGGGACCTGAACAAAGCTTTTCTGAAAGATGATTTCCCCCTGCCAAACATTGACATGATTGTAGATCTAATGGCAGGACACACTATGTTGTCACTAATGGATGGTTTTTTCAGATATAACCAGATAAAAATTGCACCTAAAGACCAACACAAGACAGCATTCACATGTCCTTGGGGTACCTATTGTTGGTGTGTCATGCCATTTGGTTTGAAAAATGTCAGCACAACATATCAGAGAGCTATGACCACAATCTTCCATGACATGATGCACACTATAATAGAAGATTATGTTGACGACATTCTGGAAAAATCACTTACAAGAGAAGGACACCTAGAAGTGCTAGAAAAAATCTTCAATAGACTGGAACAGTTTAATGTGCGCCTCAATCCAAAGAAGTGCATGTTTGGAGTTACCTCAGGTAAACTACTTGGCTACATAGTGTCCACTAATGGAATTGAAGTCAACCCAACTAAAGTGAAGGCCATTGTGGAAATGCCACCTCCTAAGAATCTCACACAGCTAAGGTCACTATAGGGAAAACTACAATCTATTAGAAGGTTCATTTCTCAATTGGCAAACAAGTGCCACCCATTCTCTCACCTCCTACATAAGAATGTCCCTTTCAAATGGAATGATTCATGTGAGCAGGCATTTCAGTAGTTAAAAGAATACCTAATAAAGCTACCTGTATCGATGCCACTGATTCAGGGTAAACCTCTGCTACTGTATATCTCAGTGACACCAACAGCTCTAGGAGCTCTCCTTGCACAGAAAAACTATGATGGTAAAGAACAAGCTATATACTATATCAGTCAAACACTTGTTGGATACGAATTACAATACACACAAATCGAAAGAGCATGCCTCACTGTGGTCTTTGCCTCACAAAAGTGGAGACATTACATGTTGTCGCATTCAGTCAAACTAGTAGCAAAAATTGATCCACTCAAGTACTTACTCAACAAGGCAGCCCTAACAGGTAGATTGTCCAAATGGGTCATGCTTCTCAACCAATTTGATATCGAATATGTAGACAAGAAAAACTATGATGGTAAAGAAGGTTCATTTCTCAATTGGCAGACAAGTGTCACCCATTCTCTCACCTCCTACATAAGAATGTCCCTTTCAAATGGAATGATTCATGTGAGCAGGCATTTTAGTAGTTAAAAGAATACCTAATAAAGCCACCTGTATCGATGCCACTGATTCAGGGTAAACCTCTGCTACTGTATATCTCAGTGACACCAACAGCTCTAGGAGCTCTCCTTGCACAGAAAAACTATGATGGTAAAGAACAAGCTATATACTATATCAGTCGAACACTTGTTGGATACGAATTACAATACACACCAATCGAAAGAGCATGCCTCACTGTGGTCTTTGCCTCACAAAAGTGGAGACATTACATGTTGTCGCATTCAGTCAAACTAGTAGCAAAAATTGATCCACTCAAGTACTTACTCAACAAGGCAGCCCTAACAAGTAGATTGTCCAAATAGGTCATGCTTCTCAACCAAGTACTTGTAGATCAACTAGTAGATGCACCTCTAATAGTTGATAGCCCTTTGAGCTTTGAATTTCCAGATGAATCTATCTTTCACATAACCACAACAATCTGGAAAATGTACTTCGATGGATCATACACTCAGCATGGATCGGGGGCAGGTATCTTATTGATCACACCTAATGGTGGCACAATTCCTAAATCATACAGATTAATGTTTCCCTGCACTAACAACGTGGCAGAGTATGAAGCCCTAGTCATTGGTATCAAGCTAGCAGTTGAATGGAATATCAAAGAGCTTCAAGTGTATGGTGACTCACAGCTAGTCATAAATCAAATAAATGACAACTACCAAACAAAAGATGAGAAATTGATCCCTTACAAACAAATGGTAGATGACTTCAAAGAATACTTCGTCAAGATCTCTTTTGAACAGATACCAAGGATTGAGAACAAAGCTGCAGATGCAATGGCAACGATAGCATCTCTCCTTGATATTACAAATAATCAATCACGTTACGAGTTCTTGGTAGAGCCAGTGTCCTGTCCTGCATATGACACCCCTGAATCCCATATCATCTGCCACATTGTTGGAACTAATTCCCCCCTTTATGGAAAAATATTTGCCTATCTTAAATAGAATACCCTCCCACCTGATCTCTCTAGTAACCAAAAATGAACCTTCATCCGTCAGGCATCCCGGTGTGCCATTGTCGCCAATACCCTATATCACAAAGGTCTTGATGGTACTCTCCTTAGATGTCTTGATAGTGAGGAATATCAAACTACCCTGAGCTAAGTACACGACAGTATATGTGGGACTCACTCTAGTGGCCCTACCCTATCCAAGAAACTCATATGCATGGGATACTACTGGCCAACAATGGAACAAGATTCCTATGATTTTGTAAAGAAGTGCAAAAAGTGCCAAATCCATGGGAATCTTATACATGCACCAGCACAGGAGCTACAGTCGTTAACGACTCCTTGGCCTTTCTATCAGTGGGGACTCGACTTAGTGGGCAAGATTCACCCTTCTTCCTCTAGCAGCCATAAATTCATAATCACTGCCACTGAGTACTTCACGAAGTGGATTGAAGCCGTGCCTTTAGCCAATATCACAGGTAATCAGATTGCCTCTTTTATCTTAAACTATATCATTTGTCATTATGGTGTCCCTTCGTCCATTATCACAGATAATGGACGACCTTTCAAAAATCAAGATGTCAGGGAACTATGTGAGAAATTCCATATCCAGTACCACTTTTCAACCCCATACTACCCCCAAGGCAACGGCCAAGCAAAGGCATCAAATAGAACCATTCTAAAAATCCTAAAGAAGACTGTCAACGATGCCGGTCGTGATTGGCATGTCCAGCTAAACCCTGCATTGTGGGCCTATTGTACAAGCATCCGTACACCCACAGGTGCAACACCATACTCCTTGGTCTACAGATCTGAAGCTATCTTGCCCATTGAAGTCGAGATCCCATCCTTGCGAGTTTCTTTAAAAGGCCTCATATCTGATGAAGAATACAGAGTATCCAGACTTCAAGAGCTAGAGTTGCTCGAAGAGAGAAGGCAACAAGCCTTTAACCACCTAAAAGAATATCAGCAATGAATGTCCAGAAGATGAAATCATAGGGTAAAGCCCCGAGTATTCCAAGTTGGTGATCTAGTCCTAAGAGAAAATCCTAGAAATCAGCAAGACAAGAGAAGAAAGGCAAATTCAAACCTAACTGGCTAGGTCCCTATGTCGTCATTGCAGCTTATGGGTCAGGGGCATATCAAATGGCTACATCTGAAGGTGAACTATTTGATGATCGTATCAACAACATGCATCTTCACAAGTTCTACACCTAAAAACCCCAATGTAAGGGAGTCCTGAAAAAAATCCAAAAATTTTGAAAAAGAGATCAAAAAACAAACAAAAAAATAAAAAAAAATAGAAAAATAGCAAAAAAATCATCCTCTGGTGAAAACCTAGCAAACAGGTGCCTGGGATAGGTACCATGATGAAAACCTGGCAAACAAGCATCATGTGTACTTTTAGCTTCTGTGCAAATAAAAACAAGTGGTGAAAACCTGTTAAACAGACGCTATATGTGACAAACCACTTCCTCCATCTGTTGTGACTTCATATCTCTTGTGTCCATCATATCATTCATCTCAAACCAGTCCTTTGAACCATTGTCAAACTACGTCGCCTCTGAGCTATCACATAGGCAAGGCCATTCTTAATGCAACCCCGAGGCTCCGCTTCGCTCCATTGTCACATCCGTCCCGTGTCTAGTCCTTCTATCTATCTAAGTCCATACCATTTCTGCATCTTCACCATCGCCTAGGTCTTAGCTCCATTAGGTTCACCCTGAACTACGTTGCCTCTGCGTCGTCACGTAGGCAAGGCCATTTAGCAATGAGCCCCCGAGGACTAGGTCAGTCCCTTAGGGTCCGTCTCTCCATGTCTGTTTGTCCTGTCACCCATAATAAGTTGATCCTTTGTCTAAACTGGGGGCAACTCCTCGACCTGGTTATGGATTTGGATTCTTGAATGCCACATGTTCTAAGAGGATACCAATAAGGATTGTGATACCTTTCACTATACAAGTGCGTGCAACAAAGCAAGCTACCCAAAACAAAAATCTTGGCACAAAATATCAACCTGTCCAAAGCTGAGCACCATACCGAAACACTCCAACTAATCCTATATCAATTATGGCAAAAAGACACATCTAAAGCAAGAATGCTTTTGTGAACAAGTTAAAATTAACAAAGTCTTGAATTTTTGTCATTGTGTCTTTCTATGCTACTCAAGGATGCCAAAATCTAGAGATGCTATGATGGGGGCATAATCTTTTTCTTTGTCTGTTGTTTGTGGATTAAACTTTAGTAATGTGATGACTTTTGTCTAACGACATGATCAGCAAAAGATCATCGAGGACTTCACGGTCTGAACATAAAAAGGGGTAATCCTTATCTGTTGAAATGCAAGAGATACTCAGGTCATCTAGATTCAAGTTTGACTAGATGCTTGTATCAACTTGCTATATCAAAATCCATGTAAGAAATACTCAGGTCATCTCGGTCTAATTATACCTAGATGCTTGTATTTTCTTACAACATTTCAAAAAGGAAAAATACCAAAAAGTGCCCAATGATGAAAGCAAAAGACTTGCAAATATCAAGATGACAATCCACATCCATCCCATATCTAAAAATCCATATCAACCATGCAATAAGAAGATCCTGCAGAATATCAAATGAAAACCTCATTTCTTCTCTTCTACATATCTATATCATCTCTGTGTCGATTGAGTACATTTGGACATATCAAAAACATAGCATAGGTAACATATCATATCACATGAGATAGTCATTCACATGATTCAATCATTTGCATACATAATCGCTGCATTAGGTCATCTACATACATTTGCATCTATACATCATATCAACAATCAAAAACATAGAATCATATCTATAACCATAAAATTGTGTTCAAATGTACAACACATCAAAACATCTGTCCATCTCTCAGAGTCATATCATAAAATGTATACAAGGTACAAAAAGATAGTGATACATGTCTTGGGGAAAAAAAATACATATACAAGCTATCTCAGCCATCAAAAATGTGTACATTAGATCAAAATTGGTACAAATGTCTAGGTCTCGCTAACCCTGCTACCGTGGAGCACTACTCCCTACACTGCCCTCTCCTCTGTCTCCCTCGAACTACTTGGGCCCCTCACGGAGCCTACAGATCAAGACTCACCTACCCTCTGAGATGCCACTGACTAGCTCCTAAAGATAGGGGCACACTGATCCGCTAACACTGCCCTGTGGTATAACCCTCTGTAATACTGAGCCTATGCTTGCACTCTGGCAAGCTCACTCTGAACCTGGCCTAACTGTGTCTATGCCTGCTGCACCTGTGAAACCAAGAAGCTAGAAGTACCATCTATACCCATAGCTGCCACAGCTGCATCCCTCTCTGCTCTCATCTCTCGCATACTAGCCAAGGATGCATCTCTCTCTAGATAGCTCAGACACCCGTCCCGCATCTGCATCCCTATGAGACTCTGTTGCTCTCAGATGAGCCCTCAGATGCCTAACCTGAGTCTGTAGTGCAACAATAACCTGCTACTGTAAGTCAGGCTACAGAGCCTGCCCTACCTGTCCCTATCCCGGTGCCACCTGCTGTGTTGGCACCTATCCCTGCACCTACTGTGGTGGCGACATCTGTCTCTGTGGTGCCACCTGTTGTGCTGGTGCCTGTGCCTGTCCTGCAGCCTGTCACTGTGCAACTGCCTGCTGACCTGAGGGTCCCTCCCTGGACCTCCTCCTCTGTCTTGGTCTACCACCGTCTCCTCCATCTCCTCCTCCTCCTACTCCATCATCTCCTCTGCCCCTCCTCTATCCCCCTCTCCTCCTACCAGCTCCACCCTCGTCATCTGAATCCTCCTCATCAATACACGGAGCCAACTCTCCAGGTCCTGAGTATCTAGGAAATGGGTGACCTGCAAACCACTCCTCATAGTCTGGCATCATGCCAACATCCACTATGTCCCTCCTCATGGACCAAGCTACACGAGGAATCTACTGAAAGTTTGTCAATGCCTCCTCGTATGATGCCACGGGACCCCACCTGTATCTCTCTGCATGGGTCCTCGCAAAGCGAGCCTGTCCCTATGGTCTACCCTGTACTCGGTCAAACTACCACTGTACCCTACTCACAATCTACCTCTCTAAAACATATCTCGTCCTGCCAATGAGCCAATAAGTCTGGAAGCAATACGGAAGCTCATCTGCCTCATCATCCCATACCTCACAGTCTAGGTATGGGCACCAGATAACCTGATCTACATTGTCAAATGTGTGTCTCCATTACTCGAGCTTCCCCAACTTGTGCTAGGAAATCTCACCTGCATAGCCATAACTGTAGGGCTCACCCCTCTACCTATGAAAGAGGCATATCGGTCGTGTGATAGCTATGTGCTCCGACAACCAAAACTGTAACAGAGACACGCCTGCTAGCAAACTGGCTCCTCTATGATACACCACCTGGTGCATATCTCTGCATAAGTGTTCAAGCATGCGCACACCCCATGCATATCAGGTCCCATCCGTGATCATTCTCTCTAGCACCCTCCCCCTGCTAATCGGGAAGCCATGCGACCTCCTATCGGGGCATACTACGCCACCGATCAGTTCTGCCACTATACCCAGGAAGTAGTCATAGCAGTCATGTATGTCCTACCATGAAATCACCTGTTCCACCAACTCTGGGTCATCAAACACCCGTCTGCACTCGGCTAATCCAGCATCCTACTGTGACTCATACTCAACTAACTCTCACTGAATAGGGAGTTACAGAATCTGATACACGTCCTCAAGAGTGATCACCATCTCCCCCGTCGGAAGATGGAATGTGCCATCCTCGCTGTGAAATTGCTCCACCACTGCAGTCAACATGGCCCGGTTCACGTGAACCTCATGCATGAAGCAAACATAATGTAAACCCATCGCACCAAGTGCCTCGCGGTCAATCTTTGTCAACATGTACTGCTACAATAATGGCAAAGGGAACTGCTCTCATGACATAAGGGTATCCCAGATATCCTCCTACAACCAAGCCAAGCATAACGTCAAAGAAATTCATATCCAAGCAAACCTACTCAAAGCAATCAAATTATCCTATCATTGACTTAACATATCAAATTAATCAACGCAAGCATATCATCTCTTGACTAGATTCTCGGCAATCTCAGAGATTGTTTATCAATTAACGCATCGATCAAGGTGCCAATTGGGTTAATTTCGTTAAGTCAACTAATTTTCCATGTGCAAATGCACCGATTCAAGTGGCAAATGCACCGATCCATATTATATGTGCCTCTTCACCGTGAATGCATCGCCCTTTGACGTGTATGCGTCGTTCTGGCACATGCACCGCTTATTATGTCACATGCGTCGTTCCACCATGGATGCACCAATTCAAAGCTTGTATGCGCCAAACTATCATATGCGCCATATTATATCTCAAATGAGCCACTTAGCAGCATATGCACCATTTCAGAGTGTATACGCACCGAACGACAGTTCAGCGCATCTGTCCTAGTATTTTTCCCTAAGCATTTATTGCCCTAATAAATGACTTTTAGCGAGTTTTGACGAACTACATACTGGGGGTCCTACCTCTGCTAGCCGATCGAACCGTCGAATCTGCTCAAACCGTTGTTCCTCTCACAGAATATCCATCTCTCTGGCTATCATGCTCTCCTAAGCTCTCAAAAGACCAATCAACTAAGGACAAGTGTGCAAATGACTAGAACTTGTGGACCCAGCTCCTATATATAGCAAGTGAACCATATATGACTGTATGACAACTGCAACTACTTCCCATGTCTGTTTCTCTGAACCATATCCTGTTTTTCTCCATCCTAACCCGCTTTTCACCTTCTTCTTCATGAGATTGTCTGTCTCACGCCTTCTACCTTCTTCCAGTCTAATCTCCTAAGGGGGCATCCTGTCGTTAAACTTGTACCAGGGGCAAACTGGGGCATATATCATTGTCAAAAATTCTTATTCTTTGAAACAACGTGATAAAACACATTGCATCAAAGAGGGGCAAAATGTATACACCTGAAAATGACATGACTCTACTTAAATAAATATCTTAAATTTTTATTTCATCTTTATATTCCCCTATCAATAAATAAATATATTTATTTATTTATTTGATTCATTTCCTCTCATTTATTTTATTTAATTCACCTACATCAACTTCATTCTTCTAAATAATTAAATAATTTTAATTATTTAATTAAAATCTTTCATTCTTCCAAATTTAAATAAAATGCAATTTTATTTAAATTAAATCTTAAATCTCCAAAAAATAAAATATATTTAATATTTTATTTATTCCTCCAAATTATCTACAAAATAATTAAATAAATCTTTTAATTTAATTATGCTTTTTAATCTTCTAAGAATCTTCAAATCTTCTAAAAATACATTCCTCTTGTCATAAAAAAGCAAAAGTTAAGTTAAAGCAACTTTGCTCTTAAATTAGAAAAATAAATTCTAATTTAAGAAAAATAAAACTCATCCTCATCAAGAAAGCATTTAACTCAACAAAAACTTCTTTTTGAAAGACACATGTCCTTCTATTCGCGCACGTTTGCACGAACATTTTCCTCCGTTGATCTTCTTATTTCTTCTCAACCATTGATCTTCCTTTACCCAACTCTATAAATACAACCCTCTTCTTCTTCATTTTCATATCCATCGTTTGAGTAAACTTATGTTGCAGGAACTATAGCGCGCCATTGGCACCGCATTGCATATCACTTCATCAATCATCCATTCACATTGTGTTTGAAGCTCATCTTCAACACAAACAAGTATCCTAGCCACTTCTCCTTGTCATCTTGAGGAATCGAAGCAAGGAAGTGAGCTTCCTAAGGGCCATCTTCATCACCGCAAGATCAAGAAAGAAAAGGCGAACAATGGAAGTCGAAAGGTAAAGGTTGTAAGTATCTCTCTTTGTTGTTTTAAATCTCCTTTTACCTTCATATTTCATTGATGTTTGGGTTTTTAATATTCCTTTGATTATCCCATTTTTACCCTTACATTAACAAAAACAAATAAAGCTATCATCAAAACCAATCCTTATTGCACCTAATTGGTTGTGCTCAAAAGGATTATTGTTGTTGAGAGGAGATGTCAATTGCCCAAAATGGTAGTATAACATTGCATTCAAGAGTTGTGTTGAAACTAGTTTGTGATGAACTCAATTAATAGATTTTTGGATGGGAGGATCAAGGGATAGGGTTGATTGGAAAGATAAATGGATGAGCATGTTAGAGAGGATTAGAGGCATGAGGGACCTCCAGATGGCACCTTGTGGTTGGTGCACAAGTGGAGGTTCAAGATTTAAGGAAAATCAAGGGTGGAGAACTATCTTGGAGAAAGTGGATGGTGGAGATTCAAAAAGTAGACTTTTGTAGTGATGTGCAAATATTTCCCATGCCCATGTACAGATCATGTACAAATTAAATATTTGACCCATGTACACTTTTAACCTTGTACAAGATTTACCTTGATTAATCATGCTTTAGAATGTGCAAATGATTACCCAGGTTAATGATTGCATTTAGTCAACTAATGATTGGGTGGATAAAATAAGAATTAAATTACTATGATGTATTTATTTAATTTTTGAAATGAGGAGGATGAACCTAGCTAGATAAATGGGTATGTGCATGGAAATGGGGGACCAAAAGGAGGTCAAAAGTGGCCACTTTTTTTTGAAATTAGTAAAAACTAATCTTGGATGAGAAATTATAGTCACACTCATAATTAGAAGATGTGATAAGAACAAGATTGTAGTGCTCAAAATCTAGTTTCTAAACTACAATTTTAAAAAATGGTGGAGATTAAGAGGTTTGAATCGGGGGAGCACACAAAGTGCTCCTATTTTTGTTAAAAAAATATAACATAACGTCTGGTGTGCTCCCCCAAAAATGTTGATTTTTTAAAAGTATTTCACAAATCGCTTCAGTGAAAAATTAGCTAACATCATGTAGTTTATGTCTGATTTTTTTGCTAATTTTTTTTATGAATTTTCAAAGTGGACACATCCTAAAAAATAAAAATTTGAGTGTGTTCCCCCCCGATTTTTTTGAAAACTAATCAAAAATCAAATATTTCTCAATGTGTATAGAATGGAGTCCAAAATCTAAAAAATTACTTTATTTCAAATTTTGATGAACACGTAAAAAATGACACTAGAAATACTATACATAGGTTTTCTACAAAAAAAGAAGACATTAGAAAAAAAATCAAAGACGGAAACCTTAATGTTTTCAGATTTTAAAAACAAAATACATGGAGAAAGCTAATAAAAATTTGAAGTCATCCTGACATTTTTAGAATAACATTGAAAAACATGTAAACATGATGGAGAGCACACTCAAGATTTAGGTGATTTTTTATGTTTTTTTGAAAACACGTCTTTGGCGTCTAAAAGGTTTGTCCAACCCTTTGGGTTGCATATCCAAGGCAAATCAACCCTTAGGGTTGTAATTTCCCAAAGCAACAAAAAACACACTTGTGTTTCATATCACCTAAAAAGGTGAGCAACAACCTGCAAAAACACATATCACATGATTTTTTACACACATTCTCTATTTATTCCCTTGCTCTGCATTTTTTCTCATACAAACACACTTTTGATGCTTTTGAGGATCTGCAACCATTAGTTGACAAAAATTGTCTCACTTTTTATTCTTGTATCAATGGAGAATATTCTAATTACATGTTTTATATCAAATTTGATATTGTAAATCATTGTTTTCATGTTTTGAGGAATTAGTATACTTGATTGACAAAACTAACTAATTTTTTATCTTACATTGACAAAAAATAAATTCTAATTGCATGTTTTGTATTTGAATTTGATAAATTATCAATTATTGTTTGTGTTTTTTTACCATTTGTGTTAGATTGATATAGAATTCAACATCATGCCAAGGCAATGACCAAAAACTCAAACAACGAAGGAGCGTGAAGTCAAGAATGCAAAGAAAAAAGAATGAATGAGACAAATTTGTGAAAATAAAAAATTCAACTCCATAAATAAAGATCAACCATCTTAGCCAATCGGATTGGATCACAAAGTATCCAAGAGAGAAAGATTTGGAGAAATAAAGGGAACGAATGCAAAAACTTTGTGCAAGTAAGAAATTGAATGCAGGATTTGAAGGTACGTCATCTTTGGCATCTCAATTTGATATTGTAGAAAATTCTCAATCATCGATTGAAAATGATGATGCAATTTCAAATGTGAAAATAGATGTTAAATCAATTGATCAAGTGTTGAAAGAGAAAATTTATCTAATGATTCAAGTTTTTCATTGAGAACAACTCCTAAAATTTTGTTTTAAAAGCCTTTATTTTTTATTAAAATTGATGAGAATATTCTAAAACCAATGCCTAATAACATTCTCAAATGTACTTGTAGAAGAAATGTTGATAAAATATAGAAAATATTTTTTGAAAACTTAAGTGAAACTGAAATATGTCAATTGTTTGTTGAAATAATGAAAAATCTTAAGTTTAGACCAATCATGAAGATTCTTGGTCTCATAACATCAAATACTAATAGCAAAAAATCTATTGCAAAAAATATAATCAATACATATAAATGTGTCAGTTCCACCTCATGCACCAAAGATAGTAATACTACACGATGTGTCATTACATCAACTATAGTGAGCAATCAAACAAAGAAATCTCATTTGATAAGAAAAATAAGTCAAGCACTAAAAATAAGTATAAAAACATTGATGAAATCCGTTGGGAGACGTGAAAGAGTTGAGGACCCAAATACTGGGCATTTTCCAGTAGACTCCTACAGAAAGATAAAGTCATAGTTGAAGCCTTAAAATTCTTAATTGAAGAATTTTAGAGAAATAACAAAAGAGTATCTCCTAATCAAAGAGTTGTAAAAAGGAGAATTGATTGTCAAAATTGTGAGCCACATCCAAAGCATTTTTTGGATATGATTCAAACATAATTTTTCTCTAAATTTGTAGAGTTATCCTCAAATAAAAATTAGTCAAAGGTATTTTGAAAAAGTAAAAACTTTTTTATGTCATAATAAATCACACACACACCTTGTTGTTGTAGATTTCACATGAAATTTTCTATGCATTATGATGTTTTTGATATATATATATATATATATATATATATATATATATATATATATCTGTGTGTGTGTATTTTTGTTTACTAATGATATTTTGGAGGAGTGTATGATAGAAGTTCCACCTAAATCGGTAAGAAATTTTATTTCAAGCATTTTTTTGTGAAAGAGTAGATGAATAGTTGTTTTATAAGAAATCATGATTGAATGGAACATGTGATAGTAGTGGTGGTTTGTAACATTTGAGAACTTGTGTACAAATGAAGAATACACATGTAAGTGGAAGTTAACTAGTACCTTTTAGGAAATATAAGTTAGTGGCATAAACTCTAAATGATGGTAAAGAGGCAAAAAAAGGTGAATTGGTGAATGAAAATTACTAGTATCTACATTTATATTTATTTTTTGAGAAAAGATATTGTATGAGTAAACAAGGCATACACATAGAGATTGATGGTTGGACTTGCAATTCAAGTTATGAAATGATACATTTCCTCTTCATAAAATCATGTCAATTATAGACTTTGCATAGAAGTATACACTACAACCACAGAATGAGATTCAATCACAGTATTACAACTCCACTCATATTGCTATATTTATGAATATAGCATTCATTCATGCACTCGATAGTACAGAGGAAGATTAAAATATCTTTGAGGGAGTATCATTTATATATTAGTGATGATCTCACATATTCTATAGAGTTTGTGCAAGGTTGCTTTCAGATGTTCTATGGTAATTTGAGTAGTAGGAATATCGTGTTTGGTTAGCATATCATATGGTCAAATAATTATGCATCATAATTTAAGAATTCACAAATATTTTATTGGTTGAATAAGATGCATATGATGAATGTTGTTCATCATATATGGAATTTATTTGAGGTTGAGCATAGAAAATGGGAGCATGATGGTGTAGGAGAATGTAGTAAAAGAGCCTTGGCAGGAAAAGATTTGAAGTACAAAGATAGTGCAAAGTTGACAAATGCAACACCTATCTTTGAATGGTGTAAATCTATAATGGGTCTAGTAATGAAGCTAAGTCTACATCTCATAGATTTTTTTGGTTGATAGAAGAAGCTAACATTGTAAAATATCAAGATTATTATACAATGACAAGATTGAGTGAGTTCCACTCTTTTAGAAGCTCAAATGAGTTTCATGGACTATTCATACAAGGCAAATGGCATCCTTTTGTTCCTCATGTATAGATTTTTCTTAGAATGAATGTGAGTCAAAAGAGTGGGTCAATGAATGGTGTGCTCAAACTTGAAGCCCACTTGAGATGTATCGACTTCTTGGAGCACTACAACTCATGCAAATGGAATCATCAATTAACTTTGATCATATTTCAGATCTAGTTGAATCAGGTGTTATAGATGCATTACTTAATAAAAATTAATATATTTTAGATTATGATGTATTTTTGTATCATTTATTGAATTAATCTTTTTTGTGCAATTTAATGTAGGGAATGTTTATGCAATTATTGTGGATAAAGATAATCATTAAGAAATGGATTATTATTTATGTCATTGTGTTGAGGCAAAAGGGAAATTGACATCCCCTTTCATAGATGGAGAAAATGTTGAGTATCCTACAGGATTATTGGTTGTTACTGAAACATGGCTTAGAAGGTATCCAATGAAGAAGTCTAATGTGTGGTTGTTCGATGACTTTGACACATATAGAATTTTTTTATTATTCTAATCTTTTTGTTGCATTGAATGTTGAATTTATCAAATATGGGGTTAAAATTTTGAATAAGAACTTGTGAAAAGTTCACGAGTTTGATTATGAAGCAATACTTGACACCATAAAGAGTAGAGCAGATCCACACAGTTCATTAGATTGAATTTATGGAAAACACAAATGTATGTTGTGTACACTTCTTAAGTTTTATGATTTGATTACATTTTTATATTTCAACTTCTATATGGTTTCCATGCTTTGCATATCCTTATTTCACCTTCTATATGGTTTCCATTCTTTGCATATCCTCATTTCACCTTCTACATGTTTTACATGATTTGCTTATCCTCATTTCACCTTCTATGGGTCTAACATATTCTTAGGGGGAGAGAGAGACTTAGAGAATGCGATAGACTAAAGGAGAGAGAGACAGACAGACAGACAGAGAGAGAGAGAGAGATGTTTGACATGATTTGCATATCCTGATTTCATCTTCTATATGGTTTCCATGCTCTGCAATCCCCCATTTCACCTTCTACATGTTTGAAATAATTTGATTATCCTCATTTCACCTTCTATTGGTCTATCATATCCTTAGGGGGAGACTCATGGAAAGAGATAGAGAGAGGTGGGAGAGATGCTTGATGTGATTTACATATCCTTATTTCACATTTTATATGGTTTCCATGCTTTGCATATCCTCATTTCACCTTCTAGATGTTTTACATGATTTTCTTATCCTCATTTCACCTTCTATGGGTCTAGCATAACCTTGGTGGGAGAGAGAGACTTAGGGAAAGAGAGATAGAGACTCAGGGAGAGAGGAAGAGAGACATGTTTGGCATGATTTTTATATCCTCATTTCACAAGGTCTATAATATGGTTTCCATGCTTCGCATATCCTCATTTCACCTTCTATGGGTCTAGAATATCCTTATGGGGAGGGAGGGAGGGAGGGAGGGAGGG